>OU565276.1:6197544-6822544 GCA_913789895.3 Seladonia tumulorum
ATGAAACAAACAAATGAAAATTATAAATAATTTGAGTTGGATTTATATCTATAAATATGACGACCATACCCGTCATCGCTTGATTATCGCGACACACACTGGTGGGCGCTTTGCAAAGAGATCGCCACAGTGAACTGGTTAAAAATGGCACGAGACACAGATCTCCATGGGATCGTACATTTTCGAAATCGCGATAACGATGTCGCGACTCTTGCGCAACCCCGGAAGCACTGGCCGCCGAAGGATATTTTCGGAGCGATGGCGGAATCAATGAGCTGGCTCGATTAATTATCAAAGTCGAGCGGTTCGCTGGATGACGAATGGTAATTTGTTATTTGAGAAACTGGCGATGTCTACGTCTCCCCTCACCACGGGAGAGTGTTTGTTCCGCGGTTTCTCGGTCCGTTGATATAAGTCTATCTATAGTCCGATGAAGAAATCTGGCGCCCGCGAGTCTACTAGGTTGCTTGGAACAATCTCGGTCTGCTGAGTGGACAGTTATGAATATACTATGGACATTACGCAATGTAAAAGTCCTTTGCATTAATTGCGAGAACCAGAACTCGACCAGAAACTTCCTCCTTCAAACTAAACACAACAACGTAACAAACTAAAAGTAATACATTTAAAGTCAATTTACACTTTGCGGTACATGCTGGCCATTTTCTTTAGTTCAAGTTTTGCACAGTTTTATACATCCCTGGGTAGTTCGGTGCAAGAATTATACAATTTTCAAAGCTCAAAATACGCAGTCTGAAACTAAATTAGGTAATTATTTACATTAGGGGCTTCCTCACCGATTTTGATGACCTTGAAATATGTTGTCAATGTCATCATTCTGAACAACTTTTTCCTATACATGTTACCGCCGCTCAGCTCTAGTTTCCGAGATATTCGCAAAAAAGTTTCAACATCTCAAAACGTGATCGGAGTAGGTGTGTGTAGGACTGTGTAAAATAGTATTTCAAATAGTTGACAGTAACTTATATTTTTGATATTTCGTTGCCTGTAATGTCATTACGATATTGTGGTCTATTTATCAACATGTTACATATTCGTAATTAAACTACAAATAATACTTTGCTAACTTTTATAGCTTCTGATGTTAAAAATTATAATTTATAATATTAACTACTTGCTCAACTTATTTTCATTGTAAGGAAGTATTTGAAATACAAAATAAAAATATTTCATTTTATCTATCTGGTTATCAAAATAAAAATATTTGATTTAAAGTAGTATCTTATTTGAACCACATTAAATTATACTATATACCAAATCATTAATGATCGTTAATATACGTTGCAAAATATGATAGAAAACCTTGTATCCAATGTTTCACATACGAATATTAATCCTACATTATAAAATACTAATGTAAAGTGTACTTACTTCTGAATCTTCTGTACCTCCGACGGATCCACAGCACACAATTATTTATTCACGAGAATAGGTCCGAATAATTTAACAACAATCACTAAACAACACACGCAACACACACACACAACACATTTTATAAAATCGTGTCAACGAACGAGGAGATGTCACTCCGACCACGAACAAAATAATACTGCGATTTTAACAATGATCCCTTCCACGCAGGTGGTACGGTCAGGTTATCATAGGAAGGTTAGACGCTGAGCGTCAATAAACACTAGATACAAAACCAAGGTAAAAAAATTATGGCGGGGCGTCGACCCTATTTCCCGGAATTCCCTGTCACGATTTTTCGTTAAGTGTGTTGTGTAGTGTTTGTGAGTTTAGTGATTGTTGTTCAATTATTCGGACCTATTCTCGTGAGTCAATAATGGTGTGCTGTAGATCCGACGGAGGTATAGAACATTCAGAAGTATAAGTACATTACATTAGTATTTTATAATGTAGTTTGTAGTACATTAGTATTATAGTTTATTATTCATGTGTAGAATATTGGATGCAAGTTTTCTTTCATATTTTGCACCTTCAATGTCCCTTTAACACTAGATTTACAAAGCACTAAAACTGACTACTTACCATTATTTTAGAAAAATAACAAGAACGTGTCTATCCACATTTGTATTTATTTTTTAAATAATATATACCCAAAAACATAATTTTGTCGAATAATTCCCCATGGATACGTCTTCACAATGTCAATAATTGTAAATTATAAATATTAGATCCCGTCATTTTGACAGGCCTGAGCTAAATTGAAATTGAAATTACTTTGTGTACATACAGAACTATAGGTACCATTTAATTTTACCATTTTTAAAGCAGGGTAGTTCGTGTCCAAGGTACTTTAAACGGAGTCAAACATGAATGGCTAAACGCTATTCAGCCTTTAAGACTCGCGATAGGGTTTCAGCGAGCCGGTCTTCAAAGGGGGTGCACGAGACTAAACAGAGATGTCATCAGGCGATGTCTGGTGACCACGTTCAGTCACCCAACTATCGGTGTCACGGGGATGTTTATTTGACAGT
Source organism: Seladonia tumulorum (assembly GCA_913789895.3). Classification (NCBI taxonomy): domain Eukaryota; kingdom Metazoa; phylum Arthropoda; class Insecta; order Hymenoptera; family Halictidae; genus Seladonia; species Seladonia tumulorum. Next base: position 6,200,007 of record OU565276.1, read on the forward strand.
GGCGAGGGAAACTTGGGGATGGCAAGCAGCGTGACGTCTTGCGTCTTAAAAATAAAGACATTGTTCTTGGAAGAACACGGGCGGGGAAAACAACAATGTTGGCAAGAGCTTTGTGTTCTAACGCGTGACACTTGTCACGAAATCTCCGGACGAATAACATTTTTTGCAGGCTGTATAATCTTGTCCCGAAAAAATTGTAGCACATACTAACAATGAGGGAGTAGAAATCGCAAAAAATCTAAATAAATTCGACCTTGTAATTTTTCTGAGGCAATACATAACAGTTTCTTTTGGTGCTCGGTACATTTAGCATTAATCATTAATATACTGCAGATTTTATGCGTTTACACACTAAAAAATGTAGTAAAAACAAGAACTGGAATCTAAAACAGTGGAGAGATCAAAAGAATTTAGGAAAATATCGATATATTTCCGCCTACAAAAGTTATGGAAAGAAAGGAATTCCTAACTGGCTCGAACCACGCCTACAAAAAAAAAAAAACAAAAATAATTGGAAACAACGAGGACGATAGGGACTGCTTATTGGGCAATTGAATGAAGTCGCTTGTCAGGAATTTCAGTTTATAGAACGTTCGGCCGATCTTTCACTCGGATCGAGACGTCCCGGGGCCGAAAACCACTAAAGATAACAGGGTACATGGGTGGACCCACGCAAATCGCCGGAAACCCGAAACGTCTCATCGTTTTATCACGCGAGCTCGTACCACGCCGCGCGCGCGCGCGCACGCCCGTGTCGCGATAAAAGATTCTCGATATCTCGTGCGTGGAATCGACGGTGTTACGAGTCATCGATTCGATCGGAATCGCGGCCGATATCGATGAACGGGCCGAGGCTTTCCAACCATCGGCCGAGACTGCACAATATTTTTCTTTCACGGTATTTTCGCCGCGATTGCGTTATTAATAGAACGACAAAAGCCTCCCGGCGTTCCTCTTTGTCTCTTATCTCCTGCCTCCTCTTTTTCAGTTTCTTTTTTTTTTAGTCCGCGCTCCGTGTATCGACCGGCAGTAACTTTCGCTTTCGCAGGTCGAACCGTAAGACAATTACCCCTTCGAGTATCGATTTGTGTTCCGGGAGGTGGCGGGAGGGGGTCGGTGTCGTCGACCCTCTGCAAAAATTTTCTTTTGTTCGCGAGCTCCGCGCACGATCGCGCCAGCGCTCACTTTCCGTGGCCGATTTTAGGCAGAAACGTTCGAGGCCAAAGGCGAGTCTCGCCGATTTTCAACCCCAATGAGCTCGTCGTTGAACAATGTCCTCGCGAACCTTACACGCGATCGTAATTCACTTTGCGTGGCCGAGTTTTGCGCGAAGCTAGAAAGTTAATAACGAATTAACCTGATTTAGAAACGTTCCACCCTTTCGCCGTTTCTCATCCCTGTCCACTCGACTCTCGCATAATTTTTCTCACGATCGTATATTCGTGACAGCCACGCTGATCAAAGCCGAAGAATTGAGGTAACTCGATTTAGGGTCGATACCCATCTTTTACCCAATTTCGTCCCCCAATGAGTTGACCGTTGATCAATTTCGTTCGCGAGCCTTTTACGCGAGCGTTGCTTTGTGCGGGAGGACAAAGAGTGTAATGGTGGTTGGTGATAATACGTAGATTGTTCGCAAAGGTTTGGGATTTTTGTAACGCGAAATCCCAAATCGATGTTTAACAATGTATATTTGCGTAGTGAAGCTTTTTCATATTTTTTTGTACATACTGACTTTCAGATATGCTGTAATCAATTTTCAGAGTCAGTACGAGGTACAGAGACCTTGAACTAATAATCTTATTGAGTGGGAAACTGTACAACGGTACTTTTAAATTCTTTAAATGGTATTACTGTTTTGTGTTCGATCCGTCCATTTTTGTCACAAATAGACTATTATCTACGTTTAATGTATTTGAAAATAACTTTTTTTAAGGACCGGTCATTTTGACCGGTAGGAACAAGTATACAAGAAGTGTCGGTAGGTTTATTGTTAACAGATCTCGGAGGGAATTTGGTACTGCAATTTTCATTCTCCGGCAGTTCGACTTCTTTTTTTTTTGTGCAGGACCGTAACCACGATCGTATATTCGTGTCGGTGGCCATGTTTGGGCGGGAATGATCGAGGCAGTAAAATTGATCGTGAATTAACTCGATTTAGAGTATCTCCCTCTCCCACAGAGTCTCTCACCCTGAGCGTCGACCCTCGAGCGCTGCTTTATTTTAATTCCCAGCGCGGGTAAGAGCGCGTGCGGTCACCGGCGACGCCGGGTATAAATTAAGCGGCCTCTTTTTTTGTTCGAGGCCCGCTGATAAATATCGACGGGCGCAAATAAATTCCATAATTTATGCCCGACCGGGCTGATGAACGCGGACCGATCCATAAATACGGGGAGCTCCCGTTCAGCGTGAAGCGCAAACGACGCGCTCGCTATCAGCTCCGAGTGTCGTTCAAAGAAACGGGCTCTTTCCTGAATCACCGGATAATTGAGATGAATTAATAGCTATTGTTCGTGTCCGTTCAGCGTTCATAGGTTTTTTTTTTTTTTGTTGGTGTCCGAACTGAAATATACGGCGAACAAATCGAGGAAAATTCAGCTTCGATCGACCTGTTAATTTTACGCTTTAGTTTGTATACATTTGTGTGTGAATGATATTCGAATTATGATCTTGCTAGCGAAAAAGTAAATCTAATCTAAACGCGATATTGGAAATACAGTGATATTGGCATTTCGTGTACTACCGACATCGGTCGCGTTATTATTAATTTCACATCCTTTGCTCCACACCAGCTATATCAATCTACCTGTCATTTCTGTTACGTTCGTAATTAACTTACGAAACTCGATGACTGTAATATGCAAAACGGTACCGAAATAGTTCGTGAATATTTCATTATGGTTATTATTGTTAATGAGGCTAGCTTACCGTATGTATAAGTGGATTATAGTACGCCACTAGGAATAAGGCTGCGAGTTGTTACAATTAGCAACAATTACATGGCGGAAAAGTGAGTACCGCTTCCGGACAAGCATCACACACAAAACCGCAGAAAATCATTGGCGATGAGCAAGTTCGGTTATAAATAAACCATGTACTTCATTTAAATTTGTCATCTGCGTTTGCTTCACTGTCTGCACGGTTGCCAATGACATATACGCATCGGGTCTATTATTGATCATCTCAGAAGGAACATCTTCCACAACATGATGATGAGAATCGAGCGCAGTGCAATTAATTGACCGATCTTCCAGGTCTTTTGCTTAGGTCAGTGCTAGGTTGATTATTTTGGGGTTCGTTGGGCTAGTTTATATAAAAACTAGAAAAATATGGGAGAAATCGGGTCGGATCGAATTCTCCAAAATTTCGAGATTCCCGATATATTTGAGAGTCCCGAATTTTTCGTAAATCCGTCCCGATGTCGCATAAAAATCTCAAAGCATCTCGACCGTCGTTTTCGGATTCCCGCACACTTTTAATTATTAACAGAGAAAACCGAGCTCAGTGAAATTAATCAACCGGTGGTCCTACGCCTCCACGGTTTTATGAATTGGTCCCCAGGAAACCCGCGACGTCTTATCAAGGGGGATCGATAATACTAGCGGCCTTCGTCGTTACAATGCTCGCGAATTATCGGGCGGGTCCCTCTAATCTCGAAAATCCTCGACGATACTGGTTTTATCGGACGGCTGTCGGCTTTGGGTAGACAGCGGGGGCAGGAGCGAGGGGAGGGTCGTGCCGGGACGCAGACACCGATCGAGGAAGGGGGATTAAAATTTATAGCGCAAATATCGCGGTATAAACGTCTTCTCTGTCGAATATTCGCCACCTTCGCCGGAATTGTTACACGCGAGGCCCACGGGCATATAAAAGATTTTACGAGATTCCGTGTAGGATTCTAGCGATGCCTCTCCTCGTCGGACGTGAAAAAAGGACGAGAAACGGACGGGGGAGAGAAAAAAAAAGAAAGAAGACCGGGGCAAAAGGAAACGAAGAAAAGAGTATAGGACCAGGCGTCCGGGGAAAAAAAGAGAAGCGGGAAGAAGAGGCGCGGTTGTCGCGCCTAAACTTTTTGATGAAATCGATAGTCTGCGGAGGACGATCATGGTGAGAACAAGAAGAAGAAGAAGAAGAAGAAGAAGAGTGGAGGAGGAGGACGTCGACGATGATCGGGAAGAAGGGAGGTATACCTGACCTACGTGTCGGCCGGGTTCCGCGTGTGTCTGACTCCACGGGCTGTTCTAACGACATTCGAAATAATCTGCCGCGCGCGAAATGGACGTGGGCCGATATTGGTCTCCCGGGTGTGCTCTCGGACCTGGCGGACGACACCCGATCGAGGCGGGAAAAAATAAACGAGCGAGACGAGCGAGACGAGCGTCGATATCCGCGCTCGAGCGTGTGCAAGCTCGAAGCCGGGCCGGGCTCGGGCTCGGGCTCGGGCTCGGGCTCGGTCGAGCAACCAGGACGATATCAGGATATGCTGGCGAACGACGCCGCTCTCTGGTCGGCCGAGACACGTTTTCGAGTTCACGTTTCACTTTGTCCTGCGTGCACGTTTGCTCGTGACATCGATCAAACTGGATTTTGATACCTTGTTACCCCGCCGAGACGAGTCGAGTCGGGTCGAGTCGAGTCGAGTCGAGCCGAGCCGAGGCCTTTTGCAAGGGAACGCCACCGTGGCGGGGACGGTGATATAATCGACTCGACGAATAGCGTCTCTCCGAGCGATTGACATAATTGCGCAGATTTCGTTCGACCGGTTCGGCCACGCAGCCTAACTCCGATCCCAGGCGGGAGCTCTTTTCCTCGTTACCGGGACCATCAATCTATGGGGATGCGTCGCGCAGTCATTTAGGGTAACTCGGTGATCGTTTCAATCCGGGCCGATTTTCGAGTCTGTCGAACGGCAATTAGAGCTGACAGTGACTAATTTAGATATTGGTTTCGACGTCTTCTTCCTTTGCGCTGTGCGCTTGTTATGTCATTCACCTGCGGCTACTTGGAGCTCTTAATCCTCTATTTTATTTATAGCTTTTCAATGTGACAAAATTATCTTGTTCTGTTGTCTAAGAATTTACGTATCGCTATTGTCAATTCTTGCTTCAGAGTAAATTCAATTTCTTTAAACCGTGGATATGAATTAATTGTTAATCTTTATCTAGATGACGATATTTGCAGTTTTCAATTATAAAAATCCGGCTATAGAGGGTTAAACAGTAGATCAATAATATTTAAGGATTTTAATCTTTACGAGCTTTTACAAGCTGTTTTAAGCAATATAATTGAAGAAATTCCTTAGCAAAAGAATGATTGAACTTTCCTTACATATGTACATATAACATAGACACTGTTATTAGTCTATCGATGACTACACTGTCAAGAAGGCACTTCTGGTTCGGGGTGACATCTTTTTTCCGTACAGTGAGATTGTCTGTTTCTTGGATTAAAATATTTATCCGATCCCGTGTGGCATGAGTCGGCGACGAGTTTCGAAAGCGCGGGTTTTGGCATGGGAAGATACGCGCGTGTCTGAGTGGGATGAGTGACATGTGTTTAAGGAAAGTCAGAGCCGAGAGCCAGCTGCGAGGACATGGCCGGGGATAATTTATAAAAGCGAAAGAAATCCGTGTCCCCCGATATTGTGTTTGATTTTTTGAAAATATACATACGCCAGCTTCGTCCTGCTTCTTCGCCGGGCGTGTCTTCGTCGGGCAGGGCGTAACGCGGCTTGTAAACATTTCGATCCTTCGTTTATTTACAAACGTTCGGCCGAATCACCCGCACGAACGCCATTAGCAAATTATGGGAACCTTTGGTCGAGCATCGAAGTCACCGCGACGCGCGCTATGTAAACGGCAGGCCGATCTTGGCGCACGGTAAATAGCCGCATTCATTCGTGGATGAAATTCAATCGATCGAAATGTGGAACCGTTTCAAATGGTCATCTGAGCGTAATCGCGCATGAACATGTAAGATTTATCGTGCATTATGAAGGGTTCTATTAATTCCATTTCCGCGTACCTTCGACCGCAAATTGCTGTTCCCATTGATACGGATCACGGTTGAACGTTCTCGGCCGTGCGATTCTGCAACTTTGCACGACAACGCTCGCCGCGTGCAGAAACGCGCGTAAATAACTGTTGCAGAAAGCTGACGAGTCGACGGCCGATTTCCATAGAAGAAAATAAAAATTTTATTAATTAAAAGCTAAACCTACTGAGCCTTAAAAGTAACTGACACATGTTATTTTATAAAAATGACAAGATTGATTAAAAACTCTGGAACCGTTATTTTGACCGGTGGTGGTAGGTTTAGTGTTAATAATGTTACTGAATTAGGAAGTACACAACAGTACTTTTAAATCGTGTAAATACTGTTTTACATTCGATCTATTTTTGTTAAAACTGCATAAGATCTTTTATTAACGATCTATTTTTGTTAAAACTGCATAAGATCTTTTATTAACGTATTATCGTAGACAATCCATGTACACTTCGTCCAACGAATCAGTAAATTTTGAGCGCAACAGAGTTGAAGTCACATTTATGCGATAGTTAGCAAAGGATGCTGGCGCTGCACTGCCACGTCCCGTTGGATTATTATAAACAATGCAGCAGACGAGGCTGCCTGAAGGGTATTAGGTGCAGGCAGCAGGCTAGTCTCTCCCGTTCCTGTTCAGTTTGTAGATCCCGGGCAACTTACGGTGTCTGTACAGTTTCGGGAACGGAATTAGGCGACGCTACCGAGGAAAATAGGCGCGTGTAGCGATTCCGAGTAGAAAGGACAGGGCGTTATCGAGCGTCCGGGCGTCGTTTTCGAGTCGTCCTCGATTCAGGATGCCGGTGTCCCTCGGAACGACGCGTACCGGTTCCAGGGTCTGATTGGAAGCACGGCACAGCCGGCGCAACCCCATCCCCGCGATAAGGCAGCGCGATGTCTCTCGCGAAGGGCAAATAAACGGGGGGTGGGGGAGGGGGACAGGAGTGAGCGAGGGGGGAAAGGGTGGGAATCGAGGGAGAAGCGATGGTGGCGATGGTGTGGTGGTGATGGTGGCGGAATGGCGTACGGAGAGGCAGAGGGGAAGGCGAGTCGAGCGTAATCGAAAGAGAAGAAAAGGGCAAGGGTAAAAAAGGGAGCAGAGAGACAGAGTTATCGCGTTCCGTCTGGGCCACGTCGCGGTGAAGTCGATTTGTAAGGGCAAGGAAGAGGAAGGAAAATTAGTAAGGAAGAAGGAGGCGAGGTGGTCGAAGAAAAGGAATAAGGAGCGAGGGATAAGAAGCACCAGCACCAGCACCAGCGCCAGCACCATCACCATCACCAGCAGCAGTCGAAGACGAGAAGGAGGAGAAGGAGGAGGAGAAAGAAGAAGATGAAGAAGAAGAAGAAGAAGAAGAAGGAGAAGAAGAAAACCAGAAGCAGAGTGGTGGAGGTGGAGGTTGCTCTGCACCGATCGGTGCAGCAACGTCGAGACGATGAACAGGAGGGCGAAGGAGAGGATACCGAGGGCAGACGTAGCAAAAGAGGAGAAGGATCGTTCGGGGAAGAAAGGGGAAACGGAGGACTCGTAGCAGCGGCCCTGAGATATGATAGCCGGTTATCATACCTCCCCACTATCTCGTTTTGCTGCCTTGCCTGCTCCCTCCCCGCCATCTTTCCCCATCCCCTGATCCACCCCACCTTCCCCCCGTACGAATCCCACCAACCCAGCGTCGTCTTTCGCCTCTCTCCGCCGACCCTCGTTCGGCCCCAACAACCTCCTGTCTAGACGGCGCGCACACGCTCGCAGCGATCGTCGCACATAGACGTACACTCGCGCGCACAACTGCTGCCTCGTGCGACTCTCTCTCTTTCTTCCTCCTTCCCTGCATCTCTCTCTCTCTCTCCCTCCCTCTTGTCTCTCGGTGTGTATTAAGCCGCGTCCACACGCACAGGCCAGACACGCGCTCTCTCTCGTTCACTTGCATGAACCATGATAAGGTCACCGCCGCCATCGTCGTCATCGTCGTCGTCGTCGTCGTCGTCGTCGTCGTCGTCGTCGTCGTCGTCGTCGTCGTCGTCGTCGTCGTCATCATCGCCATCGGTGCGTCTTCCAGCGGCTCTACTGTCGTCACCGTAGATAGCCCGATACCAGAGGACAAAAGAGAGATCCGCGCGGCGCGTTTGCGTTCGACTCGGTTGTTTTGATCGGGGTCTCCCTCGCAGCGTCGAATCGCGTCGCGGCGAATAGATCTCGTGAAAGGGAAAGTTGCGCCGCGCCGTGCCGGTGTAACGAAAATGTTTGAACTGGCTGGATCCGGGAGCTCGCGGCGATTATCCGCGCGGAACGCCGCACCGGCTGCGAGAACGCACGAAATCGTCGGCGGAAAAGTTTACCCTGGGATAGAGACGACGTTCCCCGAAGGCTCGCGCCTTCCAAGACTACCGGGGAACTCGCGGCCGTTTCGCGGAAGCTGGAAAAATGAATTACGTAATTGCGTTTACGTCTCCCGGTTCGTACGGATGCGGTGTTCCCCGGGGAGGAGACTCTTTCGGTGCAGCTATCGAAAATACGCGCCCCCTGGCTGCGAGCGAGAATTTCATACAAGAGGAGGTCGCTAAAAGGTCCCAGGAAGACGTCTAATGGAAAAGTTCGGTCCCGGGACGGCTCGCGAGCCGTTCGTAGAGCAACAAAACAGCTCTCTCTCTCCCTCTCTCCCTCTCTGCGATCTCGCCGCGCCGTGTGTCACGTGTATCCGTGCGCGCAACCCGAGTACCGGCCCGTCGGTCGTCAAAACACGGATCGCAGTCAGTCAAAACGACATTGGAGGCAGCAGGCGGTTCGTCGTGGCGCGACCTTGGCCACGAGGAAAGGTCAGCCATCGGAGTTCCTTAAGGCGAGTCTATACAGAGTGCGTCGCGAGCGAGACCGTATGCGGAGATCTCTAGCCAGACAGTCTTCTTCGGCTCTGTCTCTCTCTCTTGTCTGAGTCCTCTCCTTATCTCTCGGCGAGTATCTCTCTACCTCCCGTGTTCCCTGTCCCGCTTCCTCCGTCGCGGCGCTCCGTCGCTCCTGTGAAGCGCGGGTGTGAGAATTCGTCTGTGAGGCTTTGGCCTCTTGGTGTGAGGACACCAGACCGTTGGTGGGGGTCAGCTGCGTCTGGTAGTGTTGCGGCGAGGAGAATGTTGTGTGCGTAGCCGTCTGCGCGTCGCATCGCACCGGCTGCCGGCTTCGACGAGCCGCCTTTGCTCGCGATCGAGAGAGCCGGGGGAGCCTGATCGCGTGACACCTTCAGGAAGAGAGGACCCGCGTCCTTTTGCGCGACGGTCGAAGTCCGGCCTCGATCGCGCCGGGTGTCGCGCACCGTCAACGGAACAGAAGCAACGCGCGCTAGGGCCGCTTCACCGGCTCCGATCGAGGCCGGACGACGACCAAGTTACGAAATGCCTGAAAATCGCGCGCGATCGCTCGCGGTGGGAGCTTAATTGGCAGCCCCGGCGATTATCCGATTGCGAGATCTGCCGGTTGAACGATTCGACGAGCTGCGGAGGTAGCAGCAGCAGCACCGCCGTCTTTTGTCGTTGTCATTCCTGGCGTGGTTAATTGAGAACTATTCTCTAAACGACGCCGCGACGGTGCACGCGGACTCCCAACGACGCATAGCCGGCGCGGTATCGAACGGCCGCTATCGATCCTGGCAACCTGACGGTCGATGCCAGTGCGGTTGAAGTATCAACCTGTTATAATTTCAAGGGTAATTTCACCCTCTACAGGGTAGAGTGGCGCACTCGAATTAATGGAACCGGCTGGAGCACAGTCGACGAGAATAATTCGCGCGAGTGAATGTACTGGAACACGGCTGCGCATGCGCGCTCTCCCCCGCCCCAGGGAGAGATATCGTGCACCTCTCCTTCCTCCTTTCGGAGATTTCGGCACTCGAAATTCCGGGGTTTTACCTTCTGCGCTGCCGGCGAAAGGTAATTTACTTTCCGCGCGCGCGGTGCCCGTGACCGCGTGCGTTTCATCGTCGGTGAAAATTTTATGACCCTCCGATGGTAACCCTCCTCGAAAATCGGCCCCGGGGAGAGAGACAGAGAGAGATAGAGATAGCGTGTATGCGTGTGGTTGTGTGAGAGAGAGATTGAAACAGGGAAGGGGAATTTCCAATGTACAATGAAAGAATAAACGTTCCCCGATATTCAGTCTCTTACCGATCTCTCTCTCTCTTTCTCTCTCCCTCTCTCTGCTTCTAGCTACGCGTCTACTACCACGCGTCACGTACTGCAGCGTACCGGTTCGCATGAAAGAACCAGACTCTCTTCACGTGCGACAATCACGATCTTGCACTTTGCGCTCCTTTCTGGTTCATTTAAATGTGAATTATTTGGCGGCTCTATGAGCGTGCCAAAGTGCACGCAAGGGAGCATTCCGCGCTCCAAGGATCCTACTATGGCTCCTGGCTCTGGTGCAGGGACACTTGATGAACTGTTACAGATAATACACAGACAAACCTATGCAATCCTCTGATGGCGAGCGTGGGAGGCGTCGTCGCCGTAATTAGAATTTTCTTGAATTAACCCTCTGTAATATAATACAACTTTGAAGACGCACATCAAGAAAGTTTTACGTCTGAAATGTTTTACCATGATAACATGTAATATATAATTTTTTACTTCATAATTATTATTATAACCGAACAAAATTTAGAATTTTGAGTTATTAGTTGCCTCCAATAAAAATTACGATTCTGCAGCGTTTCTGTTTTCCAAGTTACATACCGATTGTTCAGGCTTGGTAAAACTTGAGTTACGGTGGATTAAACATTTTTCGGAATCTTCGACATCGATTGTAACAGCAAGGAACGCAGGTTCGCGTGCATGTCAGTCGGCAAAGGCGGCTGATCCTTGGGAGAGAGAGCGCGCTCCTTGTTGGCGGTATCCGTGCGCGATAATCCGCTGCTTAAAAGCCAGCTCTCGTCTAATTAAGTTCGAGCGATTGCGAGCGATTAATTAAACGTTTCCTGGGCCGGATGAAACTTCGCGGTGTCACCGTGTCGAGTCCTTGTCGTCGTCGTTCTCCCCCCCGCTCTTACCAGAATATAACAACGCGGCCCGCCGTCCTGCCGCGGGGATATCATCGTCGACACCGCCACGCGGATGATTTTTGCGTTGCGCTACGACATACCGGCTTAACCGGCTGCTGGGTTCGCCTGTGTATGCGTGCGCGTGCATCGCGCTCAGGCGTGTGCGCGTACAGGCGCGCACACACCGTCGTAGCCGTCGATACGCGCACTGATACCGGTGCACGCAGGACACCCGCTGCACCGCGCACAGACGAGAACGAGGGGGTCGGTGTATGCGTGCGCGCATTGCCAGCGTCTGCCAGCGCGTTCGACGAGGACGGAAAACGATCGTGAGTCTCGGTTGGAGGGGCAGGGGGCTAGGGGAGGGGGTAAACGCGACCGCTGCGCCGACGGTGGGTGGTGGGGGTTCGATGGAAAGGGTCGAGTCTGTGGGGAGGGGGTAACGCTCGGCGTCGACGGTGCTGCGGCCTGACAGCCACCGGACGAATTCAGTCTGCCGCTGGACTTGGAACACGTTGGATATACCGATACCCTTGTCCGCGGTTTTCCATCGCGGAACAGGTTCCGCTTTCTAGTTTGTCGTCGCGGCGCGGTGCGAACACACAAGAGACTCGAACGCAGCGGCGGGCAGTGTCTCTCTCGTGTAACCCGGGGAAAAATAGAGAGAGAGAGAAACCGTGATTCCGTTGCCAGTGATTTTCATTCCGTTTATATTGTCCGTCGTCGGATCGTGCGTGTGCGTGTTGCGTGCCCCCGTCGTACACACGCGCGAGAACGCCTCCCCGACTGTATTGTGTCTACGATCCGTCCGTCCCCGCTTACGAACGACGAGATTCCGTGTCATCGACGACACCGGCAGACACGACTGTCGCAACGACACGCCACTGACATTTCTGCTCGAGCCAGCGCAACGGGCGGGAACACGGCCAAATAGTCCGCGGTCCGTTTTCCACGGTGTCTTCTTCCCTTCTGTTTCGCGAACCGAGTGACCGTCGGATAGAAAAAACGGCGACAGGCCGACTGCTGGCTGAATCGTAGTCGAGAGTCGAGTGTACGTTGTGTACGTGTGTGTGTCTAGACACACGGGTACAGTGCGCGTCGGCTAGAGGAGACAGACAGCGTCGCCACGGAATCGAAGGATTGGAGTGAGAAGAAACGAGAGTCGGCCGTTCGAAAGTCAAGGTCGAAGCTGTCAAAAGACCTACGCGTGTGCCGGTCTACGTTCGACGCGAGACAACAACGAGCCTGTCGACTTTGCCGCGGGACTCTCTGGCAGAAGTCGAAAGAATTCCAGCGGATTTTTTTTCTTCTCTGGTTCGCGGTGACTGTACCAGGACTGTGCGCCGTCGGTAGGAGTGCTCTGTAAATATCGGTGGTCCGCGGGAAATAAAAGGAGAGATCGGCAGCAGGAGAACGGACACGCGTGTGTCCCAGCCTCTCTTTCTCTCCCTCTCGTTGAACAACGGTAAGGCCTCTGTGTGTGGTCAAGTGGGATCCGGTGTGCCGGATCGAATTAAGCAGAAACGAGGCCGTTTCCTTTTGTACCGACCGGATCAATCGTCGACATCAGCAGACCGCGGGGAACGAGATCGCGCGCGCGTCCATGTTATGACACTTGGAGTCCGGCGATTTTTGAGGTTAGGAACGCGGAACACAAGTTGCCACCGAGGAGAGCCGACGTCGATCGTTCCGAGAAGAAACACGAGACGCTGTCGTCGGCGACAGACGACCGAAGGAAGACAAGTGACCAGTGAGGAATTTTCGGGAATAGAGGTTAGGTCGTAGCCAGCCTACGGGGTCGAGGAGACGTGCCAGTGTTTATGCCAGCTTGACAGCTGACGGTCAGTGGTTTCCAGCACGTCGACAACCTGGCGGCGCGGTTCAAATGAAGCTGAGGCGTCGCTGCATGCAGACGCTCGGCGTCTCCGTGAAACAGTTGAGGAGAAAGCTGCTTGAGCTGGGCGCACGAATCCTTCACGTGCAGGGTTCGAAACCACGCGACATGGCCCTTGTGGTATGTCTTCTTTCATTCATTTTTACAGTTTTTTTTCTTCTTCTCTCTTTCTACCTCTCTCTCTCTCTCTCGCTCTTTCGAGGGACGCCATTTTTTTATTCATTGTGGGGACGCCTGTCTCTTTGTGGGATGCAAATGGGGGTCGAAATACAAGTTAGGGGATGTATGTATAATGAATGCTACCGTCTCAATGTACCCTTCCGCGCCGTAACGCGAAATGATCGAGTACAGCGGAAAGTGTTCCTACACGAATCTCTTATTTTAGGCTATCCTAGCTTTCAAGGCCGTTTTTGCACGATATTTTAGGAATTTTTGTCAGGAAAACTATTGAATCTTTTACGCTGGAATTTTACGCGCATATCGACTGGTATTTGAAGTATATGTGTGATTTTTCAGAAGTAAATATAATAAAAATTACACGAGTCGTATATTTTTTGTAGAGTATGTTTTGGAACACATGGGATTGTCCATTGCAACGATTCCGATCTTTCTATTAATCCAAAACGAAAAATGAAATCGTTTAATAACCAGTATGAATGTAGTTATGGGTCACACCATAATAAATTAAAAATATTTCTTTACTGAATGACACGAATAATTTATATTTTATTGTTATATTCAGACGTTAAAATTGAAGGATATTTGATAATGAGAATTTCACATGAAACTCATAAACTCGAGCATATTATTTAAAGAAAGGTTTACCTCGTCAGGCAAATATTGTTTACCGAAAATAAATGTTGGAAATAGACCTTTTCACTAAATCATTATATGTTATTCACACGGCAGGAATTATTAATAGTACTACACGTGTGGTAAATTTTATTTGCGTAAGAACTATTGATCTCTCTGTTTGAATAAAATCGAAAAAAGATCAAAATCCATTATTTATAGGTTCGAAATTATCCGATCTACATTTGACTCGTTATTCATAAACACAATTCAATCTATACATAAATACCAAGAAGTTAAATAATTCATTCGATTCGAACTAAAGTAGTAGGACAATGAACTATCAGGTCAACGTCCCTAAACCGGAAGCTGAATTGATGGAAAAAAATTAATTCCAGCAGAACGCAACTCTACTTCCGGTTCACCCTGTACATTTCCGACCGCCCAATGCGTTCTTTACCCGCGAAACATTTTTCGAAATCGAATGACTGTGTTCGGCTTGTTTAACGAGAAACTGCTTTTAGTCGCGATGGGTGGCACAGCTATCAAACTGTACCATCCAAAATAATTAAGAACTAGTAGCAAAATAAAGAAAGAAAGAGAGAATAATTAAAAATCATTATTAAATTACATGTTAAAAATTTAAATACATCGGCATGCCTCGTTTTTATCCGAAATACGCGAACGGAAATCGGTGTCGGTCAATCAGTGCGTCGATAGTGTTGCTAATTAATCGCGGCTAGGAGCATCGACGTCAGTCGTCGCCTTTTCGAACTCCATGGAAAATGGGGCAAACTTGATATCCGCGCGGCAGACATCGATTTTTAATCGTCTAATCGCTCGGCCCACGTGTTATCACGGCCGCTCGCCTCTCCTCCGTTTCTCTGGCTGCCGTTATCAGGCCCGCGCGTTGTCTGCCATCCACGCAATCAAAGCCCTTTCAGTCCGCGGCAACAATAACTTGATAAGATACGTCTGTGTAATTGATCTATTAATAAATTCTCGAAAGACGCGGCCGATCTTTTTAAAAACGACGATCCTTTCCCTCCTCCGTGAACGTTTATCGCGACCGTCTCTCCGGTAATGCCAATTTATTTCGCAACGAGCTCCGTCGCTTCGCCTCGTCGGGGCCGTTGTTCTTTAGAATTCCGCGATTTTGATGTCTCCCGGAAAACCTTAAGCCTCATCCTTCTTTCTTCTGTCGAGGATTAATCAATCGATCGTCTTCTCGTGCACTTTGCTCTGCAAAAATCGAATGCCCCTCGAGCGAGAATCTTTATGCACATTTCTGTTGTCGTTTACGAACATTCTTATTGCATTGGGGGACACTTTTATCAACTGCAACATTCTGTATATCTAAAAATGTTTTTAACTCGTTTTCCTACCCGCCAACTCCCGATTGCTCGGGCAATAATAAACAAGATCGGTCACGCGTCGAGCCGGTTTAGCTGTTTAGTATGCGTCTTATGGCATGTATATATTTCGGCGCAACGGAAGCAAGAAAATATCGAGGACAACTGAGCTACGGGTCTAATCCGTTTTGTTTACGTTTGTCCCGTTGTACTACGAGCCAGGCTCGAGTTGTTTACGTTTGCCCGAAACGGGGTACTACGGGTCAGGCTCGTGCTTGTTGTTTTTGGCCGAAATTTCTTACCACGAGTCTCGCTCGTTGTGATAGGACAGGGGGTTGACTTTTACGTCTTAAAAAATGTATTCTACGAATTGACACATACACTAATTGCGTCATTGCGTGATATTAGTGTTGTAGCTGACAATTGATGCAAAAATATTTCACATCAGAAAATAGGTACGCAATAGAGGATATTTTTAGTCGCAAAGAATCTTTTTCATGGACATTACCCAACTAAATTAATTATTCGAATGATTCATCATTTGACCTAGTCTTGATCGTGGTTTTTGTGACTCCGATACGACATAGTTTGAGTACAACTAACTACGAAAGCACCTGAAGGATTTGTTTTCTCCAATATGAGAAATGAAAATCAAAATCGTTGCCGAGTTAGAGAAATTATATAAACGCCACCCCTTCGTTGGTTCAACCCTTACGTTTAAGAACCTTGTGTTTTAAGAAATCTCGTTATTCCTACTGAAAAAATGTCGTTGCCTACCTTTTGTGTAAAATAAGAAGATTGTCTAGAAAATAAATTTTGATAGTTCGAAATATTGCTTCAGGGGCGACAACCTATTCTTGATTTCTTCCTTTACGGTTGACGTTCTAATACATTGATTAATTAGACGTTTGTATATATCTTATAGCTATTTTCAAATTGTGAAAAGTAGATAGTAAATAAACAATAGACGAAAGTAGATTGTACTTAACCTCTCGAACATCCGACTCTGAGGAATATTTCCAAATTGATTACAGAAGGTGAAATTATTAGATGCGATGTGATTTCATGCATTAATGTTCGCTTCTCAGAATTTGAATATAACAAAAATATGAAAAAGTTTAAATCATCGAGAGAGTATAGTAATATCTGTAACGTCATATAACGTCGACCGAAAAAACTGGCACAACGCATCGTCGTCACCGAGGGGGTTAATAGTCCGACCTGGTGTAACATTTTTTGAACCAGCAAGGTGCATCAAGGGTTTAAGAAACCTCTTTCCGTGATTCAACGTTTCCCGGCCGTAGAAGCATCATTCTGAGAGAATATCTGAGGAGAAACGGTGCACTCGGAACGCATCAGTGGGACACACCACGGTCGTTCGCACGGAGTCATGATTCACCCTCTCGGTTCGTCATCGCGATTCCGGTTGGTATCGCGGTTCGCGTAATCGCGAATTCGGTGCTCGTCGCGTCGGTGTAGTCTGCGAAGAAGCGCGAAAGTCGCGTCGTTGGCCCCTCGGGGGACAGGAAGGGAAGAAAAATAGGAAAAACGAGCGTGTCGGCGCGGACGCGGCCAGCCAGCCGTGAGGCGAATCGAGACGGAACAATCGATAGGAACGAGACAGAGGGAGGCCGTTACACCGTCTGCCTCGTGTTTCTTCCGTCTGGCCCAGAATGCGAGTCGGGCTTTCACTGCAGTTTTCTCGTCTGGGTCGACGGTCGGTCTCCCTCGCTCCCGTTTCGCCTCGCCGCCGACATCTCTCCCTCTCTCAAAGCTCTCTCGGCCTCTCCCTCGCTCTTTTCCGCCGGTCGATACCTTCCCGTCGCACTTTTAAATGTCATCAGCCCGATCGTGTGCTCGGCCTCCGGCGTCTCCTTATACAGGGTGTGCCGGAAATCTCGTGCTCGCGATCCCGGGGGTGTGATCGACTGACCCCCTCACGTCCCTAAGCGCGCTTTCGCACGACTCGCTCAAGTGTGATTCACGTGTGTCGCATATCATCCCTCCGCGAGAAGAAGACACGCTGTATATGGGTGTGCTGGTACTTCAAATTTCGGGTCGGGACAGACGCAATGTTCAGGTACCGGAGTCGGGTGTAGTCGTGTTTGTAGATCCCAAAAATTTGTAAACTACGATTCTTTATGCAAGATAAAAATTGTCCAAGTCGATTGTACGAAACAGAACTGAAATGAAAATGTGTTTAACAATTTTCACAAATTTTAGGAAATTGAAAGCGATACATATACATAGCCCGAATCGCTCTTTGAAGAAAAATAAACTAATTTGACATTCTACCTTTCGAATAACACAACATTGCAAACTTTCGGGATCCCGACCAGACTACAATTTCAGGTACTCGTGCACCCCTAATAGAAAAACTTGTATGTGCCCATGCCCCACAACCTGATATCCCTACAGGGCGTTACAAGTATTTCGCAGTAACCCGAATTGCTCGAGGAAGGAAACAAATGAAAAGAACCTACAATCCCTGCTATAGCGTTAAGAGTGGTATCTCGGCGACCCCTTGTTGCCGAATATTGTGCCTTCTTCTCCCGGACGAAGAGCACGTATCGCGATTCTTGTGTCTCTGTGTGTGTGTCTCCAACCCTTGTCCTGGCGACGCCGTTTCACCCCGAAATCCTGTCGCGCGAAATTATATTCGCGTCCCGTCTCGCCGTTCGCAATTAATTCATCCAGTTGCCCGAGTAATTCGAAATTTCGTTAGCCTGTCCGTAGCCGGGCTCGTCTCCGCTGGATTTGGACCCGCGTAAAAGTAGACCACACTGTCGAAGCGCTTGACCCGAATCTACTAATGAAGAGCTTGTAGACTTACGAGGTCTTAAGAAAGTCGCTGTACTGATTCTACAGTTAATACTGATTGCCACCGGCGCTTCGGAGCGTTAAACCAATAATGGGGCTTCATTAACCCTAGGAACACTGAGCCGTCACGCGAAACCCCGGGGGAGGGGGGCTTCTCGAACCCACATTTATTTTTGTACGTTTGTCGCGAAGAAAATTGTTTTTAACACTAAACCTACCAGCGCCGATCAAAATGACCGGTTCCAGATTTTTAATTTCACAATTACTGAAATTATAAAGATCCTTTCGTGGGAAATGATTAACCCTTTGCACTCGGCGGTATTCTAACTGTAAAACAAAATTTCTCTGCCGTCTTGGAATATTTTCATTTTATTCATGCGAAACTGATCCGATTTCCACATATGTATAATATTTAAATGTTTAGTAACCTATCAGATACAAATTTTGTAATATTTTTTGTAATTTCTTTGAAACAATGCCACAACCATTTTTAGTGGCTCTTCAGAGTCACCGCTCGAGTGCAAAGAGTTAAATAAATATATTTAGGAGAGAATGTATTATAATACGAACCACACAAAATCCGAATAAATTCAATCACGTCATTTTTATGAGACAACGTATATTAGTTACTTTTAAGGCTCTGTAGGTTTAGGTAGGTTGCATTGCATTTTTTTTCAAATACAGTTAACAAGTTCTGTCGCTAGCCTTTTCGTGGAAATTGTTGTTCTTCTTCGGTTTTACATATTGTCTATCCCTTTGCATTATAGAGCGACTCTCGAAAGAGTTAACAAACCTAGGTCGTTCGGTTTCATGCATCGATTTTTCTGAATTTTTCTGCTCACCCTGGACCATGCTATCGCTCCCTTCGTCGCCCTTTTTTGTGTTTTCAATGCTGGGATTTACGGTCTTTTTTACGAGAGAAAATATAGGTATTGAAGCTCCGCTGGAATTCGAGCCGGTGGATATATTTTTTTTTCTTTTTTCTTTTTTTTTTCTCTATCACGAATGATCGTTCGAACCATTGTGCTTCCGACTGTTCCCCGAGATCTTCGATAGTTCCAGGTATCCCTCTCGCTGGATTCTACGCGAGCGGCCCTAAACAATTCCCTTGCTGTCAGGAACGGTTGCAGTCTCGCGTCTGCTCGCCCATCTCCACCAACGGGCAACCGTTGGACCCCATAATCTGGGGTTTAGTAGACGATGATATAGAATATCGTAAAAATATCCGGTAAGAAACAGAACAATTCTCGACAAGTATAAAAAGGCTCGGATACAATATCTCTTCGTGGATCGTTCGAACAATTTACAAGCTAGACGAACTTGTACTGAATTCTACTTTTTTTTTTTTTTTTTTGTTAATCTTTACGAGCAAATGTATTGGATCGTAACGGAAATACAATTTTCCTTAATCCAACAATTTTCCACTTTTCCTTCATTGATTAGCTCTTCGAAGACATTTATGGCGTTCACCTTTCATTTAAATTAGAATAAGGAAAATCAATAGAGGAGACGGAGAAACCAATTTTCTATTCTTGAAACAAAATTTCTGCTTTCCAAAAATTTCACTATCAAAGTGCTCGGAGTGCGTGAACGTTCTTCTTCACTTCGCATGAACACCTGAGCAATGTTCTCAAGCACAGTGTAACCCATAACCCCTTGAAGATAAATGTCGACATATTAACGACGGCAAGATTATACATTTAATGTATAATGTATAATACTAATGTATAATACATTTGTGCAAGCAAACACAATTTAATTATGTATATGATGAAAGACTAATACGTAAAATCCATTTTAAGTCCCCCGAGGAAAATATTTTTGATACCTTAAAAAACCCTCGTCCACGAAGGGTTAATCCTAACATTAACTTCTTGCTGTATTTTAAAGTGTTAGACTCGTTACGAAGATTTTAAACGGAGCCTAACAAATATAAATATTACACCTTTCTTTTTTTTTGGCTAAATATAATTTTATTTTGTCGTAATTAATCATTCCCTTCTTTAATAATTTTAGTAAATAAAATCTTTTCATTGTTTCAAATTGCAGTTACTCATTTTCGTCGTAGACGCACAAAATCCGCAATTTAGTAATCAATATTTAACGCTAGGCTACCGAGTCCTAAACGGTACTGATGCACATACATTCCTTGATAATAATGACAGGATCGAATGTACTCAGATTTTATGGAATCTTGATGGCAACCTGTACTCGAATGAACAAGTATACCAAAAATTGTCTAATATTTCTCAATTTCATAAATTTTTAAAGAAAAAGACTGAAATGTGTCATTTTAACGGGCTCGGTGGTTCCAGTGTAGAGCATTAAAGTAAATGTAGCAATTTTTCTTTCCCATGCGAAATTTTCGGGGATGAAGACGTTCTAATCACTGTAATCGTAAAAAAAAAAAAAAAATGGCACGGCAACCGGTTAACATAAAAATCCGGCTGCGTAAGGTGAAAAGCGTATCCGGAATCCATCAAAGAAAATAAAAATACTAAAAGCACACCGCTACGGTTCCTCCGCGGAAGATTATCCCAGATATCGTAAAGCTGTCCGCAATAAAGTAGCAACAGCGTAAAGCCGTGCTCGGCGAGCGTGCGCGCGCGGCGGGAAATAAAGGTATCGTAAAGCGGGCGGCGCGGTGGGGCGCGGCGGTATCGGAAGTATCTCTGAAACGGTGCGTATAAAGTACAAACATCGTAGCGAAAGACTGTTGCAACGGGTGTGGTGGAGAAGGGGTGGGGAGGATCTATCCACCGGGTTCTCGGTTTAATTCCCACGGGGCGGGGAAAACCCATATCTCCGAACCCGGGGCGAACAATCTCGTCGGACCCGGGGAAGAATCCGGCACACGCGTGCATAAGTAATTGGAACAGAAACCTTAACGCGCGCACTCCTACCGGTGATTTATATCGCGGCGCGGATCTAACGGTTCATCTAATCTGGCTCATTAGTATCGAAAGCACGCCCCGCGTTCGCCAGCGCGCGAACTGTGCTCTCGCCGCTTGCACGCGCCTGCATATACGTGTGCAACGTGTGCACACGTGCCCCTAACCGACGTGGCACCGCTCCGCGCGCGATGCGGCTCCGAGCTCTCTCGCGTTTTTCCGACAAGAAATTAAGGTCAGCTTGCTCGTTTTCCATTTTTTTCTCCCTCTCTCCACCGCCCATTTTCTCTCTTTTTCTCTTTCTCTTTCTCTTTTCCGCGCTCTCTTTCTTCTTGCCCCGGCAAGCCAGGCCCGTGGGAAACGCGACGCCCGAGACCGCTCCGCTCCGCTCCTCGCGAGCGCATCCAGCCGCGATCGACCGTGACGACGCGCGATTTTCACGTTCCACTTGCTCGATCCGCTAGATCGCCACCGGATTTTCGGGAAATTGTTCCCCGAACCGCAGATCCTTCTGTGCTCGGCGCGGATTTCGCGACTTCGAACATCGTTTTTTTCACCGGACACCGGTACCAAAGAGGATTCGCGGGAAAACGCTTAGAATCCTCCTGGCTCAGCTTTTTGTTCGCGATTTTTCTGCACGCTGCTTTGTTGCGTTTCCCGGGCTGTGCACAATAGAATTTAAATTCGTGGTATCGGTTCATTTACGTTGTATGTTTGTGTGTAGCGCGAATTGTATTTTATTGCGCAAGAGATATCAGATTTTTCTGCTTGGGAAATTATTTTGGAAAGGTTTTACGATACTCGTAATAGTAATGTGCGGACGGATTTTTATGCAACATAAAAATCAACATTTATGTCTTTTCTCGTAGTAATCTTAGTGAGTCGAGCATAGTACGATAACAACTTTAAATTCTTTAAATATTTTCACCGTTGTGCGATCGATCTACCTCATTTTTCTCATAAATGCATAAACTCCGCAGTCTACCGACGTACATGCCAGTTGATTAAAGTGCATTAATGTAGTAATTGGAATACGTAAATGACGCTGAAAAGTGGACGGATTTTTCCTCGTCTTTCGTCGAGATTGCAAATGATCCATAAAATACTGTACACGCAGGTAATTTACAATGCATCAACTGTGAATATGTATAACATAGTCGTGTTGATATTCATCGCTTTTTACAAAGAAACGTTATGTATAACTTCATGAATGCATCGTAAATTCATACTTTATGCATGTGTGTAATGCAACATACGCTAGTCCTCAAAATTAATGGAATCGAATCACATATGAAAAACTGTCGATCTTTCATCACTCTGATCTCCACGTAAGAAAATGTGTTCATTTTAAACAGCGAATTCTCTATTTTCTCTTAGTTTTTTCCCAAAGACCCACAAGAGGGATAACAAGATATTGTTATAAAATGGAGTACGAGAGTTAAAATAAAATATTAAAAAGATTTAAGGGCACCAGCGTATCGGTTTCAGCTTAATAAAACAATTAAAGGAAGGAAGAAATTTTTATATCGCTCCTGTGCCTTGCAATCAATGCAAATAGTTTTTATTTTGCAGAAAGATCCGCAGTCTAATAATCCTACGATAACTGTAAATTTCTCTTTCCTTTTCTAATCTGAACGACAAAGAGACTTGGCCAGGTTTTGCAGGAAGCTCTTCAAAAGGGTTAAGACAGCCTTGTAGTACATTTCAAATTTCTAGTTTCGATTTAATTAATTAAATCACACTGATTTTGTCAGAATCTCTGAGCACTTAACGTGTTACTAAGAGAAAGAAATTTCTATTTCGTTCCCGTGTTTTGTAATCAATGCAAATAGTTTTTATTTTGCAGAAAGATCCGTAGTCTAATAATAAATGACAACACCACCTTTGCAATCTTATATGTCCCAAATATTTAGCCGAAAAAAGTCCCAGATCTGTCCCCAATGCCACTCGAGCTTCGCTGTCGTTTTCTACGTTCGGAAGTGTATCAAAGAATAGTATCTTCGTAGATAGAATTACACGTAGGTTCTTTAGACCCGTGTTGCGGACATATATCGAGAAGACATGGTATTACCTTGTACAAGAAGCATCTGTAGCTCCATCGTGAACGTATGTACGTATTTCAAAAGCGATCAAACGCATTAAAATAAGAGTTTGACGAGCTTGTATTCCCCGGGTCGATGGCGTCGCCGGTGACCCAGCGTGTGAAATCGCTGTGAATTTCGTAACCGCGTAACACGGTTGCAATTATTGTGTATACACCCTCTTCAGATTGTCTGGGGAACGGAAATTCGCCGGCGCGCAGTTGCGAGTACTCGCGATTCACGCACCTGTAAGGCGGGAATATGTTGCGCATCGTTGCCAGCCACGGTTACCCATTGTGATCGGGTAGCAATTTACGAGGAAGCATTCACCGATCGAGTAGGTCGGTCTCGTTACAGGCGACAATAGCTTTAATTTCGAAGGCAGCTCGTTGGCCCGTGATAGACTAGCAGGAAATCAACGGGAAATTACGACGAGGTCGCGCCGCGTCGATCGGTCGCGCTCGCAATCGCCCGTTAATAATAAAATCGTGCCGGGGAACCACGATCATTAAGCTCGCTTATTTTTAGACGGCGAACCGATGCGACGAGAGACTTCGCTCCAGAAGAGAGACTAGGGGTGGTTTCGATGTTTCGTTTATCCGATACCTCTGTTAGAAGAGTTTCGTCGTTAGAACAGATCGTTATTCTCCCTGTGATCCAGTTAACCGAAAATTGAATAGCGGCGCATAAATTAATCAAATTCGACAGGATAATCTGCCCGAGAAGTTCCCGTCAAACCCGTTTAAAACCGAATCACAGTGACGCTGTTAAACTTTGTATGAAAATCGTAAAAATATCTTACGTAGACAGCTCTGCATTGAAGTTCCGCTTGAAATGTTCACGAACAATTGTACGTCACGATTAAATCGAGCTTGCCGGCGAGTGGTGGCTCGTCCGGTGGTGTTGTGGGATGGTGATCGTGGAGGTTAAGCGACGATGGTTTGGGGCCCGTCGAAAGATGGGTGAACGCATAGGTTGGGTGTGAACCTATAGCGAGGATTGTAACCCTGAGGGGAACAATAATAAAAGAATAGATTAAATCGAGCTTGTTCTGCAAATAACTCGGGTCTTATTGGACAACGCAAACTTCATAGGTTAAAAAACAAAACAATTTTCAACTTTCGTTCTAGAGAGAGAGAGAGAGAAAACGTGGCACGAGGTTTAATGCCACGTTGTATCTAGGTGACCTGAATTTACTTGCGATACTATCAATTTTACGATGCGTGCTACAGATGTACTGTGGATAAGCGAGGCCTGTGCAGCACAGCACCAGAAACATTTAGGCAAGCTAGTGGCATAAAAATTCATGGCCGGCCGTATCGTGTTAAGCACCGCTGAAAATAAAGCGGTAGCTTCTTCGTTGAGAATTTAATCCGGATCTTAACCACGTTTCCCTTCGAGACAAGATCTTTGAATGATTAAATTCGATAGAATTTAATCTTCTGCTTGTTCTGTGAGTCAACGAAACGAATGATCCTCGTCAGCTCATTTGTTTCGACGATTTAACACGCGTTCGTTTTGCTGATTATCTACTTCGTTGAAATGCTTCATGAAATATTTAAAAAATTTAGTAGAACAATTTTAACCCATTTGCATCACAAGAAAATATGAAAAGAAGGCCAAACTTTTTTTTATTATGTTTCAGTTTTTTATTATATTTCAAAATGACTACAAGTAAAAAGAAAAAATACAGCGAGCGTATATATAAACTCTGGTGATAGTGACTAGGAAAATTGAACACATATATACGCTAATGATGCAAACGGGTTAAGGATTCTGTATTTTGGTTCGTGCAACGAGCGAGGTTCTACTGTGATCATTTTTACAGCGTTATAATGTATATCAGCATATCATACAGAACACTCATTCGGTATTCGTGAAAATAGTGTGAAATGGGCCGGATGAGAGTTAAACAACAAAGAGTATAAAATGGATGCGACTATCTTGAAATAAAGTTGGAGTGTGTGTACGTCACATGTCTGGGTGGTGGCGACGCGTTAAATTGGCTTCATTAAAAATATTGCGCTTCTCATTGCGTTTTATCCGGTTGCGCGTTTGTTTGTTAATCCGCAGGCCGGTTTCGAGTGTCTCGTTTTTCCAGAACGTGGTTGTCGACCCCGGTGTTATCAGGGTGTTACGCCGACACCGAACACGAACACACCGCGGACACGCAACCCTCTCTCGTCCACAGATTTTGCATTCGAGCGCGGGCGCGCGCGTGTAATCGCGCGTCACTTTTCCCTCCCTCGCGGAAATAACCGGAGATATCGCGCCGCCCTGCGCGGAAGATTGTCGTCCCGAAGAGTGATGAATCGGCTCGCGGAGAGGAGAAACGCTCCGAAGCTTTTCGTGAGCGACTCCATCACGAGAAACCGAAAATAAAATTTCCTTTTAAATTCCCCGCTATCTGATTGGAACTTCTCAGACGATAGCCGAAGCTGATTCTACCGGCTCGAAGAAACGGAACTCGCCGGAACTTCTCAAAGGGAGAGAGACCTCGCGGACATGTTTAGAGTCCCTTTCGCTTCGAGTTTGCCCGGAATATAGTTACGCTGTTCTTGAACTTGGGGAACGTTAACAGCTTGAAACGGAAGGCGTAATCAGTTTTTCGATTGCGCACTGGGTGAGTTCGTTGAACTTGAAACTCCTCGTAACGTTCAAGAGTAGAGACTGCAAATTTACTCGAGAATCGAGAGATAAAATATAAAGAAACATGGTAACTGCACAGTTTTAAAAAATGTACAACAGTCTTATAAAAACCTCGGGACCGAAACGTCGCTCGTGTACAGATACCTTATCGGCAGACGATACTAATTCAACGTAAAAACTTGTTTGTCTGTAATGAGTTTTTAACGGCTCTTTCATAAAAATATTCGCGACACTTTTCTGATTAAAACGACACCAAACACGATACAATTTCGATCGTATTTACTCGTTTAATGGAACCTCGATTATCCGAACAATGGGACACGTTGCTAGTTACAATCTTTCCTGACCTGCACACCGAATCGATTTTAAATCGGACACGATTCAAAGTTGGTAACATTAAAATAAAGTTGAAGACTCGATCCCTTCAGGGGAAACAATCGAGGACGCTCGAATCTTTCTCTTTCACGAGCCGCGGCCTCGCGAAGAGTAAGTGAAAAGCGATGAATGCGCGACTTAACAGAGAAGTAATCTTTGAAATTTCAATTCTGAAGTATCAAGGGGGGGAGGGGAGAGGGATGAATGGCGGCGCGGAATCGGCGACTTCACCCCTGAATGCGAAAGAATTCACTCGGAAATGACGAGCGACAGTTCAAACGAGAGCGGTAGCGGCGCGGTCGTCGAACGGCACAATCGAGGTTATTAGCATGCGACCTCCTCGAAACTTTGAGTTCGCCGCGCGTTCCTAGTTAATTAATCGATCGCGGATAGAGGGGTGGGTGGTGAAGGGAGATGGGGAGGGAGGGAGACGCGAAAGGCGACGGGCGGCAATTTTCGCGGTTTAACTCGCTCGGTGAGAGAGCAGCACGAGTCGGACACGAGCAGACGCGCTCGCGCACGCTCGCGTAATTTCCAGCAGACGTTTCCCGCTTGCCGGAGATAACGCTAACGAGGCCCAGATAATAACGTCGGCAGTCTAGACAGTTAATTACAAGAAGTCCTTTGGAACAACGCGCCTCGCGAGCGCCCGCGCGCTTTCAGCCTCGCCGCGTACTCTTTCAGCTGGCAGCTGGGAAGTTTTGCCGCGGCGAAAACCTCTCGCCTCGGTGTCTCTTCGACGATTAACGAACTCGAAAACGACCGAAGGATCCTCCTACTTCTCGCGGGAAAACACGACGCGTCGTGGTCCGTTTGCGACCGTTCTACTCGGCCCTTTGAAGATCAAGCAGGTTCACCGGAAGAATTGAAAAACCTCCCTTTGGGGAAGAACAGTTTGTTACACCCGTGGAAACAGAAGTTAACAGGCCGATCCTACAGCCCGAAAGCCGCCGACGCTAACTTCTAGCAAAGTGTTTAAGCCGTGCTAACGAGTGAACCACTGGAACTCGACACTTTCTCGAATGCGCGAGCAAAAACACCGCTCCTCACAAATTTCGATTCTGAACAGAAATTTCCTATCAATCGATCTTTATAGATCGTCTTTTTACAGATCTAGAGCGCAAATTTCTCATAATTTTTGCTGAAAAATTCTTACGTGTTTCAGTCCTCAAATTAATATGCAACTGTTACTTTAGCTAGATGTTTCAACCTGTTTGCAGTGCGAACAAAAATTCGAAGAAAAGTTACGAGTAGACTGCGGATCTTTATGCAAAATAAAAACATTTGCATTGATTACCATTGAATCCTTGATTATTCCATTATCTTGATTATTTCATTAAGCTGAAGCCAATACGCTGATGTCCTTGAATCTTCCTAATCTTTCTATGTCTACTGCTTTAAAAATTGTGCTTACCCCTTTTTGTAATAGATACATAAAATCCGCAGTCTAGTTATGAGCAAATAAGAATTCATTTGGAACTTAACGACCCATTATGTCGACGACGAGCTAATTGTAAAATACAGGAGCTGCACACAGACACCTATTTTTAAAATAATTTTAAGGAGTTGAAAATAGTGTTTTAAAATTCTTTGAACGTTTTCACAGTCTTGCATATTCGACCTGCTCGTTACTGTATCCAGTATGTAGCAACCCGTTATGTCGACGGTTAGTTAATTATAAAATGCAGGAGCTGCCTACATATCTATTTTTTTTTTTTTAATAGTTTTAAGGAGTTGAGAATGGCGTTTTAAAATTCTTTGAATGCTTTCACAGACTTGTATATTCGACCTGCTCTTTACTGTATCCAATATGAACATAAAATCGCAAAAATCGTGTCTATTGTTTCCTATACACTCACAGACCTCATGCGACGCTGTACTCAGAGTACTACAATAAAACTGTGTGTACCTCTGTGTACCTGTGTGTGTAAATTAGTTTTGCTTGAAGTTTGACCAAGAACGTCTTCGTCACAGAGAGTTGAAAAACACATCATTACAAACAAAGAATTCTGAGCGAGAGTGGTCGTACCGCTGACGTGCAAAATATTGATTTAAAGAGTGAGTCACTTCGTCATACCTGACCGGTCACAACAAGGAAGATACCAGCACAGACGATCATTAATTCCTCTACCGGGAACCGGTGGTGTTTCGTAAAACTTACGAGACGCGTCGCAAAAGCGTCGTCGTCGTCGCCGCCGCCGCTCGCTTTATCGGACTTTCCAGGAAACGATCATCGTTATCGCGGTCATTTTTTTCCCTCGATTGCTCGATTGCATAACGCGACTACTGACCTGGCGTCGCGGTCGTTAGATTTTCCGCAGCGGAATAACAAATTTCAGAAAACGAGTGACGCGCGCGATACCGGCACGGCTTGGCGCGGCTGCCGCGTGACGTTCGTGACAAATGATGACAAATTGTTATCGCGGCAACTAAATCGAATCCGCAGACTATAAACAAGTTTATTATCGATCCGGCGATGGATCGGGGTCATTTCCAGCGGACCTCGCGCAGTTTTTCGGTTATGTATACGAGTTCAACCGAAAGAACCGTGAGCCCCGCGCGAGTAGGCTAAAAATTGTTGACCTTTTCGCACAGTCAAGCCAGATAAAATTAAAATAGCATTTGTAGAAGATTCCAGCGAGGCTAGAAAACAAAGCAGCTGCTTGGTTCAAGCGAGTGCATCCTCGAACGCAGTTGCAAGTTATCGGATGCCGATGCAAAAATCCGATGCACGCGCGAGACTTTCGATTAAACAAGCAGCTCGTCTATTCTCTGTATTTGTTGTTATTACTTGAAACATAGGATTGCTAACACAGCGACTGTTTTTCACAACACAGGCCGCTTTAACAATTTTTTTGTTCTAGCCTCTGATGAAAATTGAAAAATATATTTTGTAGAATCACGCGAATTCCGTCAGAATTTGTTAAAATGGGGAAATTGCAATGTTTCACGATTTTCAGCATTTTCAATCGTTTGCGGGCGGCAGCGTTATCCAATTTCGATAAAAATTTTAGTGTGTACGATCGAAACGAGTCTAGAAAGTATGTTTTGTAAATATTCGTTACACAAGCTCGGATAAAATTTTATTTGCGATTTCGACGGAATGCAATTTTTTCAGAATTCGTTTCTCACGTCGTCCGATTCTGCTAGCTTTTCAAAAGATCTCGAATCGTTTGGTTCGAGGGTGCCGATCGATAACGCGAGATCACGCCGATTTACCGAGTTATTAATTAAAGTTGTTTTGCTAGCCGTTTCGCGGGGACGATTCTTAAGAATACGAAATAGTTTCGCTATCGCGCGTCACGCCACGTCACGTCACGTCACGTAATGTCCTCGGCATTATTTGCAGATCGGGGCCAGTGTGCTCCGATACGAACGTTATCGGCAGTTTCTTTAGCTGATTTATGGGGTCGCGGGGTTCGGTCACGGCGGCCTAGATCTCCCCTGGAAAAGGATCGGCTTCGACCAGCCCACAATTACCGAATTTACGAGCGGATCGTAAAACCGTTTCGATTCACGAAAGTCTAGTAGAGTCGGCTCGTAAATAGCTAATTATCCGCCGAAGCGAAGGGACGAGGAACAGAGAGTTTTTACCTTTGCAGGTGGAGAAAATGTCGCAACAAGGTTCCGCGAAAGAACACAGTTCAAGAACGAGAAAAGAAAAACAATACGCGTCTAGAAGAAAAATGGTCTCTCTGGACGCTAGTCCACACAAATAAAGATCGATTTACTGCCGGCTGGGAATTGTACAAAAAGTTGCGCCTTTTTGTCAATGTCTTTTGCAACAGTACAAATTTCATTAAGTGGAAAAACTTGGGAGTTAACGCTCGACTGGTGTCTTTCTAGAATATTCATGGATTATCATGGATTATTATGCATATTCATAGATTTGATATATTTTGAAATGACGTGTGTTCAAAATGACAACTTTTCTGAAGACATTACCGTCCATCACGTGCAGTATTATATTATGCAAATCAATTTATATGAAACATATAGTATATCCACTAGGATGACGAGTGTCTGTCATTTGTGCACTACGGATTTTACGAATTTATGGTAAAAAAAACGGCTGGATAAAATTTGAAATAGTGAAGAAATTCAATAATTCAAGATTTCTGATATACAGGGTGTTCCAGAAAAATGTATACACAGTTTGAATCTTGGTCCACTCATTTCCAAGTAATTACATCCCGAGAAGACAGAAAAACTCAGATGTTGTGACCTGTTAAACAGTGTATACATTTTTGGGACAACCTGTATTATTTTCTACACAATTTTTAAAGTAAGGATTTGACTCCTGTGTCTTACAATACACGATGAAAATTCTTACTTTGCATCCGCAGTCATTTCAGATTTCCAACGGAATAATCTTCGCAGTTGTATATGTTTTCGAGTAGTATGTCAGAAATCTTTAAAGAATCTGAAAGAGAGATGAACGATCGTAGGAGAACCGGAGGATCGAATAGCGGGGCGGTCATCGCGTTCGATAAAGCGTTTCAGTTTCTGTCTGCGATTAAGAGATCCCGAAGGGAGTACAGCGACCCGGTTTTCGTAGATCGTCGAACCGCGATAGAAAGTAATCCGCGATCTCGGTTAGGTAACATTTTTTCGCGGACAATAAATAATCGTTGATCCTCGGATCTATCTGTTGGAGGAGGCGAGGCTTCGATATCGAATTAATCAACCGACGCTGGCCGTAAGAAATATGGTCGCGTAGAATCGTCGATCTCCATTAACGAAACGCCCGGTATGCTGTGCGGAACGGGACGGGAAGTCGAGGATATCCGAAGCCGGATCGATAATCCGTATCAGATAATTGCAGGCTGGCCGGGGTGCGCGTAATCTCGAGCACGAATTTATTGAAAGTCGCGAACGCTTTCGCGGCAAACACTCGGGCCGGATATCGGGATGATTGATAAATCGCGTTTATAAGTCTTCCGTGCTCGTCGCGTAAATAATTTCGTCTCCTTATCGCGGACAGTCATAACATTTCTCAAACGCGTTTGCACAGATATACGTAGATCCCGCGGACCCCCGATAACTCTCGTTCATCTTTTCTGACCTCGACAACAATTACGCTCGGAGAATGCTCGTCTTTTTCTTCCCCCTCTCTGTCAGTGTATGTGTGTGTGTGTGTAAAAATTCTAGTGAATCCAGAGCCAGAGATATATACCGGACGAGAGACGTCCGAAAAGTTTCGCCGCGACTTGTCAAGTATTTCGGAATCGGTGTTGCTTAAAATTGTAAGGCTCCAAGATGGCTCGCTCTGGGTCTTGGCTGTCCGATGAATTCGCAATGGCAATTACGCTATTCGAAATGTCAGCCGAAGGTCCAACAGCTGAAATAATGTATCAGACTCGGACGGGAATGGTGGGAATGCGAGGACCTTTTATAGGAGAGGATCACACCGGATAACCGACTTCTCTCTCGCGGGGTGTGAAAGTCTGAAAAGGTCGTAGCTGTTGGAGCATTCGATGGCGAAACATTAGCGATTTACCACGAGGATAATTCAAGAGTCAAAAGACAAATTCAAGAATTGGATCAACATTTTGATCCGCGAGCCATCGTGGGTTGAATATTTTGTTCGACCAGTTTGTTGTTGAAACTCTCCTGGCACAGCGAATAATTTATTATAGGCTCCTTTGGATTCAATCCCGTGTACCATTTTAGCTCCCAGGCCGCCTTTGAAGCCTGAAACCTGGGTCATGTAGAATTCTTGATCCTAAATTACTTCGTATCGCGAGACCCGAGCGGTTCTACGTCTGAAACCCTATATAGCAGAGACTTCGCTGCCACCCACTTAGCTTCTAATTATGATCAAACCAACCGCCTCGTCCATTAGACACCGCGCAAAGAGGATTAACAGAAAATTTTACAAAATTCGGGAAGACGCGCGAGAGCCTTAGTCAAACGCAAAGTCGAAATCGGCTTATACTACGAATCCGGTAGCAGTCTCGGTGTTCATTAGAAACCTAAGCTTACAGCTGCTTTGATTAATTATCTCATCAACCAATCCCCCAAGTAGGCCACTCTGATAGACCCCCTAGAAATATCGGAACAAAATACGGTAGCATCAGTTATCTTCGTTTTGACCATCGTGCGAACGTCCCCACTTCACAGACTCAGATTAGGACCTCATCACGAATATTATCGAGGGAGATATGTGTTCCGAGAATTGGCGGCCGCTATCTCCCTTCGGTTCACTCGCGTTTTGATCGAAAACAGGAAAATTTGGTAACGAGATGATGAACGTGTTCGACGTATTGCCTGCCACGGAACTTTTGTATTAGTGGTACCCTCAAACCCGAATTTGTCTTGCCTTTAGTTCCGTACCGATCGTTGAAGAGGAAACACGTATTCTTTTGCAGATTTCGGTATAGCAGCCTGTGTTCAAAATATTCTAAAAAGTATAATTTTCTTTTACAACCCTATAATAAAATAGCAGCGTCCGTACCTTCCGAGGATCATATTCGTCATTCCATGCTTTTTCATTTTCATGCGGGATTTAATGCAACGATACCGAAAATTTGCGATGTTTATGGAGATGTATCGAAGGTCAACAAGTGTCAACGTTGGTTCAGAAGGTTTGCTGCTGGCGATTATGATCTTTCTGACATGCCTCGAAGCGGACGACCAGTTGAATTTGATAATGACACCTTAGAATCTCTAGTGGAAGCTGATCCAAAGTTAAGTATACAAGAATTATCGAGATGGATTGAAAATTTATAGGAAAGATGGCAAACTTTCCTTGACAATGATGGAGATTGTATAATGAATGAAGAAATGAAAACTTCAATTTACTACAAAGTTTGTTTTAGATTTCAAAATTATGGGTTCCCCTAATATATCGAGAATTCGCTGTATATATTATTTAGATCAGTGAAAAATCATCCAGGATAGTAGAAATCTGCAGGGTGTCTTGAGATGAAAAGGGGTGATTCTTGAGATCATTTGAAGAAACTTTTCCCTTTGCGAAAATGTTCTCCGTGGCTTTGTTGAAGGAAATATTAACGAAAAACACGGACCGATCACCGACAGGTCTCGCTGAGCGTGACGTCGCTGTGACGTCGTTGGCCGAGGCGGAATCCGTCCGCAGTAGCCGCGCTCTGATGGATCCGTGTTTTTCGTTAATAACTCCTCAACAAAGCCACGGGGAAAATTTTCGCAAAAGAAAAAGTTACTTAAAATCGCCTCAGGAATCATGATAATTCAGTCCTTGATAATGATGGAGATTATATAATAAATTAAGAAATAAAAACTTGAATTCATTACAAAGTTTGTTTTAGATGTCAAAATAATTGATTACTTATGGGTCCCCCTAATACACCTCTCTCGGAGGTGACAGGAGGACACCGATGAGACCACCATGTCCCCGCTGAGAAAACAAACTCCGGTTGACCAACGCGTCGAGCAGGAAGCGTCGTGTCGGCGGATGCAAAGTATAGTTTCCGGCGGGCGATCAACATCGGCAAACGGAGTAGCATCCCAAAAATACCGCGGAAATCGTGCGTAACTGGTCGCGTAATCGGTGCACGAGCAGCGGGCGACGTGTGTGTCCCGTCTAGACTCTAGGATCGCGACTCTAGAATCGCGCGGATTCTTGGCGCGGTCGTGCTTGTTTGGCCTTAAGGTCGTCCCGATAACGAGCCGCTTACGTCAGTCGAGAAACAGGCGACGCGTTCCGCCGTCCGTGCCCCGTGCACCCGGGTTCTCTCCTCTCTTCTGTTCGCCTCGTCCACCTAATCGTCCTATCTGGCCCCTGTTCACCTCGCCCGCTGGCCAACGTCGACCAGCGTCGCTCCTCTTCGAGCTAGACGTCGACCAGCCTCGCTATTCTTCAAGTTGGACGACGACGCGTGCCACCGCGACGCCGCGCGTCCATCCTGGCCTGGCCTTGGACGGTTACGATAATTGGCAGCTGACCGAAGACGCGCGATAACGTCCGTCTCGGACACGTCGCGGCTAGATTGCAGACAGTTAGCCTAATCGAGATTAATAGGCCACTTTGCACCGGTTCCAGGCAAACGTCGTCTTCGTCGTTGTCGTGGTCGTCGTCGACGACGTCACGGTTTTCCTTAGCGTGGGCCACGCCGAGCGAAACTAGCTTTCGATTGCGTTACGATCGCAGAGATTGCTCTGGGATGATCGAGTGGGCGGTCGACTAGGCCTCGGGATCGCGATCGACGCCTTCGGTTGTCGCCTGCTAACGCTGTTGCCCTCCTCGCGCTGGAATAATGATCGGATCGCCTGAAAATTACGCTCTTTTTAATGTAAAATGGTGTTACACTCTGGAATGAGAGAAGGTGCAAGTAGCAATTTAGGTAGCTGTAGAATTGGAGGACTTTTGGTGTTGCGTCCACTCGAAATTTTGAAAAAATGCCCTTTGAAGGAAGGGTGCAAAGTCTTCTAGCAAGAGAGATGGAAACAGATAGATTGCTATAAACACA
The DNA here is from genome assembly GCA_913789895.3 of Seladonia tumulorum. NCBI lineage: Eukaryota > Metazoa > Arthropoda > Insecta > Hymenoptera > Halictidae > Seladonia > Seladonia tumulorum. The sequence continues at coordinate 6,234,374 of OU565276.1, forward strand.
ACTGAATTTGTATTCGGATTTTGGCACACGAACATTCTTTTTACTGTAGAAATTGGTGAGTTACACTGTATTCTAGAGTGGGGGAAGATGGAAAGTAACAATTTATGTACTTGAAGAACTTGGGAATTTTCAACGCGTTAAGTGCCAAAAATCAGTTCCAGAGAATCTCACAAAATCAGTGTGGGTTGATTAATGAAACCGAAACTAGAAATTTAAAATGTATTATAGGGGATGCTGACTTTCTACTGTAGAAATTGGTGAGTTGCACTGTACTCTAGAGTGGGGGCAAGATGGTAGCAATTTATGTACTTGAAGAAGTAGGGGATTTTTAAGGGAAGGGGTTAAGAAAATCAGCAAAGAGGTAGGATTAACGGGCCCGAAGCGGTTCGCGGGTCTCGCTTTCGGTTTCTAACGTCGGGCCATGGCCTCGTGAGCACCGGTTCCGCTGATCTAACGGTGTCCCGTTTTTACGGGCCTTGAAAGACCTAGGACAAGCATGATAATCGACTTTTCGGTTGCGCAAGCTACTTCTGCCACGGTTCAACGCGATCACGTAGCGCGAGGAGGAGCGTCGACCCTCGGCCATCCTCTCCTCGGGGTCTCGTGACCGTTCTCGAGTGTCATAAACCCGTTGATGCCTGTCGATCTTAATCTCGGTCGGACGCGTCGTTGCGTCTTGTATTTTCTCGAGATGATATCACGAGGACCGAAAACACCTCGATTTAATCTCGACGCGCGGGCGCCTGCCCCCGACACGCGAAGAAATCGTTCTCGACTCGTTTCGATCGCGGTACGGCCCATTGTTCGCCGGTTGTTATCGTAATTCCCGATTGGTTTACCCGTCGGAATCGATCGGCGTGGATCTCTTCGCTTGGTTGTATATTCTAATGATCGATCGTTCGCGAAGATTCTCGCGCGATGATCGTATCTGCTGCGCTCGCGGGCTAGTATCAGCTGTGTTTTATTTACGTTCGATACTGCGTCAAATCGTTTGATTCGCTTTTAATTGCGCTCGCACGACCATCGACACTTGAAACGCAATGTTATCCAATCCCAGTGTGTATGACATCAATGTTCACCCGTCATTCTTACGTAGTGATTTATAAAAAACCGGGAATACAATGGACACCAGTTGCGTCAGCGAATAATCTTTTCCAAACAATGCGTATTCCCCTAATAAAATTCACATCATTCTTTGTTAAACGTTTCGTTTACTGTTCATCGCTTTGTCGTATATACACATATACGAGATACGTCTACTTGACGTGTTCGACGCTAAACCTAATGACCAAGAATATTTAATACAGAATTGTTGAAATTATAAGGACTCTGTTGTAGGAAATTTCTTAAATCAAATATATCCCATAATAAAAATAGCAAAAACATGCCAGTCGCTTTTCAGGCTCGGTAGATTCAGTTTAACAAAGCAATTTTCAGTGAATTCACGATTTCTCTTCGCCTGTAGTTTCCAAAGCGAACAGTTTCGACATGTTCCGCGCACAGAGGCTCTCTCCGCAGGATTTAAGTGGACAGAAATTGACAGCTAAGTGTCGATAAGTTTCTAGGCTGCCGCCTAACAGCGAGCAACGTTCACCCCCGACGGGGATCAGGACGAATCGAGCCTCGGAGCAACGTCACGGCTCGAGTTCTCGACAAACAATACTATACACGATGTTCGGGTGCATCGTCGCCCAACGGAGTCGTTCGCCGACAGCCGATTAAGTGGCAGGCCCCCGATCGTCCTGACTTTCTGGCTCTCGAGTCTCCTCGACGCGATAACGCGTCTGCAATGGGAACAACCCGAGCCACCAATTGTCTCTCCGGATCGCTATAGATTATCGTGGCATCGTTACCGAGCCCCGAGCTACGTGCACAGAGACCGTTCTCCTCGTTTTCTCCGGCGAGATCCTCGACAATGTAACTCGGAGAGCGGCTCCGATACGCGATTTACCTTGTTCCGTCATGCGCCTCCAATTTTCGACCGATCGATACGCCTTAAGCAACAATGCTATCGAATTCGATTGAATCCTCGGCGCTTTTTTCGTTGGCCTTTCGAGGACTCGAAAATCGCAGGCTGCTATAAACTGCTCAGAATTGAACTCACTTTGCGAAACCACGTGCGAAGACCTAGATTATTTCTTTCGTTATAAGCAATTTATATTTTCACTTGCCGAAATTCTTGATATTCGAAGGTACAACCGCTTAGTGATTTTGGGGCTTTAAATTATTTCCTCCCCTTACCTCCCCTTCATTGTCTGTGCTTTTGTCTTTATTGTCCAAGGTTTCGTTACATTACAACGTGACTGTTTTATGAAATGTGGACAATAACTCAGTATAAAAAAGTCACAAGATCTCTAGGAATATTGTTGTCTGAACAGTATAACGTCAGACAATAGTGTAAAATTAACACTGTACCCTACCGAGCCTTAAAAGTAACTGATACACGTTGTCTCATAAAAATGACGCAACCGAATTTATTTAGATTTTGTGCGGTTCATAATACAAGTTCTACTAAATATATGCAATTTAACCATTTCCCACGAAAACGTCTTTATAATTTCTGTAATTGTAAAATAAAACATCTGAGCGTATAGAAATCCCGAGCGTTAATGTAACCATCTCTACGTAAATTACGGGATCGTAGAGGACACGTACCCGCGTCGAGTATTGCAGACTTCTCTTGGAAAGAAAATAACATCGGACGTTTATTCGAGTGTGGCCTGCTCCAACGATTCTAGATTTATAACGGAAAGAGCCGAGGGAAAAGTAAAGGAAGGAACACACGTTGAAAAGCTGGCCGCGACCAATGACAGATTCGAATGCGCCGCGAGAACCGTTGCATTCGACGCGAGATCGTGGGGGAGGAAGACGACGGAACGAGGAAGAAGGACTCATTTCTCGGAGAAATAGATGGTTGACTCACGACACCGTTTCAGAACACCGTACAGCCGAGAATTTCCAAGCCGCGGGGGGAACGATCCGTGCCGTGGTCGGGGCAAATCGATCGAGAAGCATATTCGCGTCACGAGGGCAATGCACTGGCGATACGATGCACCAGTTGCACCGGCCTCGTAACTAGGATAAGCCTCGGTGCAGAACCAGCATTACGGGAAAAAATCCATTCTAGCTTATGGGGGCAATCGGGATCTCGAGGGTTTTACATATCTTTATTACCGCCCCTTACGACCTGTAACTTCGATCTGCCGAAGTACTATGGCTGCTCGATGCTTCTGCTTCGAGCTGATGGTCCTCGAGCTTCTGCGACGTCTTCTCGAGAAATGTTTGTCTGAAATTTCATGGTGCTTCCGGAGGGAATGGCTTCACCAACGAAGCGAACATAGTCGAGGATGTCTTCGTTCTGGATTTTGCATTAACTGCTACTAAGAAGCTGAAAAGTGTTGGAAAAGGGTGAAAATTGTTCAAGCTTTATTAACTTTATTTTAGCTTTATTAATTGTTCAAGCTTTATTAACACTAAACCTATCACTGTCAAAATAACCGGTTTTCTATTTCACAATTATTGAAATTATACAACCGTTTTCATAGGAAATTACTGAATTGACTTTTTCATTTCAGCACATACTATTATGAAAATCCCTTCTCCCTTTTATAAGACGTTTCCCTTTTATATGTTCTGTGCTTGGTAGGTTTAGTGTTAAATAATCGTTTGACGTATGTACTCATAAGTATTAACGTTCCGTCTCGCACACTATTCACTCTGATAACTCAAACTTGTTGAATTCAGCATTATACGTTTTCTAGCAGATAGCTAGGTAAAATAGTTTAATAGTTCTCCTCCTCCGTATCGAAGAAAGTAGATTAAGACTGCCCTGGACCATTCAATTAAGATCTATGCGAACAATGAAATTTCTCCAGCGTTCTCGTCCGTGGATAAAGATCCGACTTTGATCGTGGATGATCGTTCTATGAATCGTCGAAGATACAGGCTCCCGGATGATCGCGTGTAAACAAGACACTCGACGAGCGGTGCTCGGCAGACAGGAGCGGAAATCGTGCAGTTAATTCCCCATTAGTCGGCCTCCATTGTCGGTAGAGAAGTTCATCTGAGGGAAGTTCATCGGCATGAAAAGCGGTTAATCAAAAGAAAAACGAAGGTAACGAACAATTGGTCCACTCGAGACCCCGCCTTCAGGTCCATTCTCCCCCGATATGCATATATAGTGTGCGTGTGTATGCCGCTCATTCACGCGTCGCCGACGCGATTCCAGATTAGCGTGCATAAACAGTCGGAACTTTCCCCGGCGATTTTAAAAGGTTAACGTCCGCGAATTGATCTGTTCTCCCTGCCGATAAGCATCCGGAGCGGAGCTTACGGCGCGGGCGAGGTAAGAGGCACTTTTAAAAGCCATAATCTCCGGGGCGCATGAGAGTTCCCGAACGGTTCTCGGCTATCTTTCGTCACGCGGCGACCGATAAATCGATTCGCGATACTACGACCGCCTCCGCGGCTGATGCAAACCTCTACTTGTTGCGACCGTCGACCAACTAATATCGCGCTCGATACTCGGGCTATCGGGCCCGAGTTTTTTTTTCCTCGCTCGGTCGCGTAAAAAGATCCCCACCCCGAGCCCCACGTCACTGTTCAATGAGACGATTAGGGTGGACGATCACGCGACTTCGAGCCGAGTCATGATTGATCGAGCGTGGCGCGGAGATCAAGGCCCGCTGCGTCCGAGAACCCGAGTATCGATAACAGGATTCCTTTCTTCTACTGATTCTCTAACGAGAATTTCTTTCTTCTAACGCGTTAAGCGCCAGATATCAACCCCAGATATTCTGTAAAAGTCAGAGTAATTTAATTGATGAAACTGAAACTAGAAATTTAAAATGTATTATAGGGGATGTTGACGAATATACCATCTACTGTGTAGAATTTGGTGAGTTGCACTGCTGTACTCTAGAGTGGGGGAAGATGGAAGGTAGCAATTTTAATAGTTGAAGAACTTGGGAATTTTTAACACGTTAAGTACCGAATGTCAATCCCAGAGATTCTTACAAATCAGAGTAATTTAATTGATGAAACTGAAACTAGAAATGTAAAATGTATTATATAGGGTGCTGTCTTAGCCCTTTTGAATTCGAAAGACTCCAATAAAATTCGGTCTATCTGGATATCTTATGATAAAAATGAATTTCTAAACCCAGACGTGGCAATTAACGTGTCAATTAATCTCATGCCTATAAAAATTTTACCTACACAATTTTGTGTCCGTTAAAAAGTTATCTTCACCAAGTTATTACATACTAAAAATCCAAATCCCCTCGACATTCTAACTTCACCTGCTTTCCAACACAATCACCATTAATTCTCGAGGGATGGTCCGCATAAATTGGACTCTCCACTGACAACTAAATATACAAAATGTTCTTCTTCAAACACCTCAAACAAAAATGGCACAGCACACAGTTTTGTACAAAAGTTGCACAAACTCGCAGCGCCCCGGCACGAACGAACGAGAAAATAAATGAATTCTGTTGCAATGTACATATATTTTTTTGTCGACCCTCAGCGGTTTGCACCGAGCACTCCAGGGTTCTAAGATTTAAACGAGTCCCGAGTAGCCATTGTGCGGTCCGATTCAGGATTTCTTGTTTCGCGAGGCTCTCGGCGATCGAACGCCGAAGAAAATTGATCGACGGGAATAAAACGTGGTCGGGGCTGGCCGCGGGGTCCCGTGATAGAAGTTTAAAGGGGGTTCTCCGTTTCCACGGAGGCCGTCGAAAGGGAAAGCTGCGGCCGTAAGGAGCAGTAACGAGCGCCGGGGGGATGCCGTGGCTCTCGCACTCCCGTATTGATCGCACACAATACCTTCGCGTAACAAAGACGCGTGCAATGTTCACGGGATAGGTCGCGAACCGGGCCGAGCCACGAGGAGCTCGACTTCCATGGGGTGGAATAGCTGCCGGACCACGGGATCTCGCTTTAATTCGCCTGACACGATTATGGCTGAGCCACCCCCTCGGACCGTCTTTCGATTTTCGCGAATACACTATGCTTCTGCCGAACCTTTTAGAAAGTATGAAATAATCGCCGGGAGATTAAATTATACATGTACCGAAAAGTACTGGTAGGGATAATAATAGAAGTGTTGGCTTTCTTTGACAGTTATATATACAGTAAGGAGCAAAACTGAACACACATGCGACATTTTAACAAAAATAATTTTTTATTCAATATTTGCATGTAGAATACAAAAGAAACAAAATATTTAGTATTATCTACAATCTTCTGGCTTTTCAAAACAAATTTAACATTTGTGATATTATTATTGTTTCGCTTCGTACAATTTTTTTTCGTGTAGTCGGTTTTGCACCGCACTAAGATTCTCCGGATTAGGAACTGTAAACACAGATTTTGTAAACAACTTGGTAGTCCATCACGGTCAATGCCACGACCAGGAATGCAGTAGTTATTAGTTTATCGTTGTTCATGCGTTAACACGCATCAATATAACATCATGAAGCCGTTATCTAAAGATATGAAGAATAATATCGTTTTCCAATTAAGATCGGGTTTATCAACGCGACTAATTGCTAGAAAATTTTTCGTCAGTCAGGGAGTTGTACACAAGATACGGAAAAAATACTACTGTAGTAAAGTCCCTGCATCTTTTGGAGGCCGTCCAAAATTATTATCTTGTCAGGAGAAGAGAAGATTGACGAAATACATTACTTCAGAAATTGCAACGACGGCATCAATGGCTGCAAAGTTATTAGAAAGCGATGTTGGAAAGAAAATTAGTAAGTGGACGGCTCGAAGGGTATTAAAAGAAGCCAATTTTACAGCAATTGAGAGGAAAAAAAACCTGCTCTATCAAAAAAGAATGTCAAGGCCCGTCTGAGTTTTGCAAGAAAATATTTAAGCTGGAATATAGAGCAATGGAAAAAGTAATTTTTTCCGACGAATCTAAAATCAATCGAATTTCATCGGATGGACGTTCTTGGTGTTGGTAGAAGCGAGGCGAATCTCTTTTACCGCGTCATGTGAAGCAAACAATAAAATTTGGTGGTGGTTCACTTATGGTGTGGGGGTGCATTACGGCGTACGGTGTAGGTTCACACATCGAATAGAAGGTATGGTGAACCAGTATACGTATAAGGATATTTTAGAAAAAAATTTACTGGAAACAATTGAAAATATGCCGGTACCAGAGTGTGATGTCGTATTCCAACATGACAACGCTCCTGGGCATTATGCGAAGAGCGTAAAGAATTGGCTGCAAACTCAACCATTTCAAACCATGGCATGGCCTGCTCAAAGTCCAGACATAAACCCGATTGAAAATGTCTGGGCATACTTAAAAATGAAGTTACAGAATAACTATAGTCCTCCCCCAACAACGATAACTGATTTGTGGCAAAGAGTGCAGGAACAGTGGTATTCTATTACACTAGAATATTGCGAAAATGTAGTATTAAGTATGCCTAAACGTATTCAGGCAATTATCACGGTTAAAGGTTCATGGACGAAATATTAAGTGTACGCAAATCTGAAATGTTTACTCAAAATTAGTTGCGGTACAAAACTGACTACACGAAAAAAAATTGTATGAAGCGAAATAATAATAACATCACAAATGTTAAGTTTGTTTTGAAAAGCCAAAAGATTGTAGATAATACCAAGTATTTTGTTTCTTTTGTATTCTACATACAAATATTGAGTAAAAAATTATTTTTGTTAAAATGTCGTATGTGTGTTCAGTTTTGCTCCTTACTGTATATATTAACTAATTCTCGATTCTCGCACTCAAAGTGTGTGCTGAATTGTGTGAATGTATAAATATCCGCAGTCTGTCGGTTACAGACCTTGTTCAGCTATTTGAAGAAAAACATCATAAATAATTCAAAGTGCAAACGCGGATGGACATGAACTTAATAATATGTGAAATATCTATTCCGGAAGATTTTTAGAGATTTGCAGAAGTTTCTAACGATCCTATACCATTTCTAGCATGCTGCACGTATCAATCAGAGTATCAAAGAGTGAAATCGAGTATGTAACACTCATGCCTGTACGCATCCCTTGCTCACGGCGGAAAATCCGCGAGTAATCAGTTTATTCCGCGTCCGTGGGCTCTCAGTTCGACGATTCTCTGGCACAATAGGTCGCAGAGTATTTAATCCGCAGCCAGGCCGGACGAACGACACGCTCGTTATTAGCTCTTGGAACGAAATTGAACCGCTAGAACAATGCTGTGTCCCCGCGCCGAGTGTAATTTTCGAGGGTTGTTACCTAAACTTTCCAATTGCCGTCTCTACCAGTCTATTTTGTCTCTAGATCCAAGAACTCACCCCCCTATTTTATTCTCAAGCCCAATTTCAACTCTTCCGTTTCTGAACTTCCTCATCTGCTGTCAAACTCGTTTTCTATTTATTCTGGATAATCATATTCTCTTTTAATTCCACCCTTCCGTAAGATTAAAAAACGAGTGCTATTTATTCGCATACAAAAGCTACTCCTCGGATTAAATCCTCAGATTAAATCAGATTAACCCTTAGTACTCGAATGACGACTGTAAGGGGCCACTAAAAATTCCTATATCATCGTTCAAAATATTTTTTACATCATTAATTTTGTTTGCATTTAATAAATTACTAAACATTTCAGTACTGTAAGAGTAAATTGCACCATTTCAGAAATATTCTAGGTCGGAAAAAATGTTTCGTTTCGGAGTTAAAATGGCTTCGAGTGCAAAGGGTTGAATCAGAATAAAAATTACTGAAAAATTTCGTTTTCTTCGTGATTACTTTCGGTGAATTAGTTAATTAGCTTATCGTATCTCGCGGACATTAATTCTCACGAAGACACGAATCGCTGTGGAGAGCTACTCTACGTGTCCCCGCGATGATGATTCCCCAAATTATCGTCCGCGTTCACATCGAGGGAGTATAGAAGCGATAAAACGCGAGGAGCCGCTTTACCATATTTTTCCCGCCGGTAAATACTTCTTATGCCTCGCAGATGTCCATTTTCTAGTGGACTCGGCCACGAGAGGCCGGCTTCGAGGGTTATGCTACGTGAGTACACGAGCATAACTCTCGAGATCGGCTCTCACGCTACGTGCCTACACGAGGATAACTCTCGAGAGCAACTTTTATGGTACGTGTCTTCGCGGCGAACAATACTCGGGGAATAGCTCTGACGTTACGTGTCCCCGCGCGAATAATTCTATAAAATCGGTCGTTGCCTACGTGCTCGGTTCGCGGCAAATGTCTGCAGCGTCGTTTCACAGTGGACATGCGGCTTATGGGACTTCGTAGATTCGCGATAAGGTAGAGTGACTACATTACCGTCAAAACATGGTTTCACGTGCCTCAAGTTTTCGTCCTTATACAAGAATATTTTGTCGCTGGTAAAGGGCTCATTCGAAAAAGGAAGGTTCGATCTAGTGCTGCGCGCTGGTCAGGAGCTGCCGAGATTATGCAGATACTTGGTAATATGGGCGTTAGAAGTAGGCCAAATATTGACGATGCGCATGCCAAGCATGTGGAATCCAAGCATTTTTATGCCATTGGATGAGTTTTCTGGATGAAATCGAGAGCAGCCGCGCTCTAGAAAATATCTCCAGCTGTAAATTGAGAGCTATATTTTGTCTTGATTCTCTAATATGTTAAATAAACCGAAAAACTTGAAGCACGTTTCTGGCAAGTCAGAATGACAAGTCAAGTTTAGTCACAGACTTAACCAGTTAACTGTGGCGATCTCTTTGCAAAGCGCCCACCAGTGTGTGTCGCGATAATCTTAGATACTGCTCACGAGTTAGCTTTCACGAAGTTATAACTCCAACTCAAATTATTTATAATTTTCATTTGTTTGTTTCATTTCGTCTTGACCTCTAAACATTTTAAAGATATTAAAATTTACGAATATAATTTATTTTTCGCTGAATTACAATTTAAATATCGAATTGTAACAAAATTTTACGCATGACGGATATAGTCGTCATGACACAAAATTCTGCCACATCTCCATGACGGATATAGTCGTCAAACACACTGAACTGGTTAAGACTCGTCGGATCAAGACCAAGACGGATCTTAAGTCTGTGAATCTAAATTATTAATTAAAAAGTCACGTGACTATCCCGGGCCCTTAACCCCCGGAACTCGGAGGAATTTCCGCCGAGCGTTTTCCGCGTCCGCAAGGAGTCCAAGCTTCCTCCGCCTCGGATTCTGCGTCTGTCTGTTTCGCAGTTCCGGTCACCGGTGCTGCACACTGCGAGAGGAACAATCGCCAGGAATTTTTGTTCGTCAGCCGCCGCCGCCACGGCGTTATCGCCTCTTTATCGGGTCGCGCGATTAATCCCGCCGAGTCAGGGAATAATTCGAGCGGCGATACCGTGCAGTTTGATACGCGGCGCGATCGAAACGTGCACCGTGTGCTCGCTGATAATATGACACGGTATCGCAATAACAATCGTCCACGAGGATCGCCGCTGGGAGACCATGGCAACTCTCTTTCTTTTTTTTCTTTTTTTTCAAACTACGCGGCCTTTGAATGCGCTGTAAAGCCGTGTTTCGCAATCTAAATTAACGCTGAACCTACCACGGTGAAAAGACTGTTTATTTATTCTGTTCTTTATGTTGCGTGCGCTAGGCTGCGCCGAAAGTTTCTGTCGCATTGCGTACGTTTAAATGCTGCTAAATAACAGTTCGTCTGACCGTTAATATTTTATTATTTTCTGATACTCTTGCTTCTAGTAATATAATATAAAATATACATATTTCTCTTCCTCTTACTTAGCTGCGCAGTTTGAGTTCTTTAAAAACCACTTTCATTTGCGTTTTATGCGCTTTACTCGGAAACGATACGAACTTCGAATTTGTTTCAGGGGAAAATGACCGAGGAAAGTTCACTATTTAAGCACGTATACCGATACGGTACAAAATTTAAATGTATTAAATATACTTAGTTTTATAATACTTCCTCCTAAAGGAATGATTTTTACCAATTTTTAGGAATTTGTTTTGGAAGAACCATCAAACTTTTTGTATCGGGATTTTGCACACGCATTTATAGTGCATACTTGTGTTTCGGGTGCATACTTTTCAAGGCATAAATAATCAAAATTACATGAGTTATATATAACTCATGTTATACATATATTTTTCTAGGGTATGTTCTGAAATAAGTCCGTTGATTTGCTGCTGCGATTCTGATTCTACCGTGTACCGAAAACAAAAAAAAAAAAAATTGAAGTAAATTAGAAACCTTGATTATTTGCAAGAAATGACGGCATTGTAACACGGTCGGCACTTCGGGTCTTTTACTCCCGGGCTTAAATATTTACTACTCCAGGTTTTAGCAAAATCCGAATAATTCTGAGAAGTCTCCAATGTAATGTACAAGTGTTGGTTAAACGAAACGTTTAAATAGTTTCACAATGCAAGCCAAAGTTCGAAGGAAGAAATAAAACAAAGCAATTTTCGGTAACGTCGGCGGTGGGTTAACACGTTCATAAACAAAGAAAACTATCGCGAGAAAAATCGTCAGAGGCTATCACCTCACTAAAACTGCAGTTGCGGTTGAAACAATTCGGCGCGTTCGCCGGAGAGAATAAATCTCGCGATTGTGGAGCGTTTTTTTTTTTAAATCAAGCAACGTAAAAATTTTTCGCTGACCCGCTCTTTTTATCTGTCCGTGTTTGCCAGTGGTTGCGGGCGCGCAACGTACAGAGATCCCGGAGATTAACATCTCTCGTGGCGTGTTTCGGCGCACTTGGAATCACTATAGATAGGCGGTTGTGTGCGCTTGTCGCGGGCCGTGCGATAAACACGGTTCTTCGTTATCGGGCTAATTGGGAACGCGACCGAGCGTGTCGCCGTTTTATCCGGGCGCCCTTTAAGCAGTCGTCGCAGCGCGGGCGGCAGGAGGTTAATTGGCCGGTTTCCACGGACGACTTCCATCGAATTTCCATTAGCCGGGGAATAAAGCCGTTGTACGCAGTCCTCGTAGATCAGACGTGTGACCGCAACCAGAACCGGCCGCGCGCGCGCGAGCGAGCGAGTGCGAGCGCGAGCGCATTCTCTCTGTTGTCTACTGCAGCGTCGCGTTTCAATGCCGCATCCTCGAGCCAGGGAAAGTGGTACGAGCGCCGACTGCAGACGAACCGGACGTTTTCCTTTTCATTCGCCTTTTTCCGCGAAACCGTCGGCCAATTCTCGCTTCGTTCCCCTGAGAGAAACAGACAATACTCAATCCCGCTTGGTTTTTCCATTTCCGTCCCACGAAAATATTTTTGCGACATCAATCGTATTTACTCGACTCCAGATTTTCCGAAGTGAAACACGCAATATTTTCATCGGCGAAAGTTAAACAAAGCTTCCATACTTCATGATTTCAGTATAAGTTGATAATGGGTATCCTTAAATTTTTCCGGTTTTCAGTGTTTTCTTCTTTTATTTAACCCATTTGCATCATAAGGAAATATGAAAAGAAGATCTTTATCCCCAAACTTTTTTTAAATTCACATATATTTAAGTGCAAAAATGACTACAACTGAAAGAACCTCATATTTTGGCATTATAAGAAAAAATCAGAATTACCACTTTCATCTCCAACAACATCATTTCTATCTTTTAGCTAACGAATAATGATGGTGACCAACAAAGTTGAGCGCATATATACGCTAATGATGCAAATGGGTTAATTTGTCACAAATGTGTAAGCAGAATTTCTTGAGTTAATCCTTTGCACTCGAAGCCATTTTAACTCCGAAACGAAACATTTCTTCCGACCTAGAATATGAGAATGGTGCAATTTACTCGTACAGTACTCAAGTGTTTAGTAATTTCTCAAAAACAAACAAAAATTTAATAAAGTCAAATATATTTTGAATAATAATACAGCAATTTTTGGTGGCGCCTCACAGTCGCCGCTCGAGCGCTAAGGGTTAAATCCTTCCGGGATTTCAGTGTTTTCTTCTTCTATTTAATTTGTCACAAATGTGTAAGCAGAATTCCTTGAGTTGACCCTTTGCACTCGGCGCTATTTTCATTCTAAAACTAGATTTTTCTTCCGTCCTAGAATATTTTCATCTTACTTTTAATTAACATGTTAATAGCAAACACGGTTTGCAGGACGGTTTGTCCTAGATTTGACGAGAGATTATTTAAGTTTGTGGATTTTCTCGGAGATTTTAGCATTTCTCCGTAGACAGAGGTGGGTAGAAGCGATTCCGAGGCTGCACAGGCGTCCGTCTTCTTTCATAGTTTGACATTAATTCGTCCTGCCGGTTGACAAACAGTGCCACGTAATCTCATTCTCTCTTCCAGTTTATCGTAGCGCATTGAAAGGTAGCGTTACCAAGCCGGCGATCATTTTGCTTACGGTCCCACGTTTCACCTACGACCGTAGCGTGTATCCTCGTATTTCCGTGCTTATAACACGCGCCGCCTCGATTTGTCCTCATAGTCGTCGCCGAAGCGTTCGATAGGAACGACTATAGTCGCTCTTCGCGGGGAATTCGCGTGTCCTACGTATTTTCCGTGCGGAATTCGGATGTTCGAGCGAATTACCGGCGAAGAACGCGTGACAATTATCGTCCCGTTCGGAGATAACGAGCTATAGCGGTCGATTTTTGTGCCGTATCGCGGATATACTTCCTGGAAATTTTACAGTGACCGAATCCGAGATCGTGCGAAAATTTAACGACGAAGCAGAAGAACGTATTATAGTGCGTGCGTGGATCGAGGGATTCTGCAAGGTGATTTTCTGACTTTCGAATCGACTTTCCGGGTGGAATCATGCCTTTAAAAAGGAGCGCACGTTACGTATGTATGAAGGGAGAAAAGTCCTAGGTCGTCCCATAAGGTCGTGCCGTTTACTCTTGTACCATTTAAATTCTAAAAATAAAATACATATGTGTATGTGATCACCTTTTCATTCCACAACCTCTTCTGAACACTTTGGCAAAGACGTACCGTCAAATTTCTGAGGTTTTTCATTAAAATACTTTTCAATGGCGAATAATATAAACACATTCTCGACACGAACTTATGGGGCGACCTAATACATATGACAATTTTTTCAGTATCCCAAGTGATCTGCGCTGACGTATTTAATTGCTTCATCGATAAATTTCAAGCTGTACGTCCACGATTATTATTCGAAGTTACCGCTACAGAAAAATCTTGTTTCTCCCAAAAGTCATAGATGAACATTTCCCGAGTAGATACTCGTACTTGTCAATAACTAATCCTCAAAAACGCTAGTTGTCGCGAATTTGAACCGCCAGGATAACCCTTCGAGCGAGAGCAAGTTTCCGGAGTAGAACCCATTAGCGAGTACAAACATGGGAACAACTGAGATCATGCTTCCCAGTAGACGTTTCCTCGAAGACTCTGAATTCTCTATTCTCCAGCGGCTACGTATCGTAAGAAACCCACTCGGCGTCCAATCAAATCGAGTCCAGTTTTAACCTCCTCCTGGTGGTTTTTCGGGACAACTCCATCCCAAATTGGACACCTCGAGAACCCGGCGTAGCCTCGTCCCAAGTTTCGAAATCCTCGTGTGCATCTCCGCAGGAAGGAAGGTACATTCGAAAGTATAGACCCATTACCGTCCACAAACATGGGAATCTAGCTTTCCACTAGACGACGTTGCGTCCGCTTCGAATCGTCCAAGTTCCATTGTCGTGCGGTCGTCTAACGTAACAGAGCCAACTCCCACCTAATCGGGCCTAATTCAGCTAAGCTCACCTAGCATCCGCGACGTTTCCTCTCTCTCGCAATTTGCTCGCGTTTCCCAGACCGCAATGGCTTCGTCGACTCTTCTCCACCTTCCCCTCCACCCGGTGTTCGACCAAGCCCAGAGGACGAACGAGGCACAGGACACTCGCGTCTTCCCGAGCCGTTTCCTGTCATTTAGACCGGCAAATGGATCACGTAAGCACGGCTCGCGCGCCGAATGACGGACACCGGGAATTTATACGTCGGCCCAGTCACGGGCAATTGCCCTGCCCGTCACGGACCAGAATAATGTCGTGATACGTGCATGCCAAAACGACCGGGACGGGAGGAAACAACGGCGACGACAACCGCTGGACCCAACGACTCCTCTCCGTAAACCTCTCCGGCTCGAGACTAACTGGCAGCCCTCGCGGCTGACCTTGCGACTCGTTAGATCACAGATTCTTCTGCTCCACGGTCTACCGAAGCGCCAATACGAGTCACGCAGGAACCTCCGACGTTGCGATCGAGGGCGATTTGATCTGCGTGTGACCCTTTGCACCGCTGACGTTTCGCAACTGCAATCGCAAATCGACGGTGACTTCCTCGAGTCCACCATGTGCCGTATACAATATTTAATCCTTCGAGGACGACGGTAGTTTGCTTCTGTAGGGTCCCAAAAATGTAACTCCTTGAAGCGAGTGATTCCTGAGGTCTTTTCAAGCAACTTTTTCCTTTGCTTCGTTAACGAGTTATTATCGAAAAACGCGGACCAATCAGAGCGCGGTAACGGCGGACGGACAGGTCCCTCTGAGCTGTGACGTTGGCATTGGCCGAGCCGGAATCCGTCTAGTGTAGCCGCGCCTTGATTGCTCTGTGTTTTTCGTTAATAACTCCTCGACGAGGCCGCGGAGAATATTTTCGCAAAGGAAAAAGTTGTTTCGAATGATCTCAGGAATCACCCCTGTCAAGGAAATACATTTTTGGGACACCCTGTACGATGTTACAGACGTTACAATAATCTCTCGCTGATTTAAGCGAGACCAAGCTATTTTTCATACGAAGAGAAACTGTGGGCTTAATGTTTTTATATCAAGTATAGAAAGGGAAATATTTATATTTATATTTTTAAACCTTTTGATATTTTTTTTTATGAAAAGTAAACAATAATACATCAGAACACGTCGCAACTAATAGTCTGATCTTTTGTAATCAATTTTGAAATATTCCTCAGAGTAAGTACATACACGGTGTAGTGATGTGTTAGGTTCAATGGTTTTCACGATTTCATGGTGTTTATTATCCTTTTATTTATTTTTGTACTTGCTTCTTTGGGATGAACGTTAACCCTCTTCTAAGACTTAAAAATTAGAACTCTATGTACTGTCTAATATTTACTGTCCATTGTGTACCAATTTGATTATAACAAAAAGAAGGGTTTGTCTATCAATCCAGAACTTGTGTAGACGAAACAATACCAAACGGGCGTTACAGTTCGCGACACTCGGAATTAACAGTCAGCTTTTTCACCGTGCAAACCGAGAAACGGTCCTGCATCGCATCGACTTTCTCCTGTCGTTCTTTTTCGCTGTGGACGACCAATTCAATTATTTCACCTACGGATTTAACGGGTGTTCCAAGCGTCGCCTTTCTTTTTTTGTTTTTAAATGAAACGGCGCATTAACTCGCCACGCGATGTTCCCAATGGCGTTTATTAATTTAATCTTCTCCTCGCGGCGTCGTAAACGCGCGCCGCGAAAGCCACGATCGAACCGAGCCGAGCGTAGCCGCGGCACGACAACGGTCTCTCTCTCTCTCTCCTCTCGCTCTCTCCTCTCGCTCTTTCATTAGAGCCACGGTTAATCCGCTTCCGCGTCGAATTCGACGGACTCGTTATCGGTGTTCGATTTCACGCGGCGCGGAACGGTAATTTCGCTGGAAAAAAAATCGCGCGATCGCTCGAACAACGTGACGAATCGATGCGGCACACGTTTCTCGTGCCAAGAAAAATTTTCCACGTGCTGACGCGGTATGGAATCGAATCGAGAGTGTAGAACCCGGTTCGAATATCGCATCCGATTCGAAAAAGTCACGTCCAGAAATTCATCCGATAAGTTCGCCTGGTAATTCCTCACGCTCGAGCACTCGTAGCGCGATCAGTAGAAACGGTTCGCCATGCTCAGACACTGTAATCGAGTCCCTAATTCGAGAGCCCTAATTCCCAGGGCTTCGGCAAACCTCGTGCCGATTTCTAAACAGCCTGGCAAACCTGTTGCAACTTTTTTTCTATTACTAAAAAATGTTCTATCGTTGGGAGGAGGAGTCATAAAATAATCCCTTCTCCCTTACTGTTTTAGATGGTTATTTCAAATCTTGATCCAGGATTTAAGCTTTTTTCTAAATCAACATTGTGTCTCTGCCATTCGAGCGAAGTTAACATTAATTAAATGGAAGCAGAGACCACCGTGTCATCTTTGTTCCGTAGGACAAAATACTATATCTTCGACAATGTACACTGAAAACAGCAGCTAAGATCCAGAACAACAAATGCAGGTCACAGTTTTCCCACTTTCAAACTAGAAAACAACATTATATCAATATCGCATCAAATGTAGCGTTTATAACGCTGGATCATAATGGAATCTCATCTCATTAAGGGGAGCAGGCAGTTTGTCGATACGTATAAGTATTTGCATCAACTGCATGGCACAGGAACCAAATAGAAATTTATTTCTCTTATTAACACGTTAAGTGGCAAAAATCAATCCCAGAGATTCTCACAAAATCAGTGTAATTTAATTGATCAAACCGAAACTAGATATATAAAATGTATTATAGGGGATGCTGTCTTAACCCTTCTGAATTCTAAAGATCCTAATAAAACACGGTTTACCTGGATATGTCACAATAAAAATGGATTTCTAAACCTAGTAAAAAATCACTGTCACTTTTAATCTTTACATTGCTTAAAACACATTTTCCTCGTAAATTCATAAAACTCGCAGTCTACGTATAAGATATGTCAACTTCATGTTCCTTTTTCTAAGTAAACACTTGACGGGATGAGCCAAAATCTGGTACATATAACTTTACAACTGAAGGAAATCGGTAGATTTTCCGAGTAAAAGGATCACGAAGCTTGTTTGCTGCGTGCCGAAAAAAGTGTCCCCACGTTTTAAACGATTACAAAAAAGAAAGACATTTCCCAGGCAGTTGAAAACTCTCGCAAAAGGGTAACAAATATCCGATTTCTTCGCGAATTCCGGCAGCCTCCGCGGAGCCTTATATTGAAGGCGGCGAGATAGCCCGTATACGCTCGCATTCTGCAAACAAATCCGTTCGCGGAGTCCGCTGTCTGGAACGGCAGTCGTAAGGTGGATCCAATAAGAATCCTCTCTCGGGCTTTCAATCGTCGCCGATTTTACGATCGATACTCGAAAATTTCCCATTCCCGCGATAAAAATCCGGTCGTCGCCAGTCGGTTCTCTAAAAATTTTACGCGCGACAAACGCCGAGGGGGACGATCCGTTCTGTCGCACGGCTATAGATCGCGTTTGTATCGTTATCTTATTCCGCGTATACGATCCTGGCCGATCGTAAACCGGAAGACAGTGGCCTGCCTCCAACCCCCTCCGGTTTCATCCCCCTTCTGCAGGTCCAGCGTTTTAAGGGGGTCGAAGTTTTGCGACACGCTCGTCGCGTCTCGCGAATGACGCGCGAGGCGGCTATGATATTTAGTGGCTGTCGGAACGGTCCACTTACCGTCTCGGAACATCATCGTTACCGTTAAGTGTCCCCGGTTATTTCTGTTAGGTAATGCGTCGAGCGGCAGTAACCGCAGGTGGTTGATAAATTATTAATTGGCTGTAGCGATCGAATTCGGGCGTCGAGACGTGCGCGCTTTCTGGTCACCTCTTTTCTGAGACCTGTTCCTCTTTTATTTCCTCTTGTCACTGTACCCGAACACTATTCTACCGAACGGTACGAGTCTCGTTTTATTACAATGGTTTCGAGATGAAGGGACGTGAACGTTTTGTGAGAACCTGTAATTAACACCTTATGTGTCGATCACGTACGAGTCCAATGAGTTGAGTCACAAAAATCTAGACATAATTGTGCGACATGTATTCAGTGTATACAAAATTTTATTGTATCAACCTCTCATGTTAATACATTGAAAAATAAATATTATAGATAATAAGTGAACGATGGCAGTATTTTATCGAATAAGATAGACTTCGTATTGAGCACTGACATTTAAAAACTCCAGGATCGCGGTGACCACAAGATCTTGTCAATTTTTTTGTTTGATTTGACACGTTGAATGCCATGTCACTCATATTTGGCTGGTGGAACTGTTTTTCGAGACATAAAAATTCAATTGCGCGATGACTAGACTGGATTTTACGGATTTATGACTAAAATTGGTACGGTGGATTGGTGCAGTAGTTTCGGTACAATTTAGAACAGTGGATATATTAAAAAGATTTAAGGATATCAGGGTATTAAACTTAATAAAACCATTGAAAGAAGAAATCAATTTTTATGTCGCTCCTGCGTCTTGAAATCGATGCAAACATTTTTTGTTTTGCATAAAGATCCGCTGTCTAGACATATGTAGAGTCTGCAAGCTTTGCTTACGTTCTATGAAATACATATAAGAGGATTGAAAATGTAATTGACATAAAGAATTTTAGCTTCTCGGTTTCAATTTTTATGGTTACCGATTTAAACGTGTCGAAACATGCAACGGGGCCCTTTGGCCACCCCAAAACCTTATTGAAACACCAGAAAACAGGAAAAGATGTGTTAGAAATTAGTTGTGAATAAAGCCGATGCAATCTACAGTGAATTCTCATTACGAGTCAGCGGCGACCTTACAATTTGGAGTCAGTGTAACTACCCACACCACCGCGGTGAGAAAGGCATTGTCTCTCGGTCTTCTTGTCACTATAGTAGTCATAGGCTTTTATGACTTGTAGACGGACATGACTGTTAGGTTTCCAGCGTGTATTTCAACGAGAACCTCAGATTTCGTCTAAGAGTCAGTCACCAGAACGTCGCAACCGACTCGTAACGAGAATTCACAGTATTGCAGAGCAACGAGATCATGGATACGTACTCTCATAAATTCCCGGAAGTGGAATAGCGTCTGGCTATCCGCCTGAGATTTCCCCGAAAAATAAGCTGTCGCTAGCAGATACGCTTGCTGACAAAAGCTAAGAAACAAAGTAATCGTTTGGGAATTAGTGTATATTTTTAATCTCCTGAAATACATATGTCCGAATTAAAAATAACATGACGAGATTACGTATCATACATGAACATACAATAAGTTTTTTTTCGATTATACTTGTATAAGCACTACAATTAATATTGAGTCAAGGAAACAAAATAAATACTCGTGACACAACTTAAGAAACACGAAGACTTCTTGCAAGAAGTAGAGTAAGCAATGTAAACAAACATGTTCGAAGGAGTCTAGTCTCTTTTCTGACATCGTCGAGTGTGGTTTGTATTATTATCTGCAGTAAATATGGCAAGAAGGCAACATTTAACTAAAAGCGAGAAACAAAGAATAGTTGAAATGTTTAAAAAAGGGCAGAGAAAAATTGACATTGCAAAAGTGTTTGGTGTAAATTCTTGTGTTATCATGAAGATTATAAAACGTCTTAAAGACAATGGAACTGTTAAAGTGGCACCACGAACCGGCAGACCACGAAAAACAAGTAAAAAGCTGGATCGTCGAATTGCAAGGCTGTCTAAATGGAATCCCTTTTGCACAGCTGTCGAAATTAAAAGTCAGTTGGACCTCAGATACATTAGCAGTAGGTCAGTTAGCCGTCGTTTAGATGAAAATAATCTTTTTTCACGGAAAGGCATGTAAGAAACCATTTGTTTCTAAGAAGAATCGTAAAGCTCGGTTGGAGTTCGCTAAAGAGCACATTAACTGGTCTGTTGCTGAGTAGTTAAAAATTCTATGGAGTGACGAAAGTAAGTTCAACTTATTCGTAAATGACTCCAGAAGTGACATACGACGTCCTATTGGACAGAAATTTAATGTCAAGTATCTGAAACCAACAGTAAAATTTGGTGGTGGTAATGTGATGGTGTGGGGCTGTTTCTCACGTAACGGTTCTGGTCCGTTAATACAAATAAAGGAGACTATGGATAGATTTGTGTATCGCGATATTTTGCAAAATCGTATATTGCCATTATCTAAGGAGAAAATGTCAATGGAGTGGTCATTTCAACATGACAATGACCCAAAACATTCTCCTAAATTAATTAAGGCATTTCTCATGCAGCAAAATGTTAATGTAATTAAGTGGCCAAGACTTGAGCCCCATTGAACATTTGTGGGATTACGTTGGACGTCAATTGAGGAGGAATTCATTTACCAATAAAGCGGAGTTAATGCAAGAAATTACGAAAATATGGTCTAAAATACCACCCGAGCATTGTGTTCGATGAATCGAATCAATGCCATGCAGTCATCAAATCCATGGGTTATCCAACATCTTATTAGATCATCATAAAAAGTATAAACACCAGCACATTGTTGTTTTTTGTTAAAAGTGATTACATGATTCAAGCACAGTATGTTTCTTAACTTTTGTCACAAACTTTTCTTTCGTTTCCTTGACTCAATATTAATTGTAGTGCTTATACAAGTATAATCGAAAAAAAAAACTTATTGTATGTTCATGTATGATACGTAATCTCGTCATGTTATTTTGAATTCGGACATATGTATTTCAGGAGATTAAAAATATACACCAATTCCCAAACGACTACTTTGTTTCTTAACTTTTGTCGGTAAGTGTATGTGTGTTGGCAAGGGTTCGCGCTAACGAGGGGATGAATCAGGCTGGAAGTGCGGAGAGATCGCAAGAACTGGACGAGTCTGTTAATTTCGCAGATGCTGTCGGTGAGCCCAGGAATGGAGGTAGGCAGTGGCGGTCACGGTGGCCTCGGCGGTGGACTGGAGGGTGATCCGAGCGGTGGTGGCGCCGGCGTGGGTGGCGGCGGGGGCGGAGGAGGCGGCGGAGGAGGCGAAGGAGCCACCGACGGGATGCAGGAAGCGATGGTCGCCGCCGCCAGGGATAGGGCGATTCGGGCCGGAAGTGTCCGGCAGGACCTCGCCCTCGACCTACCCCCACGGCTCCAGCTTCCGGACGGCGAAGAACGTCCCTACGGAGCGCACACCGCCCTCCACCTGCGCGACCCTGAACAGGTGAGCCCATCACGACGATCTTCTCAAAACGGCGAACTTGCGGAACCTACAGATTTCCACGATTCTTACTTTTTCCTCCGCGCATTCGCCGCGGAAAATGTTATTAAAAATTCGGAGATTTATAACATATCCAAAAGGTTCATATTCTGCAGGTTCACCCCAAAAACTCCTACCTTTACTCATCAATAGAAAAGTTGTAATTGCGACGAAAAAGTGCCCTACAACGTTTCGCAAGCATTTCATTCAACCACCAAATGCTCTGAGGAGGCATTAGACACAAATGATCGCATAACTGGGTCTAGATACCGTATGCGTTGTTATCGAAAACGAATACTAGACGCACGGTGAAATACAATAAAGTTCAATTCAATATTACTTTCTAACTTTTTACGGACGAGGGTTTTTAAAATGTTGGAAATATTTTCCTCTGCTAGATGAATCCTTTATCAAAGTCTTCGGTTCGGAAAAGAAGAATTATATCTTTTGTTACTACAATATTTAAATTATTTTGTTTCAACTTTAATAAAGTTCGATTCAATATTACTTTTTAACTTTTTACGGACGATGGTTTTTTAAATGTTGGAAACATTTTCCTCTGCAAGCTGAATCCTTTATCAAAGTCTTCGGTTCGGAAAAGAAGAATTATATCTTCTGTTACAACAATACTTAAATTATTTTGTTTCAACTTTAACCCTTATGTCAGTAACCAAAGTGTTCTACGATATTCAATGCCGTTACACTCTATAGTTTCAAGGCTGTCTTTAAGCAAAATAAAAATCGTTTGCATTAATTGCAGGGCATTGAAATCATTTAGGAATTTATTTCTCGTTTTAATGATTTTATTAAGTTGATACTAAATTCTTGTAATATTTTTATTAGTTGAAATTACACCTACCTGCAATCTAAAATCTAAAATCTGTAGTCTAAAAATATGTAAAAGTCTTCAATTATCTTGCTAGTCGTCAACACAAATATTAAGGAAATTTTAAAAAGAAATTTTGAGTGGCTGCCCAGGTACCCTGTTATCGGTATAAGGATTAAGAATTGAATAAACAAACTTGAGAATATCAGAATACGACATCCGTTAGCATTTCAATTCGACTGTATTGAAATCGTGAGTAAAACGAATTCCAGCTCAACCTCAGTCTTCGGAAAGTGCATCAAAGAAATTTTCCCCCGCAGAGGAAAATTTTCCCCTCCAACTGAAAGAGCCTTTTCGCTGAAAACGTGTTTATCCTGTCTATCAGTAAAGTATGTTCTTACGGATTCCGCGTACAGCGTATCGCAATTTCGAATTACGATAGTTTTTTGAATATTTAAAGAGCATTGTCGCATCAAACAGGGCGTTTCGAGAAATCCGTTGCCGGCGGCGCGCGGCCGTTAAGCCCGAGCCTTTTTAGAGGCGGCATCGCAAGGACGAAATTGCGTCGCACAGAGATCAAAGTCCTTTGAGCGAGCCGTTTGAAGCCGTCTTTGAGCCGGGCGCGTGAACACACAGCATTCGAGTGCCGCGACAGAGGCTCCGCAGTTTCCCCGGTCGCGTTTCCATTTATTAAACGGCCGTTGATTAGCGGCCGGTAATAAGCGCGCGTTTTCGAAGAGGCGCGCACCGCGCCGCCGGGTAATAACGCGTGTAAAAACGGATAAATTGTCCACGGTCCGCGTACCACCGTTCTCTGGAAACCAGCTCTCGCATTCAGGCGTTAGGCTAGCGCGCGACGCGTAGGTGTTGAACGCGCGTTTTATCGAAGCGGCTATCGCGTCCGTTAATGTCGCAGTTTTCCCGGGTGTCCATTAGCCGGCGTAATTAGCCCCGTTGATCGTAATGTTCCGCGAAATTGTCCTTGGAATCCGCTCGCGCGTCAGACGTCTGAAGGGACGCAAAGGGAATTCGGAACCTTCCGCGAGGGTGTTTCGCGAATTTTTCGCGATCGTTGCGCTCGAGTGTAGATTCCCACCCTCCCTAGATCCCCGCAATTGATATCGAACGCGCTAATTGGCTCCGGAATATTCCAAAGCGCAATCAACGCGCCGAACAGCTCCGCGTTACACGCTCGGCGCCCTCTTACAATGTTCCCGATGGAGCGGAGAGCTTTTTCGAGGCGCTTAATCGGGTTTCTTCGACGAACTTGATTTCCCTCGGGAGATCAGCCGCGGCTAATACTCGCTCGATATCCCGAAACGTCGCGGGACGCGATCCACTGTTCACACCTTGCACAGGATTCTGCTCTGAGACGACTATGGTTCAGCCGTATGCTCTTCGTTTTCACCCCTAATTCCTGAACCACCTGCACTGCGATTTATCTTACGGCTACAGTGATTAGAACTTCTTTGTAGCTTCTGATTTCTTTGAAGCAGAAGAAAATGTGCATCTATTTTGTGCCTAACATGTTTTCCAATGGCTGTACATTAATAACAGCGAAATACAATTTTATTTCCATTTACAGGAAATTAATAACCAGGCTACGGATCTTTACGCAAAATAGAAATTTTGTGCATTAATCGTAAGAAATAGAGGCCGAGTAAAAAGTTCCCCCTTTCTTTGATATTTTTATTCGGTCGAAAATAATATTAGGTCGTCCCATAAGTTCGTGCAGTGGATATGTTTATATTATTCATCATTAAAAAGTATTTCAATGAGAAACCGCAGAAATTGTATAGTGACGGTATGACGCCTTTGCCAGAAAGGTCAGAAGAGGTTGTAGAATAAAAGTGTGATTACATATTTTATTTTTAGAATTTAAATGGCACGAACTTATGGAACGACCTAATACATTGATGTTTCTAAATTCTCTTAACCTTTGTACAGTTTTAAATCGGACATTCTCATTTGTTATGTTAAACGCGTAAAATCCGCAGCCTGCTAATAACGTACATTCAAAATTTTTCAAAAATTGCTATTTACATTCTGTCTCTGAAAAAGCACGGCCAAAAGAATATTTGAAAGCCGTGCACGCAGGTAAGACAAAATTCGCAGTGCACGTTCAGGTGCGCAGGAAATTTGCTTTTCAAGGGTCCACTCGGGACCCAAAGACCGCAGGGTCTACAACGTGGTAGACTCACCCCCGAAAATCAGCAACAATGGCCGAGAGTGGGCCATTTTGCGGCGGTGTCCTCAATGAACCGCATTTCCGAGAACGTTCTCTCGCAACAAGGAAGCGAAAGGCGGGAGAGATCGGGTTCTCTACCCTTTCGAGGCTTCTGGATGCCAGCATCGAGCTGAAGCGCGTCTTCTGGGCGGCTCTCGAGGATCACCGGTTAGAATTTCAGTAATTCTACGCCCCTGCCCGGTTGCGAGTCGCTGCCCGTTCGCCGTTCGAGAAAACAACGCGCCTCTCTCGCATTCTAGCGAACTGTTGTACCCGGCGAACGACCCGCAAAAAATATTTATTTATTCGCGGCGGATTCCCGTTTGCTACACCGATTCCTATTGCGCTTCGTCATCGACGAGCGTTCGCGAATATTAAACGACCGTCGCCGCCGGGGTCACGGGTGGTATTCCGCTTGATTGGCTCGGAACGCGTTGAATCGACGTCTGCCACCGATTTTCGATTTTTCTTCGTACACGCCGATTATTCGTTTCTGCCACGATCGTTGGAGATTTCGAGTTTTGCTGCTTCTCACCCGTTCACTGGACTTTTCCGAACGTTCATGCCCGGCGTAAAATTACTTGGACAATTGCAGATTTTCGATTTTCTTGATAGGTGGACGCCGATTGATTCTCGGCTCGGCTCCGATTTTTGCCGTTGCTCGTTCGTTCGGTAGACAGTCGTAGAGGAAGAACTAGGATGGAAGTATTTGTGAAGAAAATTGTATAACTAGTTGGTTTAGGTAATGATTGAGGGCTGCTGAGATATTCGTGTACAATTTTCGTCGACATTTCTTCATCAGAGAATATTCGAAGGAATACAAGCTATGTTTTCATCCCTGACGAAAGCAACTCCAATGTTGTCCAAATTTGGGAATATTATTCTTCA
Source organism: Seladonia tumulorum (assembly GCA_913789895.3). Lineage (NCBI taxonomy): Eukaryota > Metazoa > Arthropoda > Insecta > Hymenoptera > Halictidae > Seladonia > Seladonia tumulorum. Next base: position 6,260,278 of record OU565276.1, read on the forward strand.
ATGCACCCCCTAAAACCTTACCAGCAATTATTAGACCGTGTTTGTTCCGGTGGGTCATCAATTTAAATATTTGTATCGAATTTGTGAAGAAGAACAGTGGTAAAAAAACCTACTAAATATTTGTGTCAATTATTCGCACACTTGGTTTTACAGCATATTTTATTGTATTTCAATCGGATTTTCTACAAATGCGTAAAAATCTAATTACAACATCCCCGGTTTATTTGCGACAGTCATTTGCCAAAATTCATCGTTAACACATTCGCAGCCAACAACGTCCTACCCTGTCCGTGCCGACAGTGGTTGTTTCCATTAACCCCTTGCATTACTATTTGGTTTGTGATTGTAATGGTTAGAAATTCTTCATCGTTCAGAATTTCAAAGAAAAAAAAAGGATAGTTTATGTTTATTGTATACCTATGTTTTCTCCAAAGGATATATATCAACTACAACAAAATAGAATTTTAGTTCGATTTAAAGGAAATTAATACCATATATATATTTATTAGACTCTGTTCATAATATTCATCACCAGTCTGACACCATATTGTAGGGCAAGGGGTTAAACAAACTAGGCATCCTTTATCACGTCAGTTTCTTCGCTATCGTGTTTTTCACATGTCTCCATTGTCCGAGTAAAAAACCCTTGAAATTTTCGATCCGTAGATACGAGGCGCCAATGACGCAGCACCGCGTCATCGGACGCCAATGACTCGAGCTGCGTGCCGAGCCGCAAAGGACCACTGAATTGTGTCGGCAGCGAACGTGTTAAAGAAACTCTATCCGTAGAAAGAACCACGGGTAACCGAGAGCTCCGCCGCTAGGAAACTTAACGTTCAAGCTCCGATTGGCATTACCCGCCGAGAGACTTCCGGGTGTGAACCGTGTTATCGAGAAGGAGCTTTATCTGAATTTCGCCCCGGCGTAGAAGACGCCTTTGACACTGATCTGTGTCAGTAAACTCTCCGGCTCGCATACTCTGTGTTCACTGTGCCGGAACGTTGATCAGCCAATCGGTTTAATTGCCCAGCTGATCAATTAAAAACCGGGAGAGGAGCGCCGCAGATGGGGTTCAGACGGTAGCCCCATCTGTGCTGATGGCGCTCCGGGGCTGAAGAACCGTCAACCGTAATTTCTACTGCTTCCTCGTACTACGGGCTAATGATCAATCCGACCAGGATCATGTTCTCGCAGAATAAAATCCGATGTGTCTAGTATCGGTATGTCTTCAAACTCGATGGTGGCTACGAATGCTGGCGAAACGTTAAACGAAAGTGAAGCGAAAGCGTTGAAGTCCTTCTGAATAGGTCCCATTATGATGCCCAATTTGTTCACAGTTAAAAGACCTTGATGCAACAACTAGGCAAGTCCAGAATCCTACCAAATAATCAGCAACAGGCAATAACGAATTCGTCTTATTCGAGCCCCAACCCTTGGCATTATTAACTTCCTTCAAACCAAAATAAAATTTGATTTTGTTGTTGTCATGGCCAGTGGAAAATACATGATCATTAGGCTGCGGATTTTATGCATTAATGACAAAAATGGGTAAGCACGATTTAAACCAGTGGGCACATTAAAAAGAGTTAACCCTCTATGGGCCGAATTTTGTTCCGGTGGTTTCTATTTGCAGACAACTTGCAAGGCATTTACTTTGATATTTTGAGTTGATGGTGCTGCTAACTGTCATCAATATTGTTATTGGTTATCTCAGAGACATTATATAATTAAGACGTATACGTCATCTTGTGAAAAAACTGAAATTATTTGGCAAAACGTCGATATATTAGCATGTCACCTGAAAGATACACGGGCCCATAGAGGGTTAAGGTCACCAGCCTATTGGTTTCAACTTAATAAAATAATTCAAGGAAGAGAGACATTTCTATTTCGCTCCTGTGTCTTGCAATCGATGCAAATATTTTGTATTTTGCATAAAGATCCGCAGTCTAATAGTCAAACTATAAATTTCTCTTTCCTTTTCTAAGGAATTCTGAAGGACAAAGAGACTTGCCCGGTTCTTGCAGGGAGGTCTTCAGGTTCTTTCGGTCTAGGCTTGCGTCTAGAGTCTCGAGGCAGTGATGTACGAAACTCGAGTCTTCTCACAGTTTTCAAGACTAAGTTCCTAAGGTTACGATTATACAAAGCTTGAGCTTTCAAAGCTTCAACGCTCAGTTCTCGGCGCTGTTGGCGTTCCAATCGGAAAAAGAAACAGACAACAATTCTGTGTATAATATTACATCGGAATATTCCAACGCATCCTTGCAATGTAGAAGACTCGAGTCTCCGAGTTCCAAGTTTGAACGTTGAGGACTCAAGGTTCAAACCTGTGAAGCTCTTCAGCGTTTACGTCCGAAGTCGCGACTCGAGCCTTCGAAGCTCAGGACTCGGAGCTCATTTTAACACACTATCGGCGGGTAACATCATGAGCTTGACTCACACGTATAGCGGGCGAAAATTAGTGAAGTATGAAAAAAGTGCACTTTTTAGAAAACATGTAATATCTTCACATCTAATAGTAGGATTTCAATGAAATTTGGAAAATAGGTATCACATAGTATTTCGAAGATGTAGATGAAATTAAAAAAAAAAATTCAATTTTTAATTTAGTTTTCTATTACTTCATTTAATGTATAACATGGACCAAACAATAATAGTTACTTTTTGAAAGTTTTAAAAGTTCATGTAGTAAGAGAAAAGAGAAAAGTAAGAGAATAATGTTTAGGAATATTTTATTATTCAGTTTCTTATATAGTAATTTTATTGACTCTAATATTTTTTTAATGTATGGTATTTTTTAAAACACTCACCCCTATGAAGGGGAATCTGACAAAACTTACACATATAAGAAGTTAAACTTTTCTTTTTATGCACTGCACAAACACGACATTGTCTTTGTGGAATTTTTTTTCGAAATATTTTTTTTTACGAAACTTGCAGTTCCAAAATAGCACATTTCATAAAATTATTAGTTTTTCGTAAAAATTAATTTTAGGACTAAACACTGGTCAGGCTTTACGAAAAACAACCAAAAACATCATTCCTGCCGAAAAATTAGTGACAATGAAAAAAAACAAGCATTGGCAAGTGTTTTACTAGCACTTAGCGTACGTTCTGCATAAAAGGTATTAACCCCTTGCACTACTATTTAATTTGTGATTATAATGAATAGAAATTCTTCATCGTTCAGAATTTCATAGAAAAAAAAGATAGTTTATATTTATTGTACGCCTATGTTTTCTCCAAAGGATATACAGGGTGACCCCACTTTTGTGCCAGAAAATTTCGGAGGTGTTAGAAGAGTTCATTCTAAACATGGTTTACTTTTTTGTGTTTTTCCAATTTGGGCCCCATTTTCGAGTTACAACGAAAAAACCGAGTTTTTTTAGTGCAATATTTTTTTAAATATCTCAGCAATGTATTAACATCTGTCGATGATTCTTTTTTTGATTTATTTGTTTCAATGTGGACTACAAACCAATATGCGTTTGAAGCTTTCCTCATACTTTTTTACTGTTTATCCAAGCGTAGGATAGTTGGCCAAGATTCAAAACACCTTTTAATTTAAAAGTTTTAAATTTATTTAATTTTATTATTTTTTAAAAACTATTTCACAAATATTGCTCGAAATGGCCTCCTTCTTTTTCTATGCACTTTTCGCATCTTTTTCTTGCGTGCTTCACAGTCCTTTGACACATTTCGGCGGTTATTTGTTGACAGGATGCTAGTATTTTCGGTTTTTTCGTTGTAACTCGAAATGCGGCCGAAATTGGAAAAACACAAAAAAGTAAACCATGTTTAGAATGACTTCTTCTAACACCTCCCAAATTTTCTGGCACAAAAGTGGGGTCACCCTGTATATCAACTACAAGAAAATAGAATTTTATTTCCATTTTAAGGAAATTAATAACGTTCACATTTATTAGACTCTATTCAGAATCTTCATAACGAGTCTGTCTCGTTATTGTAGGGCAAGGGGTTAATAGCTGACCCGCCGATAAGCGCCAGTCTGTGGAAAAGGTATTAATACCCTTCCCGCCGATAGTGTGTTAACAACACTAGTCTCTCGAGGCAGAGATGTTAGTTGGGAGAGGGAGGTTCGGCGAAGTCTTCGAGTTGTACTGACAGCGTTGCGTTGTTTTCAGGAGAGCGAGATATACCAGAAGTGCGTGCGACCGCCGCCAAACCGGACGGTGTTTGACAGCGAGAGCCCGCCGCCTTACAGGAGCCAATCGGCGCTGTTGGACGCGCCCGACCGGATAGTGCGTTGCCACAGCGCGGGGAGCTCGTTGCTGAGGGTGTTCCGAAAGTTCCCGAGCCCCGGCAGCTCGACGCCGGCGGTGGTTGTACCACCGAGAAGGCCGACCCTGTCCAGTTATTCCGAGTCGAGCAGCAACCTGAGCAACCTGTCCAGCCTGACGGTGGTGCCTTGCGAGACGGACGAGAGCCAGCAGCAACAGCACCACCATCACCATCAGCAGCACGTCTGATCCGAGGCGCGGCCGAGAAGAAGGAGAACACTCGAGGCCACGATGACACCGGGGAGAGAGTTGCTCCTCGAGGTCGACGGACGCCGAACAAGGATCTCGTGGAAACGGCGACGAGCCGGCGACGGAGGCGGAGGCGGCGTCGTGGACCAAGCGGACCGAAACAAGGAACGAGCTGACGAAGACGGGGCGCACGCGCTACACGAAGAAAAACAAGAAGAAGAAGAAGAAGAATACGAAGAAGAAGAAGATGATGATGACGACGTTGAAGAAGACGAGGTGAAGAAGGACACTGGAATCGTCGTCGTCGTTCTGCCCTCGAGAATCCTCGAGGCGTCGAGGATCCCTCAAGACTGACTCGCAGGAGAAACTTCGGCCAGCCGATGCTGCCTGCCTCCTCCTCGTCCCGTAGGTGAAGCGGATCGGCCGTGCGAGTGCGCGCGGCTACCATCGCTCACTCGAGGGAGACGGAAAAGAAAACCAGAGAGGACAAAGTGAATTCGGATGATGATCCTCTCCTACACGACCGGCAGTGAATGGTACTCCAACGTATTTCGGGTACGGGGAACAACGTCCTCACCGTGAAGTGGAAAGAGAGAGAGAGAGAGAGAGATAAAGAGAGCGAATGAGTGAGTGAGTGAAACGAAGAGAAAACCAGGAAAGGAGGAAAGAGAGAACTGGGCTGCTTTCGGGTGTCGTGGGTCGGTCCTACGATAGCTTCCTCGATGCCTCGTCGCCTGACAGCGATCCCGAAGAGAGGCCAGTCTCGGAGCCTAGATCTCAGACAATTCCAAAGCACTGAAACACGAAGCATGTCGGGTTAGTCGGCGACACACGCGACCGAACGACGGTGGGTGGGGGGTGGGACAGAAATGGGACGAGTGTCTTGCACACGAGGGACGAGAAGACAAGGCCTACACGAACCGTGGATCGAGGACCCACGCCCGAAAGGATCCCCTTTTTTCGCGACAAGCTTCGCCGTCCTCCGGGCAAGAATAGATAGACCACAAGGCAGGAAGTAGTAGCGGAAGAAGAAGGAGAAGAAGAAGAAGAAGAAGCATCGTGCCGGCAAGCAAACGCGACCTACGGACGATCGATCATCGAGTGGAAGTTTGTTCTCTGCGACAAAAGACTTAGTAAATTATTTATTGGCGATAATTCGCGCGCGAGACCTGCGCTCTATCGACGCGGCTAGCGAGCAGGCGGGAGTAAACAGGACGAAAAACTGAGACCCTGGGGTCGCGATCGGACGCCTCGGGTCGTCTCTCCGGGTAAATGACGAATGCTATGTGTGCGTGTCTCTGGTATGAATGACAGACGAAAAACCCCCCACCCCCGTGATCGAATCGGATCGGATCGAAACCGGTCGCGAGTTCGAAAGAGGAAATAGTACGCGAGAAAAGAAGAGTATAGAAGTTCATGCGCGCGCGCGCGTGCGGTCTAGAGAGGATGCGGGATGCGTAGACACGGGTCTGGTGCGCATGTGTATGGCTAAACGACGAGCGTGTGCCTGCGAGCGTGCAAGCGAGCGAGCGAACGAACGAACGCGAGAGAGAATCAGAGGAAAAGTAGTGCCAAGAGCGTAAAAAAAGAAACTCTGTACATATTAGGTTAGGTAGTTCAATATCAATATAATTATTACGACTAAAAATGATATGCTATATACTGATTAAAAAGTAATACCTTACACCACGCATAAACACGAGTTGACGCGCCGCGAACCGCTTCGGGACGCGCGGCGATCGAACCAGGAAGAATCGATGCTTCTCGAGGAGAGCTTCGCTCGAAACATCAAATTATATATAATCGTTGTAAATGCGCCGATTGTTCGTCCGTCGTTTGTTCTGTCAGCCGCGCGCAAAATCTATCTGTACAGCGGAAAATGAGCGTTTAGGCGAGGACGTGTAGTCGAGGAGGGGTTGACAGAACAACGACGGCGGATGTTTTCGACAAGATTCCTTTTGTTTTGCTGAGAAAAGCATGTTAGTCTGGCTATCGACGGAGAGAGAGGGAAACGCACGAGATATATTGGTATTCACGTTTTAGTGATTGGTATCGGTCGAAGAGACTAGTCCGCCGGCGAAGATGCGCAGGAGATCGATTCGCTTGGTAACCGAGAAACTCCCGAGGTAGCTGCGCGCCCCGTCGCGTTTCCGATGGCTCGCACGATGTCTGATATAACGCTACTTTATTATTATTCAGATAGATAAGGCTTCAGTTTTTGACGAAATAGGACGAGATCTGCCTTGATGACGAACCGAGGGTCGACGAGCTGCTCCGTTGCGCTCTTTTCTTCGTTTTTCTTTTTCTTCTTTTTTTCGTTCCTGTTTGGGTTGCTGCGTTCGCCACAGGATTTGTCGATGCACCGGTAGTGTAAATTTTTCCAAGAACAACGCTCCGAAGTTCACGGTGTTGTGTATCTGCTAGGCGAAATGTTATCAATTTTTACCTTTTTCTTTATCATTGAAAGCAATTGTACTATTTGTTTTACATTTCTCTGGTGCATAAATGAATGCCTATCGATATGAATTTGTTTGTCGTAAGGGAAGAGTTTCATTAGTGCAATTTAAAGGACCCAACAGATTCGCGACACACACACACATACACGCGCGCGTGCGCTCGCACACACACACGCACACACGTTCACACACGATTTGTTAAGATGTAATCGAGCAATCGATCGCGTCGACCTCGGTTCTCGAGCTCGGTACAGAACGAAACTACTGAAGTATCTCATGAGAAGTCACCAATTATTGTAATCCTTAAATCTGTAAGAACGAAGGGGTAAATTTTCAAATAAATTACCGACAGGTTAACCCCGTGACCCCGTGGTCCAGGTGTGTACATCCGTTCAAAAAGAACATCTGATAAAAAAATTAACATCCACGAAATCTTGCCGATATCCACATGTGTGCGCGTCTGAAACGACCCTAAGCTGCGAAACTAGATTCTGTGTCGCGCGATGTGCACACCTGAGACCATGGTACACGGGGACCAGCGATGAACCAACATTTGGCGTCGAATATGCGTAACAAAACGAAAAAACCAATGCCGATGAAACAGGAAAACAGACACATGTATTCACGCGTATGTGTACATACAAAATCCGATTCTTTCAAGAAATGTCCGGGCAGTTCTACACACACACACACACACACACATACATACAAAGTCAGGCACAGAAAACACGACAAAATGACCGTTTCTCTCAGCGGCGCAGAGCTGAGTGTGCCGAGGAATCGATCCCAATTTGTTCCATCGTTGAAAATGTGTTCACGCGCATGCAATATTAGGTGATGAAGAAATTTAATCGTAATTCTCTATGTAAAAAGGGAGGAAGCAACAAAAGGGACGAGAGAGAGGGGGATTAGAATCGAGGGGAGAAACGAAAAGAAAAGAAAAAAACGAGAGACGGGAAGAACGAACAATAGCGAACTATAACGAAAGAGATGAGAAATCAACGGTCCCTCGCGATCGAACGAGAGGGTAATCGATGAGAGGATGCGAGCGGATAGAGCGACTGCGTGTGTGACTGAGAGCGCGAGAGTAAACAGATAACGCTAAATCCAATGGGTCTTGTGCAAGCCTCGGTTAAATTAAAACTGTTATCGACTTAGATTAAATTTTAAACGGTCCAGGAAGCTCTGGGAACTCGGGAAGATTACGACTCCGAACTTCGTCATTGTATATTATCATTGGAGATAACGCGGTACTGTCTCGCTGCATGTCCAACCGCTCTGTAGCGGATCACAACGTTGCGCGACGAGCAGTGAAATCTTTTTTATTAGGCTTACAATAAACACGGAGTCTGTAGAAAATAATCGCGAGGGAATTTCCGTGGACTCTTCAGCGTCGAGCAACGTTGTTCTAGATTTCGGTTCGGGTGTAACTGTCGACTCGACCTCGTCACTCGTACCCTAGAGGTCCCGCTCGGATCAATACTACTCAAACTTAGGCTTCGAGGACACCGAGACGCCGAGCACCGGCACAACGATCGCAACTCGTGTCGAATAGAAAGGTCCTTTATATTTATTAATAGACTCGTTTTTGTTGTCAAAGAAGAGATTTATTCTTGAAGTATTACCGCTTGCACCTCCGATCTGAAGGGAACAACGCGTCGCAAGAAAATTACAACGTCTCGGTTTCCTCGATCGGAGGATAAAGAAAGGCCAGTGTTAAATCTGAACGGAATGGACATGAGGCGAGGCAGTACCGTACTCGAGGATTCGTCGAGTCTAGAGCTTCCGGCAGGTCTGGTACGAGCGAGGAGATTTGATCATTTGTGGCCTTTCGGTGAGAAATCGGTAGCGATCGGGTTGGGAACGAGTAGACATTATGTGTTCCCCGTGTTTGCGACTTTTTTAAAGCGTATTTCGACTCAAACGAACGGCTTAGCTCGTTGGATCGGTACTCGAAACGCTGACGCTCGAAGAGAGAAGGAGAAACCGATGTCGAATTCGAAATTATTGGACGTTCAAGTTGCCCCGACACCTGACTGTTTTACTCAGTATTCGTAAAAGACTGCTTAATCAGTTGACTTGGATAGAATTTTCTATTGGGACACGAAGCAGAGAAATTTAATGGCTGACTAGTACGATTTTCAGTTGACGTTCTTTCAGAGATCAACGTATAACAATATTTGTTTCCTCGTGTTGACACGTTTCGACGAATGTCCCGGGGCTCGTACGAAGGATTAAATAATCTGTGAACGCGATAAAAATGATCCCGCACGGGAAATCCATCGAAAGAAGAAGATTCCCCCGTTCGAAATTTTTTTTCGAAAATTCTCTTTCGAGCGTCAGAGCGAACGAAAAAGCCCGTTTGTCTTGTCCTCATCGTTCGTACGTATTCTCGGAAGCGTTGTGTCCAGGTTGATCACTCTTCGTCGACGAACTGAAACGGTATAAAGAAAATATCTGGTGATTGGACTCGTCGATCAACCTCGGCCGCTTCCGGTCCATCTAGTCATGCTGAGCCGTGCGTCCCCGTCGGAGGATTTATATATCAGTCGTTTTGATCGGTCGGTGTGGTCCATCGGCGGATCCTATTAGGCGTGATTGTGATTTCACGAGGTGTTCCAAAATTGCGGATTGGCCGGTCATTGCCAACTAAACGAAAATTTCGGCTACGCGAAGGCTTCCCCCCCGGAAGCGGTAATTATTCTAATCGTAATGTCGATAAGATTGGTGTGTCTAGTCCGCCATGACGAAGAGATATCCGAGCCAGGTTAGCTTCCCGTTGCCTCGCAAAACTGATGGGAACAACGGTACAGCCTTTCTCCCGTCGCCTTTAGCCAATCCAGAGGCAACCGAAGATAATCCGTCTGATCCTCGCGGAGGATCCTCTCTTCGTCCTGGAGTGTAAATCATTTTCTTGTTTCGTTTGTAATTTACGTTATTAGGTAAACCGAAAAAATATGGTGTAGATGAGGAGGGATGAAAATCGGATCAATGCACAGACCCGCAGACTGATACGGATGCTAATCTGAGAATCAAAATTTTAGGACGTCTCGTGGTTTCTCGGAGACGCAGTGTCTTATAGGCGTCGTTTGGGTACCTTTTCGGTGATCGAATGTCCGCGAGAACGATTATCAGGTTCCCTGCGGGCTCGATTATCGATGGGTAGAGTACCAAAAGGACGCGGAGGATGGGTGAGTGTGTATGCGTGCGTGGAGGTGCGAAAGGGATTGATGAAAGCGACACCAACGTGTATTGTGAGACAGCGAGAGAAAGAGAGAGAGTGAGAGAGAGAAACACTAGCCAACGTGTGTCATTCGAATCGAATAATCATCGTTTACATTGTCGTCGTGATATACGGCCGGGAGAGTGAAAGAAAATGAAAAATGAATAAAAAATACGAGAAATTGGGGAAAAACTTTTTTCAAAGTAATCGATCGATGTTGTAGGAACCAGTGTCATTTAAAGTAGTAGGTCGCTTCTACCAAAAGGAAAGTCATCTCGGGACAAGTTTAAAAACAGTTTCTACGCGATTCGAAAGTCGCGCCAGCTGCGTGGCCGCGCTCGAGGCGGCGCGAGATTTAAAAAAAAAAAAATAAGATTAGATAATAAAGCAAGTCGAAGAAGGGACGGGTTTCGTCAAACTCGTCGCCACTTAGTTTTTCCTTTTTCTTTCTCTTTTTCGTTCGTTTCTTTGTCGTGGGAGGATCTCGAGCTCTCCTCGAGCGTGCGAAGAACACGCGGGAAAGTAAACGGTTTTTTATACAGTAGAATTGTACCAATTGTACCACATAGGAAATGAAAAAAAAAATGATGTTCGTTGTTCACTGCTCTGGCTTGCTAGAAACAGCAAAGTAACAATAACTCGGGCCTCTCGGAGGCTGTTCGGACCAGGAGAGGCGTGAAAATCGCAAAAAAAGACTGCTGACCAATAAAACGAGCGTAATTCAATCGATAGAACTTGCTCCGGACAGTCCCCTTCGTGCCCCCCGGTATGAATCGGCAACATTACGACATTGCAAGATTATTGGTGTACTTATCACGCAGTTTTCTACAAAATAAAGAAAACAATTTTGAAAAAAAAAAATGTGAACGAAAACAGTCACCTTTCCTCAAGTATTCCAGCTTCCCAGGTAACTTTGATATACATGATACGGTCGCGTAGGTAATAGACTTTCATATTTTTATCAACATACAATAAATACTACAGATATTTGTAACATTGGAATTCATTCTGGAATAGTCTAGAGTCTAGAGGTCCTAAAAATTCTTCTATACCAGGGATTGCTCAAACCGTGGTACTCGCCATCTACAACCGTTATAACATATTTTATAAAGTTTCCAAAAACATAAAGTTTGAGAACTTCTGCTATAAACAAAAATTCTCAACAGCGGCATTGTTCTCAACAGCAACTCAGACATTGTATCCTATATTCTATAAACTTCTCTGACTAGGACTCAAGGGTTTCTAAGAGTTTCAGTGTTCATAAAACGCCGGAATATCGTAGTTCCCGTAAGCCAGTGACCAACCCCGAAAACTCTTATTTGATACAGACGAAGAGAAGTGATTTTTCCCCGTGAAAAACACAAGAATGCATACCTTTCCTTACCGTTATATATCATAGTCGACAAAGCAGAATACTTACCTCTCGTTAGCATTACAAATATTACAGTCGACACTTTCCTATCGTTACCGTTACAAATATCGTAGTCGATAAAGCAGCACATAAGAATACTTACTTTCGTTACCGTCATCAGGCCGTCATATATCATAGTCGATAAAGTAGTATACGGTTCTCAACCTATAGTGCTACCATCTCGCCGCATCTCGAATCCTATCGTTACCGTCACAAATATCGAAGTCGATAAAGTTGCTCGTAAGAATACATACCTTTCTTACCGTCATATGTGATAGTCGATAAAGTAAAATACTTAACTCTCGTTACCATTACAAATATTACAGTCGACAGAGTAGAACACTTTCCTATCGTTAAAGTTACAAATATCACAGTCGATAAAGTAGCACTTAAGAATACTTACTTTCGTCACAGACGAGGAAAATAGGGTACCTCTCGTCCACCGGCGGGAGAACGTGCACCGAAGACTGCCAGCCTTACGGTAGAACGTGTCTCACGAAAAATACGGTGTCTTCTACCGCCCTCTAGAATAGATTTTGGCTGGAGTAAGAAACAGAAGGCCAACTACGGTATTTCGTCGGTGCAGAAGACCACTAAGGAAATTCTCGTCGGCGAGAAGGTGAATCATCACGGAACCATATCGATTATTTATTACATTCTCCGACGAACGTATTCGAATTAAAAAGATATTTTTTTTAGTGTTGCTTTTTAAGACGTAAAATATTAAAAGTAAAACTAATATCAACGACAAAAAATTCCTAGAAATATTGTACGTAAGAAAGTATTAAAGCAAAATTTAGAGATAGCACAATTTGTAATTTACAAATATTTCATAAACAAGCATTATTTCCACCAACTATTACTATATTTGTTAACACTAAATAAAAGATTCGTCTTAACATCCGCTACAACAATATGTAATAAAAAATACTTAGTTATATATTTACTTAAAAAATTGGAAATTGCTTGTTATAATGCATGATTTGAAATTATTCTATTTGTAATAAATAAAGTAAGACAAGACAAGTAGATCAAGAATATAAAGTATCTGCAGGAGAAAACTTAAATTGCTTCGAAATTCTTGTAAAAAACAATTAGTTAAGCAATTATCTTCATACTTTGTTATGTCGGAGAAGCATTCTAATTTGTCTTGATTTCAAAATTTCGTGCGAATCGTTCGATTCGGACCAATTGCGATAATCGTATAGTGAGATGCGCGCGCAGGCTTCCTGAGCAGCCATTAGTCGTCCTTGGCGCTCAGGAGAACTAAGAAACTATGTAAGAGAGCACATTATTTAGTTTGTTTAAATAACTAAAGTACGCCTAGTCATCAGATAGTGGCAGAAAACGAAAGTCGAGCTCATTAGAACTCGGGAACAATAGTTTCTGCCAGAGTTTCGGCATTTTATTCCGAAATACGTGAGTTTAAAATTTGACTTCTCTGCTCCTTCTCGGGACACAATATTTCATATTGTTTTATACCGATTTGTTTAGAAATTGTTAATGCATGATTTGAAATTATTCTATTTGTAATAAATAAAGTAAGACAAGACGAATAGTACAAGAATAGAAAGTATTTGCAGGGGAAAAACTTTAATTGCTACGAAATCCTCGTAAAAACAATTAGTGCAAAGTGATTTTTTTGAAAAATTCCTATATTTTCGGAAATCCCCTCTATTTCGTTTACTTTTTTATTATAATATTCCACTAAATGGAATATGGAATATGGAATATGTTCATATTTTCTGAATTTTGATCTTTTTTATTATTTATTGGTAACAGGTATTAATTCGATTTTTTAGGCATACCCTCCAACCACTTGCCAAGGAAGACATACGTTATGCAACAACAACACAAAACAACAATGTGAGTTTCATTAATTATTTACTTATTATTATCCTTATAACTGTGGCTGGAGTAAGAAATAGAAGGCCAGCGATGATATCTCATCAGTGCAGAATACATATTCGAATTCCACAGATTTTTTTTTATTGTTGTTTTTAAGATGTAAAACATTAAAAGTAATACTAATATCAAGAATTAAAAATTCCTAGAAATATTGTACGTAAGAAAGTATTAAAGCAGAATTTAACGATAGCACAATTTGTAATTTAAAAATATTTCATAAACAAGCATTATTTCCTTACACTTTTTTTATAGTTAATTGTTCCAAGAATCGATCTGTGGGAACAGAAATATGTTGAAAACCAGGATAACGTTCATTTGACATACTATTTCGAATAATAAACAGTTTGTGAGAGAATTACGTGGATGAATTAATATAACTTTGAATTTAAAAACCTTTTTTGCACGTCATTCGGTAAACCAATTCTTCGAATTGCTCGAGAAAGGTCTGGTCGTTTTGACCAATTTAAAAAAAGTTATACAGCTTTGAAAGGTGTTCGAATAGCTTTGTGAGCCTGTGTATATGGGTTTTTTCTATGTGCGTATGTTTACAGAGTCGGCAAGACGGCAAGGCGGCTATAAGAGAGAGAGTGTAGGCCGGAAATTGTTGCGAATAAGTTAATTGTAAATTAGTGTATACCTGCGAACAATTTGCAGAAAAACAGTCAATATGTGACAGTGTAAATTTATGGGCGACAAGTGAGAACCTTGATTTAAATGTAAGGGAAATAGCATCTAAAATAAAAAAAGGCGGCACAGCGACCCTCGTAAACAGGTAAGAACCTGCCTTTGTCACGTAACAATCGACGCCCCTACCCTTTGCGCCGATCCCACTTTTGACGCGTCGCCGATTTTCCGGGAAGCCCCCAATATTCGGGCCTTCTGTCCCCACCGCCACTCTTACCCTCGCGGCCGCGACTTCAGTTTGATAACGAAAGTGAAAGTGAGTGGTTGTGTGTGACGTGTATCTCCGAACCACCCTCGTCCTTGTCGACCGCGTCGGTTATCAGTGACACATATAAAGGATATATTACGACGCAAGACAAGGACCTTTACATGGTACGTACCGTTTCTATATTTTATCATTCGCTAGAAGTCGATTATTTATCGTAATTTTTATTAAAATTAATACCGTGCTCAAGTGAATTATTTATTTTTAATTTTTAATTTATTTAATTCTAATTTATTCTCGAATCGTGTTGCCTTCTCGCGATAATTTACTGTTGCGTCCTGACGATGAATCAAGTTTGTTTAATTTTGACTTTGTATTCAACTTGGACTATTTATTTTCTATTAATTCGGATGTATTCTTTGACGGCTGGTCGATTGAAATTAATCGAATTTGTTCTTTATGTTACAGAACCTGAGGGGAAAATAGGCTTCGATACGAAAAGGATATATCGATAGCCAGGTTCGAGATATGATTACTTCGAGCAGGAGAGAATATGTGAGTACCAGCAATACATGTTACTAATTAAACTTAGTTATTGAACAGTTTATATTATATTTCAATTGTGTTATTTTTCAAATATATTATTTTCCAAACGTGGTATTTCTCAAATATGGTATCTTTCAAATGTGCTTTTTTTTAATATGGAATTTTTCAATTGTGCTATTTCCAAATGTGCTTTTTTTAAATTTGCTATTTTTCAAATCTTATTCTTTCCTAATTTTTTTTTCATGGACTAATGTAAAATTAACAGAGTTGCGTATAAAAATTCAAGTGCACGGGAGCATTACATAATATAATATTTATTAAATTAACGTCACGAATAACAATGCACACTGGTCGCTTTTCGAGCAAATTTGGAGCTCATAGTGAAGTTTTTCGATTATTTAATTCAAATGACAGTAGTTTCCAACGTACTATTTAATCGCGGTTCGACCTTTTTTTTAATATCTTTTTATGAGTCAATTATGTGAATTATTTGTTGATTTATTTGCATTTTATATATTTGTCGTATGTTTCTAAACGAATTTTAATCTATATATCTCATATTTATATTTTACAGGCTACCTTAACTCGAGGAAAACAACATTCAATATTACGTTAGCCACCCTTGTGTTCGATATATTTAAAAGTTGCATATAGTAGAGAAGTCTGATCGAGACGGTGGAGGTCCGCACCTACTCTTCAAGTAGGGGTGACCTCACAGCCTAAAGACCGCAGCGCACCATCTCTGGCAGATAATGCCAGCGTTACTAGGCCTCGGTCTATACTTAAAGCGGCCAGCTCGTGGAGTGTATACTCGCGAGTTGGAATCACGTTTTAAGCGAAGGGGCGCATCTGTCCTGGCGTTACGACGTCCAGGCAGGTGGATGGTGTCGCCTCGCGTAAGAATCCGGGGTTGATTCTATGGGCTTGGAAACCCAGTCGGCTAGCCGTCCCGTTTCGCCTCTGCTTTAAGCTTTGAACACATTGATAACAAAAGAATAAGGCTAACGTAATTAATCGTGGTAGAAGAATTAATCCTGCTCATCACGGAGTGTGACTTCTTCAAGGAAGAGAGAATGTGTGAGTACCAATATATCTTTCCAACTAAACTTTGTTGTCGAACATTTTCGTTACTAATTATTCATGAAAAATGAATAATTTATCATTAATTTACTCTCGTGCAAAAAAGCTTATTGTGAAACTGTTCGATTATTCGATTGAAACAACTTTTTCAAAGCTAATTTTTTCGGCCTTTTATTATATTTTTTTATGAATCAATTATATTAATACATTATTGATTGTATTGTATACGTTTGTTGTACGTTACTAAACAAATTCTATATATCTCGTGTTTATATGTTGTAGGCTACCGTAACTCGAGGAGGGGAACTTCCACTTCCATTATTACGTTAGCCAACCTTGTTTTCAATGTGTCGAAAGTTGCATTATCTTAGAGGTTAGGATATATGTGATATCATATTAGTAGAGAAGTTTGATCGAGACGGTGGAGGTCCGCACCTACTCTTCAAGTAGGGGTGACCTCACAGCCAAAAGACCGCAGCGCACCATCTCTGGCAGATAATGCCAGCGTTACTAGGCTTCGGTCTATACTTAAAGCGGCCAGCTCGTGGAGTGTATACTCGCGAGTTGGAATCACGTTTTAAGCGAAGGGGCGCATCTGTCCTGGCGTTACGACGTCCAGGCAGGTGGATGGTGTCGCCTCGCGTAAGAATCCGGGGTTGATTCTATGGGCTTGGAAACCCAGTCGGCTAGCCGTCTCGTTTCGCCTCTACCAAATTAAATAGAATTTGCTGATAATGCGCTTTAGATATATTGAAAACAGGGGTAGTAAGACTAACGTAATACAACGCATCAATGCTCAGATTCAGAGCCAACGTCCGCTGACTTCAAGGGGGTGAGAATGTAAGTAAGAAAAGAGATTTTTCCAAATAAACTATCTTGTTGATGGAATTGTACGAATCGTTTTTTAACATCTTGTTTCATTTTTTGATTCCAGGACTCTAACGCAGCATTCGTATCCCCCCAACAAGTAGTGAGTCAAAAAATAACTTTTTTATTATTATATTTGATTAGAACAGTAGTTGAGTTTGACGAGTATAGTGACCGTGGATAACGTCGGGCGTTTCCACGGGTAGTAATCTGTTTCCTAGCTAGGTAGGGTCTTTTTGTACGTCGCGTTTTTTTTCTTAATGAATCAATTTTTATAACGGTGTCAACAAATTTCGAGAAGACAAAAATCTTCCGGAATTTGGTATGCTATTATTAACTAAGTAATAATTTCTAATGGAAAATTTACTTGTAAATTAAATGAAAAACGTATTTTAAAATCAGTTGTAATTTATTGAAAGTATTAGATTTTGCGTACAAAAAGACGATTCGCGACGGATAGATCCTTGAAACAAAGTAATTACGCATACTTTACATTTGGTAAAGTGCTGTTTTCATTTTTTCGAAACTTTGCTTTGTTGAAAGGATCGTCCGAGGGTTTTTAAATATTTTATTAAAGATTTTAAATGCATAAATAAGATAAATTAAAGTCTTCTTTAATCTTTTTGATTAATAGCACAAATTTTATATTTTTCAATATTTCAATATATCATTTAGAATTTCAGATTAAATTTTGTGATAAAGTAGAGTCATATTTGAAGAATAAATAAATATTAGACCGTTTACAAAATTTAATGAATTCTTTTAGATAGGATTTTCAGGATATTGAGGTTCCCTGTTCGTTGCTCGAATCCTCTCGCGTGCCCAGGCGCTACTCGGGAGGGTGAGAGCAACGGGCACATGGAACATTGTTTTAATAATATATATGTGTGGCGACTGACAATGGCCAGTGTATCGTGCACGACGTATTTTCCACTTGTGTGTGTGTGCGATTAGGCAGTGGAATTGCGTCGGTTCTTTCAATTAAATTCAATAACGCATATTCCTGTCGATCTGTGACATGCTACATAGATCTTCATGGAATATGTTGGCGAGTAGCTTTTCTAAAAACTACGTTTGTAACATTCAGAATTACACGTAGTTCAATTGAGTCTCGAAAATAGTTTGTTATTTCAATTTACCGATTTATCTCGCAAAGGTCACTGCCATTGTCAGTCGATTTCAGTGAAACTGGTACGTACCTTAACTGTGTTTGTATGAGGTTTCGACGTTAGGGTGTCGGAGGCGTCCCGGGACGTGCTCTCTAGGTATTAGGCTTTTGCACCCTGGCGTCTGAATGGGAATCGTTGAGTGAATGTGTTGGTGAGCTTGTGTCTTTTGCCATTTTTAAAATATAGGACTAGGTAGGTAGGTAGCTTACTTTCTCGGTGTGTGTGAATGTTAATTTTAAGTAGGTAGGGGCCGGGGCTGGCTACCGTTTTCTCTTTCGGGTAGGCCGCGATTCGACCGGTAGTCAGTTCCTGGAAGAGCTCGAAGTTTCGTTCTCGAATCGAAATCGAACGAGGCATGACGTTCGATGGATGATTCGTCTTCGATTCTTCTTGCTCGCATAGCTTTTCGCGGACGCGGACGCGAACGGTAAACGCGCGCGGATTAGGTCCTCGAAACGTTTCGCACCTGCTCGATTGCACCAGGGGAACGATCGGCTTCTCCCGATACTTGTGATTCGTCTCGGAAGTCGTCGATCGTTTTCCCTGCGAGCACGTTTAGGGTTTCAGATGTTCGGCGGACCGCGAAGAAAAAGAAGAGGCCCGACAAACTGTCATTCAAGAGGGCAGCAACAGCATGCGTTTTATCGTTACTACCTTGTCACTATACTCGTCAGTAGAAATATTTGAAGTAGTTGTAAAAAAGTAGTTAGTTGCATCAATGGGCAGGCCTCGCCGCCCCAACGATCAGCCGAGATGGGCACATCCGCGATTTGCAGTAGCGTTGCGAAAAAAAACACGCGTTGTATTAAATGATTTTGAACAAGGAGGATCAAAGTTAGTGTTGCGAAGATACTCGCGATTTAGATTGTTTCTAGTTTAGTGTTGCGAATTAAATCGCGATTTCCATTTCATTTCAATTTTATTGCTACTTGAGGCAATTTTTAAAATATAAAGATTTCATAAGAATTTTTATAAGTAAAGTAGTCTTCTTTTTATTCCTCTGTTCGTTGAATTAGCGTTGCGCAACAAAAAAGGATCGCGTTTGAATTCGAGTCATTTTCGATTTTTCAGGCGCCCATGCTCGAGCTGCAACGAACCCTCCCTGGTGTGGTGCAGGCATTCGCGTTTTCGAATAGTGTTGCGAAAAATCTCAACGGGTTGAATTAGCGTTGCGAAAAAATAAAAGAGAATTTTTTTAGTTCCCGCTTTTGTTAATGACAAAGTAAAATGGTGGATGAGCCGGATCTCTTCACCAATAGACTTTGTCACACCTCCTGCATGCCCCGCGAATCAATTATCTTATAAAAACAATTCTGTTTGAGAAATTAGCGTTGCGAATTTGATATCGCGATTGTCTTAGTGTTGCAAAAAATACCAACGCGTTGTATTAAGGCTGGATTATTTTCTTGCATATTGGAAAACGTAAAACCTGACATTTAATGGTTATACTTGCGACCGCGTATATAAAAGTAAATGTTTAACATTGCAGAATTAGTTGCGCAAGAATGCATACGAACATTGAATTTTAGAGATTTTGTTGTTTAGATTTTGGAGTAATATTGCTCGAGTTCTGTATTTCAAGTTTAAAGTTTTTGAAATGTGGAGCATGTGTCCACCGGGCCGCTACACGTCGTGAAAAGAAACGTATTGGTACGTTCTAAGATCGCAGTTAGCGCAAAATCACGGTGCACGTTGCTACGTTCGATTCCGCGCGGTATGCCCTAACACACGATTCGTTTGCCGTTCCAGCAATGGAACATGTATATCCGTTTTCGTATGACAGTACCATACACAAAAAGAAGACGTATTAAGTGACGTCACCTGTAGTGGTACGCACGACAATGCCATGGTGACCATTGTATTAGGATCTAATGCGATGCGAGCCATGGTGTTGACGTGCCTTACGATGGCGGAAATCACTGTAGCTTCACCTGAACGTAGCGACGTGTGTCTTAGCCATTTGATGGTGTGTGAGCGCTAAATGCTAAGAACCTACCACTGCGTTTTACAAAGCATGTATTTTTTTAACGTAGTGGTCCGATCGGGTTAGAAGACATACACTTTGTGTATGTATAGCGTATCGAACGCCTCGTCGGCCCGCAAGGTAAAAGACGGGGTATCTTTACGTAGGGACCGCGCAGTAATTTTTTCGATGGAATTCAGTGTCGTTGCACCATGGAAAACTGATTTTGCAATGTTCGAATTTGTAATAATAGTAGGGACCGCGAAGTATATTTCCCTGCTCGCGTGATACAGTAAGAATTAGAGATTCGTATCGATTTAATACGAACGTTTTCCGATATGCAAACGGTAGAAAATCCCCCCTTTTAGAGTTGCGATGATTGAAATGCCGCACTGCACCGAATGACTGCCCTTAAAATACCCCCCGCAGCCAATGTTTCCCCATTAGAGTTGCGTATAAAGAAATTAAAGTGCACGGGAGTTTTTGATATCGAATTTAATAAATTAGCGTCGCGCCAATAATGCACTACTCGCGTTTGTTCCAATATATTTATTATTTATTATTTTTTGACTAGCGTTGCGAAATAATAATTCGGCTTGATTCCCTCCTCATAAATTCAAATGGCTGCTATCGCGATTTCATTTAGTGTTGCGGAAAAAAATGAAAGTGCACGGGAATTTTTTGTTCTGAAAAAAAAAAATAAAATAGTGTTGCGGTAGATTATGCACTGCTCGCGTTGTTTAGGGATATTCAATGTACATTTTTGTAGAATAGTGTTGCGCAAAACCAGTCCACTCGCGCGTTTGTTTGAAATATATCGAGTGGACAACCATTCTCAGTATGTATTTTTTTTTTATTTTTTAACTTTTTTTCTGGAAAAGTGGACACCCCCCTTCCCAAAATACCCCCGCAGCCATTGCTACCCATTAGAGTTACGCATAAAGAAATTAAAGTGCACGGGAGTTTTCGATATCGAATTTAATAAATTAGCGTCGCGCCAATAATGCACTACTCGCGTTTGTTTTAATATATTCAGTATTTATTATTTTTTTAATAGCGTTGCGAAAGAATGATTCGGCTTGATTCCCTCCCCATAAATTCAAATGGCTGCTGTCGCGATTCCATTTAGCGTTGCGGAAAAAAATGAAAGTGCACGGGAATTTTTTGTTCTGAAAAAAAAATAAAATAGTGTTGCGGTAGATTATGCACTGCTCGCGTTGTTTAGGGATATTCAATGTACATTTTTGTAGAGTAGTGTTGCGCAAAACCAGTCCACTCGCGCGTTTGATTGAAATATGTCGAGTGGACAAACATTCTGAATATGTATTGTTTTTGTATTTTTAAAAATTTTTTCTTGTGTTAATCCAAGATTTAGTATGTTTCAGATATTTCATCCCATGACAAGGTAGAGACCCCAGATAGCACTGGACGGCTTAAAGACGTCTGTTTTACGTCCATTTTTGGTCTGAACGTCTTACGTCCTGAAAAGACGTCTTTAAGACGTCTTAAAGACGTCTCGTAAAAGACGTCGTTTTTACGTCTCATTTCAGACGTCTTTAAGACGTCTTTTACGAGTCGTCTTTAAGACGTTCCATTCCATGACGTTTCAGTCATTCTAAACTGCTAGAGAAAAGCTTTACAAACTGTACACACGCAACACAATATAACGCAGTTTTCCATCCTTCGAATAGACGTTTATTTATTTAGGAAAGTTAAATAACTAAATTGCTAATTTAGTACTATTAGAATATATTACATATATATTCGCCATAGAATTTAGCAATAAATATTGTTTAATAATAAAACTATACATTATATATCACAAATCCAAAATAATATATCAAAATAAATATATAAATAAATAAATAAGTTAAATAAATAAATAAAGCATAAAATGTTAATGTTCGCGGATATGCTGAAAAACATTCTTTTAATTTATTTTTTTTATTTATAAATAAATAAATAAATTAATTAATTAATTAAATAAATAAATAAAGCATAAAATGTTAATGTTCGCGGATATGCTGAAAAACATTCTTTTAATTTATTTTTTTTATTTATAAATAAATAAATAAATAAATAAAGCATAAAATGTTAATGTGCGCGGATATGCTGAAAAACATTCTTTTAATTTTTTTTTTTATTTATTTAATTTTTTTGTTATATCAAACATTCAATTTATATTTCTTGTACATGTATACAATATTCAAATTCAATATTTTTCTCACAAGAAAAAATGTGGCTTAAAAAATATTTTTCCAATATTTGACAAACATATCTATCTAATATTTTTGTGGTACTAGGGGTCTGTTTCGGGACGTCTTGAATACGTCTGTTCGAGACGTCTTAAAGACGTCGAACGGACGTCTTAAAGACGTCTTTAAGACGTACAGTTTTTTCACAAAGACGTTCCAGAGACGTTCAGAAGCCGTTCGGAAGCCGTTCGTAGGACATTCAGACGTCTAATAGACGTCTGAACGTCTTTGACAGACGTCTTAAAGACGTCTTTAAGACGTCTCTGTGCTATCTGGGACGTTTGTTGTATGTGTTGCGTGTTGTGTAGGTTTTCGTATTTGTTGTACCTTGTGCTGTCTATTGTATTTGTTGCTCGTTGTATAGTCTAATACATTTTTATTTCAGCAAATTTGTGCTAGCCCTCCCCCCCCCGCCCCACATAAGTACATGACCAAAATACTTAAAATACAAAAAAATACAAAAATAAAATACAAAATACAAAATACAAACAAATACAAAAAAACAAAAATATAATTCTTGATAGGTAGGAAATAAAAAAAAAAAAATTAGATTCCATACTAGGCAGGTAGTAATTCGGCGGGTAGGCTTTGCAATGAGCTCTTCTTGGTATTCGTTTGCACAGTGATCAAAACTAGAGCACTGTCAAATGTGTATTAGGAAGAGTACAAAATGGGGTACAAAATTACGGCTTTTTTTATTATTTTGTAATTTTGTTAACTTTCCGTCGGGTGGGACGTTGGCCTTGTTCAAACACGGCGGAAATTGTATACTTTTCGCCATGTCTGAACGGCGCCAAATACTATGTGGGTGGGCGGGTCTCCCTCACAGCAACCTCCACGTGGTGAGACCCGGACAATCGGTGTGATTCTCGATTTCGAATATTTTGTTTCGCAATTGTTCTATAAAATATTAAAAATCGACAATCACATCGAGCTAATGGCTGTGATAATTAATTGATTCTTTGACATGATTTCTTCTCGACGTTAGTTTTCAAGGAATATTTTTTGTTGAATAATAATTATTTTATATCGCAATAATTTCCAAATTAAATTTAAATTCTGATATTTCTTTCTAACGTTACTTTCATATTGCTACATTTATAAACTATCGATTAGCGATGTTGGTATTTGAGATCAGTGATAGTTCCACGTTCTTAGTTCCACGTTCTTAGTTCCACAACCGATGAGAGTATCTCGGCATTGGGGCCGTTACCGACCACTCCCAGTACCCACTCAGGACCCACTTTGGGGCCCGCAGTTTAACACAGGGGCTGGCTGTCTTTCAATATATCTCGTCGGTGCTGGCAGTCTTTAAATATATCTGGTCGGTGTGGAAACACTCGAGAATCCTAGGATCGCATCATTACCGACCATCGATAACCGATTTCCGACTATCCGAATTCTGCTGCCATCTCGGGGAGTGCTAATTTTAAGTCTTTGCATATGTGGATTACGCAGTCTTCTATTTTATTATCAAGTGCAGAGTATCATATTTTCCTATATTCTATTATACCTATATACATCCTTCTAGTATTTCATGTTCAGTCATTTATAGCGCACCATCGTGCGTACTACACATATTCAGCATACGATTAAAAATTTAATAAATTAACTGCCGAGCAAAGTCATTGATTTAATGTTATCTTATCTGTGTTTCACGCGCTATTCACAATTCCCACATGTATGTAATATTAGACTAATGGACTGTATTAAATCTACTATGCAAAGTCCCGCCTTTATGCATTATAAATGTTCTAAATATTTGCTATATAAATAATTGTTGGTGAATATTAGCCACATTACAACAGCCTACAAATTCCAGTTGCAAGTAGCAGTAGATTCCAAGTGATTTTTTGAAATAGTATATCTCGAAACGAAACGGGGCTTGCGAAAGCAACATAACGCAAAGCTATTTATACAGGACCAAATATAAGTAATCTAAACCGTTTACACGGCTAAATTTAACGTCACGTTCATTCAGCAGCAACCGATACCGTAGCGTTAAATCGAGCGAGATAAGCGCATCGTACTTGAACTAAAAAATACAATTTGCACGTCTGTTATTTTGAACGACCAGCAACTTTGAACAATTTAGTATACCCACAAATTCTATCGTTCGCTCAAACCCTTGAACCTTGAAGAGTTTAGACACCAATCTAAAGGGAAAATGAAGTCGGGTGCTAGTAAATATTGCAGAAATTTTTCAGGAAATGAAGTGATTAAAAAATTTTACGATTTATCTGTTATGGTTACAAATATCCATTAGGAATCAGTGAAATTTTCTGTGGTCATTAGGAACTATTATCGATGACGGAATTCAGCAGCAAATTCAGGAGAACCACCACGAGCGATTCGCTACACCGAATTTGGCCCGATAAACAAGAGCGAAAAAATACTACCGTGAAACATAATACGCGAACACGCATAATACCTATCATCTACACCGCAATTCAGCTGGAAGAAGGTCGGGTCACGCTTGTATTGTGTATGTCTGTGTGTGGCAGCGATGTTGTGGTCTAAATTCATTCCGAAATGCACCGGAAAACAAACACATAAATTAACAAGTCGTCAAAAATAAAAACATGATACACAATAAGGAATCTCAACCCGGAGAGAGAGCTTGCAATCATTGGATCAGCCACGGTGCACTAACTGATGCAATAAGAATCGGTGACAGGAAAACACAGGAAACTAAGATGTCGAACTACACTGAAACAAAAATTGAATTATTATATTTTGCTCCTCGTAAGACATTGTGACGAAGTTTAAGAAAAGGATTTCTTCAGGGGCGCAAACAAAAGCCTACAGTCTCGTAGTAATTTTTGGCTGATTTTTTCCAAGGGATTACAATGATTGTAAGGTCTGTAGGATGTGCTAATTGATGCAATAAGATGGCAGGAAAACGCGGGAAACTGAGATGTCGGGGAGGGCAATGTCCTAAGCGGTTTCGGGCGCGGTTCTTCGAGCTTAATGAACACGCGGCGATGGGAAACGCGGGAAACGCGGGAAACTAAGATGTCGAGCCACACTGAAACAAAAATTGAATTATTATATTTTGCTCTCGTAAGACATTGTGACGAAGTTTAAGAAAAGGATTTCTTCAGGAACGCGAACAAAAGCTTACAGTCTCGTAGTAATTTTTGGCTGATTTATTCCAAGGGATTACAATGATTGTAAGGTCTATGGGATGTGCTAATTGATGCAATAAGATGGCAGGAAAACGCGGGAAACTGAGATGTCGGGGAGGGCAATGTCCTAAGCGGTTTCGGGCGCGGTTCTTCGAGCTTAATGAACACGCGGCGATGGGTGCCGGCTTAACCAAAGTGACGCAAAGGGAAGGAAGTGGAAGAAGAAGAGGGCGGGTGGCGTCGTTTAAATTTGGAGCGGCGCGCGCTCGGAAATAGACGTTCCTTTCCCTCTCTTTCGTTGCGTACGCGATCCTCTGCCCTCGCCCGGTTCCGCGTGGCTCTTCCCGATCTTCCGATCCTCTTCAGCAACGCACAGAACGACCTCTTTCACCGAGATCGCCGGAAGCAACGCCCCTGCCGATCGGAAGCGGCCCGACTGAAACAGTTTCCCGTCGGAACAAAACGAAAAATCTTTTTTACATGGTAGAAATATTCTTGTAAAAACCGCGCAAAAAAGTTACACGTAACTGTACAACTTCCGAGACATGTACAACGGATCCAGGAAGTACTTGAACTTCAAATTTCTGAGTCTCGAGAAATTGACGATATTTTCATCTGTTGTAACTTCGTAAAGAACAATCTCGTAGCAACAAACTTGGACTCGTGAGTCCAACTCATAATAAATCGTTTAACATTAATAACAGTTTCAACCAGAAACGCACCCTCAGTAATTGCATAAAAATTTCGTTTGGGATTATCATATAAAAGGTGATTTTTAACTTTCTTTTTGGTCCAGAATAATTATTGTAAATCATATAGAGGCTTCCAGATCATGAAGTATTAACATGTTAACTGCCATCTCAGTCACATATGACTGACAGTGATTTTTGATTGGGTTTAGAAATTCATTTTTGTTATGTGATATCCAGATAAACCGAATTTTATTGGAACCTTTCGAATTCAAAAGGGTTAAAACCGCATCCCCTATAATCCATTTGAAATTTTTAGTTTTGATTTCATTAATTAACCCTTAGCACTCGAACGGTGCCTGCAAGGCACCACTAAAAATTCCTGTATCGTTATTCAAAATATTTTTTACATTATTAAATTTGTTTGTATTTAATAAATTACTAAACATTTACTGTACGAGTAAATTGCACCATTTTCGTATGTATAGCATGAAAAAAATTTATAGAAGGGCAATATTCTAGGTCGGAAGAAATGTTTCGTTTTCGAGTTAAAATAGCTTCGAGTGCAAAGGGTTAAACTACTCTGATTCTGTAAGAATCTGTGGGGTTGATGTTTAGCGCTTAACATGTTAATAATAGAATCAGTTGAAACAATTTATATGTAACTTCATGATTATAAAACCGCATCTCTCAGCATATTCGCGCGTGTTGTAAAATTGGGAAATTTTTGGACCTAGCCAGGGACATTTGGCTCGAAACTCGGTCGAAGACGTGAAAATGAATAAATTGTAGTTTCTGTTGAAAATACACCGGCCAAGTTTCAGATTTGGGACTGAATCGGCGAATCCAGTTAGGGGAGAGTTGCCGAATGCGTACCACTTAATTTCGAAGGCAGTTTATATATTCTTTAGTAGGAATTTGAGCAAAAATTATGTTTTGCATCTATGTATTAACTATCGAAGTTGCAATTTAATATGATTTTTTTAATATTTATTGATAGATCATTGTGATATGAACACTTTTATAAGATCATGCAAACAGTACGATTTAGGCAACCGGTATCCTAAATGGTACCAGCCAGTTTCCAAAATTGTACCTTGTGTTGGATTAAAAAGATACAAAAAAATCATAAGAGAAACTGTATTTTGCGTTTAATTTCAGTTTAATATACAATACAACATAAAAATAAAATGAAATATTACATTACTTTACTTAAATACAACTAGGACAATAATAAATATTGTCTTTTTTCAAAACTCCTCCACAAGCTTCATGTACCCACTTTTGGCACTTTAAGCATTGGATCATGTCTTCTAAATAAGAATTATTGCAAAGAAAACAGAACCAATCGTTTTCATTCTCCACTTCTACGAGAATTGGAGCAGCGGTGCTGGTTGAAGGCGTGAAATCAATTTTTCTTTGTTTCATTTGTTTTGTTTTCATTGCAACTAATTCCTTTTTATAGGGGCTACTGTAAGCTACTTTCCCATGCTAAATAAAATTTGAAATATTGTAAATCGTTTATTTTCGCGGTAAAATTTGAATAACAGTATCTTAAATCGTACTGGTACGATTTAGGAAACCACAGTGTGGTACGATTTAGGAGAAAGACGTCCCGCTAAATAATTGAAGCTAACCTTTAAAACATTATCAGCATGTTTTATAAACTAAATAGAAATAAATAATATAACATAGCTAGTTTTCAAAAATATATAAGACTACCTCAGAAACTGTAGATTTATATTTAATTCAGCCGATTAAAATCGTTTAAAATTGACATCAGACTTGTCTGATTTCTTTGTGCTTCTGTCATTTACAAAACAATACTTCATGCGAATAACTTTTTGGTCCTACTTTATCGATATAAATAAAAGTTCATATCTTTACCACCAAGAGGCGTCAAAATGCATTAATTTTTAAATAAAAGAGGTGGTACGATTTAGGTGACCAGTACGCATTTGGCAACTCTCCCCTAACGCGTCATTTCCCCCTGGAAACAGTTGAATGTAATTTGTCGTTCTTCTTCGGAATACTCGCTTGAAATGTTCGTTCGACTTTGCCGGAAGGCTTGCTGAAAAATGTGACTCCACCGTTTGAAACGGAGCACGGGGGATAATTATGCGCGCAATTCGAGCACGGTTAATAATAGCGTAATTTCTAATTCCGAATGTGGACCAGCAACATTATCGAGGGCGCGAATTCTCCTCTCGCAATAATGTTCATTTCAAAGTAGACCTCTGCCGAGGGACTTTAAACGATGATCACATTTTCAAGCGGTGCAGGCTCAACGATCAATGTAAATTAGAGAGTGGCAGCTTCCTTGTTACAATACGAAGCCCGGCAGTTGTTGACAAGCGAAAATCGTGCAATGATGTCTGTCGACGTGTCCGACATTACTGCTTAGGCTGTTGACAGTCGCCTTTAAGCGGCGATACAGTCAGAATGTGGCAAGCAACGATATTTTGGTAATTCTTTTCTAAAGATAAAAATCGAAGGCCCGAGCTAACGTAATTCGATGACAGTAAAGGAATCTGTGAGTGCAATCTTTTGAGTCCTCTGGAAGTTTCCCAAGATAGAGGAAGGTGAATCAAAACGGATTTTGATAGTTTTCTGACCACAGTTTCGAATGTTTGAAGTTCGGTACTTAAAAAAAAAACGTGATAGGATCCATGGCACGGTGGGAGCTCGTTACCGTATCTGATTTATTTGCAGACGAAGACGAGCCTCTTCAAGCTCGAAGAATGATAAGATGTAGATCAAACGCGTTTCTGCTTCGAATAGGGTGTCCCAAAATGAACTGACATTTTAAATTGCGCGTCATTTTTTGTGGCGTACATAGAGTACTAATCTTTGACAACTGGCATCAGGAAGTACTGAGGTTTAGTCATGGAAAATTACACGATCGAGCAACGCACAAAAATTGTGAAAATTCACTACGAAAATGGTGAAGATTTTACAAAAACGGATCGAAAAGTCCGTTTTTAAAAAGAAATCCGCCCCAACGATGTGAATTTGCCACCAAAAAATTACATTTTCGAGTACATACCTAAAATTGAATATGTACATGTTACAACTGAATATCTAAATAAAATAGAAAATTCGTTAAAATTACATTTTTGAGTACATATCTAAAAGTGAAAGTATAGATGTTAGAACTGAATGTCTAAATAAAACAAAAAATTCATTAAAATTACATTTTTAAGTCCATATCTAAAATTGAACGTATAGATGTTAGAACTGATTGTCTAAATAAAATAGAAAATTCATTAAAATTACATTCTTGAGTACATACCTAAAATTATAGAAGATCGAATGTTCTATACAATCCGCAATCCAGTTATCATTTATGAATGGCTGTATTCTCGCGATGGAAACTGTCCGATAAGATAAATGGTACAAAAATGGTACTAGAATCGAATCATTACGAGGTGTAATTTGCTGGAGTGTCGAATTTGGTTGTTTGAAGTAGACACCTAAAATTGAACGTACAGATGTTATAACTGAATATCTAAATAAAATAGAAAATTCATTAAAATTACATTCTTGAGTCCATATCTAAAATTGAACGTACAGATGTTATAACTGAATATCTAAATAAAATAGAAAATTCATTAAAATTACATTCTTGAGTACATACCTAAAACTATAGAAGATCGAATGTTCTATACAATCCGCAATCCAGTTATCATTTATGAATGGCTGTATTCTCGCGATGGAAACTGTCCGATAAGATAAATGGTACAAAAATGGTACTAGAATCGAATCATTACGAGGTGTAATTTCCTGGAGTGTCGAATTTGGTTGTTTGAAGTAGACACCTAAAATTGAACGTACAGATGTTATAACTGAATATCTAAATAAAATAGAAAATTCATTAAAATACATTCTTGAGTCCATATCTAAAATTGAACGTACAGATGTTATAACTGAATATCTAAATAAAATAGAAAATTCATTAAAATTACATTCTTGAGTACATACCTAAAACTATAGAAGATCGAACGTTCTATACAATCCGCAATCCAGTTATCATTTGTGAATGGCTGTATTCTCGCGATGGAAACTGTCCGATAAGATAAAAAATGGTACTAGAATCTAATCGGTCAATGAACTGTTTAGTTACGAGGTGTGGTTTCCTGGAGTGTCGAATTTGGTTGTTTGAAGAATTCTCGTCGATTTCTGTTCGTGTTCCGTGCTGGAAAATGTCACCAAGCCCGGCGAGAGGGGTTTCGATCAATCGGAAGTCGTAAACCGGGACGAAACGCGACTAGTTTGTTTTCCCGGCCGGCATTCGGTACGGATTTATGCATTCGTATAATTGGCCAGATGGCTCCCAGTTTTATTTCGGTGACACGTAAAATATTACGGTATCCGCTTCCCCGTGTCATTCTACGTCTATTTTTGACCGGCAGAGAAGCTTCTAGGGGCGTTCGACTCCTCCATTCCATCCCGGCGGGATGAGAGCGCCTAACTTTCTTCTTCGTTGTCGTCTCGATGCTCTATGATGTCTCCATTCAGAAACGGCGGCGGTCGGATCGCCCTGCCATTTGCAATTGTCAGTTAAAAGCGAATTAGTACTCGCAAATGGGAGGGATCGCGGCACTAGATCTCGTTGATCCGTGGCTCTGTCATGGCCGAAAGATATCGCGCTTCGAACTCAAAGGACTCCTCTCTTTCCCCCCCCCCCTCCTCCTCCTCCTCTTGGCGTACGCTACTCCTCCGGAATATGACATCCTAAAGTTAAAGTTAAACATTAACCGAAAATTTCGAATTCCGCGAAATCACGGATGCGCGTCAACGAGGACGCGTTTGATTAATTCTTCTACTTCCTCAACGCCTGAAATTCGGCTCGACGAACGAGCCGGGCACAACGCGCCATTAATCAGCCGTGATGCCTGACATTCTTGTACATCCCATCGAAAATATCGAGCATTGTTCTCCTCGACTTGTTCGTTAATACTGGCCCCCGCGTCTTGTATCTGCGAATGGATATTAATTATCCGGTGAATTGAATTTTCACGCTATTAATATCCGAGCGTGATTGGACGGGAAGAAAATGGCCAACTATTGGCGTTCGTGTACAACATTGCTGCACAGGATGCAGGGATGGTTCGAATATTTTACAAAAGAGTATTTACTACAGTTAAATCCGAGGTCCGTTGATGTAATCTTCATGTTTATTGCAACAGCTCGTGCGTGTTCCACGTTGTTCGTAATTTTTATGGTACTATTATTTTTGCAACACGTCTTTCGCGTCTGTTCTTTTCAGCAGATAATGCTACCGGGTATTCATTATTGTGATCCGTTCTGATAAATGTAGGAGAGTAATAAATTTTAGTCCTTGTAAAGATTTTTTTAGCCCATAAAATAAATTATGCATTTATTCTAACCCTTTCTAAATGATTCAAAATGGGTATGATAATGATGTTCACTTCATTAATTTATGAACAACACAAGACAGGAATTCTTACTAAATAATTAAATATGAGTATGTGCAAACACTCTCACACTTTTATTTTAACCATGAAGACTAGCTTCGATAGACAAAAGAACTTTTTCTATCGCGATCCTCGCCGAACGAGGAATTGCAGGAAGACTCGCATCGCGCTAATGAACAAATAGCAAAATGTTTGAAATACGTTGACGCAGGTACCGGAACGGGCGAGCCTAATTGAAACGCACCGATGGCAACAACGCTCCTTTTTCTCCACGACGAGGCCAAGATTGGTCGCGGTCGTTGCCTATTAATATCGGGGGGTATATTTCAATTAATCCAAATAAATCGGCACGCGACGAGCGCGGCGTCGCGACGCCGGGGCGCGTGCGTCGACAAGAAGAGGAAACGGGGGAAAAAAGACGGGCGTCGGGGCGCTTGCGCGAAGGGCGTCGCGACGGCCGCCGACGCCTTCGTGAATGAAACGGTCGCAGTCAGTTCGCATCAAGGCGTCCACCCTCGCTTCGACTTTCTCACGGAGTTTCTAATTACCCGTTCGGGGAGAGGTCGTCCAGTGACATTCCACGGGGATAAATCGTTCGAGCCGAGCGAGGTCAACACCCGTCGTTCGCGAAACCATCGCCAGGTACGTTCCGCGAATTTTAAACTCGGCCGAGATGCAACAGTTTGCCCGCTCGCGGATTTCGAATTCTCGCTCGCGACGCTCGCGCGCTCTTTCGAGGACCCGTCTCGTGTGCCTGCAAAGGTATTTGTTGACGGTCGAAATATTGGGTTGGCAACTAAGTAATTGCCGATTTCAGTTATAGATGAAACTATAACTTGACTCAGTTTTTGGCCGAAAAGGATCAGACTTTCTACGAGCGTGGAATTTTCAAGTTGTCAGAAAGATGACAAAAGGTCATCGAACAAAGTGGAAAATATATCATAGATTAAAATTCATTCCAAGTAAAAAAAAACTCTTTTATTTCATTGAACAAATCGGCAATTACTTAGTTGCCAACCCAATATTTACAACGTCCGGACTGATGATCTTTTCAAATAGAAAGTAGATGCTAATTGGTAGTCCACGAATTAATTTCGGAAAATATTATCTTAGGATTTGTTCGATAATACTTTGCCAAAGAGATACTTCTTTCAAAAGGGGATGAAGGAAGTTCTTTTGGGAATGTACTTCTTGAATTTTCCATGATCATTTTGAAAATTCATCTCACCAATCAATTCGTGTTACACACCGTCGTCTTGTAATTTGGTTTATTACATGCTTTTAAGAAATGGCTCTTCGTGTGCCTCATAAAAGATTCTTAGTTAATATTCGTCCATTTTCGTTTTCCACTTTGATATCACCAATTCTGTTTCGTTCATAACCTCGTACTTTAAACAAGCACGTCAAACTAAGATAATTGGATAAAAATGAAGTATGCAGAAACACCAAAACGTAAAATGGGTGAATTTTCACCTGAGTTTATGAGGGTCGAAGAAAGTATGTTACAGTCGAAGTTGGATTATGAGTTCACAAGTCCACAAATGCTAATGACCAGTAAATATTCTTAGCTACTGAAACAAGAATCTCCTAACAAAACAAATTACTATTGCTTACAAAATTAATATTAAGGGCCACTATTCTCTTACAGTAGTATGATTTATTAATTTCCCTTCGGGATTACGAGAAAGTCCCGTTTTAACAATTTTACTATTCACTAACTAACATTATAATTTACATGTCAGAGAGAGAGAGAAAGAGCGTGGTAAAATCAAAAAGGGGATGAAAAATTTCAACCCTTAAAGCGACAACATTCTAACAAGCAAAACCTGTCCGTCGTCTGAAAAACGAATTTCGTGCAAAAAGGCTTCTGAACTGCGCTTGTATGTTAA
Source organism: Seladonia tumulorum (assembly GCA_913789895.3). NCBI lineage: Eukaryota > Metazoa > Arthropoda > Insecta > Hymenoptera > Halictidae > Seladonia > Seladonia tumulorum. The sequence continues at coordinate 6,293,679 of OU565276.1, forward strand.
AACTCTCCGCGCATAAATATTCATTGCATTAATTAATACCCGCGTCAACGTCGCGAACGATCTTCGTTTTAATACTCGAAATGACAAGTCGTTTTTCAACAGCGTGGCACGGTTGCAAAAGAAAAGTCTGTTTTACACATAAAGAAGCCTCTCAGGGGCAAGAGGGGTATCGCATTTTTATTAATTGAACCGCGCATGGCATGAATCGTCCGGAGCTTGCTAATCTCCGGTGATCTACGATTCCGCAGACCTACTTTGCCGTCTCGGACGAGGATTCAGTTCGATCGCGACGGACAGTGAGTAATTTCGTGTTGACTGGCCAGTTGTAGGATAATTGACGAGCGATAGAATCGTTTCGCGAAAGAAGATGCGTGCGGACGGAGAACGATGGATGCATTTGCATATGCAATTTATATCCGCGAAGGCTACGCGCGTCGTGATATACGACGATCCTTTCGTGTTTACGACGTCCATACGTCACAAATATCCACGGATATCGCAACCGGTTCGCTGAAATATCGCAATTCCTTGCTCGAGGAAATAGACTAAGATCGTAAAATAAAATAAAAAATGATTGCGTTAACGACCTTCTCCGTGAACCGAGGGCTGATTAAATTCATAACGATCTGGATCTTCACGGAAATATTCCAAACCTTTTGTCACATTCAAGTGACAAAACCTCATATTTAAGAGGCAATATTAAATCTAATTGTATTTTTCTAAATTGTACACAATTTGCAAGTGTCTAGTTCAATATCCTCGTAGTCAGGTTCCAAGAGCCTTCGATTATCCTTACTCACGATCTCTATTTGAGTCCTCGGCTACAAATTTCCTCGAAAAGTGCCACAAAACAGCTGTTATTTTCGCCAGCGTTACGTCAATCGAAAATCGTCTTACGTCGATAACGAACAAACAAACTTCTGCGTCGATCTGTTTCAGGATTCGTGTCCAATCTCACCGCGTCGTTCGCGATTGTTGTCTTTGGCCTCGGCAAATGACACTAGGAATAAAACGAACCGTGTCCGTTTCGGAAACCGTTCGCTTTCGCAACGATATTATTCTGACCGCGGGACGTCTTCTGGCGAGGCGGTTCCGCGGGTCAAAGTTCGCTAAACGCGGCGTAATTCGATTTGATAAGTCGAGACCCGGTGAAATCCGTTCGAACGCGATTAAACATCCGCGAATCCGGCCGGATCCGATAATCGAAATTCTGATCGGATTTTCGCCGATGGTCTACGAATCCGGCCGTGGACTACTGGTTCGATACCGTGCAACTGGCAGCCGGTCTGGATGTTTTCTTTCCGGACGTACGCGCGGCTGGCTTGAACGTATTTGCGATTTCCGCGGGAACGCGCGCCGCGGCGCCAACTCAAACAAACCGAGCGTCGCGGCTGCGAGGAGACGCGCGGCAAGGAACCCTCGGAGAACAAATAATTCTGCCCCCCCCCTACCCCCATCCCCCATCCACCGAGCAAAGCCAGAGTAGAGTCCTTCGGCTCCGACGTTCCATCTCTTCATCATCGAGCCCCGCTCGCGGAAAAATAACTTTCAGCCACCACAGCCGCAGCCACCGCCGCCGCTCCATTTTGTCGAATTTTTTGCATAAGGTGGAGTGGGGTAAGTGCACCCCAGTTTTTAATAAGTTTGACTTTCAACCGAAATATCTTGAATTTGTTTTATAATAATTTAACATTTATTGATATCAACGAATACTTGAGTAAATACTCTTTAATTAACATTGGCAATAATGCCAATTCCACTTGTATATTTTAATTTTTCAAGAAAATTGTAAAAAATTGCAACAACTGTGCACTTTCCCAGAAAATGGGGCAAGTGCACAATCGACAGTTAAAATCTATTTGATGCCTTATATTGTATGCTACGAGGCAAGAGCATAACTATTGATACATATGTCTGCTACAAAATGCTTTTTACCGCATTCAAATATGTTGTTTCGTTTTGGAGTAAAGCAAATAAATAATATAAATAAATGAATACAAAGGGATTAGTAAAATAAGATCAATATAAAAAGAATAAGAGTCCGTATAAGAGTCTCTTATATTAATAAGAGTCCGTTTATGCACTTACCCCGTTTATGCACTTACCCCACTCCACCTTAGCTGTTTCGTGCTTTTCTCGGAAACGTTCGCGTCTTTCCTTCTTTTGGAAATAGGCCAATTCTTTTGTCAATCCTTTTCTTGGATCAATCCGAATGATCTGGATCAGACCTTTTTCTTCTTGTTATACCGGGTCATTAGGAAGGGATCTTATATTCTCGTTTAACCATGCATCGATTCTTTCATCTTTCCTTGATCGTACCTTATCATGATACTATTTTGATTTACTTTTATTATTTCCCTCCTTCTATCGATTTTCCTTCTTCTTTCTTTCTGTTTGGACTGCAGACTGGTTTGCAGTCCTCTATTCGTGAAGTTATCAATTGTCTACAAACGGCTAAAGTATATTTTAGTATACTACATTTGGCTTCTATCGACTGCAATTAACGAAGACAATTTTTATTTTGTATAACGATTCTTAGGATGCTTATTAATTTCTACTACTACTTACTTACTACCCCTTGTATGTATGATAACATACTTGTCTTTTTAACTAAATTTTTGCAGTCAATGTTTAGCCTTTAGAAAAATTTAGACGATTTTTTAAGGGATGGTTCCTAGTCTGGTTACGCAAAGTTAATAAATTTGCAAAAAGGACGGCGGAATTAGTCTTCGAAACGGTAAAAAGTCACATAAATTTTTTAAGTTTAAAAGCGTACACATAAAGCAGGAGCTTTCGCAAACGTCGGCGTACAATTTATTGAGCCAACCAAAAAATTCGTATCTTTTCCGCTGTGCTCCCTCGAATGCGGCACGGAAATAACTATACTGACCCCACAAATACTCCGAAACTCGTGAAAAAATTGTCGATATAAATTTTCTTCAAATACCCTCGAAAAAATGTGGGAGAAACAGCAATAACTAAAACGCAGAAATTCAGGAAACACGGATAAGAAATACCTATCAACATACACAATTGAATACAGTAAACTGTGAACCTTAACAGCTGGGTTTTGAAACATTAAATCGTATCCGGTTTCTTTAGAAGGTTCAGAGTAAAAACAATTTTTTTCATAACACACACAGAACAAGAAACATACCGATGACAACGCGCAACCACAAGGAAGCATCACCTTCGCCGGTATTAATACTAAACGTACCGAGCTATAAATGTAACAGGTACATGTTGCCTGAATTAATTAAAATGACAGATTCAATTTATTTAGACTTTGCGCGGTTCTTATTGCGATGCGTGCTCTACTAAAGATAGATGTTCATTGAATCATTGCTCGTAAAAGCATCTTTACAATTTCAAAAATTGTCAAATAAAAAATCTAGAACCCGTCATTTGTGGTGGCACGTTTCGTGTTAATTATGACGCGAAAAGCGGGCCGCACTTTCCTCGCGGGTCGACGTCCACCGAATCGATGCGTTAATTAAATTCTAACATTGCGTTCTCCCACCCCTCTCACGGCCTCATAATCATTTTAATGTGCGGCTGTCCCTCCGGAAAACGCACACATCGGCGCAGAAAACAATTCTCACGGGTCCGAGCGTAATGGATTCCAAACGTCGACGAAAGAACTCCCGGGGTTCGCCGGCGAATTCCCTTATCGTTTTCAATAGGCACCGCGGCTAAGCTAATTAACTGAACAACGTTGTTGCTCGGCGAGATACTCATCTCGCTCGGAATTACGCCAATTCCTCTCTCTCTCTCTCTCTCTCTCTCACGCTCTCTCTCTCTCACTCTCTCTCTACCCGTCGGCGTCTTCAATTACCGATCTCCAGTAGATCGCCGTGCGCCGCGGAGCTTTTTAACAAGGAATCGTATATCAGGGCCGAGAGACATTGGACGATTAGATCAGCGGATCAGCGGCCGGCCTCTCTGACGTATGGTGTCGCGTTGGACGCGCAAATTAGCGAGCACGGTTCACTGCTAATTGTTTGAACACTCGCTTGCCACCGGGAGAATTGTCAAGCTGAAATACGACCGCTACCGCCGGACCTCCTTCCCGTCGCTCATATATTCGACGATTACCGCCGCGACAACCATTCGACCGCCCTCGGCAACCAACTAATTTCCGGTTATCTTCCACGATCTCGCGAAATCGTTTATTCGAGGATCGATCGGAGACGTTTCGCGATTTCACGGCGGAAACGGAAAAATTTAATTTTCCTGGTTCTTATCGTGATCGTAGTGACTACGGATTTCTATGCGAATTAAAAATTTTATTAACACTGCCAAAATGACCGGTGTTCTAGTTCACAATTATTGAAATTATAATCACGTTTTCATTGGAAATTACTGAATTGACTTCTTTGCTTAAGCACGTATTATAATGAAAATCGTACAAAGTTTAAGTAAATTCAATCTTCTTCCTGCTATAAGGCGATTCACTATGTTTTGTGCTTGGTAGGTTTAGTGTTAATTGCAAGATACAGGAGCTACGTACATACTTATTTCTTCCGTGAATATTTTTAAGTTGAGAATAATACAGGATTCTTCAATTCTCTGTATGCTTCTCTGTATGCTGTATGTAACAATATTCAAATATAGTAATGGTTTGTTGAAATTAGACTGCGGATCTGTGTTCAAAATAAAAATTTCCTCGGTAAATTGTAAGGAACACAATTTCTTCTTTTAACCAATTAAGCGCGTTTGACGTGTGCACACGTATACACGCGTCAATCCGACACTGTATTGCGGTGTGGTTAACGTTAACGAATTGTTAATTTCTTATCGAATAAAAATGTAATTCTTTCTCATTTTGAAAATTTCATCATTGCGAAGACGTAACTAAAACCAAAAATTTCTTCTCGTCGGGTTAGTATTGTCGTTGCTAACGTATCGATTGCACTTAAATTGTTCTCCTCTTTTTCCTGTATTACATTGCATTCGCTCATTTTTGTCATAAACGCATAATATTCACAGTGGTAGGTTTCAACCCTAGGATTTCTAATATTTTTAATTAACCCAACAAACTGTTGTGCGTACCAAACTGCGTACCAAATTGTGCTAACTTCTTTAAAAAAATTCAAGTCGTACGGTGCAATATTAACAAAGTTATGCGATTGTTAAAAGCGTCCGAATATGAGTGGGAGTCACTATACCTACCGACCCTCGTTCGATGGTACTATTCGATCATAGAAAATGGAGAATCTAAGATCCATTTTGACAGATCCGGTAGATCTATAGTTAAGGGCCCGGTCTTTATACATTCGCGATACGGTAGAGTGACTACATTACCGTCAAAAAGTATTTTCACATTTTCACGTGCCTCAAGTTTTCGTCCTTATATAAGAATATTTTGTCGCTGGTAAAGGGCTGATTCCAAAGAGGGAAGGTTCAATCTTCAAGCAATTGTGCAGATATTTGGTAATATAAGCGTTAGAAGTAGGCCAAAAATTGACGATGCGCATGCCGTGGAATCCAAGCATTTTTACGCCATTGGTTGAGTTTTCTGGATGAAATCGAGAGCAGCGCGCACTATAAAATATTTCCAGCTACAAATTGAGCTACATTTTGTCTCGATCCCCTGTGAAATAAAGCGAAAAACTTGAAGCACGTTTCTGGCTAGTCAGAATAATTTATAATATCGATAATACATAGCAAAAAATTTGACAAGTTTAATCACAGACTTGAGACCCATCGGATCAAGACCAAGACGCACCTGAAGCTCGTGAATGGAAATTATTAATTAACCCTTTGCATTCGGCGCTATTTTCATTCCAAAACTAAGTTTTTCTTCCGTCTTAGAATATTAGGGGGGCCGGAAAGTAATGTCGTATTTTTCGTCAAATTAAAGTAGAGTAATTTTTTATTGGCATTTTATTTTTAATTTGTGACATATAAATACTCTCGTACGGTTGACCATGATGAACGAAGCTTCCCCGAGAGTTCTACAATCGTCAGTCGAGGTAAAATGTCATTATCGAGTGCCACAGGCCTTCCTGATAAGGTGCGTAAAAAAAATCGAAATTGCCAGATTCAAATTCACTATCGTTGGCACTTACGTACAGTCAATACTTCCGGATAAACATGATAAATGTTTCTCGTAGCTATTGCGACATTGCTGCCCTTTCGAAATTAGTATCCAATGCCGAATGTGCAACTTTTCTGGATTTGAATCGGTCATTTCGAACATAGTCTCTAAAAACACGATATTTTTGTACAAAACAGTACTAACTAATCTCCCGAACCTGCAGCCATGTACTGAACAACGTAGTTAATACTGTTGTTATCAGTCAAATATTGACTTGCGCAAAAACGACATTACTTTCCGGTCTCCCTAATATTTTCATTTATTCATACGAAACTGATCCAATTTCCACATATAATATATAAACGTTTAGTAATCTATTAAATACAAATTTTCTAATGTAACAAATATTCTGTAATATTTTTTGTAATTTTCATTCCAAAACTAAATTTTTCTTCCGTCTTAGAATATTTTTATTTATTCATACGAAACTGATCCAATTTCCACATATAATATTTAAACGTTTAGTAATCTATTAACACGTTAACTGCCATGGGGGCCACCGGTGGCCGGCGGCGTGGTCAATACTAAAAGTACATAATTATAGTAAATATGGATACTGATCAATTTTTCAATAATACCATTGTTACTATAATGGTTTGAAGAAATTAATGCAATATAGAACATACAAAATAATTTTTTTTTTCTTTTTCGAAACACTGAGAGTAATCACTTAGCAACCGAAGCACGATTGTTTAAAAAAAAAAGTAATACTTGCCTACAGCGCCGTGGGGGGCATCGGTGACCCCCACCAAAAAAAATGCTTCAAACATGATTTTATACCTCATATTATTTGCTGGGAACTATATTTCATCATAATATGCATCGCATAATGAAAAGTTCATGTTGGCGCCTGGGACAAATCATGGAAAATCCGTCCGGCAGTCAACGTGTTAAATACAAATTTTCTAATGTAACAAATATTCTGTAATATTTTTTGTTATATCTTTCAAATAATGCCATAAGAATTTCTAGTGGTGCTTCAGAGTCACCACTCGAGTGCTAAGGGTAAAAAAGTCACGGTGACTATCCCGGTCCCTTAAGATCAAGCCAGGGGTCGTCGGGTGGACAGGTTTGACCATTTAGCTGCCGGTCAGTTATCTCAGAGTCGTATAACGCGGCTCGGTAATGCCATCAACCGGAAGCGGTGCGTGGCCCGGGTACCGTTCGGATCCGCTTGACAGGAGTTTTCTCGGAAAATCTAATTAAGCGACCGAAAGCGGATGGCATCGGTGCGCGGCCCGACGTCGTTGCATGGGTCCACGCAGGAAGTCGTCCGCGGTCCACGTCCACCGGCCAGCATATTAAAGGTTCATAGAGAGAGCCGCGTGGATATGACTGAATGTTATATAAGGCGGTCTTAATATAGCGGGAACACTCTCTGGATCCACGCCATGTAGCCGGTAGCCGCGAGTGCCTAGCATAACGCATGGACGATGCTTGTAACCGCCGCGCGAGCGGAGAATCGTCCCCAAGAAAGAGGAAGGACGCGGATCGTGTGCTACGATGCTGAAGTATAGTGGAGACGAGCACAGGGTAACAGGCGGCGGGGGACGCCACAGTGAACGCTCGACAGATGCGTGTAATTTACTATCGCATTAGACCTCGTGCACGCGGGGAAAAAGGAAGTCATGCGTGGCCTTCGAGAGAGGAAGTCTCCGCAATGCTCGGATATTAATCCCCCGCGGTTTGGGATTGATAAAATGTAACACGGGAAGCTGTCGTTTGCATTGTTTTTCAGCCGACCGGGAATTTTCGCGCGGGAAATGACCTGCCATAAATCGTCGGCGCGGATTTTCGGCGAGCTGGAACGAAACACTTATTTTCTTGGATAGCGAAGACGTACTTCGTGTGTAAGAAAAATATACAGACGATCCCTAAGTCTCGTAAAAAGTAATATTGCTCGCAAATTCTCGTATAAAATTCTGTAATGTAGCTTTGTCTGAAACAATTTAAAAAAGTTAGTTTCTTAGATAGCAAGAGGAGATAGTGTAAGAAAAATATACAGACGATCTCGAAGTCTCGTAAAACATAATATTGCTCGAAAATTCTATAATGTAGCTATGCCTGAAACAATTTTTCCACTAACCAGCAGAGACAAATCAGCACATTTGATTGTTTTCGTTGCCTCGTTTCGCTGTGGAATTGTATTTGTGTTATAACGATTGATATCTGATTCTTTGATCGATGATTGGATTTCTTGCCAACGATAATACAATTTTCGAGGGATATTTGTAAAATGTATAGTCAAACTGGTTACTGTTAGTATTCCGATGTGGAGAGAAGTCGAATCGGCGAAGTCAAGGCTGCACGCTAACCAGCTTTTTACATTTAAAAATACGCCCTCTCAGCCGTTAGAGAGCGCAGTTTTCACTGCGTTATCGAGATTGCAAAATTAGCACGAGCTGAAGTACTTACCGAAATGTAGTTTCTATTTTTGGGACCGCTACACGGTCCGCATTTTTCATTTAACCACACTTTGAAGCACTGCTATCTTTCCAGTCTTAGATTCGCTTTTATGCGAGTGCGCTGCTATCGTTCTGATAGCGATGCTCGCAACTCATGGCATAATCACACCGCAGAGGTTTCAGGTGCTGGCATTTCGATCTTGTGCGTCTAGTAAATACACAAACTAGAATTTTGCGAGAACGAGGGCACGAGAAACAAATATTCTATATTTCCGATTTGTTTTCGCTTCGACGTTCTATAAGAAAATATGCTGCAAGGTTTCTGAGTGGTGTTTAGACGTCACTCGATACCTTTAACCTTTAATCGCCAATATTTATTCCCAGTGGAAATATACTTATAACATTTATTCCCATCGTTTAATAGTCAATATTTAATCCCAGTAGAAATGGTGCGCAATGGTCAGACAGGTTATCGTCCATCGTTTAAAAACACACTCGATTCTCAATTTCAATTTTCTTGTCGGAGAAAATTACTCTTGCACAATGGTTTGCCTCATTTTTTAATTTACTGTTCAACTGTCTCGTCCGAGACTATAGAAAATATTTTCTCACATTTTTCACTTAATTTTTACCAGTTCTGTATAAATACCGTTCTTTTAGACACCCGTCAAACATTTTAGACAAATTGGGCAAACTTTCAACCATTTCTTTATAAATTTGGCCTCTCAGTAGAAACAGTCAGTAATGATCAGACCATCCGGACAACGTAATCCAACTTTCGCACAAATAAATTTTTTCCTGCAAAAAGTCTTTCATATTCAGCAGTTAAAGTTTTACCTCAGCACACAAAACTTTTTATTATATTCACAAAATGCAAAGTTTTCGCATTCAAAACTTTCATAATGCATTTTGGCACTCCAACTGGAAATCTGAAGTGGAGCGTTAGCGTTGTTTGCTGTTCTTCGAAAAGAATTTGACTTCAAGGCTGGTTTCAACGCCGAATTGGAAAACGAATGACTTTTGAGAAAAACGGATTACTAACTTCGTATAAAAATTTGCATTCTGACGTTCACGGCGAGCTGATCGAGCGTCGGAGAACGCAACGGCAACCGACGCTGCGGTTCTCGCAAACTCGATTTCACACAGCATCGCGCGAAACCCGAAGTTTAGGTTAACCGCGCGCGCCGCGCGTAAACAGAGTTACGGGTAATCCGCACGCACCGCTGGCACGTCCTGCAGGACGCGTCGACGCTTCGGTAAATTTATGATTACGAACTGTCGGGAACTTTCCGGCGGCATTCCTCTGTCACGAGTCGAGGGCGTTCTACCCAACGAGTTTTCGCGGTGCCATGATTAATCCTTTCGGCACGGAACTCCGGGAACTCGCTGCTTCCCTTATCTTTTCCCGGTGGAACTTATCAGCCGCCCCGTACCATAAATCTAGCAATAATAGGCATACCGACAGTCGGATGTGCACCTGATTCTGCTTAATTCAATAGAAGATGGAACAGAGAATTTATTGTCATAGTTTTATTACTCTCTTTTCTTTTTATTTAAACTCAGCCAAACCTATAAGTGTGTCATAGCTGTGAATAGTTTGTTCAATTTTTTAGTATATCCTGGATGACATTTTTAAATTATAAACGACGTACAACATGGCGTATTATAATATTTTAATACGTATATTTTGAAGTTTGCATTTCTTAAAGAGGGTTGTTTCTTTCAGAAAAAATCTTGCAGTGTGTGCATAATTTTAATTTCTTTGGCAATATGTTATAAAAGGGTATGACTAAAAATTAAGTAAGTGAGTGAAGAGAGATAGACAATTCATAAGATGTTTGAAGAATATTTAAGTTTCCGTTTCGCATGACGCGCTAGGATGCAGTTGGAGCTGTGTCTGACCATTATTGGCTGTTTCTACTTGCAGCGAATATTGACGCAGCCAATAAAAAGTCTTTGCTGCCTTGAACTCTTTATATTCGAACTATATTCATAATTATAGGAGAAAATAAATGATATTATCACTGATAATATTTGTAGGCATCAGAGCAAGTAGAAATGCCTGGCAATAGACGGACACGTGAAACGAACTGTATTCAAGCGCGGCTGATTTTCTCTGACGATTTAAACAAAATACATTACAAAGAATTGTTTATTAGATTATATTAAAAATTTAGAATACCTTCTACATTTGCCACTGGCAGAGCCAACTTATACATTTCATATTTTTGACAGAGCCTCGTGAAAAAAGGCGTTCCAACACTGGTGATCGTTGAAATATAAAATACCAGGAAAGATACGCACTTCCATCCCGCAATGGACACGCCTAATTGCGAGGAAAGCGGCAGATAGATGTGCCCGGCGGGTATATTTCACCTGTCAGGGAAACTTGTAGCTACCTAGTCGCATTTAGTAAGCCGGCGGCCGCGTTAATTATATACAAATTATTTTACGTAATTAAGTAGGTGTACGTCGCGAGGGATGCATTTATAATCGAAACGATGATTAAGCGCACCGCGTCGCGAGGGCCCGGGTGGTTCTCGTCGGTGAAATCGTAGAGCCGATGTACAAACGAAAACCGTCGCCCTCGTTAAATTCGTAACGACATACCTAAATTTCAGGGAGGAGTAGAAACATTCTTTACTCCTCCGACCGTTCCGCGAAAGTGTTTACGGTGCCGGCCACCGGGTGTATATTTTTTCGCCCCACTTTGGCCGGAATTTCTGATTTAGGGTCTCTTTATTTGAACTTCGTCTTCGACTTCTCAAAGGAAATTCTTCGTGAACTCGTTTCATTTCAGAACTGATTTCCTACAGGCTGCTCCTTCGAAATATAAGAATTAAGCCGCCAATATTAACCCTTTGACTACTGTGGCCGCCTATAGGCGCTCAGAAATTTTGCATTTGTGATACTGAGAGCGCCTATAGGCGCATTCTGACACGGAAAATATAATATTTCTTACCGATTGTTAGATATTTATACTAATTCGGTTCAGAAAAAGAAATAATATTGTTTTAATCCTTAGCACTCGAATGGCGACTATAAGGCGCCAGTAAAAATTGCTGGATCATTATTCAAAATATTTTTAACATTATTAAATTCGTTTGTATTCAATAATTACTGAACACTTCAGTATTGTACGAGTAAATTACACCATTTTCACATGTATAACATAAAAAAAAAATATATATACAGGGTCATCCGTTTTTAAACGGCCAAACGTCAACCAGCTATAGAGGACCCCAAATGAAACAACTTTCACCCCTAACACTTTTTTTTATTCGGTCTTGATTTTTAGATAATTGCAAAAACCCGTCAAATATTCCCCCTATATATTCAAGGAATGTAACGGGACTCGAGTTTTAAGAATGATTTTAAATACATCTTTTGGGTACGTATTGTTTAAAATATTTTCAAGAAATTAAGGCCGAATCAAAAAAAGTGTTAGGGGTGAAAGTTGTTCCATTTGCGGCCCTCTATAGCTGGTTGACGTTTGGCCGTTTAAAAACGGATGACCCTGTATATATAGAAGGAACATATTCTAAGTCGGACGAAATGTTTCGTTTTGCAGTTAACACGTTGACTGCCGGACGGATTTTCCATGATTTGTCCCAGGCGCCAACATGAACTTTTCATTATGCGATGCATATTATGATGAAATATAGTTCCCAGCAAATAATGAGTTATAAAATCATGTTTTAACCATTTTTTTTTTGCATATTGCATTAATTTCTTCAAACCATTATAGTAACAATGGTATTATTGAAAAATTGATCAGCATCCATATTTACTATAATTATGTACTTTTAGTATTGACCACGCCGCCGGTCACCGGTGGCCCCCACGGCGCTGTAGCAAAGTCGAGTGCCGGTCACCGGTGACCCCCACGGCAGTTAACGTGTTAAAGCAGCTTCGAGTGCAAAGGGTTAACGTAGTGAAGTTCAGTTTTTTGATTATTGAAATACGTTTCCACAAAAATGCATCCCTACCGAAAAGTTCGCCGTTCTCGGCGCACATCGTAACTTAATTCCTGCCGTATGGTACGATCGGTGCGTATCTAAGATTGTCGTAGTCAAGGGGTTAAACTTCCCGGCGGGGATCGAGGTTCGCCTCTGCTCCACAAATCGTCGAAACCGAGATGTAATTTTGTTTACAGTTTCCGTACGTTCGCGAACAATTTTCCAGTAATTTATCGCGCCTCGATTTCTTCCGCTTCGCACCGAAATTGTAAGATACGGCGGAGCAATTCTATTTCAGAAACCCTAAGAAGCGCGGCGCGGCGTTCATTAAGCGGCGACAGTAAAACAGGCGACGGTTCAATAAAAATTTTATCGCCTAATAATCCCGCACAATTTGTTGCAACCCGGTGTAATGATCGCGGAAACGTCGCCGCGGTTTAATAAACAAACAGCCTAGAACGAACGGGGCCTTCCCCGTGTATTTTCGACTGAACGATTGTGCCAAGATATTCCGAACACGATGCGAGAGCCTCGGAGACCCGGTGGCCGGTGAATTGGTGCTCGATGTGGGAGGCGGTTAAAAGCAACAGGTATTCCATTTGCACGGAACATCGAGAGACGCCCGGTGATTGTTTTATGCGATCCCGTGTCGGGGCGAATTTCAATACCCGACCGCCTCTTGAGGACCACTCAAACCTACCCGTCAATCTTCCGACCTTTGTTATTTCTTCTTCGTATACCTCGAATTCTCCTGAAGGCTGATTCTACCACTGAAACGTGGCAAATGTTGGAAAGTATTCAAGAGTCGAGCATACTTCGCAACGTTTTCTTATCTGAGAAAATTCCTCTATTTTCTGGATCGACCTCCAGTTTCTGTACAATGCAGATCTCAAAGAAACCTCGCAAATTCAGCTGTTTCTGTACCAAAATTGCAAACTTGTAGGACACCGTAGAAAATTGTTTCCATCAAAATGGTGTACGAGCAAATACTCTGATATTGAAGATAAACGTTGAAGAATTCGGTTCGACGAAAATTGAAAGCATAGGAACCTTATACAAATTTCCATTTTCGTACGTTGTTTAACACTAGGTTTACGGAGCACTGAATATGCCTATTCTACATTACATTATCAAAATAACGAAAATGTATCTATCCTTAGTCATTTCTTTTTCAATATATACCCAAAGAAATAAATATGTTGAATCATTTCTGATTCGTGCATCTTTAACCGTTTGCGCTCGGCGTTTAGAGTATGGTTTCCACATATAATATTTAAATATTTAGTAATCTATTAAATACAAATCTTGTAATGGAACAAATATTTTGTAATATTTTTTGTAATTTCTTTGAAATAATACCACAACAATTTCCAGTGGTGCTTCAGAATCACCACTCGAGTGCTAGGGGTTAAAATTTCGATAATTTTGAATTAAGAATACTAGGATAATTCCTCATGAACGTAGCTTTAGAATCTTGATAATTGTAAATTAAAAATATATTAGAACCCGTCATTTTGACGGGTCCCGTAAACCTAGTGTTGATCAACACCGGAATTGGGCAAAAAATTGTTTACGCCAAAAAATTGCTCATTGAGAAAAGAGAATGAAACTTAGGTCTTATGCACGCGTCTCCTTGTAGTTTACAAATCTGCACAAGCCATAAATGCATGACGATCCGGCAGTCTACGAGCATCGTAGAAAATCGAGGTTTCCACCAAAATGGCGAGCAGGCCGAGTATTCTGAAATCGACAGACATGCCGATAAAATTTGTCGTGGTTTCGATTTCAGTGTTACCTGGTTGCCCGTGTCAAATTGTCAGGCTTCCGCGAAGGGTCCCGCGCGCACGTGTTCATCGTCACAAATTGGACCACCCACGACGGTGCCGTGTACATGCGTCATTTCGATAATTGGATCGCGCCGCGTTTTCCTTCGACGACGTTTTAGTGGGCCGCGAAGCAGCGTGGACGCGTTTGCGCGGCCCGCTCCCTCGTTAGCGTGCGTTCGTTGACACGCGTCGACGATCGTGTGCACGCACCAAACGCAGAAATTCGCTCAGACGAGCCTAACCGACGCGACGCGATTGTTGCGGCGAAATATAGTTGGAACGCGTCTACACCCATCACGACTCGTCGCTCTCCGCTTTGTTTGCTCTGACACTTGCTCGGAACAGGATTGTGCAACTATTGTAATAATAAAACGTCGACACCGGTGCACGAACGACGTGCCGTCGAGCGTTTAATCGAATGAGCATTTGTACCGGGACTGTGAAACTATTTGTATTTGACTATCTCTTGGTGATCCTTTTGAGCCCACGATATGTACACCGTGTTATTATATTTATACACATGGTACGAAGAACCCCCCTCTTCTTTGCTTCTTTTGGTTCTTTTGGAGTGGGGGAAGAGTCCCCCCCACTCGTCGAGCCCACGGCTGGAAAAATTTTAACCATTTGCACTCGAAGCTATTTCAACTCGAAAACAAAACATTTCTTCCGACATAGAGTATTTCACATATACATATTTTTTCGTGTTATACATACGAAAATGGTGAAAATTACTCGTACAATACTGAAGTGTTTAGTAATTCATTGAATACAAACAAATTTATTATTGTAAAAGATATTTTGAGTAATGGTACAGCAATTTTTAGTGGCACCTTACAATCGCTATTCGAGTGCTTCTAGGGCTAACTTTGATTAATGCAAACGTTCAGTGATTAACGCCGATTCTCTAGTAAGGAAAAATCGAGCACAATATTAACCGTTTGAGTCGCAAGGAGTATTGAAAAAACACTGTCGAAGAATACCAAACAGCGCAACCGCGCTTTCTCTAAATGATAATTTCTATTTTGTAATGTATTATTGTATTGGGTTGGCAACTAAGTAATTGCCGATTTGTTCAATGAAATAAAAGAGTTTTTTTTTTTTTTACTTCGAATGAACTTTAATCTATGATGTATTTTCCATTTTGTTCGATGACGTTTTGCCATCTTTCTGACAACTTGAAAATTCCACGCTCGTAGAAAGTCTGATCCTTTTCGGCCAAAAACTGAGTCAAGTTATAGTTTCATCTATAACTGAAATCGGCAATTACTTAGTTGCCAACCCAATATTATTATAGTATTATTCTACCTATTTTAAAATGTACCATTTACATTAAAACGAGCCGTATGATGTACTTGCGTCAGTTAATCTGAGCGCGCGACTTCTACAATCGGTAACGCACCGTCAGTTGTCCAAAATGCTTGAAATGTGCTGTGTTTTCTCGACATAAAATCTGAACAGCGCGATCGCGCTGCTTGGGACTCAAACGGTTAACACTAGATTTACCAGACCAGTCAAAATGAGTGGTTTTGCAATTTCAATTCAAAATTCCTACTGCATGTAACATTTTCTTTCCGAAATGATATCATGACTTTTGTAGCCATAACTAAAGAATCGGTTTTATGAACTTTATATTATTTTATATGTATTCGTAACAAATACATTTTAGTATTACATTTACCATTACGAATCAAAATGACTGGTGCATGTTTCTATGTGATGAAATGACATTGGGGCAGCTACAACGATTGATAAGTACTGCAACGTTTTTTCGGGACAGAATATATGATTCAGGGAAAATCATGATTTTGATGTAGTACTCTAGCGGCCCTTGGAATTGTATATTTAAGGTCGGATTTTACTAGACCGGTTCACCGTGGCCGCGATGGGCACGGGTTTTGGCTAGGCCATACTGAGTTCACCGTGTTCCAGAGGCGCTCAAGTGCTCGCAACAAAGGCTAATGCCACGCACCACGGGGGTTAGCTAGCAGAACCCCAAAACCGTATACTTTCCTCTTACCCCTCGGGGTCCTAGGTTAGAGTCCACCGGGCCATCTGGAAATGGTCAGACGCTCGAGGTAATGACCCAACCGGGGCGAGCAAAAATATAGTCGAGAACACTGATGCGCCATCGGTTTTAAACCCTAGACCCTGTTTTCGAATCTAGCGACCTTACTTGACGGCCGTTTTCCCGGTCTAGTAAAATCCGACCTTTACTCAGGGTTTTGGGCCGCACATAAGTTTCTCCTTGGGTCCCGGACACTTGGCTATCTGTAAGTGCTAACTCGATACTCGGGGTTTCTGAGTGTCTTGGTCGTGCTCGGTCGTACTAATGTCTATAAATCTGTTTTTGTATTACAATTAATATTATTCAACTTTCTTTGTCATTTTTTAAAAGCAAATAAAGACTGGAAACACCACTAAGCACTTTTTCTAAAGACCAGTCATTCTGACTGGTCTTGGTAGAAATAGATATACTTAACCCTTTCGCTACGGAGCGCTTGCGCCACAATGTGATCGCTGTGAACGGACCGCATTACTGAGTAGTTGACACTGAAGTACGGAGTGCTACGAAGTAATTGGAAGTCGTTTCTTGTTCTCTAAATTTTACAATGACATTTATTATATTCAGTAATATCATCTTACTTTCTAAAATATAAAAATGTATAATCAAAATTTATTTTTTTAAATATTTTATTATAATGTTCATGTAATATTTTTTAATACAACGAAATTACTAAAGCATTTAAAGCCGAACATAATATCAATAATCAACTTTGGTATGATAAATTTGAAAGCAAATTGATTTAACAAAAGTATCTCGTGTAAAGTATGAAATCAAAATATATATGGTATGAACGTATATATACGCTCTTCGTACCCGTGCGCCCACTTTTCCATAGCGTATACAGTAGCGGACAAAACTTTAAGACGATGATTTGTAATTTTGATTATACACATAATATACAAATACTATTTTTCTATTCTATCCGTTGTTTTAGAGCAATACAGATATGTATTTCACCTCCTTGATCACAATGTTTTGATCGTTGAATGTCAACAATGTAGGAGTTTCAGTCGTTTGTTTCCTCTGACCGTTTGTGAACCGCGGACATAAATTTAAGACGATCCCTCTAACAAGCGACTCCTATTACATTCTTTCAACAATTTGGTATATAAATATTGAAATCAGTGTCTGGTTTGTTTTTTGTTGTTTCAAATTTATCTACAGAGAAAGAAAGTATGGGTACAGTTCGGAGTTTGCTACCAAACGAAAGGAAGCAGATCGTAAGAGCACGAAAACAAAAAATGACGTTTGCCAAAATAGCAAGTCTAATTAATAAATCAGAAACTGCATGTAAGCAGGCCTGGTATAAGTTTTTAAAGACTGGCAAATATTCTGATCAATCAGGAAACGGAAGACCTCGAAAAACAACGCCACAAACGGATCGGTCGGATTCACCGCTCATGTGAAAAGGACCGTTTTCGTTCTGCAAGTGATATTGCAGCTGAAATAAACGTGAACAATAACGCACACATTAGTGCTAGAACTGTTAGAAAACGTTTAGAAGATTTTAATTTAATAGGACGAAGACCTCGCAAGAAACCAATGCTTAGTTCAAAAAATCGGAAAATGCGACTTGCATTTGCTAAAGTTCATGAACATTGGACGAGTCAAGATTGGCAAAAAGTACTATTTTCGGACGAATCAAACTGTAATCGTGTTGCTTCTGATGGATTACGATATGTAAGACGTCGAATTGGTGAAGATTTAAAACCACAATGCGTTTTATCCACAGTTAAACACGGAGGTGGTAGCCTCATGGTGTGGACGTGTTTTTCTCGCAGTGGCCCTGGTCTGATACGTCGTATTGATGGAATCATGGATCGTTTTCAGTATATGGATATATTGAAGAATACCATGTCACCATATGCACACAATAATATGACTGACAGTTTCATATTCCAAAACGACAATGATCCAAAACACACGGTCCGAGTTGTACAAAATTTTTTTCATGAAAAGAATATTACTGTGCTACCGCAGTCACCTGACCTGAACCCAATTGAAAATCTGTGGAGTATAGTAAAGAAAAGTGTGCAAAACTATAAACCAAAAAATCTGAGTGATCTTTACTATATAATAAAAACAGCTTGGAATAACATTCCTGTTGATAAATGTGAAAAATTAATAGATTCGTTGCCGAAAATGTGTGCTGAGGTAATAAAAAATAACGGACTTTGGACAAAATATTAAATTAAAACAAACATTTGACACATTTTTCTTATAAAGTGTTTCTTATATGCATAGTCTTAAACTTTTGACCATGAGAATATAATACAGATTGGTTTTCCTTTTGCATATTATGTATTACTAATTTGTTCAGAAACATAATGTAAATCTTTGTTGTTAATTTCTGAACAAATTATTAATCTGTTACTACCAAAATAAGGACACTGTATTTAGGTTTTCCATATAAAGTAAATAATTACTTCCTTTCGTTCTTTTCGTCTTAAACTTTCGTCCGCTACTGTATATACGCTCTTCGTACATGTGGTCATTCTTCGAGGGCGTATATGTACGCCCGTCGGAGCGAAAGGGTTAAATAGCCGGTAAATCTAGTGTTAAGCTAGTTGAAGCCTTTACAACGTTGAGCCCAGCGTCGGTCCCTGGGGAACGACAGTATCAAAGTTAAAAAATAAATGTAGTAATTCATTTATTTATTTATCTCTGTTCATTCCAGCCGTCTCAAATATCGCCGTTAAGTACTCACTCGCTGCCAGCTGAACGGAAAGGACAGCAATATCGGGCCGGGCTCAATGTGTTAATAGTTCCTCATTCCTCAAACCTCAGTTCCGCTCGCAGGAACGAGTCCTCCGCAAGAAGCCGTTCCTCCGAAGCTTGCGAATAACGTCTGGATATGAATCATCGCGGGTTGCATCGGCAGGATACAAATACCCGGGGTAATGGTACACCATCGGAAACACCGGGCAAGATCGACTAACCGTTTGCAAATATTTCTGTTTCCATCGTCGTCTCGCCACGATGTCGGCGCGAATATATCACACGTGTCGGCGACGACAGCTGGAATCCGCGAGGAGGAAAAGGAGGAGGACGAGGAGGAAGAGGAAGAAGAAGAGAAGGTTTCCAGAATCCCGATGGTACAATTTTCACCAGGAGGAGGTTGTCCGAGTGGCAGGAGTGTTGGCCGAGGGTGTGTCTTTTTCCGCTTTGCTGCCGCTGCGATGGAGTCCGCCAGCAAAGGGGAACAGGCCGACCCTCCCGCACCAGCGAAATAATATTCGACGACAGTGATTTATAAGGAACACCGCCGCGCCGTGGACCGAGGCAACTTTCTCCCCGATAAATCTCGTCAGGCCGGTAAGTCAGTTTTAAGGTAGCCGACTTAGGCGAACGTTTCTTTCGCGCTGGCCACCGTTCAGCCGTTTGTCTCGATCCCTTTTGTTTTTGTTTTTGCTTTTGCTTTCGCGCTGCTGGATGATTTAGTGTCCGACGACGGTGCCTGGACCTGGATATTGTTCGATCGGAAGAGGTTACACGCGTTCCTCGCTATCCTAATCGTTGTTTTGGCTCCAAGAACGTTCGAAGGCTCTCAGTCGTGTAGCGCTCCGCTTGGGACCCGTTGCGCGATCTTAGAGAGGAACGGACACGATTGCGGTTACAACTGCGAGATTGTTTTTCAAAAATATTGTGAATAAAAGGTACAAACAAGAAGGGAAACCTAGGCTCTCCTAGATCATTGATAAGTTGAGCAAAATTGTGGATAGCTGTATTTAAGTTCTTATTCTAATTTATGAATGTTTATAGTCCCTATTGATTTAATGTTTGAATATTTACATACATTCTTACTACCCCGCTACGATTCGTATAAAGCAAAATTGATTTTTATTTACCAATTTAATTCATTTACTGCATTTTTTAAGTCCATTCTGAACATTTATCTGGGGATTATGAACAGAAGAAAATTTTGAGAATCAGTTTCCCATTGAGAAATATCTTCTTCTCACGATTTTCTAGTTAGGCTATATTGCAAGGCTACCGACGGACGCCATATTGAAATGCCCGCGGACACCCTTAGCGGCCATCTTGAATACCCACTGGACTTCCTGCAACATCGCTGAATAATTCATATAACTGATTATAAAAAGCGATTTACAGCATAAACGTCAGTGAAAGGTATGCCAAAATTCTGGTAGATTGATCTTTTATGGAAAATGTATGTATCGATGCATGCCGAACGCTATAATTCGTGCTACACACGGTACACCGGCGACGTAAGACCGCTGAACATGCAACGTCCTCGTGTTCAGAGCACTTTGCCCGTAATAAATGCATCCATTGTGAGTTTCGCGTGCGATTCGTGGCGGCCAGCGTAATTTCGCGCGCTAGGCCGATAGTAAATTCATAAATCGGCGACAGCCGCTGATTTATTAAACCCCGGTACCTAATTATACCGTGGTGCATCGCGCGGCGATATTTAAAGGCTGCACGGGTAACCGCGATTTTTTTCATATTTATCGTCGCGTCTCGCGCCTCGCGCGATTCGATCTATTTATCACGGCAACGCGGGCCCGACATTGCGACGTATTTGTGCCGCGAACAAATCATATTCAGGAAGATCTGCGTCACGGTTAATTTCAAACGAAAGAGAATGCAGCGAGACTACCGCGAGGCGCCTAAGTTCGTATTGCCGAGAGACGTGGAAAACCTAAGCCAGTCGTAATTACACGGATTCGTGATTATTGCACACGCCATTATGGCGTCAGATCGTGCGGAGAAACTTGTTCGAGTATTAAAATAATTGGCACGCCTAATAGTTCCGCGTTCGGTTTACATCTTGCTTCTGTTAAATTCTCCGAGGAGTTTATATTTTACGAGCAGACTGCTGATATCTTTATGCAAAATAAATGTTGTCCGTATCGGTTACGAGAAAGGGGAGTTACATAAAAATTGATTTCTTAAGAATTTTAATAGGTTGCAAATAGTGTGCCAGTAATGTTAAATATTATATTTTTCCTTCTGTTTTATTTTTCAAAATAAATAAATGTTGTCCGTATCGGTTACGAGAAAGGGGAGTTACAAAAAAATTGATTTCTTAAGAATTTTAATAGGTTTGCAAATAGTGTGCCAGTAATGTTAAATATTATATTTTTCCTTCTGTTTTATTTTTCAAAATAAATAAATGTTGCCTGCATCGGTTACGAGAAAGGGGAGTTACAAAAAAATGGATTTCTTAAGAATTTTAATAGGTTGCAAATAGTGTGCCAGTAATGTTAAATATTATATTTTTCCTTCTGTTTTATTTTTCAAAATAAATAAATGTTGCCTGCATCGGTTACGAGAAAGGGGAGTTACAAAAAAATTGATTTCTTAAGAATTTTAATAGGTTGCAAATAGTGTGCCAGTAATGTTAAATATTATATTTTTCCTTCTGTTTTATTTTTCAAAATAAATAAATGTTGCCTGCATCGGTTACGAGAAAGGGGAGTTACAAAAAAATGGATTTCTTAAGAATTTTAATAGGTTGCAAATAGTGTGCCAGTAATGTTAAATATTATATTTTTCCTTCTGTTTTATTTTTCAAAATAAATAAATGTTGCCTGCATCGGTTACGAGAAAGGGGAGTTACATAAAAATTGATTTCTTAAGAATTTTAATAGGTTGCAAATAGTGTGCCAGTAATGTTAAATATTATACTTTTCCTTCTGTTTTATTTTTCAAAATAAATAAATGTTGTCCGTATCGGTTACGAGAAAGGGGTTACATAAAAATTGATTTCTTAAGAATTTTAATAGGTTGCAAATAGTGTGCCAGTAATGTTAAATATTATATTTTTCCTTCTGTTTTATTTTTCAAAATAAATAAATGTTGTCCGTATCGGTTACGAGAAAGGGCAGTTACAAACAAATGGATTTCTTAAGAATTTTAATAAGTTGCAAATAGTGTGCCAGTAATGTTAAATATTATATTTTTCCTTCTGTTTTATTTTTCAAAAATCCACAGTCTACGAGACAGTACGAACGTCCGGGACTTAATATTTGCAAGATATTAATGTTCGTGCCGAATATTTTAACCGTTCGCGAAACTCCAGCTTCGCGGCCTACTTTTTCTGTTCCGCCGACTTCCTCCTGGTAACCCAAATCTAATTCGAGCTGCCGCGTTCGGCTTGTTTATCATTCTATTAATATCCCCGTGTTTCCTATATCGGCACTTCGTCACGTTCGCTAAACCAATGAGAAATTGCGCGTAACGGTATCACCGGATCTGAAAACGTGCGCTGCAGGTGTGCGAAGACGCACACGTGGCTAATGGTGTCTTATTATAACTTAACTAGAGCAGATTCTGAAAAAGAGACAGCGACAATATTATTTAAAGTATAAAAGAATACAGGAATTCTCGGCCGAGACAGTTCCAAAATTGTTAACTTGCTGCATGTGTTCGATTTTTTTAACACACTGTCAACATGAGAGCATAGAGAAACCTATTTGTTTCTTTAACGTCTCATACGTTGTTATTAAAATTATAATCGATTGTTGCTCTTAATACACCTCCAAATACACCGCCGTATGCGATCAACAATCGATTATAAGATGAAATCTTAATGTTCCAGACATAAATTCCAGTCTCGCATAAAGTAACCTTTTCCCCAAGCGTTAGCCTAAAATCTGGAAGTTATGCGGCGTGTTCTGACGTTCGTTTATTATCACGAACAGACTCGGTTTACTTTCTTTAACCCTGCTGCATTTCTCAAGTGAAACTTCCCGCTTCGAAATCCTCCGAAACCGAGATCTTTTCGCTTCGAAATCCTCCAAAACCGAGAAAATATGAGGTTATGAATAAAATTTAATTCATCAAATTAAAGCGCAAAACGAAAGTAGATGAGAGCGACAAAGGATTTTGCGTACAATTATTTTGCGTACAATTATTTTGAGAATTGTACCAGCGTTTATAATAACGTTGAATAACGGTAGCGTAAAGGGCCAAGGGTAGTCACGTGATTTTTGCAGAATCAGCAGGTCGGTAACTACTGTATAATTTCAAAGCATCTAGACAAAATATAGCTCAGTTTGTAGCTGGAGATATTTTCATCCAGATTTCATTCAGAAATCTCATCCAATGACATAAAAATGCTTGGATTCCACGGCACGCGCAATTTTTGGCCTACTTCTAACGCTTATGTTACCAAATATCTGCATAATCTTGTCAGCTCATGACCAGGGTGCATTAGATTGAACCTTCATCTTTCGAACGAGCCCTTTCCCAGCAAAAAATATTGTCATATAAGGACGAAAAGTTGAGGCACGTGAAACCATTTTTCGTCAATTTTTGTCGGTAACGTGGTCACTCTACCTTATCGCGAATCTCCGGAGTCTTAATGTCCTTTCGTTTTCGGTTCGGAGGCAGTACCAGGCGGTCTGTAAACATGGTGTTTAACGCGTTCCGGCATTCCAGCGATGAGTATCGCTGTCGACGAGCATCGATATAAAGATATTAGTGGGGAAACGAGGACCCGGTTTACTCTCCGCGGATTACACGCGTTCCGCTGTTGCATTTGGCACAGATCGCAGTTTGCACAGCTGTCCCCCCTCCACCGTTCACCGTTAAGACAAAGGCAATCGGATCCCCGGTCGATATACCGTAGGATCGATTCGCGAATCGAGTCTCTATTGCGGGAGGATGATGTCAGCCGCGGAAGGTGGTCTTAAAGAAATATTATCGGGTTACCCTGATCGGTTTAATATCGTAATGGAGAAGCGGCTGGCTGCTGTCGCGAATTTAATGTAATTGAATCGAGACAAGGATGTTTGTCCTTCCGCCCGGCGTCTCAGGACGGTTAGGGGTAAGCGTGTCGAGGGAGTGGGCGAGACAAGTATGCTATTAGGATGACGGAAAATAAGTGGACGATCGCCATTCGTGTCCGAGGGGTGTTACGATATTATTTGCTGGCTCGGGTGATAAATAACTTCCTCCATGCTTGTCTGAATTTATGTCTGGTCGTGATACCTCGGACTGAACATTGATTTATCACGTGCTCTAGAGTAGGCACATGCTGTCTGGCGCAGTCGTCGCTTCTCGATTTGAATGTTTTTCCCGAAACCGATAGTCAATTGTTTAACATTTTATTCGAGCACGGTTGTGCAATTTGTAACTCGACTGTAATAGCGACAATTTGATTTGTAACTCGAAGTAATAGCGACAATCTTGCAGCAGACGATTCAAGAACAATTTTTAGAAGATAATTTCTAGCATTCAGATTATTAATTTTTTAATTCCATATAACAGTAAATATAGGAATGTGGTGCGATGATGTTACAGTTATCAATAGTGATCATCTTATATCGATAAAGAAACCGCACAAATTGTGCTAAGAAGAACAGCCGAAATAAACGATCTTATCTAGTCAGATTCGACCAAATAAATAATTAATAAGATAATCGCGGCAGAGCAGTGAAACGTTCGTGCCAGTGCAGTTTGGGACAGTTATGAGCAGGCACAATGGTAAAGATAAATATGAACGTAACGCAAGAGTGAAATACAATAATGGGCGAAGCTGCAAAGCATAAAGTAGTCGTCGTCGAAAATAGAATTCCGGACGAAGCTGCGTAAATGAAGTTCTCAAAACCGTCTGCGTCGCGTCGCGATCAATTCCCACGACGATCCCGCGCGATCGTACAATGACTTGCGACGACGAGCTGGGCGTGACGAGAAGTTAAACGCTCGGCGGAATCGCCGACATTTCACTGGCAAGGCAAACACTCGGACCGTGTCCGCGGAAACGTTGGAATTGCCTTCAAAACGAAACGTTGAAACCCGCTTCAACGATCCGCTCCGACGATCCGCTCCGACGATCCGCTCCGACGATCCGCTTCGACGATCCGCTCCGACAACCAAAATTTTTAATTCGACGAATTCCGTGTGCGGTCACAATCAGTTCTATCAATTAATCTCGTTCTTGAAATGTTTTGAACGCGCCCCGCTGTGTTTCAATTTTTTGCTATGCTTCGTTGGTACTTATGGCTGGAGTTTACACAGACGGATGATTACAGCTAATGTTAGGAAATAAAAGTTAGCAAGATAGGAAATCCCTTAGCCAATTTCTATTTTCGTCGGTTCGTCTTCCAAAATGATCTCCTCGGCCTTTTTGTGTTTTCAAACACTGTGCCTTATCTGTCTTATCCAAACTGGATTTGTTTAAATTGTCAATTTCTAAATGAATCGTAACCGCTTCTTTCATGGTATCCATCAAATGAATAGCTGCCATGGTTTCTGAAAATTTTCAAAAAATGCTATAATATAGAATTTCACAGAATTCAGTACGATTTTTATTTATTTCAGATCTACAAAGAGGTCGTTACCACTGAAAATTCGATTTTATTTGTTTCCGCTTTCCTAACATTTGCCTACGAAAATGGAAAATTGCATACACATCCCCAGTCTAGACATTAATGAACCGCTATCCTAACACCTCCTGAGCAACTATTAGAGCATCGAAGTATTAAAGGGAGAAGTGAAAAAATTTGCATTTACAATTTTTGATTTCCACCGAGATGCGATGAACAGCCAGAGTTGAAGAAATTAATAGAGGGTGGTGTCATTCGAGGAAAGGTGGCCGATTCCCTTGGTATTTCCGAGGGGGGCGGCCAGTGTCGATTCAGACACGAGAGCTCATCCTCTCGAGGACAGACTATGCTCGTTATCCGGCCGGAAGGGGACACACACGGGCACCCTCGCCTGACAGAGACCGATGTCGGCGTAAACCGTTTTGCTTCAGGCCGCGTTCGCCGTCACTCACTTTCACTCTCGCGCGCCGTGTTTCCTTTCGCGAATACTCGTAAAATATGAGGCGGCTTCCGAGTCCCACGCCTGCCCGTTAAAGGCTGATCCACCGCAGACTTCTGCGAAACCCGTCGTTAGCCACTTCATCATGCCAGTTCGAGTCGCCGGCGCGGATAAGGTCATTAGAATTCTACGTTTCCGGCATCTCGACTTCTCCGAGGAATTTCCCTCGTTACAATTTCGCGTGCTTGTTGCGAAAGTGTTGGACGGCTCCGAAATTTTCTACGAACAAATCTGCTCAACTATGACCGAGTCGATAAACGTTTTCAATACGTTCATCGCTGAACAATCGTCCCCCAAATAATACCTCAAAATCGAAGCAATTAAGTACTTGTAAGAACAACTTATCAGAAGAATTACACTTCTTGAACTCTTTCAGAACGTATGAATCACAGTGAAGCTTTGTTCAAGGAAGTATTAGAAAGTATTTGGAAGTTTTAGAAAGTTTTAGGAAGTATTTGGAAGTTTAAGAACGTTTCAGAAAGTTTTAGATAGTTTTACAAAATTTTTAGGAAGTATTAGGAAGTATTAGGCAGTATTAGGAAGTACTAGGAAGTATTAGGAAATATTAGAAAGTATTGGTATTGATATTGGTATTGTATTAGGTATTGTACTAGGTATTGTATTAAGTATTGTACTAGGTATTGTACTAGGTATTGCATTAGATATTGTATTAGGTATTGTACTAGGTATTGTATTAGGTATTTTATTAGGTATTGTAGTAGGTATTGTATTAGGTACTATATTAGGTATTGTATTAGGTAATGTATTAGGTATTAGTATGGGAAAGTCTTAGTATTTGGCAGTATTGGGAACAAAATTAATTTTTAAAAATAGACGCAGTTCATATGCTAACTCGATCCCGTTGTTCCACTGTGGCTTTCGGTCGGCAGAATAGCGAGTTCCTCGAGTGATCACTTTCGACGCAGATGGTTGGCGAGCTCAGTCGCGGGTGAAATAGAGCGACAAGGCGACAAACTAATTGCATTTCACTCGGGCCATTGTGAGTGCGGACTGAACGTTGAATGTCGACGACCGAACGGATCTCGTTTATCCCGTTCCCTTGCTCGTCAACATGAAACCGTCCCTTCCGCGGAACGCGTAAACGCATAGACGGCATACCGTATTCGACAAGTTTACGATCCACTTTATGGACACCGGGGGTCCGCGAGCGATGGAAACGGCGAAAGGGGTTGGAAACGATCTCGGTCACCGGAAGGTACGAATGCTCCATTAATGTTAACGACATCGGTCGAGCATCACGAGTCGAATCGTAAAGGGAGACAAAGCACACGTGTCGGACGTTTCACCGCATCTTTTCCCACCGGTCCAATGAAGATCCCCTGTAGACAGCCTGAAATCCAATTCTATTGTCTTGCCGAGCCAGCCCGATCCCTCAGCCCTATTTTTAAATTACAACATTGTCGTGAAATCAGAAAGTAAGCGACCATATTCAACAATTATTTAAAAATTCTACAGATTGAGAAATTTATATGATCTTAAAAAATATTTATTGACGTACTTGTCCAAGTTTCATATTATCCAGTTAGCTGGACGTCGAACAGAAGGTATAAATAATACTATAAAAATAGCTTCTGACGATTTTCTCTCTCGAGCGCTCTTAACTATATGTATAACACAAATTCCATCAAATTCTGACTGAACTAGTTAAGGGTTGAAGTGGATTAAAACTGGCCTCGCATCGACCGGTCGAAATGAATATTTCATTCGAAAGTTCAAACACGATTTCGAGCACGAGACGATGCCTCTATTATCAAGCAATATGAATTATAAATTACGTAGCGAACACGATATCAACGAATACCGTAGAACCGGCGCAGTTTACAGCAAGTAGAATCAGCAACCGACGCACAGACACGTCGTTCCCTGTTCAGTGGCACAGTTACCCGGTGAAAGTATTTCAGAGCGTAATAATAAATAGTGTTCGTCACGTGCAATGAGGTCGCGAGATTAATGATGTGCATGCGAGATTGCGTTCCGCGGATGCAATGCCAGTGGAATGCGAACGCCAGTGATCAGACAGCTGTTTCCCCGGTTCGAAGCCAAATCTCTAATTAAATAAAAGAAATCGGCTTCTTTTTTCTTATCGTCATTTCGACTCGAGCGGCAAGAGCAAGCGATCACTTTGCGGAGACACGTTCGCGGATTTGCGTCCGTGACAAATTAGGGGGAGCAGTGGCATTCGTGTTCCCCAGGCGAAGTGGCTATACAAAGTGTAGACAATGTCGACGGAGGCAGCCAATCACTGTCCGAGACCGCCTTCGAATTCCGCCGATTCCGGGACCGTCGTCGAATTCCACGGGGCACCGTAAGCATATAATAGATCACGCCGCGGCACCGACGGCGGGTCTAATCGAATCTTTAAACGGCAGCCGGACTCCATATTTACCGACGCTGTTAGCAGACGACCACGCTATCAATCATTCCGAGTGCGTAATTAGAGGCACGCGGACCTCGCCGAGTGCTCTTTTTTCAACGCCCTCGGTCACGGGGCTGCAATTTACTTTGTCGCGACACCGAAAGCCGCACGCAAACGTTATATACATTGTTTGGAAACGCGCGTTCCACCCCATATCACGGCCCCGCGGTTGTTTACGTCTCGTTGTTTCGACGAAAGTGAAGTAAACGAGCCACGCATGCTTTAGGACACTCGGGCATGTTCCCAGAGCGACTGCGGTCAAACCGGCTTAAGTCGCGTCCATACGTATTATTATCATGGTATTAACACGTCCAGAGTGGGGTATTTAACACTAGATTGCCCAAGGAAGTAATTTTGACCTCTTTTTAATTTCAATTAGAAAAACAATTATGTATATAATGACACAACTTCTTAGAATTTTGTGACTTTTTGTACAACATACAAATGCGTTTATTAATAATTGTAGTTACCTCCCCCTCCTTCATTTCCGGTATATATATATTGTATATATGTGTGTGTGTGTGTTATACCTGTATTGCCCAAAAGCAGTCATTTTGACTGCTTGGGAAATTTTAAATAATCAAATGACTCTTATTGAATTGAGTAAATTTCTTATATGACCAGTTCGGCTCTGTATTGAAAGAACATTTTTCATTTTTTTTTTTTTCGATTACCGTCACATGATAACATACAAGTACATGATAAATTGTCGATTTGGGCGTATACTTGATAAGTTGCAGTTGCTCAATAAGCTAAAGTAGTACTTGTTATTCGAATCTTTATGCAGTGATACTTGTTCTAACAAGTTGTTTATTTTATTTCTTTAGCTTGTTATATAACTGTAAATAATATAAAAAATATTATAAATTAATTTTAAACAAATTTCTTTACACATTAGTTATTCTTTCACTATGCAGTCATTTTGACTGCTTTTGGGCAATATAGGTATATACTAAGTTTCAGTCTTTCTAGTGTTAACTAAAAAATTCGCTTCACCCTTCGCGAGCCAGACTTTTGCAATTATACCTCCTTATTTTATTGATTCCGTTTAGGAGCTACAGTAAATTCTCGTTAAGAGTCAGTGGAACAACCCACGCCACTACGGTGAGTGGTGGAGTAAATTTAAATTTTTCAGGTGCTATGAACAATATTTTCTATAATTTTTGGATCGAACAGGTCCATGATTTCTCCCGTTACGATAAGTCAAATTTTAATTTGGAAAACATTTTCTAGCAAAGATGTCGTCACTTGGAAAAGAATATATACGAAAACAAATCGGAGAAAGCAACAACATTTATTCCTTTGACGCTTCGTTGTCGGGTTAATCGAGTAACTCGAGGTGTCGGTTCGACTCTTATGCGAAGAAACATCGTCGAAATCCTCGTCCCCACACTTACGAATCTCCTCGCGGCATTCGAGAGTCAAGCAGGCGAACATTTCGGTCGTATCTCTCAAGTGGGATCACAGCGGCAGCCAGTTTGGCTCGAGTCTAAATGCATCTCTACATTGTCGCGAAATAGTCCGTGGAGCCGTGTCCTGCTAGAAATTATTCGCCACAGAGCGTACTTGTTTGCAACTTCAAGAAGTCACTCGGAGTTTATCTGCAAGATGCGGCGGCGGCGTAACAAACGACACTTCGAAATGCCCCTGTATGATCGTTAGCAGTTTCAGAGGCTCTCAGCTGTTCCATCCAATTCGCGAACGCGCGGCCGGCTTGGAATTTTCCTCGATTTTCAAAGGGAGTCTCGAGGGAACTTCACGCGCGACCATGTCTCTTGATCGAAGCGCCGGTTAGCTTTCGGGCTTAAATTGAACGTTGTACGGCGCGGGGGACTAACGCGTTGCGTGCAAGCTTGCGTTCAAGGTGTTCGCGTATCGCGCGCAGCGCTTTTGTTATGAGTTATGTACGATTTGTGCCTGTGGTCCATTTATGGCACAGTTAAGGCCCGCTCGAGTGCTATTCGCTGCTTTTCAAGAGGAGTAAACGCTGATTTACATTTGCCTCTAATCTAATGTGTTCGTGAAATACGACTCGCTGAATTTTTACTCGCCTAAGTGGGTCGACTCTTGATCCACCTGTTTCTATTAGGTCGACCAATTAGTTGGAAACTTTAACCCCTTGCCCTACTACATCTAGTCAGACCCGTGATGAAGATTCTGAACAGAGTTTAATAAATATGTATGTTATTAATTTCCTTCAAATCGAAATAAAATTCTATTTCGTTTATATATGTATCCTTTGGAGAAAAACATACGCATACAAGAAATATAAACTAATCTTTTTTTTTCTATGAAATTCTGAACAATGAAGAATTTCTGATCATTATAATCACAAAATAAATAGTAGTGCAAGGGGTTAAACGAAAATAACTCTCCGCTAAATGAAACTTATTGTTTCAAATAAGCATCGTTGTAGTCCTCATACTCTGCCAATGAATTACAAGTTTTTCGATTACGCTACGGTAAAAATTGACTACAGTAAAATTTACTACAGTGTTGTCGTTAATCACGTTATTACACACTAATACGAACGATAATTGTTCTCATATGAACTGTAACAGCTACTCACCAATTATTTCCCAGGCGTAGGTTTGCATGTCCTTTCTGCTGCTTGTCGATAAATTAATCGCATTTTTCATTCACGCAGATGCCGCTCAATTCTTCCACACTCATTATTCACATTAAGAATAACCTTACCTTTTTGTCAACACAAAGGTATGTACTAATAACAATTGCAATATCACAGGTGCACAAATCACAACAGTTTGGTAATTCGATCACTAGACTGCGGATTCGGAGCATTTCTAGCAAAAATGAGTAGGTGAAGTTTAAAACAGTAGGAAGGGAAAAATTATTCAAAAACGCCAATTTTTAAGCAGTTCAAATGATTAAGGTAAGAATCAAATATTTATCTGGCCGTTGCAATACCAACAGACAATTTTTGCATAACAATCCGCAGTCTAGTGATCAGTTTAAACAACACTATTAAAACTACACTTATTAGTGATAAACACGTACTAGTTTAAATCTTCATATATAATTTACTTCACAGATACCCCTAATCTCGAATTATCTCGAGGATTACCTCAACAAAAGAACGAGAATTGATCTGAAAAGAAAGCCAAAATATTTCTCAAGTTTTTCAAGCTTCCGGTTGAATTACTCCTCCTAATTACTTAAAACCATAAACAAGACCATATGAACATTTCCTTTCCAACGAACCCAAACTACGCCCACATCCACGCCATGCTCCGCAACCAGATCCCCGACGTAAATCACTCGCACGTTCCCTAAATCCTTTTCGTTGATCGCTGGGACAACATCGCGTCAATGTTTGTTTTTAATTGTCGTCGGGTAACTCGAGACTCGCAGCCCGATGATTTACGAACCGTAAACGCCATTTACTTCGCACTGTTAGACCAATAATAACCTATCGTACGGCGACAAGATCATCGCGTTCTGACATTCTTTTCTTTCCTCATAACAATGATTTACGTGGCCTAAATCCGCGTTTTCTCGTCTTGCTCGTTTCCGTTGTCCCCACGATAGCTCGTTAATATATATTGCGCAAGTGCTCCGCAAATTCGTTGACGTTCCCCAGAATTCCAGGTTCCATTAAACGCGACAGTTGTGGCCGTTTGTCGTTGATTAAATCACTCGATGGCTATTGCTGATACGATAAATCGAATTACGCAGGGCGCTTATTTATATCGCTTCGATAGCAATGAATCGTTATAGGAACAACTCGAGCGTGCTGTTCTCGGTATGCTATTATTACGTCAAAGCGGCGCGTGGGTCCATTCTGACCCGAATTCGACTCGACTCTTAAAGACATTACGATTCACCAAAGGCATAATCGACGCAGCGAAGTTTACATTAGCGTTCTAGTTATTGCTGTAATAGTTGCAAACGTCGGTTCAATCATTAGAATTCAGCAGAACCTTAAATTGAGTCTCCACGTTAAAAGATATTAATTTAATTTTTAAACTGACATTTGCAGCTATTATAGCAATAATTAGAACGCTAATGTAGACCTTACTACGTCGATTATTTCGTTATTGTCTATCCTCAGAAGTAAATATTTCTGTTTTTAACATAAATAGCTACGTTATTATAATGTTGCTAGTACAGAAGAGTGTACGAATGTCTTCAAAGCCAGGATCTCCCACATTAATTCAGTGGCCAGTGAGAAATAGTCTTTCCAGTCCAGTTGCTCGCCACCCAATAAAACCGTATATATAGTAATGGTGATGGAAATGGGACATGTCTTCGCAATATTTACTCGAAAATAGTGCGACAACAACATGTTTACGATCAAACGTAAAACGGAGCGCAAGATTGTAGATGGTCACAATTATTGCATCGATGTCGCCAGATATCAAGATTCTTGGCCAGCCAAACCGAAAAGAATTCCTGATTGCCGGATTAATTTATTTTTACTTTGATCTCGCCTGATCCGAGGGTATTCCGACGGTGGGATCTAATTTTATCCCGAATTCTCATGGTAACGCCGCCTGTCGAGGGGATGGTATTGTTTTCTTCCTCGATTCTTTTAATAGTAAATATATGTCCTCTGTTCGCGTCGCTTCCAACGCAAATGTAGCCAGCCCTTAACTCGTTTGTCATTTTGCTCGTTTTTAAACTGGACAACGTTAGCAACTTCGTCTGACAAATTAGTCGCTTTGTCTCGGGAACGTCTATTTCGCGTCGGTGACCAGGCACGAAAATAGATCCGAAGAATTTTTACGGTTGTCGAAAATGCGAAACGTGTTTCAGTTCCAAGTGATGTATCAGTGAAGAAATTTTATCCTTCTACGAAATGATTGTTCCCGTAAAAAGGAAATAAGACGGCGATAGATCCCGGCAAAGAACAAAATGACGGCCAGCTGTGAGCGTTCGACCACAGTTCGCCGCAAAAGCGATTCTCCGAACATCGTGGTGTGATCACGTGATCCGCAACGAACACAGGGAAGGATGGCATGAAATTGACTTTCGCGTCGATGTTACGGCGCCGTGGCGTAACCGTGCTCGTAAAATAACGAAATCAAAGACGGGGATTTACGAGTTCTAAAATTGTTGGAAACTTTGCACCCCTACGGTCGTTATAAATGTACGCTTGTATCGCGGCCGGTTCGAACTAAATATGGTCTCGTGCGGGAGGCTCCACCGGCGGAGAAGGTTCTCAGCGGCTTTGGAAAAAACCCTGCATCGGATTTTTCCTGGAATATCGTTACCAATGAAGAAGGAAAGCGGTACAGATTTTCCTTGGATGCTACAAATTCTTCAGTGCACAGTCCGCTTCTTTGCTCAAGATTCTCATGAAACAATCCTTTGGCCTCATTGGGTACGGAATTGCAATCTTCTAACACTGCAACAGAAATATAAGTTCACAAGAGGTGGTACCATCTCTCTTCTTTTAAACAAACACTTTTCTACATCAAATAAAAGATCATATTTTTCGTAACGGACAATGTGCACGGAAGAATTGCAAACGGACATTTTTCTGTACAGCAAGTCAATTTTATCGACTAAATATTCAATTCCTCTGGAAGCATCTCGAACCAATCGGAGCAGCGACACAACAAAAGGCGCTTTCTGACCACACTGTAGATTCTATCGTGATCTATGCTGTTCGGTGGCTGTTCTAAAAGCAACTCGACTCACCTACCGCACGGAACCGAAAATACCAGAGGCGTGCGAAGCAACGGTAGCGTTCCGGATACTTTTCCAGAGCGCCCTAATCGCGTTCCGCGACGGGGAGAGAAGGAAGCCGGGACGAGGGGAGCCGAGGGGTCCCGCGGGAGCAAATGGGGTACATGGAAGTGGCCGGAGAATGTGTCAAAAGTGAATGTCGTTTCACCGAGAAATCTTGCACGCGGTTATTTCCGTCGTGGCCGGGGCGGCCACCACCCCCGTCCAAACACCCCCACCGTGGTGTCTCCGGAGACACACTGTGGCATAAGGGCCCTCATAAATATCATCCGATGCCTTTGGCCGCGGTTGTCGACGCCGCAGTGGTTTCCTTGGTCTGTCGAGGTGGGACCGCGACCGCGCCATTAGCATGATCGGGGGTGGGCGACGCGGAGAACAGAATCGGATAAGTCGCCGAGAAATGCATAATTCGCGCGCGGCCGGCCCAATGAGAATTATGACTGGTCGACGGACGGAACGCTGGCGGGGTTTGGCTCTCGACGCTTTGGCACGACCTCCGAGCGTCTTTCGCATTTTTCTTCTCTCGCCCCGGTCAACGAATTATCCGATTGGTCGAGGGTGAACCGCCTGTCGAAACTGTTTTAATCGAACGAAATCTTTTGCCGGATACATGTCAACCCTTTGCACTCGGAGCTATTGTCGCCACGGTGCTGAAATATTTTATGAACAGGGAGAGAGATTAACACATTTTGCGGATGGGTCTCGAGATATCTCGTTTTTAGCAAATCGTACGTTGCGTACGGGTCATGAGATATCTCGTTTTCCTGCTTTTTTCGATTCAATCGGCAACTTAAGCAAATATTTTTGTTACGTTACCAGGGTAACGAAGCCTCTCCTCCCACTCTTAAGACAAATGATGAGCGACATAATTGAATTTTGACATGCCGAGCATGTAGAAATGATCAGTCATTGTTGCATTAATAGATCTGTGCCGATCGTCGTACGTACCGTATCTTATAAAGTGTTGTTTTTGTACATTTTGGAATTTCAATGTTCGTGTTTTCATTTGTAAGGCAACAGTTTTTTAACTCTTTCGCTACCTCAGCTCCATCCGCCGAAGTACCGTCACTGAACGGAAACTCGCTCCGGAAATATGCACAGTACGCGTGGTTTCTGTATATATGTTGTTCTAAGTCTTAAATAATAACTGTGCTGAATAAAACAATCATTGCTCTAAAGTAACAAGTATATTTACATTTTCAACAGAAAATGTTCTGCCAAATACAAATTAGAAAAAAATGTACGTATCCGCTTCCTATTGCTCCCCAAGCATGGAGCGTTCGAAAATGTGCTGGCTTTGAGCTCGTGTTGAACGCGCAGTGACCCATACGCAATTTGTTAACGTACAATTCATTCGCAGTTTGCTTTGGTAGCTGTGGTAACAGTGAAACTCGGAAAGTTTTCACAGTTTGTTTGCACTTCGCGTTGGAGGCGATTGGTGCATAAAGAAAATCAAAGTTGACCTGCACAAGTCCTTGACGCATTCACCTATAAAAAAAAATTAATAACATCGTTATATACATCGTTTGATACCATTTAATCTCCATCCAAATCAGTTTGTTTCGTCCTCCCTCCTGTTTCCGACTAATCGATAGATAACATCTCCAATCGCGAATGAAATATTCTAGCAGATTAATCTACATTATGGCGAACGCTTGATTCGTATGAGAGCGACGTTCCGACGAATCCGCGGTTAGCACGAATAGTTGACACGAGTCTTTCGAACACGCGAACGATAACGCCCCTTCTGTCCACGTTTCCGTTCGGGAACCGCTGAACGATTAACGTGGACGCCTCCTCCTCGGCGGGCCTCCGCGACTTCGAAACGGTCCCGGAAGGAAAAAAGTCCTCTTTGAACGCGGTGGCCAAACGACGCCAGCGAATGGGGGAGGAGTCCGCAGAGTGTTCCGCAGACGATTACGCCTCTGATGTAATTTATTGCGCGGGAAAACGGCGTGCGGTCGCGCGGTAACACGAGAACGAAGGAAAATCCGCGCCAGCTTCGCCGATGGGATTAATATGCAAAATGTCGAGCAGCGGCGCGTCGACTCGCGCGATATTTGACACGTCTGTCGATTTATGCTCTCAACACACGAATGAGCCAGACGGGCTTCCTGTTGGGCCGCCTATTCCCGCGCCTGTTACAACATTTAGTATAGGCGACCGCACAACAATATTGCGAAAATATTCTGTTGCTGCTTCTACTGCTATGTATCAGGTGTACGCGTTTCTATTGTTCTTTTTCAATCGTTCGTGCAACTAGACTGCGAATTTTATGCATTCATGATAAAAAAGAATGGATCGAATGCAAAACGGTAAAATTATTTAACCTCTTAACTTAACAATTATTTGGTAAAAGGGTGTATTATATTATATTATTACGACAATTATTAAAATAATAAAACCTCTTTCCTAGAAAATGTCTGAATCGACTTCTTTATTTATAACCGTAGAAAGTTTAAATAAATTCAATCTTCTCACTTCTCTAGAACGCGCACCCCTAATATAATACTCGAGCATTTTCGGGCTTTTAAGTTAAGAGGTTAAAGAGTTTAAAAATTCTGTTATTTTCAGCAGTATAAGATTCTTGAGGAAAGAAATAACTGTCTATGCATCTCCTCTGTCTTGCAATTAGTACTTTCACATTGCATAAAAATCCGCAGTCTATTAATAAAATGACATTTACCAGACCCAAAAAGCCTTAGCCTCGAACAGCAGCAACTAGAATGATGCATTTTAATTAAATAACATTCAGCAGTTTCCAAAAGGATTTCGAAGCAAGTTATGAATCCATAAAACAGAATTATATTGTCCTGTCCAAAAGACGAAGGATATAAAGTGAACAATTTCAAGAAAGAACTCCCAGAACAAAAGTACAAATGAGGACTTCCGCAATCACGTGCCATCAAATTCAGGTAACTGCTGAATGTGTGAGTGCTGTCGAGCGCGTGTGCGTGAGCGTGTAAAAAAAATACGTGTGCGGTCGTTTTGCGCTAATTCTCCGGATTTGTCGGAGATCAGCGGAAGAGGACCTGTCAGTTATTGTCGCGAACGGCTACCGGTTATTGCCAGGGAAATATATCGGATATCATGAAGAGCAGTTGGCCGATGCACCGGCGATCTTGAAATATAAATTTACCGCGATGGTGGACACGTTTCCCGCGTGCCGTTCCACGGCCATTTCCAAACCGTGTGCAAATCCGCAGGAAGTTGACGCGTGGGTGTACGCACGACGCGCGACGTCCGCTTTTGGCAATGTTCCAGCACGCGTTTCTACCAACGCAACGGAAAGCTTGGAACGTGGAAACGCCGAGCTCGTTACGATCCTACGGTCACGAGGATCACGCTCGTGGATCGATAAATCGATCGACAGATTCTTCCTCGGGCGAAAGTGCTTCCAGAGTTCGAAACGGATCGACAGTTTACGGCTCAGACGTCCTCGTAGAGTGGTCTATTAAGATATATTTTGTACGGACATTTGTTGTTTCTGTTTCGTAACGATTGTAAATATAAATATGTTCTATGTTCTGTCTTTAAATGTAAATTTCCACGGACTGTTTTGTAACATCCACAATGACGAACAAATTCAATTTATAAACTACAAAATGCACTTGTCATTAAATTTTTTTTTAATTTTGGATATATGTAGATACTATAAACGCTAGAGATTCGCAGTCTAGTTATGAATAACTGTGATTGGAAAGGAGCCACTTGCAAACAGAAATCGAATAATTGATTGAACATACTTCTCCACTTCTTACTGCAATATATTTTGATTAAAAGATTATATTTAAAATCTCCGTCACGATTTTAATTCTATATCTTGTAGCAAGGATCTGATGAGTAATTGTGTGCAAAAATAAACTGCAGATCTGAACCATTTAAAAATATGAAAGTTGTATTCGAAGAGGTATATAATGTATATAAATCGTGTAGGTCCTATGAAGCATATATCCGACGGAACTTGAGAGTTACTTAATGTTTCGAAGGAGGAGAACAATGCTCCAGGCTACCGAGAATAGACGAGGAAACACGAGATATGGTTGAATGGAATCAACACCGGGCACCGTTGTATCAGCCGCGCGCATACCGAGTTCTTGAGTGCTTTTCGGCACACGGAATTCGTAAATATTTCGCTCAGAAGCTAAAATAAAGCCTCTCGCGGAATGCATCGGGCCTTGTTCGCCCCGTTGGCTGATTCATCGATTGTTATACGCGAAAACGAGCACTCTTTCCCTGGTAGATTTCCTTCGTTTACTTCGAAATCCTCGCGTAAACTCTAACAAGATAATAAATCCGCCTATAAATACTCCGGAGAAAAATATTAATTCGCTTCTCAATCACTGAGCTCCATTAAATCCATAAGTTGAAAAAACTGTAAAAACCATTCAGCTTTACACATCCGGCTGCTTCAAGATCTCTGATATTCTTTCAAAAACCGTATTATGTAATAAGAACGATCTTATCTTCAAAGAAAAAAATATTGAAATAAAAATATAGTATAAGCATAATTTTTGTATTCTTTCCAATTTATAGGTCTCCGCGATAGAATAATTGCTAATCAGTTCGAGATAGAAAATTGGAGACACGTCGAAAAAATAAGAACGCGAAGAATGTCTCGGGCGTCCATTTTTTCTGAACCGTTAAAGCGTCCCGTTTTGCTAAGTACATTCCATTCAAATGTACTTCCGGTTCTCGGCGCTCGTTAATTCAGTAAAGGATGCAATTAAAACGCGGCATTTAAGAACGCGAGAAAACACGTCATTAACGAGGCCGTTTCAAGAACGCTCACGGCCGAAAGAAAACAAAATGCCACGCGGCGTACTACACGGTAACGAATAATTCCATAAATTATGGGAGGAAATTTGTTTTCGACCGCGAATTTTATCATGGGCGCAAAGCGAAAGACGCACGGAACGCGACGTGCCACGTGGGCAAGAAAATGGATCCAGTTCTATCTCGTTTCGCTCCGTTGTATGCTTAATCGCGAATGAAATCGATCCCCAGAGACTCTATT
Source organism: Seladonia tumulorum (assembly GCA_913789895.3). Classification (NCBI taxonomy): domain Eukaryota; kingdom Metazoa; phylum Arthropoda; class Insecta; order Hymenoptera; family Halictidae; genus Seladonia; species Seladonia tumulorum. The sequence continues at coordinate 6,332,995 of OU565276.1, forward strand.
CCCGAGGCTTTCCGGAAATTACAGCACCCTTAATAACGGAAAGATACGTTTGATCAATACTTGGTTCGAATTGCTGTTCTACTTAATTCTTAGCAACTTATGCGCCTCCGTAAATGCAATGCGGTAGATCTAGCTGGCGAGGATGGCACGCGATTCCGCCATTTTGGCACGGTCACGTTAATAGGACATCCGAATCGCAGGAACGAATTTTCGGGAATTGGATTTTTCGCTATCAACACACCTGTGATCACAAAATTACTGGATATTAATATAAGTAAGTGAGTTGGATATAATTTCTGGGAGAAATTGTAATAATGCATTTAAGAGTAATTATTATAATAACGAAAATAAAAAGATTTAAAATTATATGCTAGAAAGATAAATAAAAAATTGGTAGTTCAATTACCTCATACCTCATTCTTCATCTTTGTTTCTAGTACACACAAGCAAAGTGGAATATTAATAGAAACAAACAGAACACACTGAAAAATATTTGCTTGTAAATTTTCATTCAGAATACAGAAAATGTATGAAAGGTTAAATAAAACATTGACTTCGTTGTTCAAAAAAGGTAAGTAAACATCTATCTCATCCACGTTTCCTTACAATGTTCAGTTATAGTAGAGTATATCAATAATTCCTGTTTAAATTAATTAAATTAATCATTAATTGTTGGTTTCTAATCAAAACCAGAAAACCAGAAAATTACTTACGGTCAAGATAAAGTGGAAACGTTATTAACGTGTGCCGACGTGAACATCTTTCGCAACGTGAAAGATCTGCAATCACGCAACAGTAAACCGTTAGTTACATTAATCATGATTTAACACCGCGCGTCATCAGTGTCCGAAGTTTGATATTTAAATCATTTTGTATATGGCGGCGAGCATGAGCGCGTTCGCGGTGCCGCCATCTGGAATAGTAGATTTCGGTATTGAGCAAGAGTAGAATGGCAGTTACGCGCAGAAGTCTGTTTATTTACGTTCCGTCAATGATTAATTGATGACGAGCTGCTGTCCACGAGCGATATCTGCTGAGCAAGCCTTGTAAAAGCGGATTCGAACACGTAACAGCATGTGTCATGTGACTAACGTGTATTCTCCTCGCGCAGAGTCGCTAAGACGAAAATCTGTTCCCGGTGCCATTTTCTTTCTGGTACAAGTTACTAGAGCGCATACGACTAAAGAAACTAAACTTACTAGCTAGGGTTTTTAAAGTTAATTGCGCCTAGGCATAGACGAGGTATCAGGATAGACCTATCATCTTATGGGACTTCATGTCTCATATTCTGAAATATCGACTGTTCAAAAAATCAGAGGTTTTTAGAATTATTCGTTTATTTTCTCGTATTCGCGAGACTGCGGTGACTATATATAGCTATTTTTAATTTTAATTCCTACCACTGAGGATGCTGTCAGCAAATTTTAGTTCCAATTGGTAATACAAGATGTAACACGAAAATGATAATGGGGTTATGTGCAGTTACGTGACCCCAAAAAAGTGGGCCACAAAAATATATTGGACGATAGGTCTATCCTATACCTCGTCTATGGCCTAGGTAATGTAGATGTCGCGGCCGGATCGCCAATAGCGCATGTAATCTACAAACTCATTCTCAGTGGCGCCATCTGGGATCGTAGCTTCCGGTATCGAGCAGCAGTAGAATGGCAGTTGCGCGCAAAAGTCTGTTTATTTACGTACTGTCGATGATTAATTGATCGCGAAGTGTTGTCCACGATATCTGCTAACCGAGCGCTGTAACAGCGAGTTCGGGATGGTGCACGCGTGACAGATCGTAGAAACGGTGAACCGGACACGGTGGAAATGTGGTGACGGACACACGGCTTTCGTCTGGCTGTCGTCATTGTCGTTCTAACCTAATTTTCCCGAAACGTTCTACCCATCGTTCTGGAATTTTCCGACGGACTGTCAACATTTGTTTGCCAACAGTGATCCGGCACAATGCCATGTTCCCGCGAGCATTGAGCACAGAAACGTGTAAAACCGTGAGCATGGCTGACGAGGTGCTGCCGGCGAGTTTAGAGAAGCTCGAAATTGATCGACTCTCGACGAGCTGTCCCCAGTAAGCAATCCACCGACAAAACCGAATGCTTGGCTATAGCTCTCACTCTTCGACGCCAGTGATCGTTTAAAGCGCCTGCTCCCTGGCAAACCCGGGTCCCGAACGCGTTCGGATCGCAGAGGCGGTTTTGCGATTCAACCCCCTTTCCGCGCGCGGTCAAGGTCTCCGATTAACGTTACCTCGTTTTGCTCAAGTACGTGACCAACCGTCTCTCTTTCTCTCCCTCTCGTTCTCGCCTTCTCCGTCACCGTACCGTCTCTTTGTTTACATCGCGCGTGACTTCGATTTATCAAACGCAGCAACCGTTCGCCAGCATACATTTCAACGACCGACGTCTTACGCTCGTGGTGTCGACGCAACGACCCGACTACAGGGTTAACCGTGATCCGTAAGGGAATCGATATGTTTACATGCGAACAGCGAGTTCGATAAAAACCGTTACGATACGCCGCGAGTCGTGAGTCGTTCCTCCCGAATGATCGCGAAACGCAGCAACGTCGAGACTCGATAGTGTTCACGTCGTGACAGTGTTATTTACGTTTCGACGGACATTTAATCGATTCAACGTGGGCGACATCGGAACACGGCTCGAATTGCGCGAGTTTCCTTGGTTTTGCGTCATTGCATAAGCGACAAGCTCGGCCTTTATTTACCAATATTCGACCCAAGGCTGTGCGCCAGGAGTGATGAATCATCATTGAATAATACAGAACGATGCTCTTATCACGGTTCCGTTGACTCTTAATAAATACATTGTCCGATTAGTACTAGCTATGACATCCACACAGTGATATTATTTTGTTTGTGTTTACCGAGATCATTGCTGCTGCTCGTGGGTGATAATAATTGTGATCGTTGCTTTTTGTTGTTTCAGTTTAACGACCGCTGACAAAGCAAAGTCGCCGAACCCGTTTAGAAGTACGAGTAAAAGCGTTGGGTCCGATTGTAGTTACTTATTTCAAAGGAGATCGATGCCCGGTAGGCCCAGTTTATCTGAAATCAGCCCCAGAGGCGTGAAAAGCACAACGAACTTCAAACCTTCAAAGAATGAAAGAGCACTGGATAAGAATAAGAACTCGATAATCAAAGAGGCTGTCCTAAAATTGAACGACACTGGCACTACTTGTCTTAGCGATAATCTGACGAGTACACTGTTCAAGGAGACTTGTAAATGTAGCGTCGCATGGAAGAACAAGAAGGTTTTCGGCCATTGGTCCGTGGCGAAAGACTTTAAAACTCTGAACATTAATCAGGAGAACAGGCAGGCTAAGGACGACACTAGCATCCAAGATAATTACCAAGCGTGTAGTTTCCTACGTGCGCGTAGCAATACGATGCCCAGTTTGAAAAGAGGGCCTGGTCCTGGCAGAGGTAGTGGTAACAGCCAGTCAGAGTCTAGCAGTTCGACCGGTCAACCTTCGAGTTCAAACACATGTTCTGTACAAGCGAGAATGTCTCCGCCTTCGTGCGACGTCACCATCGATGAACTTGCCAGTTACTTCGAGGAGTTTGTTCATATCCCAAAGAAGATGTCGCACATGGCAGAAATGATGTATATTTAATTGTAATGTACCGAGTTACTGGCAGATTTCTTATACAGTTCTTCGAGGACTAGCGTGCAGCGTTCGTGCATAAGAGACATGTCTAAATACTATATGTTTGCTACATAAAACCAATTCAATTTGGTACCTAAATTATAATATAAAAGCTCCAAAAAAATAACAAAAAAGATAGAAAGAAAGAAGGAAAAAACAAGAAAAAGCATCTGCGTATTTGTAAAAAGTATTAAAAAAAAGAAAGAAATAACATTTAAATGATTCGATCTGAATATCGTTTCAATGAACGTGATAAGAAAGACAAAAAACACGAAGATAATAAAACACGATGTACGGGTTTGTTTTGTTTTCCTATAAATCGTTTGTGTCCGACTAATTCAATTAATTTTTAACGAACAGAAAAAAAAAATTAAATTTAATATCTTTATTTACAAATTTTTGTATTACGAGATGAGAGATTGGTACTAGAATAAATTTCTTGAAATTAATTCATTTGTATCATTCAAATTCCCAGTCTTCTGTTGCTGCTCTCGCGCGAAGGTCGTTTGTTCAAGGTCATCAACATCTTACGTGTTCGTATGATACATAATATATTTATCTGCATAGGCTTATGATACTTAATACAATGATACAAAGTAACCGTTAAATTACTTAATGATAATAAGCTTTGGTACGTAAACAATGACGATATATTGATCCGTATTCTTCTTCTTTTTCTTTTTTCTCTTTACTTTAGGTACGAGTGTGAACCATGTTGACGCGCTGTGTACTGTGAGAAACCTTCGACGAAAGCCTAAAACTGCGTTAAAAAATATCCATCTATTTGGTGTGCGCATCACGTGACGACTGTTCGGTTTTTCTTTTCTTTATCATCTTCTTTTTTTATTCTCTTTCTCTCTCCGTTTATTTTCAACATCTACTACGAACGGTATTGTTTAGCAGCTTCTCCGGTACGACGAATGATTTCGTGGTAGCCCCGCGCAACACTCAAACTCTGTATCAAAACATGAGGTCTGTCGCTATATCACAGATTTAGTAAAATTTCATTTGAACGGAGACACGACGAAACGGATTTGTTAATTAAAAGGAAGACAAACAAAAGATTGGAGAGGGAAATGATTGAAGAGCGCGAACGCGCGTTCGCCACGAAGAGAAACCGAAAAGAACATGTTCGTGTTTGTCGTCGCGCTCGAAACTTGTCCTCCGAGTCGAGAGACGCGGTGGTTTTCTGGACAATAAACAAAACAAAACAAAAAAACAAAGGGATCGATCTCTGGCGATCCAGACGCTCAATCAAAACGGATTGTTATTACTCGATGTACCTAACAATGGAAACGAAGCTGTGCCTAAATATACAAGTCATAATGCAATGATTGGTGTTGTTAATAATAACCGTACAACGTATGCCAATAGAATCGAAAGTGTCGTTCGCGAATGATTAGAAACGATACGACTGATCGGACCGGTAAAAATAGATTTTACACGATAAAAGTAGTAAAAATACAGTCGAAGTTATCGCAAAGTGCTACTAGATCGATAATTGAGACGGCAAACATTCATAGACTACGAAACTTCCAGCCTGGATCATTATAATTCTATCAACTTGCCATTGAGAGAGGCGTGCAAAGTATTGAATAGGTTTTTCGCTACTCTCCCGTTAGAAATTTCACTCGATAAACTATTATTCTCTGAACTGCGCCAAACAGCGTCCGAACGTTTGTCTCGCGTAAAAACAATAGATACGATAGTAATTGAATATTGTACTACCTGCGAGTTTTTAATAGAAGGAAATAAGTTTTTGTTCCTCGTCGGTTTTCTAATCCGAGACCAATAATTTGCATACCTCTGTGTGTCTGTGATAACGAATGGTAGACAAGCATCGAAGAAAAAGTAATAGCGTTACATACTTGCGCAAACCAGCGTATTAAATATACTTTGGACTACCGGACGCATTACGATGATATCATTAGCAACAGGTTCTCTCGTCACCGAAACGCACGTGTGTCGCGGTAGCGTTCGGAACGCGGCGTCTCCCGACGAAGAATTCAATCTCGATATTGAAAAAACCGCTGGAAACCTGGAAATTTGCTTCTTCTTCCTCCTCTACCGCGAAAAATCTGTTCCCGTTCGAATATGATAAGAGATTGTGCCCGCCTAAGGTTTGTATTCAAATATCGACGAACAGATAATGATTCAACAGGCACGTGCAATAGAAATTTCACAACAGCTTTTTGTCTTGTACTGACACCGTACTCTCGATGGGAAAGACATGCGGACGTAAAATCATTTTCTTTTCTTAATTTTTTAATTCCTTTTCTTTTCGTTTTCTTTTTGTGTGTGTCTGTACACAAGAAAGAAAGAAAAGATTTTTATTTTCCGACTGTTAAAAACATTGCTGTTTTTTACCAAGATTGTCATTTGGAATCAGAGTATGTAGGGTAAGGAACCCAATTGCCGTGGGGGTACCGATCACTGTGCTTACATTAATTATCCTTATCTTTAAAGTATAATGAATATCGAAAAATAGATATGTAACATAACTGATTTAAATGAAAAAAATGTAACATCTCTTTTTTTAATATTCAATATGCTTTAAAAAGTAAGTATAATTGATATAGGCACAGTAATTGGTACCCCCACGGTAATTGGGTCCCTTACCCTACGTTTTACGACCGCATAACATTGTTTCCAGCGACTACAGTTATCGATTCGAACAGATTGTGGAAAATTCGTGTCAGGTATAGTCGTCGAATACATTCGAATACAGCTGTTTCTGTTTTTCTCTAAACGATATCAGTCTCTAGGTCCAGTGGAAAAGGCCACATGATGCCCTAACCAGTTATAACATTTAAATATACCACTCTCTTACGTTTTGCTCGGGTAAAATGATCTATGGGGACAGTGACATTCGATACAGAGAAATCAAACGATACTCTTTCCGCCCACCTGGATGGGGGTGGAGAAACACGCGTTGGTCGTGTTCGAACGGACTTGGACGAGTCCGTTGAAAGCGAATCTTTGCTTCCGGTCTACCGAACCTATGGCGACAACATGATCAGTTTAGCGAGACACCTCGAAGAGTGACCTGTTCTCCGTGCGAGAGAAACACAACAACATTTTGATCGGTATAAAACGCTCATTAGAAAAAGTTTTTACTGGACGTAATACAGCTACTCTCTAAACACTACGTAAACATGATGCTTTTCCACGTGCACTCACCGCGTCGTATTATATAGAATAAATTAGTCAACTCACACAACGAAGGTATGGCGTTCGCCCTGCTAATCAAAGTAGAAAACATTATATTATATATATATATGTATTGGTATACTATATATATATCTATTTATATATATATGTATATGTATATATGTATAAAGTCTGCAATATAATGTCGAGTTCGCGACGAGTCCCGGTGAACGTAAGCCGTTTAAATGCATTACACTGACACGGTATCCACGATATATCGATGTATCTTGGGACGTTTGCCGTCAGAACTACGATAAACAAAAGAACCTGGTTGCTCGAGGTGACTTCTCAACAATAACATAATGCGTTGGCCACATAAAATATTATTAATACTAGAAACGTGAAAGCTCAATCCCAGACGTGTTCAGATTCTAATTCAATAACAACTTCATAGGATTTTTCGAAGATCAAGAGTACTTATTATTTCATTACTATTTTCTTGGAATGTTGCGAACTCTGATATTCTATTTCTCCAACATGTGCAGAAAATTTTAATTCTCCAGCAATAACGTCCACGGTTTTAATGAAAGGGATAATTTCATCTCTATACAGTTTCATGAATTGTTTGAAAAAATCCGTGGCTTCGAGCAACCATGATCTCCCATCTCATAGATACTCACGCTAGTCAGGCTTGCCGGGTGCGCTCTGCTTCCTAAACGTGATCAGGTGAAAACGATGGATTCTTCTATTGAGCAATGTTTTACGGGGCGTCCGAAGAGCGCGACATTTTATTGCTGGTCTCTTACTGTCACGGCAAGATGCGCGTGAAAAATGAAAATAATACCGCACAGACACTGTGTAACAATTCACTACACACGCGTAATCTCTCTTTCTCTCGATTCGCACGCTATCTCCCTGTCACGCACACATTCTCTCAGTCTCTCGCGCTCGCATCAATCAATTGTTTTTCATTTTTTTTTTCTTATTCGTTTAAACGTTAATATCTAAACCTGTCATAATGGCTCATCGTGTAATTTTTCTTCATCTTTAAATCGTGACAATAGTTCAATGTACGCCTAGGGACTTACGTCTAACGATACATTCCGCGCGGGGAACGACCATGACGACAACAACGATGTCCTCGGAATCGAAACTGGGATCGAGATGTCGACGTTAGAAAAAAAAAGAAAGGATCTCACGATTGCGCGTTTCACACCCCGAGGAGACTTATCTTTTCTCTCTTTTTTTTTGCACGTTTCCTTTTTTCACTCGTTTTACATTTACCACGCGGCCTACCGCCTAGACACTACCCTAATACCTGTCGTTCTTTGCGTGTTTAGTAGAAAATTTACAATCTCTTCGCTTTGTACGAGAAACATCGATGACTGAGATTCGATTTTTCCTCCGAAACACAGACGAGAAACGACAGTTCGACTTTGTTTTTGCGTTCTTTTTGCGGGCTTCGATCACAGTAGAAAATAATAATACGTATATTACAGAAACGTATCGTCGTGTGGTGCATTCGAATCGTGCACTTGCAAATACACCGTTCACAGAACAAAAGTACACACCGAAAAAACAGTTGTCCTTACTGTTGTCCTTCCCTACTATTCGTCCCGTTTATCTTTTCGTTTGCTTGTTCATCTACGTAGAAAACGTATCAATCTCTCGTATAAAATATTGTTCTACGCGACGGCGCGTCGTTCGAAAACTAAACGATAAGGTCGCTGCTACTCTCTACACATTACCGTAGAACGTGATTGTGTTCTATCGCCGATTTGTGCGTCCGATGGACCGTTCGCATCGAAACACTTCTCGATCCTCGAGGATCGGACTTTTATCGCGTTACGATAAAAAGAGGAAAGAAAACACGGTTTTTCTGGATTTTTTTTTTCTTCTCCTTTTTGTTCGGATCCTAGGAAAAGGTCGGTTCGCGACCGATTCGAGATCAACGAGAACGCTCCTCCTTTCTGCTCGCGCTGCGATCGTACATCGACGGACTAATTATTACATCGGTTACATCTTCTACGCGTTTAAGGACTCTATTCTTAGCTCTCGACACGTCTCCGGTCTCGTCTACCCTCTAAAACACGCATCTCCTCTCCCCTCGTACGATGATCGGTGCCGTCGTCGCCAACCATACTCAGCTCCTCTAAAATTGTGAAAATGCATAGTTTTTTCTTTTTAAGTATCTCGAACGACGAACGATTTTTTTCGTTTAAACCTTAAATAGATACTGGATACGAGTAAAGATTCTATTAATCTTATTATCAGTCGTCTGACTCCGGTATCAGTCGGCAGTTATTTTTACGATTGGTCACAATAATTTTCATTTTTTCCTCTTTTCTTTCCTTCTCTTTGTTCTTTTTTTTTTTACTTTGTTTCGGCTCGATATTCATATAGTCCCATGGCACACCGAGATCTCAATCGTCTTGAGATGCTCGCGCAATTTGAAAAAGTCCCGGATTAGAAAGAAAAAAAGAACGGTCGAAGAACACTTAGCATACTTCGCGAACACCGTGGAGATATTTTGGCAGCGTTTGTAACAACGATTGCTTCGAGAAATCTGTGGTAACGTTTAGAAAAATTCCTTGCCGCCAGTCTGCGTTCTCGCAGTATGTTCCAGTTCATCCTATCTCGTTTTTTTTTTCGCACGATCGTACGCACACTCTGTCATTCCGTTTCATTTTTTCTCTCCTTTTGTTTCTGTTACGTTTGTTTCTTTTTTTTTTGTTTGTTTTTTCTTTTTGTTTTCGGAACCCGGAGATCGTCTCTCCTCGGTCGGAGGCGTTTTAGCAGTAAATACCATAAAACTCCATGGCACAGTTAATGTGCGCTGGGTGGAAATGACCGTGCGGCATCATGTGACTCGGCATGTGAGCTGTGTATCAGTCCATTGGCGGCTCGAGATACGGTATTTCACTAGTGACGTTAAATGACTCGAAATAGTGATTCAGGAACTCGAACGTGGGCCGCTTCTCGGGGCTGGCGTCCCAGCATTGCAACATCAATCGATAAATGCTGTCCGGCAGCGGGTGATTCAGTGGTTTCGGCATTCGGTAGCCCTTGTTTATCTGCTCTATTACCTCGCGACCTTGCATACCTGCAAAACAAACCAAAGCCAACCATTAACTTTATGCAATTAACGTATTTTCAACCAGCGGTGTCTGCTAAAAATTGAGGATTAACGGTTGGAGGCTTCTTAATCAATCTTTCAATAGCAATTTCATTCATAAATCAATGAGTTGCCTCAAATAATGTAGTTCAATCTCTTTTTTGGGGGTCTGTTATCTAAAAGAAAATGATTATGCTTGTTTTAGGTACAGTACACAGTAATTAATCTCTTCAGTGCTTATTAGAATAAGAGAGCTAATTGTTACGCCTTTTTCAACAAATATGTCGAAATCATATATCAAAGTCCTGAACTCTTTGACCAAATGTGAATATACTGATCTTTTGTTCTTAGAACAATTAATTAGATAAATGATTTTAATGTAGGCAATAGGACGACCTTAGCTTGCACTAGGTAAAGTGTTACTACAATCCTCTATAACCGTACTATATTGAAAAGGAGTTTGAAAATCTTCTGAATAACAATCCCCAAAGAAACGATTACATCTTCATTTGCAATAAACGCCAAATTAAATCACCTTCAAGATACAGATCGAATATTTTCTGTTCAGCCAAAGAAGACTAACAAAATTGTGAATTGTGAACGACACCCACCAGGATAAGGAACTTGGCCGTAGGTGAAGAGCTCCATCAGCAGTATGCCGTAGGACCAGACGTCGCTCTTGATGCTGAATCTGCCGTAGACGATGGCCTCCGGAGCTGTCCACCTGACAGGGAATCTGCTACCCTGCTTGGGACAGTACTCGTCGTCTTCGATCGCCCTGGCAAGGCCAAAGTCGCAGATCTTCGCCTTGTTCTTTTCTCCTATCAGCACGTTCCTCGCCGCCAGGTCTCTGTGTATCAACTGCTTGCTCTCCAGGTGTTCCATTCCGGATGCCACCTGTGCCGCAATGTAGATCAGGTCCTCGAACTGCATGTACTTTCCGTCTCCCGTCCTGAGGAAATCCAGCAGGCTGCCGTTGCACATGTACTCCTGCACGATATAGATCGGTTCCTCCTTCGAGCAGATCGCGTACAACGCCACCAGGTGTCTATGCCGGAACTGTTTCATGATCGCCGCCTCCTGGAGGAATGCTTCTGTAGACATGGTCCCGGGTCGCAACGTTTTCACAGCCACTTCGATCTTGTTCCTCCACTTGCCGTAGTACACCTCGCCGAAGTTGCCGTGGCCCAGTTTGCGGATCAGCTGGATCTCGTTCCTGTTGATCTCCCATTTGTCACGCAGCTCCGGACCGAGGTCCCACATGTCCGGCTGGGGCTTCGGGCAGGGTTTCGAGAGCACGTGGCAGAGACCCAACGCGTTCTCTGGAAGATCATCATTTTATTTAGTACAATGTCGCCACGGGATCTGCTTTGATCCTCTTATCAGGATTTGCTTCTTTGTAGTAATCAAATCCGAACTGGTATTAACCCGATGCAAGAGGTATGTATCACGTGGATCTTCTAATCGTACGATGAACTAGTTCGTGCGAGTTCATCATTTTTGCAGAGTATTTTGTCAAAGATAGTAGTAGAACAAATTGTGTTTAACTGAATGACTATTTGAAGCAAGATTAAAATTAAATACTCTTTCAAATATTGCCAATGTAGATGTTTTCTTGTATTCTACATTTTTAACAATTTATTAACGCTAACCGTACCGAGCAAAAAGGTGATTCGCATACGTTGTTTCATAAAAATTACAAGACTGGAGTTATTTAGATTTAATGAAAGCATTTTATAATTTCGATAATTATAAAATAAGAAATGTGAGCACAAAAGTATAGTATAAAAATTGTTTGGAAAAGGGGTAGAAGTTCCTGTAATCTTTTAGTGGAAGTAATTAACTTTCAGGTGACAGGAACAGAGTCCACTTTGATGCAAGGTGTCAAAAGTTGGTGGTTGTTTGTACCGGCTCTACAAGGTAATCGATGCGTCTTTCATTTACTGTTTCACTGGAAACCATCGTCGCCGTGTCTGGAGGTTAATAGCGTGACAGAAATGGGCTTGGCGTTAGGATCAATGCTTGCGGTAGCCAAGGTACATGATAAATATTATTGGGCTCCGAGGAGAATGCTCCTAAGAGACACAATAGGGCGACGGAAACGCTTTATTGATTCGCAACTGTGCCGCCGTACAAACATGTGTTAAGGCAGTAAATAGTCTGTGTAAGGGGCGCTGAGGGATGGGTGATAAGGGCATTTGGCACTCTTGCGGACTCTGTGTTCATTTGCTCAATAGAACGCGATCCTGAAATTGATCTACTTCAAGAAGATTCCTCGTTTCAGCCGTTTGCGAATGAACGTCGCCTCTGAGGCAGTAAAAATTACTCTCGAATGAGATCAGAGACAAATTTTCATTGAACTCGATTGACTCTTCAGTTCGTAGTCTTGCTTCACAGGGAAAACAGTTCTTGTTTGCGAAGATTGAAGTTCGCAGGAGTCACTGAATATCAAATTACTGAAACGAACTGGATTATAAGGTGGAAACTTCATTATGAAGTAGCTAGCCGGTGTTGTTAACAACGGTGATCATTTCTATGAATGAAACCTGTGTTAACGCAACCCATCATTTTCCTACTACATTGAAGCAAATTTTTCAAGGTCATGAGAGTGGATTGCTTACTGCTGTACGCCATAACGAGGGCCGGCAGAGTGGGGAATGTCTGGTTGGTGGCGATGAAGAAGCCTCCATTGTCCAGCGGTTTAATTTTATAGTGTTTCACGTGATGGCCCCTTCCCTCCTCCCAGTCCTTCACGGAAAGGCTGTATCCTCTAGGATTGTGCTCGCTGGGTCTGACCAGGAACGTTCCCCGCGGATTCTCGTCGACCAGCAGCAGCTTGCCGGCCTCCTTTCGCGAGACATTTTCGAAAAACCAGCTGCGAACAGATAATATCGTGTTTGTGTTAGCGAAAGGTAGTCACTGGAATCAGCTGGCGCTAAACCAATTGAAAACGAGGGCTCACTCTTCGCTCTCCACCGAACGCTCGACGGCCACGAAGTTCCATGGAATCAGGCCCTCTTGTAAAGTTGTCAAGTGCAAAACTTTCCACCAGTCGGGCTCCGAGTCGTCCAATACTTCCATTCGGTCGCCCTTCACGAAGCTGACGTCGGTGCTCTCGCGCGCGGTGTAATTGTACAGGGCCACCACGATCTTGTTCGACCTCTGTGAATGCGCTGTTTCAAGAACGAACCAATTTACACACGGGGTCCAAGGGCCGAGGGGGCGGCGACGCCGGTCTTAGGCGACCGACCGAATCCTAATTTCGCTGCGTTGCTACTGGTTACTGTCGAGCCCGTTTCGCGGCCGCAGAATCTGACGCCGTGCAAATCCTTCCTCGCGCGGCCGCGAAACTCGCGGAGCCGACTTTCTGATGGGGCAACTCGTGCAACACGATTGTAACAAGGCAATTTCGGCAATTTTTCTTTCGAACACTGGGAGAGCACAGTGTTCTCAAACTTTTTCGGGATGTTGCTACGCGTCTCTGGCAGTAGAGAACATTTTTTCACAACGAAAGTTATAGACAAGTCTGCCGATTTTACACGCCATTGGTACGCGAGTTGTGCGTTCAACTGTTTTGTAATACTAATAAAATGGAGTTCATCGAACTAATTCCATGAACATGGAATTAAAATTGACGAAATGGAGCGATTCCAAAAATAAAATTGATGTTTCAGCAAACTCGTATGACACGTAGTGCTAAAAATGATTGCAGTTCTGTTAACATTTCGAATTTGGCGTTTAAATTTTAGGACGATATTTGTAAGATATAGTACCATTGATAGGAGTAAAAAGAAGGTTGATGTTTTCAATCGGTTACACGAGCTGCCCCATTTAAGTACAATAAAACTGACAAAACTGAAATCTCTCGTGTCTGGTCGGGGACCAGCTAAGCTTGTAAAGCTACATATAATTAAATTGTATAAGTTGAACTAAAAGGTACGTTCTATGCTACGAAATAAAAGAAAATAACATAAAATACACACATGCAGGCATAACGACAGGCGAGCTTGTTTTACGGGGTTGATGCGGAATCTGTAGCTTACAAGGTGTCGGCCTCTGCCGGATGATGTCCGCCCTGGCTTGTACACCCCTTTGATTAGGGTCGGCAGTGTACCGGTCCAAGGAGCCTCCATTGCTGTGTTTCGAGCTTAGCCCTGTGTCTGCCTTCTTGTAACCTGGACGAAGATAATCAAATCATTTCACTCGGTTCCTCTCGATTTTGAACCCTCCAATTCGCTTAAAATATTAAGAAAAACTCCTGAACAACATGATTCATATCCTTCATCATCATTCGGTACTGAGAACTTGGAAAACCAACCGAATCTGCTACCCCAAATTAGCTTATCCTACTTTCATCTACAGGTTCACAATAGCCGCGCGAAACGCCCCCAAAAAATACTCAAAAAGGCAAAAGAAACTTTTGAAAAAGAGATCAAGAGAACCACCAGCTGGTTTGTGTCGAAAAAATTAGGTCGACTCTGCCTTCCTGCATAACAGGTCCATTCTTCAACCCTTTCCCGCTGCAGGTAATTCCACAATAGTCAACCGGTACTTTCCCAAGAATGTTCAAAGCAATATGAAGAAGTTCCAAAAAGAAATCAAGAGGCAGAGAAAAAAATTGGGTCGACTTTGCTATCCTGCATAACGCGAGCATTCTTCTTTTTTAGTCCGCGATTACGCTCCTCAGGGTCAGGCGGGGCAGAAAATTCATTCGGCTCCTTTTTTTCCTGACGCTGTTCAACTCCTTTCTCTTTTTTTTTAAATTTTTTGTAAGTCATGTTTCTATAAATTGTGACGTGATAAATGGAACATAAGTTGTCGAATTTTTTGTAAGTCATGTTTCTTTAAATTGTGTCGTGATAAATGGAGAACGTAAGTTGTCGAGTTGAAGTACAAAGCATAAAGTGCAAAAATGGTTGAAATATTGGTCATGGGATCTTTTATACGAAGATATTTTTTTAAACAAGAATTAAGTTCCTTCGTCTAAAATAAAAATAATAAATTGGTGTGCTCTACAAAGGGAATCTGATGGTGCTAAATTCGAGGATTTTTTTCGAGGGTTTTTTATATATATATATATATAGATTCAAATGAATCATATAAACACAAAAAGTGACACATATATATTTTCTAAGCCCATGACAAAATTAAATGGACGTTCTTCCCGGTTTTTGAAATCCATCGTGATTAACACTAAACCTACCGAGCTGATACATGTTGCCCTATAAAAATGACAAGATTGAATTCATTTGGATTTTGTACGGTTTGTGTTCTAACACATGTTCTACTAAATACATTTATTTAATCGTTTCGCACGATAGCATCTTAACACTAGAACTACCGAGTACTAAATACAACTGGCATACATTGCCTTATAATAACAACAAAATTGCATTTCTTTAGATTTCGTGTCAGTTTTGTTTAAATATCTACTTGAATAGAGAAGTTTGTTAAAAAAATTTCTCACGGAAACACGTTTATAATTCCAATATTTCTAAAAGAAAAAATTAAGAGCAAGTCATTTTGACTCATCCGGTGGTTCTAGTGTTAATGTACTTCACTGATTGTAAAATAAAAACTCGTAGTAGGTTTAGTGTTAAAAATTGTCGAAAATACAAGACACCGTTCCGGTACAAGAGCGATCACTCGCCCAACAAAGATCAAAGCTGATACGATTTGGTGGGTCGATTCTTTACACAATGCCCTCTCTAAACCCCAGATCCTGAAGAAGATCGCCGATCTCGTTTCCCACGGCAATGCCCTTAAACTTTCCGAACGCACCTTGCAAAACACGACCGAGGTTGATCGTGACGCTCGTAAAAGAGATCAAGATGCTCGCAGGCCAACGAGAAAAAACGGGGTTATCTGTGGCACCCTGAACAAAACGTCTGCCAGGGAGCCGATCCGCGTGTCTCGTTGGAACCAGATCCTCGACGGCCACTCGAAACTTTCCCAAAAGGATACTTAAAGCCCGACCGTAAGTTGGAAAAGAAAACTTTATCGCGGGTAACAGCCGCGAGATAGAAGTTCCAGGGAGGGTTGAGACCTGCGGAGGGGATGATGGAAGTTTCGGGGGTACTTACCGAGGGGTTGTGATTCTTGCCGCTTGCTGCAACACTTGCCCATCTTGGATCACGAGCCACGACGCGACGGCGATGGTTCCCCTTGCGATCCTGATTCTACGCGGCTTCTATACTGACGGGAGCGCCGAGGAAAGTCTCCATCTCCGTGAACCCGAGGTCGAACGGCGGCGGCGGCTTCCGCTGCGATTTTTAGGATCACTTTCTTCTCTCCATCGCGTGTTTATTGATTCCGCGCGCACCTGCAAGGTGAACCAGAAGAATCAGACGGCCGCACGGTTCTCAGGCGAAACACGCCGTGTATCCAGGACGGTTGCAGGATGCGTCGTCATAATTCACGGTTGCGGATAGACGATCGTTCAACCGTGGAAAATAACCCGGCTCGATAACGTTCCGACCGTGACGCCATTATTATTACGAGCCACGGCGTACCTTTTTATCGATAATTGACCAGCGATCGCGACTTTTGCAAACTTTCGGCTGGGAAACTCACCCAGCAATCTCTATTCGCTCGAGGTCAAACGGAGAGCACGGCGAGTTTGGGATTTTTTTTAAACAAAAGATACTGGGTGTTGTAATTGCAAACTTTGCACGCTTGTTGGGTATCGTTCGAAAGTTGTACTGGAAATTTTTCATGCAACAATGATCATTTTTTCAGTTTCAGTGAAAAGTTTGCTCTTGGAGAACGTAGTCGTCACAGTTACAGTCAGCTGATGTGAAAACACTGAACAGTAGGCCTTTTAAACTGATTGTTAGATGTATTCGAAATCTTTATCAATTTTCTGTTACTTATTTTTCAACCCCCTTCTTCGAGATCGATACTAGTCTTCTTACAGAACCTATTATAAACAGCTAACAATTTTAACATGCATAGATAACTCTCTATACATATACGTAAAATAGAATACTGAATGAGAAATATTAAAAAATGAGAAAGTGTCACCATTCCGAGTGAAAATTCTTAGTTTTTGCTTGAAGATTACAAGTTGTCTTGTAGTACAAGATTGCTTTCCGTGTTGAAGAGAACCTCGATAATCGTGAAAATTTAGAGCCACTTCACATAAAGAGTTTAAACAAAAAGAACATCTCACAGGTCGTTCCGAGTTTCAAGTTTCGTAACAGCCCCATTTTTATCGGAAGAATATATTTTCCACGCGTAAATCCGAACGATCCGAAGGCCGCATAATCAACCAGAGTAACGGATGCTGCGCCAGTGACTAAGATTAAGTTGGACGCGTTCTCGGGCACGAAAAACGAGCGAACTTTCCCAGACGGACCTAATATCTCGAACGATTTCATGAAACTACGAGCCGCCCCCGCTGGATCATCGATCACGCCGTATTTAAAGAAAACTTAAGGCGTCCGCGTCGCGTTCGCTCTAGTCTTTTTCTCTGTCATGCATCTTCTTTACCGGGGGTCGCGTGTTCCGTTTCGGCGCGAGACAAATCAGGCATGTGGCCGATCTTTCCGAGTAACACGCTAAATTAGAGCGAGCGTTCCGACGACTAACGACGACGATTCTTAGAACGCTTTCATTCAGAAATTTTTCACGCTTCGTTCGGAAGAATTCATTCCGCGCTGCAACTGCCCCCCCCCCCTTCACTTCTGATATTCTAGAGCAGATTATTCTGCTTCGATAAAAATGCATTTAACTAACTGTGATCTGTGAAATTCTGTTCACTTGATTATTCACGCGCGAATTTTGTTTCCGAAATTCACTTCTACTTCGATCTAAGACGAATAATTGTAATTCTTGTAAATGTTCTTCAAGAGAAAAATATATTTAACACACTGTGATCTGTGAAATTCTGTTCAGTTGATTATTCACGCGAATTTTTATACGATCTGTTCCCGAAATTCACGTCTACTTTGATCTAAGACGAATAATTGTAATTTTTGTAAATGTTCTTAAAAAAAAAAGATTTATTTGCTCAATTCTAAGCAAGAAGTCTGAAGAATATTTATGCATTTATGATAAAAATGAGAGTGCAATTTGGAAAAATATAAATTTTAAAAGAGTTTGATAGTATCGATCTATTATTTCCAGCTTACCGGAGTCATTGAAGAATTAGACAGGGGTCTAATTATAATTAATTTTCTGAAGCAGAAACGCTAAAATACAGTCGAAGGAGAGTGTAAGGGACTGGAAAATGCGACGAACGCGATAAACATTGGACAATTTTTAATTTGCATATGGATCCTGATAAAGAATTAGACAGGGGTCTAATTATAATTAATTTTCCGACGCAGAAGCGGTAAAATATAGTTGGAGGAGAGTGTAAGGGACTGGAAAATCCGACGAACGCGATAAACATTGGACAATTTTTAATTTGCATATAGGTCCCGATAAAGAATTAGACAGGGGTCTAATTATAATTAATTTTCCGACGCAGAAACGCTAAAATACAGTCGAAGGAGAGTGTAAGGGACTGGAAAATGCGACGAACGCGTTGAACATTGGACAATTTTTAATTTGCATATAGATCCCGATAAAGAATTAGACAGGGGTCTAATTATAATTAATTTTCCGACGCAGAAGCGGTAAAATATAGTTGGAGGAGAGTGTAAGGGATCGGAAAATCCGACGAACGCGATAAAAATTGGACAATTAATAAAAAGTGCAGGTTGCCGGGGATAAAGGGGCGTCGGTACACGGTTTTATGAAAATGCAAATGGATCGCGTGTGTATAGATCGCGTGCGACAATGCGGGCCCGCGGGCAGGCACGATTTTCCGCGTTGCTCTCGATCCCCGTTGGCCTCTCCAAACACAAGAAACGCTGAGACGCTTGTTCCCTATTCAGGTTCGTTCTTCGACAGATGCAATCGTCCCCGGTAGCGTACACGAAACCACGGAGCAGCCAGAATAAATAAACTTAGACGCGATGTGTCTAGAGCCTCGGAGGGTTCATTTGGTAGCGCACGGCGACGCTTCCTGTCGTCTATGACACACCATTACATCTTGCATAATTATGAGGCTCTACGCGACCTCGTGTCCGAGCCCGTATATCAATCCTCTTTTATTTCGGCGGCTGAAAGCGACACGGCAGGAAATGCATTACGATTTTTAACCAACCGCCGCCATCCGGCGCGCTCGACAGGCGATTTCGTCGCTCTAAATTTTCGGAAGTTCCACTTAAACATTGCGAACGTTATTATTAAATAAGAATTTAATACGCACACTCCCGTGTCCATTGATTATTTATTCAAAGCTAGACTGAGGGAAGAATTTATTTTATCGAGCAACTGATCTAAAAGTATGAAGAGCTGCAGTAATTATAAGTGAAAAATGCATGAACTTGTAGCGCAAATATTTATCTGTATTTTTCTGTTCAAAGGAATTTCGAGTTCAGCGACCTAGAGATAAAATATTTCCTTGTGCAAAAAATACGCTTACTGTTTTGTTATAAGTGCACACAGTTCGCAGTTTAGCAGTGATAAGCCAGACACAATCGTGAGACATAATCATTCAAAATCTATTACAGTGATTTCTTTATATATGTCGCCATAGCCTGGACGATAACACGACCCGAGTTGTTGACATATATCGAGAATTCACTCTATACAAAGTTCGTGTATTATTGGTCGGTTTTCAGTACTTGAAAATGAAAAATATCAAAACGTCTAAATGACCAACAGATCATCGTACAACGTCGACGTTCCTGTTAACGGAATACCTGTTTCAACGGCGAATTTACTGTGACTTGTCAGTGATAGAACTTCACGAATCCCCGTAAGCATAGCGACGCAAGAAAATTACCAGCGAAGCAATCCGACGTAGTAAGGAAACTATGTAAATGCAAGTTGATAAAAGCTCGTCACAGGTAATTCCCAGGGAGAGGATCGATCGGAACGGTCCCGGCGTTCATTCTGATCACCGAGGAACTTTCGCAATTACAGAAAGACGCAAGAGCAGCGGGGCACTCGGTCCGATAACAGCGTCAACTTTTGAAAAACAGTGCGCCGGGCTCGAATCCAATTCGCCGGGGGGAGTCTAAATATTTACGAGGTGATTGGACGACTCTGAGAGTTCGCGACACGGCTGAACGATGTTCCAGAAACTGGTCGGCCCGTGTGCGTTTAACGCTTTTGTTACTGTCGGCGTCCAAAGGCGCTTCCTATGGACCATTTTAGCAAAATAATCGAAGGCGTATTGTAACTTTATAAAGCTCAATTTCACTGTTTTTCGTCACCCACCCAGTATACTTATTCAGCCATTCTAACGATGCGTATCTCTACTGTTAACTTATATTTTTGACCGAAGGCCCAACGATTGCAGAAATTCACAGGCGAATTGGCTATAAAAGTCGGTACCCTTACTCCTCCGCGGTAATTAGCATCGCGTCACGCTGCTACCTGCGCCACCTTCGTTAGCTACTAATAAAACAATAAACGACACATAACCCAGTGGTATTGTTTAAAATACTATACACGTTTATACTAAATACTTATATTTCGATAAAACAAGCCACAATCCCTTCCTACGCACGGCAGATGCAAGACTATCTTCCATTATGCATAATTATTGTTAAATGGCAAGAGAAAAGAAAATCCTGAAACATGTATCCCCTATTTTTTATCAAATATCACACACCCAAGTTTACATTAAAATGAACTAACAATAAATAAGAGAAACTGCAAAAAAAATCAAATTTTTAATATATTGTTTAAACAAAAAACTTTTGTTAAAATTTTCTTGCGCGACTACATTTCTCATTAAAAAACACACAATTTTTAAAAAAATTCAAATTTTTTCAACCTCTGGTTTACGAGATATCTCAAACAATATGGTTTCGACCCCCAACTTTGAGGGCTGCTTTCACCCCTTTAAAGTGGATGGTTGCCGATAAAAAAAAAATACGTGTCAAATATTTTTCAAAGAACTATATGTCACATAAGTTTCATCAAAATCGGAAATTCGCATCGGAATATGTTCCCTTGTTAGTATACATGCTAATGATTCAGTCCAGAATAAATAATATTTTAACACAAGATTCAGTGTTTGAACCATTTCGATATACCTTCTGAAAAACTTTCCAGCGGACGTCGCGGTTGAATATCTACAGCATGCCACGCACAGTATGCATGAGGTTGATACAAAAATAATTACGGTTTTCTTCAATTTAAACTTCCGCGATGAAGAGGGTCGTCCTCCTGCCATTGATAATAACGAACCAAGGGCTATTATCGAGGCAGATACTCGAGGAACGTCTCGAGAGGTTGCAAAAGAACTAAAAGATAATCATACAACAGTCATACCACGCGACATTTAGCTCAAATTGGCAAATAAAGCAAAATATAGAACTATATAAAATTCAAAACCGCAGTTATTTTTGCACTAGTCTTTAATATATCAAAGTTCTTCCGACGTAGAATGTTCCCAATCTATATTTAATTTTTTTATTTTATGCACGAGGAACTGATGCTACGAGAAATATTTAAATGTTTAGTGATTTATTAAATATGAAAAAATTTAGCAAGGTAAAAAATATTTAGAATAACGATGTACTACTTTTTTTCAGGCGCCAAGGACTAAACCTACCACGGCCGGCCAAATTGACCTTTTCAAACTTCTGCGTACAATTTCGAACATACAACATGATCGCATCGCTATTTATGCATTTATCTTTTCTTAAAATATGTATACAATCTATTGTATACATACAATAGATTGTACAAAGTATGTATACAATCTATTGTATACATACAATAGATATATACAATCTATTGTATACATACAATAGACATATACAATCTATTGTATACATACAATAGATATATACAATCTATTGTATACATACAATAGATTGTACAAAGTATGTATACAATCTATTTTTCAGTATTTATTTTTCTATATAAAAATAAAAATAAATTTGTATTTTATGAAGGTTGTTCATCTACTAATTCATTCAGCAACAAATCGACTATTATCTA
Source organism: Seladonia tumulorum (assembly GCA_913789895.3). Classification (NCBI taxonomy): domain Eukaryota; kingdom Metazoa; phylum Arthropoda; class Insecta; order Hymenoptera; family Halictidae; genus Seladonia; species Seladonia tumulorum. Next base: position 6,354,950 of record OU565276.1, read on the forward strand.
CGGTTAATGTATTAACAATAACTTTCTTTAAGGACCGATCATTTTGACCGGTAAGAACAGGTATACGAGAAGTGTCGGTAGGTTTAGCGTTAATGTCGCCGGTGTCTATAGCCAAAGTCGAAGGATTTTCTTCGTGCGCCGCGTGACGTGCTTTCGTGTCGGAAATGCTGGTAAACAAATTACGGACAAGCCGTGGGCCGAGGGAAAGCCCGGCGCGGCGTCGAAAGGAATATCGGGGAACAATGACGCGACATTTCAATTTTCACGGCGAACCGAATTAACCTGGGCCGAGGGACGGGTGGGTCTCTGTTCGCAGTCATAAATTTAACGTTTGCCTGCTCGAAACCCTCGGAAATTACTCCGTCGGCCGAGCTGTCTTCGAAGTTAAAAAGAATCGGAGGAAGTTGTTCGCCTCAATTGTGGAAATTTCGGAAACAGTTACGGCCGAGCAGGAATTAATTAACCCTTAGCACTCGAATGGCGACTGTAAGGCGCCACTAAAAATTGCTGTATCATTATTCAAAATATTTTACCATTATTAAACTTGTCTGTATTTAATGAATTACTAAACACTTCAATATGTTATGAGTAAGTTGCACCATTTTCATATGTACACCATGAACAAAAATTTTAGGGTGGAAATATTCTAGCTCGCGGAAGAAATGTTTCGTTTTGGAGTTAAAATAGCTTCGGATGCAAAGGGTTAAGATGTAACGTGAATAATTTTATTTTAAGGTTTTATGGCGGATTCGGGGGTGTTGGAAGGGTTACTGCGAGGACACCGTTGTTCCCGCAAATGGAGTTCGAAAACCACGTCAATGAATTTCAAATGAAGTATTCCGCGAACAGGGGACACTTAATATCGGCCCGGCACTTAATCTTCCCGCACGCTCGACCGCGCAATTTCTCGCGCTGTAATTCAGGATGTGGTTCGCGCCGATATTTCTCGTTAATAAGGGAAGCCCGTCGCAATTACTTCCCGCCGCGAAAGACGGACTTCCGTTTCTGCGTTTCGCAGCTCTCGATGGAAGCCGTGTTTTTTTTTTTCGCGGCGGTCCGCAATCCAATCGCCGCAGGAAATTGCGCGATTTTAATATCGCAACTTATATTACCCGCTGTGCATGTCGAATACGCTATTTTATTCCGAAACCGAAGTCAGAGTTCCTCTTTACTCATCGCAAAATACGCACCTCGAAACCTCACGAACGAAACTGTATTTTACACTGGTGATTCAATTCTCATTCGTCATATTCATTCTCGAAGCTTTATTTTTCGTTGCATAAAACAGTGACAAAAAATCATAGAACAGTCTTTAAAGAGTCGTTGTAAAGAGCAACGCTGCTTTTATTTTCGTGGCAGTTTCATTTACAAGAAAAATTTTTCGGAAGATTTTTGGAGACGTTCGAGTTTACAAAGTTTTTTTAAGAAAAATGGATCTTCGTCGAGGAAAAATGTTTTAGGAAAATGAAAACTCCTTTGCGAACGTAGAGGCTTTAAGATTTGTAACGAGTCAAGATTTACGGTTGTACTATTTGTTTTTACGAAATTGTCACTATTTAAATATCGACAGCTTTTCGAGGATCGGACATGTAATGTTATAACTCTCATATTTTCTCTCGGACACGAAAATAAGATATAATAAGATACATGGATGGGTATCCCCAATACCACTTCGCGCAATAGCCGGCCAAACTGCCGCCCCTGACGAGAATCACTGTCAAACAGCGTGCCAGCGCATTCCAGCGCCCTTATATAAGTAACATAAATCCCACGGAGCTCGTTCAAACCTATCAAACATCTCCATTGCCATCGAAATTTCCAGCAACCCTCGGCAACAGCAGTCACCCACATGCTCTGCCCCTCGTCACTGGACATTCATCGGACAAAGCAGGGGACACCATAAAAGGGTCCCTTTCGGGAAAACTCCGAGAAAGAGAACGTTTCCCTAAATCAGAAGACGCCCGTATCCGCGTCGTCGCAGGGGAAAAGTTTTTAATTAAACAGCCCGCGGGCTTGTCTCGAATATTCGAACGATGTAACAACGTCGACAGAGCGAGACGTGGTCGATTTGGATATGGCCCGGCCAACCCCATGGAATCGTGTAGCGATGGCAGTAAAAACTCGTAGAAAGACGGAAACGAGCACAGATTCAGACAAATTCAATCGAACATTTTTATGACGCTTTTATTGCACGATTTCGCGGAATGGCAATTTCGTGTCCGTTATTGTTAGACTGCAAATTTTTATGTAAAGCTAGAATGATCTTCGTGAATCGCGAGGTACGAGAGTTGGCTAGAAATGTATGTGCTTTATAGCCCTAACAATTGTCACAGATTGAAAATCATGTGACGGTGCTTTTACATTATTTCAATTCCTGAGAAAAATTTTTATGGTTCTTTTATTTTACGGCTTAGGGAAGTGGCACTTCGTGTCTATTATTGTTAGACTACGGATTTTTATGTAAAGCGAAAATGATCTTCATGAATAAAATATTAGGAGTACCCATGAGTAGTCAACTATTTGCAAAGAATTTCTTTGCCTTTCGTTCTGTATCGATCATTGAAAACAGGTTTTGTGTTCAAAATATTCTAAAGAGTATAATTTTCTTTTACAACCCTGTAATAAAATGGCGGTGTCCGTACCTTCCGAGGATTATATTCATCATTTTATACTTTTTCATTTTTATGCGGGATTTAATGCAACGGTGACAACGAAGAAGATTTGCAATGTTTATGGAGATTAAAGGTCAACAAGTGCCAACGTCGGTTCAGAAGGTTTGCTGCTGGTGATTATGATCTCTCCGACACGCCTCGAAGTGGGCGACCAGTTGAATTTGATAATGACACCCTAAAATCTCTAGTGGAAGCTGATGCAAAATTAAGTATGCATGAATTGTCGAGATGGATTGAAAATTCGCAGGAAAGATGGCAAACTGTCCTTGACAATTATGGAGATTATATAATGAATTAACCGTTTGAGTGCGGAGAATTTTCTTATACATAGAAAGTAAAGCGCGATAGCGCTTCGCCGCACTGAAACGGTTAAGAAATAAAAACTTCAATTTACTACAAAGTTTGTTTTAGATTTCAAAATTATGGGTTCCCCTAATATATCGAGAATTCGCTGTATATATTATTTAGATCAGTGAAAAATTATCCAAGATAGTAGAAATCTGCAGGGTGTCCCAAAAATGTATTTTCTTGAAAGGGGTGATTCTTGAGGTCATTTGAAGAAACTTTTTCCCTTTGCGAAAATGTTCTCCGTGGCTTTGTCGAGGAAATATTAACGAAAAACATGGACCGATCGAAGCGCGTCTACAGTGGACGGATTCCGGTTCGGACGGGTCTCTTGATTCGGCCTAATTGATCCGTGTTTTTCGTTAACAACTCCTCAACAAAGCCACGGGGAAAATTTTCGCAAAAGAAAAAGTTACTTAAAATCGCCTCGGGAATCATGATAATTCAGTCCTTGACAATGACGGAGATTATAGAATGAATTAAGAAATAAAAACTTGAATTTATTACAAAGTTTGTCTCAGATGTCAAAATAATTGATTACTCACGGGTCCTCCCAGTACTATAAAAATGGAGGGTAATGGAACTTGATTGCGACTTGGCCCCATCGCTAGCATTCGGCCAGGACGACCATCGCCATCAGGATGATACCTTCGCGCGTCTCTGTGTCGGGGCCGGGGCGGCGGTGGCACACGCACGAAATCACACGCACAGCCGTCGCGGCGCGTAGACGGTCGATATCCCACGGTGGTCCGTATATACCCGGTATCTGATGGTGCTTTTATGCGACGAACAATGGCGACGGTTTCGTGGCACGGTGGACAAAGACGAATTAAAATTTTCGTCCCGACGCACTTTCCCGCCACTTTAGCCGGAGAGCGGCGCGGGCGCGGCACGGTCGCCGACACGCCTGGTGTACAATGCAGCAGCAGCAGCAGGATTAACAGAGGAAGGGATATCCTGAAGAAGAGGTGCGTGATCTCTCCGGGGCCTCGGGGAAGGAGCATTTAACGGGACCATCGAGAGTTTTTCCCGTTGAAAGAGGCGGCGAACAATGCGCGCATTAAACGACCCGCTTATCGGTTCACCGATTGAAACCTTTTGCTCCCAGCGATCCTGGTCTGGATGGCTGGGTTATGGTGTCACCGGGAGCGACCGTGGCTTTCGATGTTAATGCGTCCGCTTTTTGTGCGACGATGAGTTATGAGAAACCTGGGTGGCTCGCCTCCTAGATCGACCGCCCTCCTCCGGATACACACGAGGGTCGGTCAAATGTAAACACAACTTTTTTCTCGAACTTCGGATTCAAAAGAAATTTTCTAGCGATACGAATGAGCTACCTCTCCCTACGTCCTGCAACAATTTACACGCTCTTGCCACCGGATTGATAATTGTTTAACTCCGCAGAAAGTGGAACGTCCTAAACCAATTGCACACCAAGTGCTCCGCGTCTTAGTTACTAGTGAAACGCTACCCCTCGAATCTGTCTGCTCGAGTGATTCAAACAAATGGTAATACGCAGCAGACAGGATCTTCAAGAGTTGCTTAACGCAGGGTCGCCAGATGAGGGGAGGGAACACGAATCGAGGGGAAAAAGCTACCTTCTCCTCTGCCAGGTACCAGAGTATGCGCGACAGAGACGGAAAGCGTCACGTGACCGGACCGCGTGGGGAATAGCGCGGTGGAAACGGAAATTTTAGAGTGGGGGAACAAGTCTTGATCTGGCGACACTGGTCTATTCTAGCGTTTCAATTTTTTCTTCTGCTCAAATAGCTCTTCTATTTAGTTTCAATTTCTAGCGCAAACACGTGTCCTCTTTACAACATTTCATCCTAAACCCTTTGACATAATGAATTTTCTTCAATATCATGATTATATATACAGTGACTCGCAATAATATTCGGACGCTTTTAAAAATCGTATAACTTTGTTAATATTGAACCATACGACTTGGATTTTTTTTTTAAGTGAACACAATTGATTTGGCATATAAAATGAAAATAATTGTTTACAAAAATTGCAATTGGTCGAAATTGTAGAGAAAATACTAAAAGTTGTATTTTTCAACTTTTTTATGTGTACTTACATTGAAAATTTAGAAAGTACGATTTGTAGATCTGTATGAATTATACATATTCTGAGAATTTCAGCAAAATCGGTCAACGTTCCAATGAGCTGCAGATGTTCCAAAATGATCACATAAGGGCGAAATTCCCTGACAAGGCCAAAATTCTGCGACTTTCGCCCTTAAGTTTTCATCGGTAAACGTTTGTAGGTCAGTGCAACGTTGATCGATTTAGATGAAATATTTAGAATATGTATAATTGGTACAGATGTACAAAACGTACTTTTTAAATTTTTAATATAAGCCCGCATAAAAAAGTTGCAAAATACAACTTTTAGTATTTTCTCTGCAATTTCGACCAATTGCAATTTTTGTAAAAAATTCTTTTCATTTTATATGCCGAATCGATTGTGCTCACTTAAAAAAAAATCCAAGTCGTATGGTTCAATATTAACAAAGTTATACGATTTTTAAAAGCGTCCGAATATTATTGCGAGTCACTGTACGTCGGTGAGAACAGCAGAAACTATAATGCAGAATTCGGTTAATATTTGATTGACGCTCGTATTTCCCATCGACGATAACGCCGAATGTTCTTCGACAAGAATGCACACACCTTTCTCTCTTCACCTCCGGCTCGGCGGGGAAAGGCTCTACATTATGCAACTATTAATTATCGTTCAGCTTCTACCGTGTCGCTCGTGATTCATCGCGAACAATGACAGAATGGGGACTTTCTGATAGAACACATTAATCAATACAGCAATAAAACAACCGGGGCTTAGCACGCGGACGCTGCGAGGTGGACGTGCGCGCGCGCAACGCGCAAACACAAAGGGAAAGTAATCGGTAATGGTAAGAAATTAGCAAAGGACACCTGGATCACAGTATAGTGCTCGGTGTGTAAAGACTAAAATTGTAACGCTTAAGTATGCACAAGCCATCCCCCGCATGTCCTCTGTCACTTACTTGAGCCAGCGGAGGCTTATTCCAGTAGACGAGGAAAAATAAATTAGAGGAAGAGATGCGAGATGCTAAATAAAAAAATTTCAAATTCAGTCATTTTTGCTTTACCCTTTCGAACGTAGTACCTACTGGATTAGTGAAATTTTTCTGATTGAAACGAGTCCCAACACGGCGTATATCGGACTAGTTCTATAGACTTAATTCAGGGACATTAATTAGGTTGATTTCTGTACGTAGAGTTTGTAAGAGTAGACCGATTTACGTCGTGTTTGGACTCATTTGAACCGGGAGAACCTCGACTATCAATTTTTCAAGGTGAGTACCACATTTGAAACGTCAAACTTACAGAATTTGAAATTTTCGCGACATCCGGTCCACCGAAACTATTTTCCTACTTCGTCGAGCTCGAGTCAATTCCCCGAAGAGAAAGCTGTACCGCAAGAATTCGTATTCGTTTGCAAATTCATGCGAGCACAACCGTATTTTCCTTCGAATTCGCTCCGGTCTCGGCGCGGGGCGATCGGTCAATCGAGGTTAAAAGTTACACAGTTGAAAACCCATCGGGCATCGCGTTCGTTCCGGCTATTTTTATTTGTCACACACCGGCCGGACCGTAACTAGGTTTCCGTTAGCGACCGACATTCTAATGGACACGCGACTACATTATTTGCCCGGGCACGATTCATCATCGTGTAATCGTGTTTCGTGCGCGGACCCGGCCACGGGGAATTCGTTTGTGTACCGTATCGTATCGGCGCCGAGGGGAAATTCACCGTGCACACACGGAGAGTACCATGCGCCTACGTCCCTGCGACGCAATAATGTCCGATCGACGCGCCTCTTGCCCCTCGGAGCCCCCGGGAGCCCCATGGAGCCGCCGCGGGAGGGCAAGAGCAAGCCAGAAGGGTGGAAACGGCATAGTCCCCGAAATCACGGAGTTCGCTATATATACCCATATCCGGCAAAGACGATGGGCCGAGGGCTCGAATAAGCCCGACAAATCTGCCGGGTTGCCGCCCCCGCATCGGCACAACGCGGCGATAAAACCTCCCCGGATTATCCCCGCAGATATTTTGTCCTCCGTTCGGGTGCCCGTTGATAAATGATCAGCCGCTTAAACTATCGGGAGCTCGAATTGCTCTGTTTCATTGTTTGCCGGGGCAAACGTGAGCTCGCAAGAGCTCGCTAGCTGCGTTATTATTTTGGGTAATTCGGCGGGGAACGAGCAGCATGATTTGTGCGAGGCTGCTGCTGCGGAATCTATGATTTCCCGGAGCTAGAAGCTCGAGTGATCGAGTACTTAAAGGCCCTTGCCCTGTAATATGGAACCAGGCTCGTGGCGAGAGTTCCAAACAACGTCTATTAATTTTTTCTAAAATTCGATATCCACTAAAAACTTCTACGCTGCCGGTATTTAACCATTAGCTAAGATACGGGAGTATGAAGAATAAATTTTCTTTTTTCTTTCTAGGAAATCATAGACAACGAAAAAGCTAATTTTTATTTAATTGGTTTTTATGCATTTATGACGAAAACTAGTTGGAGCAATTTAAAACAGGTAAAAGAATTTGAGGATATCGATATTTGCAATCTATTAAAATTGTTAAAGAAAGAAGGAAACTTCAGTTCCTGCAATTGATGCAGGTAATTCTTACTTTGCAGAAAGATCCACTGAGTCTACCGATTATTCACAACGAAAAGAAAACTGTAGTGCAAGGGCCTCGAGAAAAATGAAACGGTATGGTACCTATTGTGTTATCTTGAGGTATTGTTTTACCGTTTTAAAAAAGGTAGTAGAAAATGGAACGACAGAAAAAGACAAAAATTTAATGGTTTCCTCGTACCAATACAAATTCAAACTATTTTCCGAGAAAACATTACTCTCCAACGAACAATTCAATTGTCGATTCGACGAATTTCGAACTGTAGATTTGAAAAATACAAGAGTTGCTTTCAAAGAAAACTTTCTGTTAAAAAATCATCGACTTTTTCGGAAAGAAAGAAATTCATTTCCTGTTCAACGGACGAAATATGTATTAATTTTAATAAAAATGCAGTCGTTGAAAACGTCATTCCTGATTCACACATTTCGTATGAATAAGCCTAATATAAACTAAAACTCTAGTGGTTGTTGATAAGAGACGGTAATTCCCGATTTGTGATAAAGTTCATTATCTAGGCGTCAGGGGCTAATCGGCCATACTTTATCGCGACGCTTGGAACTTTATTTTTCAATTATATTTTATTTGACGGTGATAATGTTTTTATGATTTTGATAATCGTATCTACGAGTGTCTGTATCCTTCGTTAATAACGTGAATACTTTTCTCTTTGCTTCTTGCAGTGGTTGTTGTTTGGATTTTTGTTCATAATTAGACCGTGCTCCATTAACTTATATTTTCACAAGATGTTTCACGAAGAATAGAATACACAAAGTATTATTCTCTTGGATTTCTTCAAGTTAAAGTTAAGTAAAATAAAAACTATAAAACTATAAAAACTATGAAAAGTATTTTATAAAATTTGTGCATGGCGCATAACCACCGCAGTCTACTCACGATGAAGTTACAGACAGTAACGTACAACAACTTCTAAAAAAGAATTACTAAAATATACTATACCAAAATGTAACTAAAGTATAATTATTGCTTGCGTTGTCAATAACATAAATTTCACTCTTCTATATAAAATTACCGTGCGAATGTCCCTCGACTAAATCACGAGCGAACAATTGAACGAAGACAATCACTCTCTCGCATTCTGAAAAGCAGAAGTAGCCCTGCAGACACAGAAAATCAATACGGGCGAACATAACCGAACCAACCCAGGTCTCTCCATGGCATAAAATTCGATTCTTTTTTTCAAAGCTTCTGAGCAAATCACAAAATTCAATTTAGCCATTTCACACACTGAACGAGCATCACGCGTTTACTTACCCTTCGGTTTTCGAATCGAAACGACCGAGTGTACTACTCGGCCCCACCGAATCAGAAAAACTGAGCACGCATAAGCGTCCCCCGCACAGTCAGTGAGTCATCCAACGACCGGCATAGGGAAGCACTCGGATTTCCATGCACTATCGATCGCGTCTAGAGAACGCGAACCGGCAGATATTATACGGGAAGACATATGATCCAGCGTACAGTAGCCGTTTCGTTAACCAAGACGAGCCCGTTTTCGTCGACGAAAAGCGGAAGGGACGAAGGAGCCATCGACGGAGGCGTTGCAAATTACGTTTCAGTCCCTTCCATCGAATGTTTCACCGAGTCAAGGGGGAAAAGACTCTCTCTCTCTCTCTCTCTCTCTCTCTCTTTCTCTCTCTCTTTCTCACTATATTTCGCAACCCCTAATTTTCGACCGGGCTGGGGAATCTCCGGATTCGACGGCAGCGGAAGCGACCCCAGTGCCGTTCACGATGGGGCTTTTTTTTACGGTCCGCCATAGCAGGATTAAAAATATTAAGTTTGCTTCGCTGGAAGATCAATTCGCTTGATTAAACGCGCTGGCAGTTCGGACGAAGTTAATGCTATTCGCCGCCACAGGATTCTACTTTATCTCGTCGTTACTTCTCTATTATCAGGGGTACCCATAAGTAATCAATAGACTGCGGATCTTTATGCATTTATGGCTTCTGAAAATGTTCAAAAAGTGCTATAACATAAAATTCCACAGAATTTAGTACAATTTTTATTTATTCCAGATCTACAAAGGTTACCACCACTAAAAATTAGATTTCATTTTTTTTTCCACTTTCCTAAAATTTGCTTGCAAAAATTGCAAATTGCATAAACATCCGCAGTCTGGTAATCAATTATTGCCTTTAGTTCTGTACCGATCGTTGAAGAGGAAACACGTATTCTTTTAAACACTTGAATTTGCTACAAAGTTTGTTTTACATTTCAAAATAATTTATTACTTATAGGTTCCCGTAATATTTATACGATCGCATGGGTAACAGTGTGCCACAGTGATGCACAGTTCTTTTAACCCCTTGCCCTACAATAACGAGCCAGACTCGTCATGAAGATTCTGAATAGAGTCTAATAAATGTGAACGTTATTAATTTCCTTTAAATCGAAATAAAAATCTATTTTTTTTTGTAGTTGATATATATCCTTTGAGGAAAACGTAGCCATAGAATAAAAATAAAGTATCTTTTTTTCATCTATGAAATTCCGAACGATGAAGAATTTCTAATCATTATAATCAGAAAATAAATAGTAGTGCAAGGGGTTAAGTGAAAATTTCTCTTTGGAACAGTCTTCGTGGTTAGATTTAAATTCTTAGATTATATTAAATTTATATTCTTAGATTATATTAGATTTATATTCTTGGATTTATATTCTTCGTGTATTATATTTAATCTGCTATCTAAAATATTCGTTGGTCGTGTGTAATAGCATGTATTTTCGCTGTTCCACATGCTGGTGCATTTCCATCGGACACGGGCGGAGAGCAGCAAACACCGGGAGCGCGCGAGTCCCCTAAATCAACGGTAATGAACATAATACGCCGATCGGACCGGTCCCGAAGATTCGCTTAACAATTTACGAGCGGATGATCGACCGTGTTCCTCCGAAGCAGAACAAAACGGGGGCGGCCATGGGATCCGCTCGGGCGAGCGCGGCGGTCGTGAACGGAACGAGGCGTGAAATAATTTCAGTCCGTTCCTGCGCGCCGCGAAACGAGAAACGATCAATCTAACGATCCAGCCTGGAGAACCGACAGGAACAATCGTGGCGGGATCGATGACGGTGTGCCACGTGGGGGAGGATCCAGTCTGTCTTTCCCCCCGGGATCTTTGACCCGGTTCGGAGCATCGGTTGACGTCATTCTCCGACATCTTAGGGACACGTTGCGCGGCTCGAGAATTTTGGTCGGTTTGTCGACCGACATTAGGTGAACGGACTATGCCCTCTCCCCACGGACCTCGACAACGGCCAGGTAGACCGGGTCTGTTTACAATGAGATTACCGTGTAACAGATCATTAGCGGGTGGCACGGAAACGTCACCCGGAGGATGAATAATGCCATTAGGCGACGCTCGAGGACGGTTGTTCATCAGCCATGTGACCCGGAGTAAAAGTACGCGATTCGAATCGCGGACTTCCTGCCGCAGATAATTAATTATTCGCGGTGACTAAGGGCCGTTGCTTTCGCGGAAGCTCCGCCATCGTTCCGCTGCCCTTTTGCCACCGGGATTCGTAATTCCGCTGGAACCATGCTTTTTACGCGAATTATCGCAGCCTCCTATTTTTGGCGTCGATCATTCCCGGTCCGGAATGTCTCTTTTGGCTGTAAATCTTGACGGGAGTCCAGGATGTATTCCTTCCTCTAGCAATTTGATATTTTTACAATGTTCCACTATTTCCACCGTTTCCATTTCTCGTTTTTGTCGTAAATGTATAAAATCCGCGGTTTAACGATTATGTTCCTGTACCTTAATTTGGCTCCCCTCCCGTTGGCGTCACCATGGACACACGTTCATAAAGTGTTCCACGAGTTATCGTGCGAGTAAGAAAAATAATGCTGTCTTGATTTGCGTTGAAATGAAGCAAGTCGGCGAATAAATTCACGAATATCTCTAACTTTGTCTTTGATCAGAAAAAGAAGATTCGAAGGAACGGTTTTTTTTAAATGCTTAATGATAAATGCACTTAAAGAATTCATCAAAGAGTCGTGGTTTCTAAAGAACGTGATTGTAACATCAGCGAAGCTAACATTGTTTCTGCAAATGCTTCATCCTTTATGCAGACTGGCCCTGGAAAAGCTTTCACTCGGCTGGCTGCGCGCAGGCCGGCATCGTGATGGCAACATTACCATCATCAGGCTAATTAGACTAGAGTCTTTTTGAGGTCAAGCTTCCCGCTAAATGAATATTCGCGGAGCCTAAGAGCCGCGAGATAATAATGTCGTTCCCCGGGATCGCCGTAGTTGGTCGAACAGCGTTTTCTTCCATCGACCAGCCGTCCGTGTCGCGCGTCCTCGCATAATCTCGCGCGCGAGTAAATTACACGAGGTCCCGCGGCAATTTCTCGGTCAGCGTTTCGGCGGCTATGACGCATTTGCATTTCCATCGAACTCGAGCGGCCGGACCCAGCAACGGTTCGCAGCTTCCCGTTCGCTTCTTCCCGCGGGTTCTATCTTTGCGTCCGTGCCCGGGGCTGGAAACGATCCCGCTTGTTGCCCACTCTCGTTTCGTCTAATTCGGTGAATGTCCTCCAGATACTTTAGACAGCCAAAGGAGCCCCGGCTTCTATTCCTGGAGGCGTTTTATTGCGACGCGGAGCTCGATGATAAGGCTGTTGCGTCCGTGGTTTACGAGCTCGTTGCGGGCCCGATGAGCCTCGGGGATCTACGCGTTTCGCTCGTTATCGAATTAAAAGTCGCTGGAGCGTCATACGAATTTAGCCGGCGAACCACCGACGTTTCTTACCATCCTCGTTTCTTGCTCGAACGGCTTTTGGAACTTTGATAGCCGCGCGAGCACCGAGCATCAACAAATGCGAGGCCTACTCGAAGCTACAGAGAGATTTCTTATTGCTGCGGTTCAAACAGTACGGTCTTGCAAGGGGCGTTAGAGTTTTGAACACTTTGAACGCCAAACAAGAAAGCTTAAAAATTCCACGAAATCAAAGTAAGTTATTTGATAAAATAGAAATTGATAAAATTAAATGTATGATATTGTGTGGTTCTCCAACTTTCTTGCATTTTACAGATCCTAATTTTGGTACAATGAATGTATTAACGTAAAAATTCATTTTAACACGTTGAGTGCCATGTCACCCATATATGGGTGACGGAATTATTTGTCCAGGTTTTAAAATGAATCTTTGCGTTAATATATTAATTGTTCCAAATTTTATTAGGGTCTGTTACATGCAAGAAAGTTGGAGGACTATTCAATATCATACATTTAATTTTTTACAATTTCATTTCATTAGATAACTTACTTTGATTTTATGGAATTTGTTCAAGTTGGACAATCAAAGTGTTAAAGCCTGAACAAATAATTCCGTCACCCATATATGGGTGACATGGCAGTCAACGTGTTAACACTACAACTACCGGATGGGTCAAAATGACTTTTTTTTTTATTAATTGTAAGCATTTAAACCCTGTTGGGTTTATTTCGCTCTACAGGGACAATGCGAGTGAATATCATATAATATGAAATACAGTAATAGTGCAATAAGGATACAATAATATTACAAGTAAGTATAGTAACAATGTCCGTTAACACTAAATATGTAGATTACAATTTTTGTGGTGAAGGAATGGATACTAATACAAGCTTTAATCCTTTGCACTCGAAGTTACTTTAACTCCAAAATGAAACATTGCTTCCTACCTAGAATAGGTAAGGGGCCGCGAACTCATGTTTTATGGCAGTGTAATTTGTACAATGAGGAAAGAGTAGAATCAATTAAAAAGCTCCGCGTACACTTAACTTTCAGCTACCAATGGATGTTTCATAGATCATAGCCAAACTCAATATCAGAGCTTGTCATTACATGTTGTCATTTTTGAAAAGCTGCGGCCTTAGTGTATATTGGTTTATACTGCGTCTAGTATCAACCCTTAGCACTCGAATGGCGACTATAAGGCGCCACTAAAAATTGCTATATCATTATTCAAAATATTTTTTACATTATTAAATATGTTTGGATTTAATAAATTACTACAAATGTCAGTATTGTACGAGTAAATTCCACCATTTTCGTAGGTACAACGTGAAAAACAAATAAATAGAAGGAAAATATTTTGGATCGGAAGGAATGTTTCGTTTTGGAGGTAAAATAACTTCGAGTGCAAAGGGTTAATGTTTTCATTATAACGTTTATATACCTTCAGTTTTCTGTGAATCTCTAGTAATCTCCATAATGTTGTAATAAATCTCATATCAGATTTTCTATAATAAAAAAAGGGGGCCGCGGAGCTCGAGAGGCCTCGGACGCCGAGGAGTGTAAACATAATAGGCAAGACTCGTGTTGTTGACATACATCGAGAATTCGCTGTACCAATTAACGCGTAAGAATTAGGAGGGATCTAGCCACCTGGGCCGCAAGTTCGTGAAAATCATTCGAAGCCTCAAGGTTAAGAAAAGTTGAACGAGTTATAAGAAGAAAACGATGAAATTAGATTTGCCGGGGCGGAAAGTGTAGGGTTTTAACGTGAAGAGTTCAGAAGCTGGGGCCCAGCTAATAAAGCTAATCCAGATTAAGTTTGCGCAGACGGTGTGGCTAAAAAGCAAATGGTTTCGGAGTCTGCGTTTCTTATTCGAGGTCCAAGTAGCGTAAGAGCGTCCTCTGTTCGGTGTTCGGGCCAAAACTCGCGTCGTTGGCCCCCTTATTCCCCTCCCGCCCCTCTGTTGGGTTTTATCGGCGGGCCGAAACACTGTTTCGGGTCCTTGACCGTACTTTTACGACGTGACGAGCTTTAACGCGCTCTAACTTTCCCCTCCGCCGTCCCCTGATCTCCGTAATTGGAAGCCGGATTATAATCTCGAACGTAACGCGGCCGATATAAAAATTCCCGGGCTTAAAGTTTGTTGTTCGGTCGACGGGACGTCCTCGGGGGCCCGGCCCGACTGTTTTAATGGCCCCGCGGCGTAATTAAATCCGCACGGAAAGACGAATCGCAATTTCACGGAGCTAGTTCGCGAATTTTCGCCGATAATCTGGGACGAGCGCACGCGTCGCGACGCGTTCCACGGTTTCTGTTCGGAAACCGCTCTTTTTTAATGAGATCGAGAACCCCCATGGCGCTAGCCTACTTTTTTTTCACTCCTTCGACCCCCGGCCGCTCTCGTCCCCCGAGAATCTAATTAATTTTGCGCGGCAAGCGGAATTGTGGTCGGAGAGACTAATTGAAACGAATATTAAACGCTTGAAAATTTTTCTCCGCTCTCCTGTACGGGCGCGCTTTCGTCGACCCCCTTTGCCGCCACTTAACCCAGACCCCTCTATGAGCGCGTCAACACCCCCGCTGCAGCCCAAAGTCAGCTGACTGGCTTTGTGCTACCCCCTCCCCTAGTTGACAATTTTTTACTTTTGAGAAAAAAATGCCAAGGAAATTCGTGGTGGACCAGTTAAAATTGTTTTCATCTGATACAGTGGTTTAGAAATATTTCTTGCAACTAGTCAATTCGTTTTTCTTATTTTCTATGTCATTTGATTGTTTCCACATACTCTTATCCGTATAAAATGATTTAATGCTAGATCTACACGGTACTAAAAGTTTGCGTTACTTCATAAAAATGTAAAAAGAGTATTTATCCAACTTTTTAGCGATTTTTATTGAATAAATTGAATTGTAACTGTGGATTAGACTGCGGACAGTTATACAGAGTAACAATTACTTGCGCCAATTGCATGTTACTGGAGCAGAAGGTCAAGCGCTAATAATTTAAACGAGTTTGAAAATAACATATCGATATTCTCAATTTCTTTCAACCGTCGCACTGTTCTACACCTTACCTGAAAATTTTTCTTATAAATATATAAAATTCACAGCCTACTAAAAATGTCACAAATAGGAGCAAGTCAGAAGTCATCAGTCAATAAAAAGGCTCGCGAAATGCCGTCTTTTACGATCGCGTGTCCAGGGTGATAGTACGACAACCATAGTTGCGGAGCACTACACGGGACTTTGGCGTCGAAGTTTTTATCCGAACTCCCGTCTGTGTATAAATTAACGTTCAACTTAATTAAATGTTGTAATAGCAGCGATGGGATGGATGTAGAAGCAACAGCTTCGGAAAGTTTCGGGGGGCAGGCGGCTCCGGCTCAGGCAAGTTCGGTCTTAACACCGTAAAAGCGGCTCTCCATTATTTCCTCGAAGCTGATGATTAAGCCCGTTGGCGAATTTAATGCCGCGGATATCGACACGCGGACTATAAATAGAAGGAAGCGTGGACCCCCTTATCGATTATGAAACAGTAGGGCTTCCCTCGGGCCGGGAACACCTCTGGTTGCTCGTGGGAGTTATGCTCCTGTGGAAAAGTCAATAGAAACTCGAGACTCCTGCCGCTACTCGATACGATATTGTAGGAAATCGATAAAAGCGTGTTCGAACCATAACGCAATCTTCTGATGGGGAGGTGCGTTCGTGGGGTTCCACGTCGTAAATAAAAAATCGCTCTATAAACCAGTAACACGCCTGCGAATCCTTCGCAGTTTGCACGGGACACGAAGACACTCACAAGTGCAAGATCAAGGTCCTTCGCACATTATTAGACTGCGAAACTTCATGCAAAATACACTCCTCGCCAAAAAGATAGCCCAGGTGTGCTATCTTTAATTTCTCAATGACGCATGTAGTTTTACGTTTTTGACGTATCATCTCAAAACATTATGAGCTCACAATATGCGGTTTGTTGAAAATATTGGGTTGGCAACTAAGTAATTGCCGATTTCAGTTATAGATGAAACTATAACTTGACTCAGTTTTTGGCCGAAAAGGATCAGACTTTCTACGAGCGTGGAATTTTCAAGTTGTCAGAAAGATGGCAAAAGGTCATCGAACAAAATGGAAAATACATCATAGATTAAAGTTCATTCCAAGTAAAAAAAAAACTCTTTTATTTCATTGAACAAATCGGCAATTACTAAGTTGCCAACCCAATAATTTAAAATATTATAAGGTTTAGTGAGTAACAAAAAAAAATTTTTTTATTCCAAGAACTCGGTAATTATTTACATTAGGGGCCCACCGATTTTGATGACTTTGAAATATGACCCGAAATATGTCCGTATATGCCTGTCAACATAAACAGACAAGACAGTGTGTCTCAACTGATTGAAGTCGTTTTAAGTTGTGACCGTGGTCGCCTCATCAGCGGCCACAATTTCAAATCTAACCCACACCTACTGCGATCACTTTTTGAGATGTTGAAACTCTTTTGCGAATATCTCGGAAACTATAGCTGAGAAGCAGTAACATGTATAGGAAAAAGTTGTTCAGAATGATGACCTTGATAACATATTTCAAGGCCAACAAAATCGATGAGGAAGCCCCTAATGTAAATAATTACCAAATAATGTTAAGGAGTCAGTTTCAGTGCTCTGTAAATCTAGTGTTAAAGGAACATTGAAGTCGCAAAATATGAAAGAAAACCTTGCATCCAATATTCTACATACAAATAATAATACTACATTACAAAATACTAATGTAAAGTGTACACTGTGTGAGATGGAACATAATCGTGTGCGTGCCTCGAGACAAACGAAATTTGACACTAGGTTCACGGGGCCTGTCAAAATGACGGGATCTAATATTTATAATTTACAATTAGTGACATTGGGAAGACGTATCCATGGGGAATTATTCAACAAAATTATTTTTTTGGGTATATATTATTTAAAAAATTGATACAAATGTGGATAGACACGTTCTTGTTATTTTTGTAAAATAATGTTAAGTAGTCAGTTTTAGTGCTTTGTAAATCTAGTGTTAAAGGGACATTGAAGTTGCAAAATATGAAAGAAAACCTTGCTTCCAATATTCTACATACGAATAATAAAATATAATACTAATGTACTACAAACTACATTATAAAATACTAATGTAAAGTGTACTTACTTCTGAATCTTCTGTACCTCCGGCGGATCCACAGCACACAATTGTTGACTCACGAGGATAGGTCCGGACAACAATTGAACAACAATCACTAAACTCTACACAACACACTTAACGAAATCGTGACAGCAGACGAGAAGATGTTACTCCGACCACGAATAAAATAATACTGCGATTTTAACCGTTCCCCTTCCACGGACGTGTGATACGAAAGCAGGGAATTCCGGGAAATAGGGTCGGCGCCCCGCCATAATTTGGTTACCTTGGTTTTGTATCTAGTTTTTATAGACCCTCAGCGTCTAACCTGCCTAGGATAACCTGACCGTACTACCTCCGTGGAAGGGATCATTGTTAAAATCGCAGTATTATTTTGTTCGTGGTCGGAGTGACACCTTCTCGTTCGTTGTCACGATTTTATAAAATGTGTTGTGTGTGTGTGTGTGTTGCGTGTGTTGTTTAGTGATTGTTGTTCAATTATTCGGACCTATTCTCGTGAGTCAATAATTGTGTGCTGTGCATCCGACGGAGGTACAGAAGATTCAGAAGTAAGTACACTTTACATTAGTATTTTATAATATAGGATTAGTATTCGTATGTGGAACATTGGATACAAGGTTTTCTGTCATATTTTGCAACGTATATTAACGATCATTAACGATTTGGTATATAGTATAATTTAATGTGGTTGAAATAAGATACTACTTTAAACAAATATTTTTATTTTGATAACCAGATAGATAAAATGAAATATTTTTATTTTGTATTTCAAATATTTCCTTACAATGAAAATAAGTTGAGCAAGTAGTTAATATTATAAATTATAATTTTTAACATGAGAAGCTATAATAGTTAGCAAAGTATTATTTGTAGTTTAATTACGAATATGTAACATGTTGATAAACAGACTACAATATCGTAATAACATTACAGGCAACAAAATATCATAAAAATATAAGTTACTGTCAACTATTTGAAATACTATTTTACACAGTCCTACACACACCTACTCCGATCACTTTTTGAGATGTTGAAACTTTTTTGCGAATATCTCGGAAACTAAAGCTGAGCGGCGGTAACATGTATAGGAAAAAGTTGTACAGAATGATGACCTTGACAACATATTTCAAGGTCATCAAAATCGGTGACGAAGCCTCTAATGTAAATAATTACCGAACTTTCTTTTTGCCATAATCTTCAACATTTTTAAAGAAATTGTGTATTCCTTTGCGACTTCTTTTTATTACTTTCGATATTTTCGCTACTGATAACTGTTGCTGTTTTAGTTCAAGAATTTGATTTTTTTCAGACTCGTTTAATTTTTTTCCGCGATCCGTACTTACAAGTTTATATAATATTGTACTGTAATTAGTCATTCAGAAATTAAAGATAGCACATCTGAGCTATCTTTTTGACGAGGAGTGTAGAAATTGTCCGCCAGAAAAAAAATACTTAGCTAGCTCTAGTTCAAAGTTCAGAATCAATCGGATGAGGAACTATAGTTGAAAAAATCAGGCTTGCTCGACACAGGACCGCGAAGGGGTCAGAAATATTGTTTGCGCACAAAGTGAGCGACATTCCGGGCCCGAAAGTTTTGACTGCGCATCAAGACGTAGCCTGTGTTTACCAATTTGTGTTCTGGAGGCGAGCGTCGACCTCGTTCATGCTCGTGGCTTCGATCGCGGTGGTACCTGCTCCGCGGACGTCACCGCTCGCTCCGACAAGAGAAACGAGAGGAGCCGTGACTAAGTCACGGAACATCCGTGAGTCACGAGAGCACGCCGGGTCACACCGTGTACCCGTCGCTTCCCGGGGAAAGGCCGAAGAGAATAGACGTCGTTAGGCGCGGCTCAAGAGGCCCGACCCGGAGCTTTAAAGCGCCACTTAACCCTCGCTGGGTCGCTGTTGCACCGCGTAAAAACGGCCTGGCCCGAAACAGCTGGCCAAGCCCGCGTCAGCCCGAAAATATCAGTCCTACCGGACTCTCGAAAAATATCGGGGATCCCGAGAATAAATAAAAAATTTCCGAAAATACCGCGATTCAAGAGAATGTTCCCCGAAATATCGGGAGTCCCAACATATTCCGAAATTTTTTAAAAACCCGACTTGTCCCCACCGTCGAACACTCGATTCTCAAAAAATATCGGGAATCCCGAGAATAAATAAAAAATTTCCGAAAGTATCTTGATTTAAAAGAATATCCCTGAAAATATCGGGAGTTCCGAAATTTTTAAAAAACCCGACTCGTCCCGAATACTCGATTTTCGAATTGATTTTCGGGTGCTCCGACACCTCCACAGCTGGCGGATCAATCACGCCGACCGGAAACCGAGTCCCCAATCATTTCCAGCACGAACCTTCCTCTGCTGCACCGGTCTCGTTCCAACGGAGCCTGACGATCGTCCAAGGACACCGATCTCTCCATCGGTCCGTTGACATTCAGCCCCGAATCAACTTCTCGAAGCAACCTTGACCATCGATCGCCTCCACGATCAACCTCGTTTCTAGGATCCCTGGACCGTGAATAGTTTCCCTCGGGGACGTTCTCGATTGGAGCTTCTGCTCCTGGAGCTGGATATTTCGGGTTTGCACAGGATCATTCCGCGACGTTTATCATCCAGGTCTTGGCGACATATATACAGAAATCTCTGTAGTAGAGTTCAATAATCGTTATTTGTTTAATACGTTGAGTGCCATGTCACCCATATGTGGGTGACGGAATTATTTGTCCGGATTTTAAAATTATTTTTTACGTTAATATAGTCATTGTACCAACTTTGATTAGAATCTGTAAACTGCAAGAAAGTTGGAGGACTACTCAATATCATATATTTAATTTTTTTCAAGTTTTGTTTCATTAAATAGCTTGCTTTGATTTTATGGAATTCTTGAGATTTATAGTTTGGCAGTTAAAGTGTTAATCGTGTGATCATTTACAGATTACACGTTCAAAAGAGCCTATTCCAAGTTTTATATTTTATTCTTTCATTACACAATTTTAGAAGAGCAGTTCCGAAGGATAACACCACCAGTTTATATTAATAAACAAACGCGATTTTATTTATAGTAATAATTTCAGACGAATTTTTATTCGCATTTAGCTTCTCATTTTCTATTTAAACTTTAATTCAACGGATACACTCCCTCAGCTTCTTACATTTTGCAATTGATTACTTATGGGTATCCCTAATATAACAAAAATCGATTTTTCCGAACCGCTAGATCAGATTGTCCTCTCAAGAACAAAGTCGGCCGTCCGTGACGCGAATCGGGATCGTCCCGCGACCGGAAACAGCGTCGCTTCACACCGGAAGTCTACGAACTAGCGAATGTTCTTGCTTCTCAGGCGTTTCCGTCGTTCGTCGACGAGATTCAGATCGCGATTCGGCGGACACAGGAGGCGATTCGTCGGACCCGGTGTCCTTAAGTGCGGAACGGCGTACTATGCCTCTGGACAGACGCTTTTCCTCCCAAGTTTCCCCGCGATTTTTCCGAAGAAACGAGGCGCTTCGAGCTCGCAGGAAATGTACGAAGTTAAGCTGACAGAGGACGCCGAGTTTCTTCGGAAGTTCCGTGGACGGTGGGTGGGCAAGAGAAACCGTTCGGTGTCCTCGGATATTTTTGCTCGCGGAGATATGATATCGACGAACAGTGATGGATGGTGGCAGTTTGTTGTCCCGGTTTTGTGTCGCGAGTCGTGGATCATCCGACGGGATTCTCCGGGACGCGTGAGTGGCTCAGGCTCGGCTTTCTCGAAAATGTCTTGGAAGATGTTGTCACGTTCGATGCTGCCACCGCTGCGACGCACAGTGGGCAAAAACGGCCTTTTTCGATTCAAAACCAAAGAACTTTCGATAGGAATGAGATAGAGCGATGAAATTTTTTTTAAATGAAAGCTGAAACTTTGTAGAATATGGGAAAATAGGGAGATTACGGTACGAACGTTTTTTAACCTTGAGAAAATTCGTTAAAGTTGCACAATTTCAAGAAAGTGCCAGTAGTAATGACAGCGATACGTCAAGTGATGGCGAGATGTGAAGTGCTTCATGTTTCGTAAGTAACTCAAAATGTTAAAATACTTCATTATTATTATTTTTATTGTGTTTTATATATGAGAATACGATATACTTTCAAACTAGTGTGTTATCAAGTCATTTTAACGAAAAAATTTCATTAATTTGTGTCACAAAAGTCTATTTTTTTCAAAAACCAGAGGTCGTAGACAAATTTTGAAAACAGATTTGAAATCAGCTTGAAAAAATCTATGGGAAACGATATATAGCATGTTAAAAAAAAAATTTCCGCGCGTATTAGCCACAAAAACAAAATTTTCTTGAAATTGTGCAAATTTAACGAATTTTCTCAAGGTTAAAAAACGTTCGTACCGTAATCTCCCTATTTTTCCCATATTCTACAAAGTTTCAGCTTTCATTAAAAAAAAAATTTCATCGCTCTACCTCATTCCTATCGAAAGTTCTTTGATTTTGAATCGAAAAAGGCCGTTTTTGCCCACTGTGCGACGGTGGAAATACAAATAGTAATGTGATTTAGTTGTGACTAAAAACGAAGGCGACCAAATTCAATTCTTTATTATTGTTTCCCTCAGGGTTACAATAATTCTCTCTATAGGTTCACACCTATGCGGTCACCCCCATCTTTCGATGAGCCCCAACCAACATCATCGCTTAACCTCAACGATCGCCATCCCACGACACCACCGGTCGAACCACCATTCGCCGGCATAAAACAAAGGCGATCAAATGAAAACTATTTACAGTTGACCATTTATTGGGTGTGGGAAAAAGTTCGTGACGTTTTTCCCGATAGATGACTTCAATTGCGAATAACTCTGGAAACATAGATCGCAGCTACACCACTAAACGCTCGTTGGAAAGGTGACACTTCGAGCGTTACTTCGAGTGTACAAACATAGAAATTGGTGCAGTGGTTGGAAAGTTTTTTGCGTTTGAAGCTGGAGAAAAATAATTAAAAATTGCGCTATATTTTACAATATTATTACGACAAAGGGAAGAACGCTGCGCAGGCTTGTGAAAAAATTTGTGCTGTGTACGGTGAAGGTACTTTATCAAAATCTGCTGCACGGAAATGGTTCGATCGCTTTCGGTCTGATAATTTTGATGTGAAAGATGAGTCACTCACATAATTACACACACATAATTTTGATGTGAAAGATGGCATCATGGCTCTACCCGAAAAATGGCGAAACATCGTTGATAACAATGGAGCATATTTGGTTTAAATAAATTCATTTTCACGCTGTAAGAAAACCAGCTGAATTTTACGAAGAAAACGCCACGAACTTTTTCCCAGACCCAATATTATAATTGATTTTATATTTGAATTGAATTTTCCAGAAAAGAATCTGTGCGCCGCGTGGCAACTGCGCTCCCGGGCCGCGCGGTCTATTAATCCCCGAAAGAGAGGAAAAGCTCAAAGCGGAACCGCGGAAAGCTCTTGACCCCGTTCCGCGGCTAAATGGCCCCGACGGTTTTTCTCCGTTTGCGGGACGAACAAAAGGAATCGCGCCGGCACAACGGCCCGGTCGCCCCGTTCCGTTCAGGATCGATCGTTCTCCAGCACCAACACCACCGGCCAGGATCTATCCGGCGAAGGAGCTGACCGGAAGGTCACGAACGATCCTCCCGAGGACTTTAATCGGCTGGCTCGCGGCCATCGTTTCAATTTTCCGCTACTCGAGCAGGCCTAACGTGTCGTTGAACGATCGCGAGCTCGTTAGGCCGGCCAGCCTCTCTGGTTTGCTGCGAGATTTGCTCCGAAATTAGATTCACATATCGGCTAATATTAGGTTTCGATGGGAATTCGATCGGTCGGGCCCTGAAGAACGTTTTCGTTGCATTTAATAAAATTGTTGAATACGAGAGAACGATCGGTGGAAAAGAAATTAATTGGCCGGCGACAAAGAAAGTACTCTATTCGTTATGGCTAAATAGTAGAGTAGCTGGATCGACAATAAGTTTTCCAGTTACTTTGTAGGTCACAGGAATGTACGCTACCTTGATATTTCGCCGCTTTCTCGACTCTTTGAGATTGAATAATAATTCACGTTTAACGGAACGTTACTTTTACCACTGCATACTTCCATTTGAAATTTATTGGCAATCTAGCTATATTGCACCATTACTCTCGCCACTGTAAACATTTCCCGTATTTAACGTTGCATTAGGTCGTAAACCGGGTCTTTGATGTTGTCCGCAACGATTTCTGTTGCGGAAAGAGTACACGTAATAAAGCAATTTTATGCTCAATATTTTCATCGCTTTCGACTATTTATACACAATGGTGAGAAGTTGTTCGAGATTTATGCCATCGATTACGAGATTGACCGTATAAACAGTGATATGACGAAGGTTCGTTTTGAATCGTGATTATGGACTTCTTTTCCGTTGTGTTATTAGTAGGCTCTGCGGCGCCAATATTCCTTGCCGGTGCATAAAGCCCCATGGAAAACACTCGTTCACCGTTATTGACCCGTCTCCTAGCTCTGCTATCGACTTCTGCGAAGGATCGTCACCCTATTCTAGTTGGCGCCATTCTCGTCGAGGCTCGTACACCCCCCAACCCCCTCAGGACAGACAGGAAATCGACCGGTCCGCGATTACTTTTAATTTACCGTCTGTTCCAGCATCGAACTCCGCCGATTGCCGATCTCTCTTTCCCTCCGGTTTCCCTCGGATCAGGGAAACCGAGGGAAACCGAGGGAAAAGGCAGAGAGAGAGAGAGAGAGAGAGTTTCGTTGGATTCGGGCGTTAAGGGCGTCCGACCCACGGAAGCCGCCTCCAACTGTTTCAGGAGTTATATCCTGCAAGAATTATCACCGATGGGAAACACGGCCTCCCGTAGGATATTAGCAGCCAAGGTCCGCGCCGGTCTACACACGGCGAGGTGTCAAAGGTCGTCGCAACCTCTCCGGAGGCATTGGACTTGGCCGAGGGTCGGCCCTCTGAGACTTGTTCGACTGCTCCTCGAGGGATGCTTGATACTTCTGACGCCATTTGCTTCGCTTTCCCTTTGTTTTGTTTTTTTTTTCATCGGACAAATACCCTCCGACAGCACCTCCCTTCTGCGAAAAACCGATAAACTTGACAGGATCGGAGAAAAAAATGGTACATCGTCGTTTTTTGAGCTATGACGAAGGCAGTGCTGTTTCAAGACACTTTGCTGGGTAGTAATGAAGGATCATTATGGGGACCTTTAGCGTTATCATTTTTTATTGGCAAAAAAAAAATTATAGGCTTGACAAGATTGTTGTGCTTGGAGGATAATTTTGTAAAATTTCATCGAATGTATTTTATATTGTATTAGGTTGGTAGGAAAATAATGTCGGTTTTCACTAATACCTGGCGTTATGTTTTGTTCGATTGACTTCTGTTAACGTTGCGTTTGTTTCCTTTCTGACATTTCATAACTGCATCTTTTAGGTTACTTTTGAAGCAAATTACACGTAATTTTGATTAAAATTGTTAGTTCTGTGTCAATTTGAGCATGGAGTGCAAAAACGTACATTATAGGCACATATTGCCTTTTTATTTCCGTGGAGGTAAAAAAGCTGCCGAGGCTCACAAAGATAGATGTGAAGTTTATGGTGTGGATTGCTTAACTGAACGCACGTGCCAGAATTGTTTTAAAAAATTCCGTTCTGGAAATTTCTCACTTGAAGACGACCAACGTTCTGGTCGAGCATCTGAAGTTGATGATGACCAAATGAAAACCATTATTGAATCGGATCGTCATATAACTGTCCGAGTGATTGCAGACAGGTTAAATGTCTCGCATACAACTATAGAATATCGTTTAAAAAGTCTCGGAATCGTTAAGAAACTCGATATTTAGGTTCCACACGAACTGAAAGAAATTCACTTAACGCAACGCATCAACATATGCGATATGCACCTCAAACGAAATGAAATCGACCCTTTTCTGAAGCGAATCATCACTGGTGACGAGAAATGGGTTGTTTACAATAACACAACTCGAAAACGATCATGGTCCAAGCGTGATGAATTAGCCCAAACCACAACGAAAGCTGAATTGCACCAAAAGAAGATCACGTTGTCAATTTGTTGGATTGCAAAGGTATTGTGTATTTTGAGCTGCTCCCAAGTAACCAAACCATCAATTCAGATGTTTATTGTCGACAACTAACAAAACTGAACATAGAAATCAAAGAAAAACGGCCAGAATTGGCAAATCGCAAAGGAATCGTGTTCCACCATGCTAACGCTAGACCACGCACATCTTTGGTAACACGTAAAAAGTTATTGGAGCTTGGTTGGGAAGTGATGTCGCATCCACCATATAGCCCTGACATTGCACCATCAGATTATCATTTATTCAAAAGTTTACAAAACCCTTTGAATGGTAAAACATTCACTAATGATGATGATCTGAAATCGCACTTGGAGTTTTTCACCGAAAAGGATCAGAAGTTTTATGAGCGCGGAATTACGAAGCTACCAGAAAGATGGCAAAAGATCATAGAACAAAATGGAAAATATTTCATTGATTAAAGTTCATTGCTTTGATAAAAAAATTAGATTTTATTTCACCTAAAACTACCGACATTAATTTCTTACCAACCTAATATATTGTACACCGAAACATACTATAGACTACTTGTCATTTGCATGCATTTAATAACGATGTTATGATTGTCACTCCTAAGTCTAATATTATTGGAAACTCTATATTGGTGGTTAAAGGCAACTATCTAAATATCTTTCTCAATTATGAAGACATAAAATATATTTTCTATGCAATTTGAATCAATGGACAAATATTCTGCAACAGATATTTTTGAACATATAGTGGCCGAGTAAATGATTAAACTAGACAATTTTTAAACGAATGTCTAGCTAGAGCCACACTTTATATTTACTTTTTTTTCCGAAATTTCCATGTTTGCAAATTGCAAGTACAGTCTAATAACAGTGTGTGAGATGATAAAATGGTACGTTGTTCCCATTTTCCAAGGAACGGAAAATATTCATTGCAGAAAATTTACTTTCATGAAGCCTTTGAAGTGGTTGGCTTGCCAGTTAGTATGTTAATCTGGAACAGAAAGATGGGTGAAGGATCCTAGGATCCTTTGTGCAGAGGATCTAAATATTTCTGAGTATAAGAATGAACTCCTGTCCAAAAGGATATAAATATTTCAACCCAGACGAAATGTCCCTTTTTTCCATTTCCCATGGAACTCTTCCCTTTTTCACTTGTACATTCCCAGTACAGAACCAAAAAAAAAAAAAAAATCGACGCGACTGGCCAACGCGATTATAAGCGGCGTAGCACACGCGTTTCCCCATGTAACGCGACAAAGCAGCCTCGTCGAGAACTTCAGGATACGTGTCGCACACAATCCCGCGAGTAGTGTGAATAGAAGCGAAACGAGGGAGACGTTCCGAGAGGAAGGGGGAGAGGAGGGGTGAGAGAGGAGAGGCACTGTTGGCCGTGTAGACCGCTTAACTTTTCCAGCATTACGATTCAGTAGACAACGAGCGACGGCTTTTGGAAAACAAAAAAAAAAGAAGAAGAAGAAGAAGAAAAAATAGAAAGATGCTTCGATCCTTTGCTGGCTCAGGCCTGTCCTCGTCGGATCTACGCTCGGTCAGCGATCTTGTATGCAAACCGCGCGCGACGGCCACTTCCTTCGTGCTTCGACGACCGTCGTCTGCTGCGTTCGAAGACGTCCAGGAGACGTGACGATTCATCTGGACACCGGAAGCTCGAACCGAACGTGAGATCGAATTCAGGAAAAGCGAAGGACGACGCTGACCCTGAACGGCTGGCGCGCTATTGTTTGCCAATTGCCCCATCTGCGGTCGAAGATTTTAGGGGATAGCCGCCCCCTTGGGTCAGGTGATCTATGAAAGGTAATAAAATGTCCTCGAGTGGGACTTCTTGAAGTCAAAGCTGTCAGGACTTGAGTAATTTTCTTTGTCCCGAAAGTGCTATAAGACATAATTGAATGCTTTTCCACTATATCCTGAGGGTGCTGGGAATTGTTTCTATTAGATGTCTGTTACTACGCATAAATTGTTTAGACTATAGTGCTGTTTTATATTGTATCAGTAGATTGCGGATATGTATGCAATTTCCAATTTTTGTAGATAAATTTTCAAAAAGTGCAATGAAATAAAATCCTATTTTTAACTTCTTGAAGCCAATATTAGTTTGCTTCTTGAAGCCAAAGCTGTCAGGGCTTCAGTAATTCGTTTTCTTTGTCCTGTAAATGCTATCAGACATGATTGATTTCTGTTACTACACGTAAATTATTTCCACTATAGCGCTGTTTTATATTGTATCAGTAGACTACGGATGTATATGCAATTTCTAATTTTTGTAGATAAATTTTCAAAAAATGCAATGAATTAAAATCCTATTTTTAGTGGAAACAGCCTTTGCAGATCCATGACAAATAAAAATCGTATTAAATTCTGTCGAATTTTATATTATAGCATTTTTTGAAAATTCGCAGTCTATTTATCAGTAATAATTCTTTTAAGACCGATGATGCTGAAGAGCTAATGACGTAATCTAGAGGAATTAAAATTTAACTCTCAACTCTGAAGGTCTTCTAATACCTGAAAGAATCATTTTTCACTAGAAAGCTGTTCGAAATGTTCGTGATTATCTCCTCAAGGATTGCACCATCATTCTCGATACATTTTGTTAGACAAACTTCTAGAAGCAGGTTCACGAAACTTTTGATTGGATTCGTGCGATTCGTTTTTCGTCGATCGATCCCAATTAGCCCGCGAAACTCGTAAATTACAGAAGATAATATTCTTCGGATTTCGAAGCAGCGATTGTTTCGCGACTGAGATTAAGCGATCTCGAGCAACCGTGCTCCCGTCAAGATAAAATGGATTAACCCCGCGAGCTTCTTTCTTGTTAGAATTCGCGAGGATTAACGAGCGATAAATCATTTACGAGGAGGAAGGCTCGCGAGCGGGAAACTCGTGTAGCAAGTTTCTAGAAAAATACGATAAATTTAACAAGTTAGGTGGATCGTGTCGCCGTACTACGGACATACTGCTCGTCCTCGAAGGATCTCGAGGCTCCTCGGCCCCGATAAGAACTCATTAAAGTTTCAGATCGACCGGCGACGGTTTTCTTTCGCTGTGGATTTCCCGCAGTCCTCGAATAAAAAAGAAAAAAAAATCCGACGCGCGACAAAAACGCCATAGTAACGAGCCGAGCTTGCTTCGATGGGGTTTCCAGCTTGAGATGCAAGGGACTGCCTCACGGCGAATGCGATTGTCAATATCCTTGGTCTCAAGTGGACGCGACACTACCGAAGACTGGAAACAAAATAGACGAAACGAATAAACAGGTTTGCCCGGAGCGTTTGCTCGATCATTATTTCATATCGCTGCCACGGTCTGCTGCGAGTTGCAAAAGGCGCCGGAGAATGTGCAACGGAACTCTGCTTTTATGAAAATTGCAATTTCAATCAAGTAGGAACCGTTCTGCGAGTTGGGCGCACGAAAATGCGCCATTGACAGCCAACATTCGCAATCACGGATTATTTCGATGTATAATTCAATTTTACTCGATTTGTTAACCAGGAGACCTGATCACAAGTCTTCACAGTCCATGATTGTTCATTCTCATCTGCTTCTTTTGACTATTTTGTTTCTGTGATTTTATTTCATCTTATGTTGATCAGCTTGTTTGTCAAATAGTCGCGAAATACTTATTTAAGCATATAAAATGAATATTGTAAAAGATATGAGTACTTTTGTATTTGTAATTTTTATATTTATACAAATATTTAGGTACATTATGAGATATCATGAGATGTCATTAGAATATAAATATCCAGTAGACATCAGTCTTTTTCTTTATTCTAGGAAACGATAAATAAATTCAAAGCACTGTGACCAAGGAATAAATCGTAGCAAATAATACAGTGCTTCGTAAATAGTGGGCAAAACTTTAGGAACAGATTCCTAGTGCTTGGAGAAAAAAAAAGTTGTGTCAACACAGGTCTGGGAGAGATTACTTTCTGAATTATTAAAGTTTTTGTGCCACAATTCTCGTCACACCGTCTCGAAGGCCCGTTTAAAGGCATCGACAATGTTTTTGGGGTAATCGCCCGTCTATGTTTACGTCATCGAGGCGTACTATTATTGTTTACAATTTAGACTGGGCGCGCGTTCGGAGCTCAATGAGACGACCAGCTGAGGCTTGTACTGAGACACGAGGTGGACATTTATTAATCATTTCCTTTAAGACGATGTGACGAGAATTATGACACGAAAACTTTAATAACTCGGAAACTAATCATTTCCGGACCTATGTTAACACAACTTTTTTGTCTTCTCTAAAATATCTATTCCTAAAGTTTTGCCCACCATTAAACAAAACGCCCTGTATAACAGTATTTTTAACACTAAACCGACGAGGCATTACCAGTATCTGGTGAATATTGCCTTATAAAAATGGCAGTCTTGAATTTATTAAGATTATACGTAATTCTCAATATAATAAACGCTTGGACAAGGAAATTTATTCCTTGAAAATCTATTTTTAAAAATTGGAAATTTATTTCTTTTTAACCCTCTATGGGCCGAATTTTCTTTCGTTGGTTTCTATTCGCAGACAATTTGCAAGGCATTTACTTTGATATTTCAAGTTGATGTTGCTGCTAACCGTTATCAATATTGTTATTGGCTACCTCAGAGACATTATGTAATTAAAATGTGTACGTCATCTTGTGAGAAAACTGAAATTATTTGGTAAAATGTCCGTATATTAGCATGTGACCTGAAAGTTACACGAGCCCGTAGAGGGTTAATTAATTTTATTTATTCCACTATTTTCGATAAACGAAGTTTTACAGTTTCAATAATCGTACAATATAAAACCGGTCATTTTGACCGTGGTAGGTTTAGTGTTAAATTCTTCTGACGTTTTACTGTATTATATTACGCCTACTCATTTCTGTCATAAACGCACAATAACCGCTGTCAGCTGCAGATCCCGAAGACGTAGTGAAATCTAATTTTCACCGAAATGCATCAAGAGAAAAGGACACCACGAATCGCGACTACCCCGTACGGGCTCGCCACGCGCCGCACAGTGTGCCAAATGGCCTTTTTAGCTGGACAAAATTAAGTTTCAAATAAACAAAAACTAACTGTGCTAATATAATCTAAAATAACCATGTATTAAAACCCTTGAATATTAAAACTTGAAATTCTTTTGTTGTATGTTTACAGAGCGTGTAAACTTCACCTAAAAGACGAACACCTAACCTATAAATGAATGGGCACATTTCCCTACGCGCTAGAAATATGTTAAAATGTACTAAGGAGTATTTAAATTTCCTATATATGGTGGATATAACATCTCAAAACATGTATTTTCACTTTAGTAATTCCAAATTATCGATAACATTCCTCTATTTTTGTAAATTAAGTGTCAAAGACGGTACTTATTTTTCCACAGAAACACGAATTGTACTACTCTTTGTTAATGAATTAGTATATGTACGACGATGTTGGACCACGCGATGATTTTTACATATAATAAAGTAAAGATTCTCTACTTTATTTTAATACCAAAATTGGCTTGCAGAAAGTTGCAGAACTATACTAATTTTTACAATGAAGTTACGTCGTTTTACGTTCACGCTCGTGACAATCATAGCTCGGGCCGGGCATTTCGAACGCAGCCGATGCCACTTTGTGATTTGTTTAGTCTACTCGTTGAAACCTATGGATTGGTCTCATTCATTGTATATTGAAGGAATAAACAATGATAAGATCCCCGAGTTTTCCTCTGAACTTTCTTCGTATACAAATTCGTTTCTTCAGTCTCAGAGCGCGCCGTTAGAGAGAGAACAGCGTACCCGTCGGTCAGCGTCGTCGACGAAACCAGAAGACCAACGGATCGCGAAGCGTCAACGACACCGATATATATTTTTATAGAGTCACTGAACTGCGTTCGTTTCCCGTCTCGACCGTTGAAGGATCGCGTCGGTATCGGCCAAAGGGGTTGGCAAAGGTTGTATCTGCGGCGGCGATCGGAACAATGCTTGTCGCTGATAGCGATTTACCGGTTGGAGAAAAACAAAGGGCATGCACGTCTAAGAGAGCGAGAGAGAGAGAGAGAGAGAGAGAGAGAGAGTAATTTTTCTTCCGCCTACCGTAAGAAATCTATCGCGGTCGACCCTCGGCCGGCTGGCTCGCAAGGGAGGTTTTCTCGGGTCGCGTGGCCGTCCGCGACGGTGTTCCCGAGAGAAACGGAGAGAGATCGATAGGCTCTCCCCCGATAAGGGGAGGCCGTTTAACGCGGTAATGACGTATAGCCGAGGAGAGCGAGTGCAAAGGCCCTCTCGAGGAAGCCTCGACGCCGCTGCGTCGCGCCGAGCCGCGCCGCGTCGCGACGCGTCGCCCGGAAAAGGGAAAGGCGTACTTTCACAGCGGATTCGACCGACTGCTCCTCAACGAGCAGATTCGAAATTAGCACGGCCCGATGGAAGAGAGAGAGACACACACACACGGGGCACCCCGTACGACCCAAGGGGGGCTGTGTCCTCTGGCCGCTTTTCCCCCCTTTCGAGTGGCCAGAGGACAGCCCCCTGGTTGTACGGGGTTGCCCCGTGCCTTCCTCTTCCATCGGGCCGTGCTAATTTCGAATCTGCTCGTTGTTCCGGCCAACGCGCCGACAAAGCTTTGATGCCTCCGGCACAGTACAAAAAATGACGCGGTGGAAAAAGGTGCAAAAGAAAGACGGAGGTGGCTGGCCAACGGCGAGGGGGGTGGCGAACGAGGACCCAAGGGATGAAACGATCGAACCCACCCCATTGAAGAAAAAAAAAGAGCACCGAGGCCCGATCGATTTTAATGAAATTTTTCGGTTAATTCGCCGCGCTTTGATTCGCGTTTCGGAACCATCCGCTACTTTTTCCTCCTCTGTGTCGACGGCCAAGGGGTGCCGGGCTCGGTTCCTGTGCTCCGCGAACCTACTCGGTGCACGCTTCGCCGCCATTTCCCCGGGATTTTCGAAACCAATTCGCCGTCCCATTTTTCTTGCTCGCTCGGCCACGAAATATCGAGCCGTGAGATTGCCGCAGATGGCGGAAGAATACGGGGACTGTTTCGATCAACGGGACTACCACCCGCTCGTTTTCACCGATATCGCCCGGCAGTTTGTTGTTGACACACGACCCTCCGCATGCTACGGGCACTCCGATAGAGAAATTGATACTGCCGATCGGTGTTTCCGCGATTCGTACCGTGCGAGCGCAACCGGTAAACTACAGTCCGCGACAATACTATTAGACATCACTTAACACTTTGCGTGGCAAACCAGAACCCTAAAAAATTCCATTAAACCAAAGTAAGTTATTTAATGAAATAAAAATTGAAAATAATTATATGTGTGATATTGAGTAGTCTTCCAACTTTCTTGCATTTTACAGATCTCAATCGCATTTCTTACAATGAATATATTAACGTAAAAATTCATTTTAAAACCTGGACAAATAATTCCGTCACCCACATATGGGTGACATGGCACTCAACGTGTTAAAACGAAATAATTATGTATTATATGAAAGCATTTCATCGTCTTTCATGCAGTGTTATTATTTACTTCTGTGGACGGCGTTCCACGCACTGTTCCTCCATCGCGTTTTAAGTGATGTCTTATAGTATTGTCGCGGACTGTACAAGTTTAACCCGCTGACTGGTCTCTGCGTGCTAATTCTGTCTTTGTAATTTCCGGCGAATTTTTGTTCGTATTTAGTTTCTCATTTTCTATTTCAACTGGAATTCAACGGATCAAAAGCACATACCAAATGCACAGCCTCTTGCATTTTGCAGATACTAACCAAATTCACCACAATAGACATTTCCGCCTCACATTTCTGGAAGACGTGGCGCTCGAAGTGCTAAACAAGATTGTCAACTGAACAGCTAAGTATACAGACCAAGGGAAACATGCTGCGTTCAACGAAAATTTGTTTGATAGTACTTGAAAATAATAACTTCTGATAGTTCTTGAAAAAATAGTTCTTGAAAATAATAACAATGTACTTTAACGAGTACATTGCACCATTTTCGTATGTATTACATGAAAAATATATACATATAGAAAGGAAATATTCTAGGTCGGAAGAAATGTTTCGTTTTGGGGTTAAAATAGCTTCGAGTGCAAAGGATTAATAAATCACAAGAGTGTATTTATTGAAGTAAATTCAATTTCACAAATAAATTAGTCAACTCAACCAATATATAACAAACTATAAGAAACATGTGTTAAATACATTTTGTACAAATCCCTCTTGTGCGTTACACCGCTATTAATAATTACTGAGCTTTTCTATCGTGTTTCTACTTTAGATTTCTACTTCACAAACACGGGGGAAAACTACCCTTATGTTTTCTGTGACCATAGAATAAAAGATACGTTCTCGCCTAGTTCGATAGCATACCATTGTTGAGATGCTATCGCCTCTGTATGCGTCAGGCCGGATTAGAATAATCTCCGAGCGAAATATCGCGTCGGCGATTAGCGGACGTAGGAAAATTCAATTTTGATAGCGTCGCGAAGCTTTTAAGCAGCCCCACTTAATCTGCGAATATTCAATTCAATCTCGACCCAGATACAACCGGGTTTCCGTGCGGCTACACCATAAGGAAAGTTCGCGGCGGACCAAGAAAATTGCCAATAAATTTTCGCGTGCGCCGCTTCCTCGCGCTCACCTGCCCGCGCTATCGTTATTAATTCGGTCGTTGTACCTGCGCGCGAGGAATCGCCGATCGATTCGTTTCGGGAAGAACCGAGCTAGCAACTGCATATACTCGTCCGCATTCATTTTCCCCCTCGCTTCTATCGCGAATCTGAATGCTCGTAACACCCTCGCTCCGCGAACTGGTTGCACCGATTTTTAAAACCGTGCTAAAAGCCTCCGTGATCTGTTATTCGAGGGGGAGAAAAATTGAAGGTCCTTAAGTGAAATTGTGAATTAACGAATCCTGAATCGGGAAAGCTGATTACAAGCGATACGATCGTTTGAAAATTTACGAGAAACGAAAGATAAATTATGAACGTAGGATTTTTTGGGAGACTGGGTCAAATTCTCGTAATATTTACGTTCAGTTAATTGCAGGTAATACGGTCGTTTGGGAATTTAGGAGAAATGAAAGATAAATTACGAACGTAGGATTGTAGGAGACTGGGTCAAATTCTCGTAATATCCAATATTTTTGTTCAGTTAATTGCAGGTAATACGGTCGTTTGGGAATTTAGGAGAAATGAGAGATAAATAGTAAATGTAGGATTTTCAGAGAGGAAGAAATTAGAGATAAGTACAGTGTTACAGATAAATATTGATTTTGAAGAATATTGTCTAATAGACTGATTGTGAAATCTCGTAATATTTATGTTCAGTCAATTGCAGGTAATACGGTCGTTTGGGAATTTAGGAGAAATGAAAGATAAATTACGAACGTAGGATTGTAGGAGACTGGGTCAAATTCTCGTAATATCCAATATTTTTGTTCAGTTAATTGCAGGTAATACTGTCGTTTGGGAATTTAGGAGAAATGAGAGATAAATAGTAAACGTAGGATTTTCAGAGATGAAGAAATTAGAGATAAGTACAGTGTTACAGATATAAGTATTGATTTTGAAGAATATTGTCTGATAGACTGATTGTGAAATCTCGTAATATTTATGTTCAATCAATTGCAGGTAATACGTTCGTTTGGGAATTTAGGAGAAATTAAAGATAAATTACGAACGTAGGATTGTAGGAAACTGGGTCAAATTCTCGTAATATCCAATATTTTTGTTCAGTTAATTGCAGGTAATACGGTCGTTTGGGAATTTAGGAGAAATGAGAGATAAATAGTAAATGTAGGATTTTCAGAGAGGAAGAAATTACAGATAAGTACAGTGTTACAGATAAGTATTGATTTTGAAGAATATTGTTTAATAGACTGATTTGTGAAATCTCAACAGCGGAGATTATTCACTGTCGAAGCGTGAAAGACGTTCAAGCAAAATTCCGAAGATTTATCCGGCAACTTCGCCACGTGAAAATTGCCGCGTTGAAATTACTGCACAGCAAGTGAAGCATTTAAGTTCGCAGTGCGCCCCTTTGTGTTCAGCCCGGTGATCCTTTCATCCAAGTTTTTTAATCTTCCACCCGGCTCTTTTATCTGTTATCGGCAGTTTGTCGTGCGACGCCTTTGTAATCGTTTCCTTCCCGCCGTATTATCGTTCGCGATTTAGTTTAAACAGGTATGAAATTACTGTTAACGGCCGCCTCCTTCGCCAAGAATACCTAGCGAAAGCAACGAACGAAACTTCGGTCGGTTACACGATATCTCCGGGCGAACTTCAGCTTCCCACATGGAAATTTTTATCATTATCATTTGCATAATCCGACGAGCGAGTTCGTTAATAAACTCTCGGCTTAACAAGCTGTGGTAACTTAAGGAAAAACTGCTGAACGCTGTTATCGTCCTCCGCGCTTCTAACGGAATAGTTTTCGCGGACGCCATCGCTTGTGCTTGCAATCGCCAAGAGAATTCTCACGATTGAATCATAAAGTTGACGAAAAATTTGGTTCTGCAGAAAAAATTAATCACAATATTTCTAGGGGTTTTTATCAGGTAGACAGAATTGGGAAAAAATTGTTGTGATTCAGTAATAATATTTATGCATTTATTTTAATATTTAAGCATTCCAAGAAATAGAAGCCACATAAAAATCCCTCTCTTTCTTTACCAGTTTTCGCAAATTGAAAATAATATACAGATATTCTTCGCTTGTTAAAATCCTTCTGTTTTAAATTTACTTTACTCTATTTTATTATGAATGCATAAAATCCGCAGTCCAACGATAACGTTTTCATGCTCTTAGTTGACGAGTTTCATTAAACAGACAGCACCAGCTTTTTCCGTCTGTTATAATCAGAAACTTTGTGGACTTATGAATTTGTTTAGAGAAGACGCGTATTCTTTGAGATTCTTCAGATCCCAGTTTTCGCTTTACGATAACATTTTCTGCGGATAATATCCCTTTGGCAGAGCGTTCTCGTCGGTAAAGGGTCAACGTTCAAGCGCCTCGCGAGCCGCCATTGTAAACGGTCGACATTCAAAAAGGATGCATTCAACTATGAGCGCACGGTTCGGGGGGGAAAAAGATAACGTAAAAGTTGGGAGGGTTGTTTGTTTAAAATCGTACCGTCCGCGGGGTAAAAAACGGGTAAAGAAATTCGCTTTGTAGCCGATAATACGCGGGAACGTATCCGAGTTCGAGCAAAAAGAGATCACGGACGTCTGAAGATGCGGTGAATTTACGGGGGAACGGCTCGGTCCCGCGGGATATTCGAGCGGAAAGGCGGAATCCGAGCGGAAAACACATCGGTCGCGAGATTTCGTTAGCGGATTCGAGGTTTCCGGACCAGCCGACCGCCATTAAAAGGCTTGCCACGGTCTCCCGTTCGTTTCGCTGGTACGTGATCGATGCTCGCTGGAATAACGAAAGTTCGCGGTCCCGTGTGTTGAAACACCTGCCGATTCGCAAGCCCTTTCGCGGAAAGGTGGTGCGCGCCCGTTGGGACGCAATCCTTCCCGACCAAATTTCATTTCCACCACCCGTTCTTTACGAATTTAACGGCGGCCTGGCCACCGCTGATAACAATGTTATTTCGAGCCGCGCACAATACGGCGCGGAAAAGTACGCGATTGTTCGGCCACCTGGAAGATTTACAGACGTTCCCCACTTTTCGAAACGCTGCCATTTGCCTCCATAAAAAAATCCTCCGGGCACTCCGTCGCGATTTTTTCAGTTTTATGCTCGCATTGGGTTTTAATAGTTATACCCTCGCATAGAGAAATTAACCGTTTGCACTCGAAGTTATTTTAACTCCAAAACGAAACATTTCTTATGACCTAG
The DNA here is from genome assembly GCA_913789895.3 of Seladonia tumulorum. Taxonomy (NCBI): domain Eukaryota; kingdom Metazoa; phylum Arthropoda; class Insecta; order Hymenoptera; family Halictidae; genus Seladonia; species Seladonia tumulorum. Next base: position 6,392,534 of record OU565276.1, read on the forward strand.
AATATTTCCCTTGTATATAATTTTGTTTCATGTTATACATACGAAAATGGTGCAATTTACTCGTACAATACTGAAGTGTTTAGCAATTTCTTAAATACAAACAAATTTAATAATGTAAAAATTATTTTGAATGATGATACAGGAATTTTTAGTAGTGCCTTACAGTCACCATTCGAGTGTTAAAAGGTTAAATTAGTTTGCATCCGGAAACTCGTGTGGTAGGATTTGAGACATTTTTACCTAAAATTACAAATGCTCTAACTTAAAATCATTAATTGTTTGTATGGAGTACAATAATTGGGCATTTATTTAAAAAACGTAGTTTAACAAATATGTAATAAAAGTTTGTTGATGAGGTAGGATTTCGACATGGCTGCCACGAAACCGTCAAAAGCATCCGCCTTGCGGAGTTTAATTAAATAATTTCACACACGAGCAGGGCGCTCGCAGATTGCAAATAACGATTTCATTTTACAGTTTCATAGTAATGCAGAAGTTTTAATTGCAAAGAGACCACCGAGAACGGACAGAGTTATTTTGCGTTTGTCCTGATTGGCTGGCAAGCGCTGCTGTTCTGCGATTGGTTGAGTTATGAGATGGTCGAGATGGAAATGCGACGCTACGGAGGAAATATTTAAAGAAGCGTTCTCCAAAACAATCGATCGGCGAATGTATTATTGATTACGTCGTGTGTATATCATTTGTAGAGTTAGCTGATTAATATAATAAATGAAAATACAGTACAATATAATTTCCCCCTGTGAAAATGAAAAATGTAGAAAGAAATGTTACAGCGAGACGTTCGAGAGTAGAGGAGGGTATTTTGTACATTCAGCCTCATTGGCTGCTGAGTCAAAAGTGGTGGGGGCAGTAGTGTGACGCTACCGAGGAAATATTATATTTCCCTCTACACCGAACCGTGTCGAAAATAATTGATAGGATAATGTACAATATACATGGACAATGTAAATGGAAGTAAGAGGTGAAATAAATACAAGCACGCGATCGCATTGGCCTTCGAATAACTTTTAAAAATTATGGAAACAAAATTTTACAGTGACACGTTCGAGAGCATAGGAGGTTATTTTACGTTCGTCGTTGGTTGTTGTTGCTGGGGACCGAAACGCGACGCTACAGAGGGAATATAGTATTTGCTTCCGGCCAACCGTGTCGAAAACAATCGATAGGACAATATGCATTGTCCCGAGCATACATTATTGACTACTTCGCCCGTCCGTCACTGAGGGGAGTTGGCAGAATAACCCGACAAATGGAAGTACAAGAAGAGGTCCCATAAATACCGGCCGGGTACGTTCGCATTCGCAATTAAAGGAGTTTCAAGAATGTCAAGCTGCCAATCGTCCGGCCGGGGGTTTTGTTTCCTGCCTCCGGCGTCGAACGGTCTAAATCGGTGCTCTCGACGACAAAAGCAAGGTAAGCCCACCCTCTGAAAATAGACGCGACCCCCGATCGCGCGACGGTACGGGGGGAAACGCGCGACAAGTCCGATCGTCGAAGCGTTCCCCGGAGACAGAGCAACAGAGAGAGAGAGAGAGGGGGGGAGAGAGAGTCGAATCCTCGGATTCGAGGTTTCTGGAGCACTCGGACACGGTTTTAAAGGTCGACAACCTTTTCCGCCCCGCGTGATCGTGCCGCGCGAGCTACGCGGACCCGCTCGATATCGTTGAAATGCTATTAGGTCGCCGGCAAAACGACTTCCTGGCGGGTAGTTCTCTCGCGAGCTGACTACCCTCTCCCCCTCCCGCCCCTCCTCCGCCAGCGTTTGTTTCCATCTGCCTGGTCGAGACGCCAGGGAAAATTTATGGGAGTTCGTAACAACAGGCTTGAAGGACATCTCGCTCCCTCTACGGATTCGGCACCGGCTGCCGAGCAAGACGAAAAACAAAATGGACGTCCGGAGCTCCGTCTGGTCTCTCTGGTCCCGTTACTCTTCGCTGGGGTGAACCACCTTCTTTCAACCCCTAAAGAAAATCTTGGAGGCTAAAGTTTCAACGGGAGATTCTTTGCGGAAGTCTCTCCGTTTTATTGACTGTCCGACTCGCGTGATTCTGTAAGGAACGGTAAATATGTTATTTGGGAAATTGATGGTCCTTTTTGATCCCTTCCTGTACAGTCACCAAGAAGTCTACCAAGAATTCGTTTCTTTTTAAGAGAAATTAAATTTAGTTTGTATATATTATTTTTTGAGCATTGAATGTACGATACACAGCAATTTTCTTTTTCTATTGGGAAACTGTTAAGACCTGTCGCCAAGGCCTGGATGATAAACGTCGCGGAAGTATCCCCACTACCGCGGGGTATGTGTGTTGTTGACATATATCGAGAATTAACTATAGTTATGAAGAAAATAATATCACAAGAGATTGAAACTTTTGCGCACCAGGATTTTATAACAGGGAGATAATGTTTTAGTATTTTACAAGTTCTGTTAACGTCTCACTGAAGCAACGATTAAACGTTCCATTCATTCGTTTTATTAAACATTCTTTTACACGAAGCTTGTATACGAAAGTGCTTCCGACGAAAACCTGCATATATATATAAAACTGTTTCCCACTTGCGACGGTTTCTGTTTTTGCAAAAATCGACGTTCAATTTTGATCAGTGAAATTGTTCATGACATTTACCTGCTTCGGTGAACAATCTGGACTCGCGTACCGGTGAAAGGTCGACAAACGAAAATATCATTATACACTCGGAAAGATCCTCCGACCTTTCTTTTAAAAAAGGAATATCTGAAAATTGTTCGGTCGTCAAAGTGGTGTGAGTAAAAATTTGAAACATATAGTAAAACCTGTTCTTGTGCGGTAGATAGGGACCACATAAAAGAAACCGCACAGAAAAAAATATTCAGAAACTTCATAAGTAGCTATAACAAATAAATTTTTACAACATATTTAAAAAAGGTCTCGCTTAGAAAATATGTCAAAGATTTATGAAATAGTGGGAAAGTGTTCTCCAGACAAGATAAATAATTGAATTACATATGGAAACATTGAAGAAAAATTTAATTTCTCATTTTAACACGTTGACTGCCCAACTAAAAACCTCAAGAATTCCATAAAATCAAAGAAAGTCATTGAATGAAATAAAAATTGAAAAAAATTAAATGTACGATATTGAGTAGTCCTCCAACTTTCTCGCATTTTACAGATCCTAATGAAATTTGGTACAATGAATATATTAGCGTGAAAATTCATTTTAAGACCAGGACAAATAATTCCGTCACCCACACATGGGTGACATGGCAGTCAACGTGTTAAACATGGAGAAATTTTCAAAATAATTCAACACTACTCGTCGTAGTCTAAAACGCGCATCTTCTTGTGATGACAATATTATAAGGGTGTTATAACATCGTTGGCATTCATATACCGCATAAAAGAAAATCGTACAAAACAAATCGCATAGAAAAGGACCGCACAAAAACAGGTTTGACTGTATTAATCTTTTCGCTTATTATTTACGTGATCCTACCGAGTGACGCAGCTGGAAATATAATTAAGAAAAAAAAAAGGAGAGAACCAAAACACGCGCGGGTAAGCGACCGCGAGCAATAGCAAAGGACGCGCCCGCAAATCCGAGGAGCGCGGTCTTATAAATAGTTGCGTGCACGAATTCCGCAGACTCTGTTTGACCTTTCGGCCGAGCCCCATCCAATAATACCGTGACATTATTTTTCACGATCGTAGGTAGGCGTACGTATACAGCAAAGGGAGAGAAAGGAAGGCTTCCGGCATAGACGTTCGATCTTTTTCCGCTCGTGTCTCCGGGCCAGGTCGCGACAAAGAAACGCTCCTTGAAGGTACGTCCCTTTTGTCTGTACGTCGACATTATGCCTGACCCTAGGCTCTCCCTACGCCGCTGTGTGAAAGGTTCGAGGGTGAAGTGGCCACTCGAAGCGAACTATTGATAGCACTACCAACGTGGCCTTTCAGAGATTCGCCTCGGCCCCGCATTCCCATTCGAACGGTTTCGGTGCCTCGCACGCACACGCGACGCGACACGACGCAACCCTAAGCGTCGACGCGACGGGGCCTCTCCGTCGACTATGTAACGGCCGTGTTATTTTCATTGCCGCTAACTAGACAATATGCCTGGCTTTTATTTCAATCGTATAATGCTTCCACGACTGCCTGGCACCGCGTGCACGCTCGATATCGCGCGGGAGCGATCGTCGACGACGTGCCCCGCGTTCCAACTATACTACCAAGTGCGCCACTCGCCGAAGAAATCTCTCTGAATCGTGTGCAAGCATTATGCCTTCTCTCTCTCTCTCTCACTCTCTCTCTCTCTCTCTCTCACTCTCTCTCTCACTAACTCCATCTGGAAATCGAGGGCTCCCGGACCGAGTATTTTTCACTGCCATCGAATCAACGAAACTGTTTTTCTGTTTTTTTAGTTCCGAGCCTCGGAGTCTCAGCGCCCTGCTCTCTCGCGCACTCGAGTGCTCTCGGCGACGCCGAATTGGGAACACCATTGTAGCTCGGTGTTGCCTTGATACAGTACCAAAAGAGGAACATTTCTTGGTGATAATTAGGCTGCGGATGTCTTTACGCGAAATGGGAAATTTAAAGTTTGGATGCGAGAGACACGTGGAAATTCGTTTCTTCCTGTAGTCATTTTAATACCGGTCACCGGTCACAGGTCTGCTGGGTCTTAATATTTTATTGTTGAAATTGCGAAGGTAGTTCCAAGGGGTATCATTAACCAGTTTACTGTGGAGCTCAATTTCAGAAATCCGCCACGGCGTGGAATTAAAATCATGCAATGCGGAATATACACGAAAAAAAAAGGTTCAAAGGGAGGCAGGGCAAGGGTTCAAAAATTACATTTTTATTCGATAAGAAATTAACAATTCATTAACGTTAACGGCACCGCAATAGAGTTTTGGATTGACGTGTATACACGTCAAACACGATTAACTGGTTAAGTATAGTTTTTTTTTTTAGTGTTAGTAAGATGGAACTCGCAACAAAGTTAGGAAGTCGGTAATTGCAATAATATAACTGTATTTGATAATAAATGCGACTGCTTCAAGAGAGAGTCAAGAAATTAGTGAACAGTAAAAATTTCCATGGACAAAAAAGTATCAAGATGTAAAGAATCATTATCCCTCGACTTTTGGGGACTTGGTCCACTTTCCACGCTTATCAGATAATGTTTTCCCACAGAGGTTATCGGTTGAGACGGTACGTAGACCCCGTGGTCAATCAAAACACTTTGTATCGCCATCTGAGAGATCTATCAATTACTGTTAATCCAAATTCCAGTGAAACAACACCAAATGGTTGAAACACGCAATCGATTAAATCACGAAAAGATGATGAAAAAACACCGAGTACGATATTAATAAAAAGTACACAGAAATAATAATTGTGAAACGAAAAGAGATTTCCTCGTCTACGCGAATAAAAATCAGAGAAAAAGGCAGTCGAACGAAGATCGATTGTAACTTCCGAAACGATAAATCGCGGCGAGAAACAAAAACAATTGTTTGTCTGTTGTTTGCGCCGGCGAATCACGTATCGGCGCGACGTTTATACGTACCGAAGGTAAAATAAATTTGCAACGAACGTTTCGCCAAGCATCGTTGCACCGATCGCCCGTTCGCTCGCGAATGTACGCGCGAGACGGACACAGGTTGCAGACCGCAAGCTCGATAACGAATAAGCTGCCATATGCAGAATGCTCGGAACGGGCGTGCACGCGTTTCACCGTAATTACGATTCTCGATATTGTTTTCGGTCGCATTATTAGTCGGAATTCCGGCGAAAACCGCCGTCTGTGCGAGGACGCTGAATCGATGCGACACATTGTATTGTTGGTGTGCAAGACACTTCGTAATAGCAAACACGATCCCGGTGATTGCACTTTGACCCATATTTTTATACCTTAAGCTATGTCCACACCATAGCCACATCGAGCAACTTTTTGTTGCCCTATTCGTTTTTCACCGAATGGGGAAACGGAAAGGCGACAAAAGTTACTGGATATTGTTTATTCGGTAGCTTTATGTTTACATTCTGATATTTTTACGAAATCGTATTTGCGAGGAAATGTGTCATTAAAGATAGATCGCCTGTTGTCAACAATTTGAATATTGTTCCGTGTAATTATTTTATTCCTACCGTAAACACTCTAAATGGCCGAACCTTAAAACAAACTATTGTTAATATAATTAAACGTAGAAAATAGTTAATTTGTTACTGAATGAATTAGCGGATGAACAACTTCCATAACACGGCAATACAGATTTATTTTCATATAATTGCAATTATACAAAAAATACTGCGATGCTCTCTCCTCGATTTACAAAATTGTACTGTTTCGTCCACCTTTGCGGTTTAACTGTATTTAATAAATACTGAAAAATATACTGTATACATACTTCAAGAAAAGTCGTAAATATAATTAGCGACGTGATCGTGTTGCATCTACGACATTGCACGCAGTAGTTTAGATTAGTTTAAATTAGTAGTTTTTTAGATTATACGCATATTCATCATATTACTAGATCCGTTTGCGTAATTTTCGAGAATAGACGTACAGTTAGTAAATTCTCTGGAATTTCACGTTATTCCAAAGGCGCGGCGCGTTTTCCACATTCAGCAGCTTTGTTTTACCGAAATCTCGTTAAAATATCGTAATAGCTGAGGCGGTATTTTACCCAGAATATCATTTTGCCAAGTCTGAAGCTAGAAATTACGATCCTGAAATACAGCGCGAACCATCCACCGCAGAAAAATCCTCAAAAGCGTTCAAAGTATCCCGAAACTTTGAAGTGGCTTCAACGAACGTTCCTCTCTCGTTTAAAATCGGAAACCCCTATTTACAAGCAATCTCCCCGGAACGAGGTACCAAAAACGTTACTATTATAAATCACGTGCGAATCAATTCGCAGCCCGTCGCCCAGCAAAATAAGAAATACAGCCGTTATTCAAGCCGCGAAACTTTCGCGAGATAGAATAGGAATAAAACAGTCGTAAATCAGGCATCCCGGAACGGGGACGGCCATAATTTCCGGGTGTTCGAGGTCTCGAAGGTGCTCGAAAAGTTGGCGAGTTCTCGCCGGGACGACAAACGGGAGCACCAAGTCGTTCCGCTATTTTTCGTAAACAAACGCGAGGCGGGTTGTTGCGCGCCGGGAAGATCCAGTTTCGAACAAACCCAGCCCCCGCAGTGTCCCCTATTCCCGGGGCCATTCTGCGAAAAAGTTCGCGGACGCGTGCATGTGCAACCCGATGGAAGAACTAGGAAAAATGGCGGCGGTGAATTGTAGCAACGGCCGAGTTTTCTCCCCCGTCTATTATCTGATTTCCGGCAGCCCCCTCCCCCTCGCGGGCAGCCATTATCTTGTCCGACTTCCGGTATCGTGTTTAACATTTTTACGCGTATTCAACTGGTTGCCGTTCGTCCGGGGCTCATGCTCGAAAACTTTAATAAACCAGCCATCCCCGACAACGTTCGTTGCCACCCCCGCGACCGGCTCCGGCGTTTCCTCCCTCTGTTACTAGGGTGAAAGCGACGAGATTCCCCTCTCTGTCTCCAACGTTCCCTCTCTCTCTCTCTCTCTCTCTCTCTCTCTCTCTCTCTCTCTCTCTCTCCCCCTCTCTCTATCTCTATCTCTCTTTCCCTGGCCCGCAGCTTTCGACTCTGGGACACACGATCGATCGATACCCGTACCCTAGGAGGGAGGTAAATTTTCGCACGGCAACAAGATATATCCGGAAATAGGCCCCCGACATTAATAGACACCGGCAGCTTAGTAACCACCCGTTCGCGTCTCGTGACCTGTTCTCTCATCCTCTCCCTCTCTCTCTTTCTCTATCAGAGTAGCACACTGCGACGATTTTCCGGGAGCTTCGATCGGTCCTAGTTCCGCGTGTTCCGTCAACGAACCGCACGCTGCTGGTCGAAATGCTCGATCCAGGTGCATAGAAACGGAAGAGCGACCATCTGGTGAAAAGGAAGTTGCCTGTCCCCCCTGTACAGGCTCTGTAATGAGCGATGTTTTTGGCGGCGATTACCTGTTACAGGTAGTTCGCTTCGGGACTAGTCGCGGGAAAGTAAACAAGCTTTGTTTCCGGCCCCAGGGGTTGATTCCCAAGTTGCTTGTCGGCGAGGCTGTGAATAAATCATTTCCAGGACCATTTACCACTTTTCTTATTCTTAATCCTTCAGGGAGTACGCTCGATTCTCGGTTTCCTTGCCTTGCAAATTTTACCGCGATTTAACTCATTTGCATCATTAGAGTATATATACGCTCAATTTTCCTGGTCACTATCATTTAGCGGAAAAATAGAAATGAAGGGTGTTGTTGAAGATGAAAGTAGTAATTCTGATTTTTTGTTATAATGCTTAAATATGAGGTTCTTTTGCTTGTAGTAATTTTTGTACTTAATTATAATTTTTAAAAATTTTTGGTCATAAAGGCCTTTTCATATTTCCTTCTGATGCAAATTAACAGTTATTAACCCTTAACACTTTGATCGCCAAACAAGAAAGCTAAAAAATTCCAGGAAATCAAAGTAAGTTATTTAATAAAATAGAAATTGAAAATAATTAAATGTATGATATTGTGTAGTTCTCCAACTTTCTTGCATTTTACAGATCCTAATCAAATTTGGTACAATAAATATATTAACGTAAAAATTCATTTTAAAGCCTGAACAAATAATTCCGTCACCCATATATGGGTGACATGGCAGTCAACGTGTTAACGGTCACAAGTCGCCTATCACGTGACAACAGTACTTTCTCGCTGTGGTTCTCTTTTCATATTTTTCATATTTAACCACAACTTCAGGGCAGTAAGCAGTACTGGGTGAAAGTGTATCGCGCCTAATAGTCTCACTTCGTGTAATAAATTTAGGCATGCTCGTCAGAAGCAATACAGTACGCTGCACAAACATCGTCCCTGGAGGATTCAGTATGCAGATATTGTGTGTGAAGGGTGTGGCTTCTGTTAGAGATTTCTGTCTTGATATACACTAATCACTGAGAGATAGGACCTACTCTGCGAATTAACTACTCTGCGTGTTCCTCAGGGTGAAAATTTCCATTTTCGTCCTTTAGGCACTGTGAAACGTATGGCTCCATTCTGTTTGCGTCGTAAGATGCACTTCTTCGAAACGGAACAGTAGAAATGCAACATAATTTGTCAGTCAGTCTTCCCGGTATTATTAAACAACGTATCACTAAAAATCAACACTTCCACTGCTATTTATGTTGTGATTATAATGATTAGAAATATTTCGTCGTTCAGAATTTCATAGAAAGGGAAGATAGTTTATATCTATTGTATGCCAATGTTTTCTCCAAAGGGTATATATCAACTACCAAAAAAAAAAAAATAGAATTTTATTTCGATTTAAAGTAAATTAATAACATACATATTTATTAGACTCTGTTCAGTATCTTCATCACAAGTCTGACTCGATATTGCAAGGTAAGGGGTTAACAATAGTTCGTTTTCAATAAGTGCGTACAATTCAGAATTTTAATATATGAAACGTGCAACTGCGAAACAATTTTTCGAGACAATTTAATACTAAAACATGAAGACACATTATTAAGGATATTTCCAGAAAATGGTGGGCGTTCCATTAACTCCTGTTATCAATGAAATTCAAGCTGCACCGACCATTGTGTCTTCGTGCTAGTATAACTGCACCGAGTATTGCAATAGAACCACGCTCTATGAGTTCATTACCGATTACAATTCGGACTATTTCGTGATTTAACGGACTATTTTCGTGCCTGGTGGATTTTTATCCTTCTGGATCGGCAATTTCGAGCACGGTGCACCGTGGGAAACCGTTAGGGGCCGTCATCGATCCCCGTCGACAACGAATTAACCGTTTCGGATGACCGCGGGGGTGGGAAATTACGCTCGCAGCTGTTTTTAATCGGCCGCTTTTACCGGTCGAAAATAAAAGCTCGCGCGCGTCTGGGCCGTGCGCGGGTGTTTATGTAAATCCACACTTTTATAGACTATTTGATGGAACGCGAGATCGGCCGAGCACACGGAGAACCCGGAATAAAAAGCTTTGACGCTTTCATCCTGGTCTCCGCGCTTGCACACAGTCGCGGCGGTTTGAAGTCTCGCTCGGCGTCGTAATAAAATCACAGACTGAAATGATTATTGAAAGGTTTAAATAAAGGGGCATTCTGGACTGCTCGGTTGCACGGAGGCTGCTCGAGATGCTTTTTACGCTCCGATGCTGGCATTGTGCCTGTAAACGCTATATTAACACAACTGTCTCTATTTCTTAATCCACTCTGAATGGCACTGCACTTACGTTGTTATCCTTTTTTCGAAATAAATTACAAGCAGACACACAGCTGTATTTATTTTATTATTTTACACACAGTGAAATAACTGAACGAGAGAATTCTACTTTGAAGAATTCATATAAAAATTCAATCTTTTACAAGGCAACCCACACCAGTCACTTTAGAGTTTGCTAGGTTTACCGTTGATCAAAGTATACAGAAAGAATTAATGGAAACCGTTCTAATGGAAGCTCTCTGCACCGGAGATCTAAAAAGGAAGCTGATAGCGAGCTTTCAGAAAAATAATCTCCACTTCCCGCCTATCTGTGGATTCTTCAAAAATTGTTTAATAAAAGCTGCGCTATAGCTGAGAGTTGGATACGTTATCGAACGTCCAATTAATTAAAGTTTACGCTTCGGTGCACCGTTCAAGGAAAAAATTCGCTCGGGGAAGTTGAAGTTCGAATCGGCGACGATAACGAGGCGTTTATCAGCGGAACGGCCGATATCGAAGCATCTGTCGCGAAATTGCGTTTTAATTTCCGCGCCGCTCTGCCGGGAGTCCTTTAATCTGGTGTTTCCTTGGACGAACGGCGAGGGAGGGGAAAGGAGCGAGCCCCGAGTGTGTATTTTTAAGTGGTCACAGCTGGAGCGTGCTCCAAGATTAGATAACAAGCCCTTCGTTTCGAGAGAGGGATTCTCTCTCGGTGGATCTCTTTCGCGGAGCCGGTGGAAACGGCCGAGGAAAACAGTCGAGGAAAATGAACGGGAAACACGGAAATGAAATGTCCCGGGGGCCTCGGATTACTTCCACGACACGCGGAACATAAAATAGCAAATGAACGGGGAAGTTTGGCAACGAGAACCAATCAAATTTTCATGCGCGAGCAACTCCCGCCCGACTTTCTAGATAAATATCGAACTTTCCAAAATCCTATCGTTATTTCGCAACTCCGTTTCCCCGACGTTGCTCCGTTAAATAATACGATATTATATAACCCAGCTCCTCCGAATGGTCGCTGACTTTTCCTAGAACATTTTCGTTTCTGATTATTTTAATCCCTTTCGCAGGAGACGAATTTTCTTGGGTAACAGTGAAAGTACAGTATTTTTGTACGTTTTTTCTTTTTTGTTAGACTGGTTCTTCACGCTCTCCATTTCTTTATGTAATGCATACCACTATTTTTCAATTACAAGTTTCTATTTTTTAAAGGCAATTCTTAGAAAGCTTCTATGTGATCGATTATCCTATAAACAGTGCGAATTTCCTTTCCTATTTTTAGAAGGTGAAATAAATAATAATTATCACTATTGCTAGAATTTTTTTGTAAACATAGTTCCCTTCATTTTAATCTATCAAACGATATAGAAACTTCTAATATTTGTGATTTATCGTTTTGTATTTCACCTTTCAAAAGTATTAGTTACTAAAGTTTTGATTATGTAGACACATCTGTAGCAAAGAAACAATTGCACAAAAAGGTGTAAGATTTAAAAAACTGAAACTTTCGCATACATCTAGTGTCCTACACATAAATAAAACGTTTTGGTAAAATTGCTTTAAAGTTCTTATCGCGTTAGCTCGTTCAATAAACTGTAAGATCGATGTTTTAAGCAGATTTGCATATCGCTCGGGTCGAAATGGCATCCCTCTGGGACCGTTTATTATTTATCAATTGTTGGTCCCTCGGCCTCCATAAATCCTTCGAGAACGGCTCGCATATTGGCTAGCCAGAGTATAATTTTGAAGATGAACGCATAAATTACCCGAAAGTCTCGTCCTGATCGACGCGACACCTTCTTTATCTGGCGATCGATCGGCAGATAAGTCATGAATAGCTTACCGCCGTGGGATGATCGTATCATTACGTCATTTACAGTTACGACTCCGTCGACGTAAAAATTGTGGCTCACCCGCGCGGATTTAACGACGCCTCGATAAAATCTGCTCGTAACAATGACTCGTGAAACGTCTTCTTGAACGCTGGAACGTGTACATTATTGCACAATGTGTAGGTATTCTCGTTTCTATGTGCGTGTACTGGAATCTGTTGAAAAATCCACGGGAATCGATACCGCAGGACTGATTAAATATGAAAATTTTGTGAAATATTCTACGTAACCTATCGCGGCTAATAACCGAAGAACTTTTGCCGTTAATATTCATTCATTACCCTGGGATCTGGCTTTATTATTCGTCTAATGGTGCCGGGGATCGATTAATATTTATGCCGTCCGGAATAAACACCGAACTTTCTCTCTCTCTCTCTCTCTCTCTCTCTTTCTCTCGCTCTTCCTGCCGATAGCATAGCGATCTCTCATGTAACTTTAATGAGAATAAATTATTCATTAACGCCTATTCCGCCGTCAAGAATTCCCGAATGTACGCGCACGATTCCGCCTGGACAAATCAAATTCGTTAGAGTGTTTCCGGCGATCTTAATTGCAACGAGGAGAAAACTCGTCCGCGATACTTGTTAGAGTAACGTCTCACCGGGATTAGAAAGCTAAATAAAAATTATTACGCGACGAACACAGTTACAATTTTATCAAATTACTCCAACTATTGCGCACGCGGATCCCAGAACCGTTTCAAGACGTCACACGCGTTACCCTTCCGTGACGTCGAACGGACCGGACGAAGGTTGGGGCAACCAATAAACAACTTCATCGCGTTTATCGGAAATTATTTTACAGTGATTTTACAGCGCACAGTCGCGTGAAAGGTCAGTCTATCATTAACACGAGCACGGTTATTCCGATTAACAAAGTCAAGCAAACATTCGATCAACTTCATTCAGGTCTGTCCCCAAGAGACTTTAATTATTTTAAGAACTTACATGCGAACGATTAACAGGAAGAAGATTAGGGCAGCTCGGGATGTCTATCGAGAAACCGCAATACGTGAGTCGCAGGAGTTGTCGCGGTTTCCTTTGAAACGTCTGCGAAGCTTTTGTCAAGATAAGCTTTTCGAGACGAGGCTTTATCACAAGGTGGCGAAATTTCAAATTTTAAATATAACATTATTGTGTAAGAATGATACTTTTTTGGGGGGGCGTCATGGCGAGCCGCAAGTTCGCGAGGAAGAGCGTTTCCAGGATGTCTCGGCAGGATACGCGTCGGCGAAATTTCGCAGCGGGCGTAATTCCAACAAACGGCCGGATCAATCGCGACAATCTCGTTCCGCAGACTGCTCTCCGCGTGCAAATAGTCGCCATTTAGGCTTCTTCTTGCCAGGAGGCGAGGGCAATATATTAGGCGGATCAGCGAATTCGAGACACGTTCCGTGCAACGTTGTCGATAAACACGTGCGGACCGTGAACCGGAGGAGGACGCGAATCCTTGGACTTGTCTGTGTCCTGGCATTTAACGAACCGCGCGGCCAAGGGGCAAGGTTCGAGCACGTGGCGTCCAGATGTGCCCCCGTTGGTCCCCTTTTGGTCCCCGTTGATCCCAGGAATCGTTGGGTCCCCGTTTTCTCCGCTCCATTGGCCGCGTGTGCCCTCTTGCTCGCCTGTGTTTCCTGCGCGCATGAATAATCCATCGGGCCACCCGGTGCACACTGTGGGCCCCTTCACCTTTCAATGGGTTCGACATGACGCCGAGAAAGTGTTGCCAAATGTTGAAAATTCCCGCGAATAAATTATCTCAACCAGTCAACTGCGCTCGACGTGTACACACATCAATCCAAAACTCGCGGTGCGACTAACGTTAATGAATCGTTAATTTCTTATCGAATGAAAATGTAATTCTTTCTCAGTTTGCTTTACTTTTTTCGTGAAATTTATAATAACGGCATTTGGCCTGCGTTCGACGTGTATATTCGTTATTGCTTCATTTCAACTCCGCACCCCATGAGGGATTTTTAAAATTAAAGTCCGCAGTTAACTGGTTCAAGTCGATACAAAAACAATACACCTCCAGTTCTCGAAACTGGATAATTTTGTACGAGACCATCGTACGATAATAAACTCTACAAGATAAAACAAAAAATGAATGTTTAGTTGTTTCATTTTTTTGCGAAATAACTTAATGAAAATCGAGTATTCAGTGTTCTAATACTCCTTCAATCCACAGTGTCCAAATAATTTTAAATGAAATAAGAAATGTGGTATAGAATATTTATTATTTACATAACGATGTTTTATGTCGAAGGCTTCTACTGTAAACCTCTAGGATTTTTCAGGCCATATATTTCAAGACGATGTAATAGAAAATCGATTTTTTCAAATTCTAGACCGGAATACCCAGCTGGCACTATATCAACAACTTTCCCCTAACAATTTTTTTCCCAGCGCCCCGTCGATCCGGAGAGTTATAGTTTCGAGCTTCAGTGTCGCGAGAACCGAGATTTGACGCGAAGGATGATTCGAGTCCATTCATGTTCAGCTAAATTGTTGGCTTCGCCTTTGTTAGACGCTGAACTGCAAGCGCGAAGGAAAGAGACGCGCTTATCAATTACTCGCCTCCATTGTTGCGGCTCCGAAGCTTATCGACTCTAGCGCGATTCGGTTGTTTACAACTGATTTTACCGTACCGCCTAATCCTCCTGTTCATTCCTCTTTCTCTCATTTCCCCCTCCCCCCCCCCCTCTCTCTCTCGCTCGGCTTTTACGCGCGACTGATCGTCGGCAGGATGTGTAAACATTCGTTCCGCTTCACCGAGGTCAGCGGTGTGTATATAATCAAGCAGAAATTTAATTCTCCTATTTACGTGTCCGTTTATTGGCAATAACACGACATAATTTGTCACGATTCGCTGCAATATGATTTGCGCACACCCAGCCTACTCCTGGGCAAATATTTCCATCAAATTACATTTTTCACCGCTTGTACTATAACGTCGAGTCAGGCTCGTGATGAAGATTTTCAACAGGTTCTGCTAAATATGTATGTTATTAATTTCCTGTATACCGAAATACAATTCTATTTTGTTGTCGATGTACACACAGTCATTGGAGAATGCGTGGATATAGAGTAAATATAAACTATATTCTTCTTCTAGAAAATTATAAACGACAAGTTCCAATCACTATAATAGTAAAATAATTTGTAGTGCAAGGGGTTGAGTAACATTTTGGAACTGTCAGCAATGAATCGACGGAGACTTCATTTTAAACTGCACGAACCCAGTGTAGTATGCAAATATGCATCTTACTAATACATACCTTGACTGCGGATCTTTATGCAAAATAAAAACTTTTGGCGTGAATTGTAACAAACCAGGGTGAAATAAATATTTAATTTCCTGCTTAATATGTTTAATAGGTCGAAAATAATATAATAGTATATTAGACCTACCTAAATTAATTAGACCTCTCCTAAATTAGACCTACCCATTTTTATCATAAGTGCATAAAATCCGCAGTCTACTAATGTGTGCAAATCAAGTAAGATAATTTTACAGGGGGGTATATATGCGTTTAAAAAATAGGAGACGAATGTCACGAGAGCCAGGAAGGTTTCAAGAGAAAATAGAAATTTTTTTTAGTAGACCTGGTGGTTCCAATGCTCAGGATTCGCGGCGAACAATTCAACGTTTACGATCGAATCGGCGAGCTAGAACGAAGGAACAATCTGAACCACGTAATCAGCAGGAGGCATAAACGATTAATGACGTTCGGTTAACTCCCCCGAGCTGTTTACGAGTAGTCGTTCGCGCAACACGTGTCGCCGACACGCTTTCGAGCTGCCCCCGTGCATTTACCTTCGCTAAAGATCATTATTACCGTCTACGCGCGATATACTTCGCCTCGATCGATCCCCGATGAACGATACCCGAAGTCATCAATTTTTCGGTCGCTTAAACCCGGCGTCGCGTCGCGTCGCGTCGCGTCGTTTGCATATCGAGGCAGTTTCCCCGGGCCCATTAACGTCCCCGAGCCCGCCGCGCGATCTCGCCGCATAAACCTTGAAAACCGAGACTGCAAAGATTCTGATAATCTGCTCGATATCGTAAAACGACCGCCGTCAACGCCTGGGAACTCGGAACTTTTTGGAACAAGGACTCTTGGAAACTGGTTGTTGCGAGATTCCAGTACTGCGGAGCTGCGAAGTGATTACTCTCCCGGCTCCTTTTGTTTTCTTTCCTGCGCGTAACAGCCGCGTTTAACGCGTAACCGGTTTAAGAGCACTTGTAACGCGCTAAAAATGAGATTACACGTTTGATGCGCGTTAACGCCACCTAATGGGCGTGCCGGCCACAGTTGCTCGGAAAAATGCCCGCCCAACGAATCATGCTTCGTCGCGTTTTGCTTCGCACCAACTTTTCATATTTAAAGCTATACATGCACTCTGAAGGGGTTGTGCAACGACAGCTGTCGGAGGACTCGAAGAAACATATATATTTCCTTTTAAAAATACAACGGCGGAGCAACATGATAGTTTACGCGAAGAATGAACGAAATTGACACGGAGGAAAAGCTGCGGTATTAACACTAGATTTACCGGCTACTTAAGTATATCTATTTCTACCAAGACCAGTCAGAATGACTGCTCTTTAGAAAAAGTGCTCAGTGGTGTTTCCAGTCTTTATATACTTTTAAAAAATGACAAAAAAAGTTGAATAATATTAATTGTAATACAAAAATAGATTTATAGACATTAGCACGACCGAGCACGACCAAGACACTCAGAAACCCCGAGTATCGAGTTCGCACTTACAGATAGCCAAGTGTCCGGGACCCAAGGAGAACCTTATGTGCGGCTCAATGCATCAGAGAATCATGATTTTCCCTGAATCATATATTCTGTCCCGAAAAAACGTTGCAGTACTTATCAAATGTTGTAGCTGCCCCAATGTCATTTCATCACATAGAAACATGCACCAGTCATTTTGATTGGTACTGGTATAAGTGTCAATAACAAAAAATATATTTGTTACAAATACATATAATATAATATAAAGTTCATAACACTGATTCTTTAGTTATGGCTACAAAAGTCATGATATCATTTCGGAAAGAAAATGTTACATAGAGTAGGAATTTTTAATTGAAATTGCAAAACCAGTCATTTTGACTGGTCTGGTAAATCTTGTGTTAAAAACTGATCCCATCGCCGCTGCACCCTGACGAGAGATTTTCGAGTCCGAAGCGATCCAGGGGATCGAGAGGCCGTAGGATCCCGGCCGTTAACCGGATCTCGGACAAAACGGTTTTTAATACAATCTCGGCGAGCGCCCGGCCTGAATTTCCATATTCCGTGGAACGCGATAATTATCCCTCCATCCAGGTCTGACCTAGTTGCAATTAAACGCAGGAAAGAGGTTTCGTAGTCGCGTGCCGACAAAAGGGAGGAAGGAAGGAAGAGACCGGCGGGCCAACGTTGAAGAACGAAGGTGTGAGAGTGTGCGCCGCTCACTATTTATAGGCGCGATAGAATGAAATCGTGACGGATAAAGAGGAGCGAGCCGCGGCGAACGGAGGAGTGCTCGTCCTGGTAACGCGTGAGTTAATTAACCCCTGGCCTAATTACCATCGTGACGCGTTGTATCGGCGGAACCGGTTTCCACCGGGCAGGGAGATCGTTCGGGGGATGTTTCTTCTGGTTCGGCATTGATATTCATGACCGCGTCAAGACGTCGGACAATCAAACAAGGCCGGGGACGAGCGTCGAATAGACGAAAAGATGGATGAACGCCGGAAAAGGAGGGAGAAGAAACGAAACATGAAATATTCCTCGTAGGGACGAACGTTACAACATTCACCACGCGGAAATGGCACTGTTTTAGGGGCCCGGTTACGTGTGGAGGATGTGAATTATAAAGGGAACGCTTCAACGTTGTCTTCGGCTTCCATATTACAACTTTGTTCTCTCGTTTCTGTCGATGTAACGCGTCGTTAACCCTCTATGGGCCCGTGTAACTTTCAGGTCACGTGCCAATATATCGACATTGTACCAAATAATTTTACTTTTTTCAGAAGATGACGTATACGTCTCAATTATATAATGTCTCTGAGATAACCAATAACAATATTGATCACGGTTAGCTGCACCAACAATTTGGAATATAAAAGTAAATGCCTTGCAAGTTGCCTGCAAATAGAAATCAACGGAAGAAAATTCGACCCATAGAGGGTTAATAAATTGGACAACTGTTCGACCCTCGTACCGTCCTCAGAAAAAGATGCATAAGAAAATAGGATCGTAACATAAATTCATACGGTTGTCTTCAATATCTTCTTTTCACTATAAGTGGTCTTATGTATTTGCAATCGAACGAATTTCTGTGACAATCTTCATCCAATTTCACTATAGAGAAACACAACACACGCAGGAAAATGTATGAAAAAATGGATGAATATGAAAAATGAGATAATTTGCTAAGGACACGTTAAGCCGACAGAAAATGAAAGATGGAAGTAACACGGAAGCAGAAAACACCACCGAGTCCGCTCTTTTATAATTCTCATCCTCCGGACGTAACCTGTTTGCGTTGTAAGCTGTGCTTCTACAAACTAAAGCAAACCTGGCTGAAGTATTATTTGAGAATCCTTTGTGCAATCGTTTCTGAGTAGCCTGTAGAGGTTCAAGATTAAATCTCTCTGCGCGAAGTTTATATTTCATCCAGTGGTCGACTAAAAAGTCGGGCGAATGCGGAAGATCGAAGTGAAAAATTGATCGCGCGCGAACGCATTTGTGTCGGTGTGCGAATCAAGAATTTCAAAATTGAAAACGCGAACGAGCGGATGTTGTTTGCCGTTGGCGATCGTTGGTCGTTTGCGTTGGATATTGTTAAAAATGAACAATTTTTTCGCGGACGCTCGTCGGCGAAACGAACGTATCGAACAATAAAAGCCGGGAGAATGGGACCGACAGGCCGAAATAAAAATTTTAACGACCCTCAAATTCCGCGCGTGTTGCCATATTTTTTACCGGCGAAATTCCCGCTTTTGCGGGAGTGGCCAATCGGTGTTTCCCTGTTACTTCCGGGTGGTTAAGTGGAATTATTAAAAGTTTCAAATTGCCCCTGTCTCCCCGGGGCCGGGGCAACTGCCGAGAAGTCTTGTTCTTGAGGGGGTGTGTTTAATGGTCGGGGAAAGTTTCCTACTGCGAATTAAGCGCGAAGAACAGAAGTTAACTTCCAAATAGAACTATCAAACTTAAAAACTCTCCTCGGCTCCTATAAAACATCTAATCAATCCAAGAGCCTCTAGATCGTTTCCAGCCTCCTCTCCCTCATCCCCGTCGGCTGGTTTCATCTACAACATTAAGAGGCAATCTACTCTCCGCGATATTTGATCTTGTTACCGGGACGCGTTCGTTTCTGTTAATGCTATCCAATTAACATAATACGGAACGGAACTTGTAACGACCCTCTACTGCGCGCCCCGTCGCATTAATTCCAAAGTAAGCTTTACACAAACACCGCGCGGTATTTACATATCAGCATTATTCACCGTGATGCTATCTTTTCTACAATTTCGCCCGAAACAATACAAGACCCGGCGAAGCATACATTTCACCGGCAGCGGCCTCTCTCATAGTGCTTCTCGCCCGCCAACACGCCATATAATTAAAACACTCAGCCGTCTAGACCCCGGTGATCTTTCCCGTCCGACGATCCTCCAATTATTCTACCGGTAAATATTCACGAGGCCATTATAGAAAGCGGATGACAGTAATTTGCGTGCGAGCTGCGTCGATCGAAGCCGGACGGGCCGCCCAACACGTGCCATCGGGATGCAGGATCATCCTTCGATCCAAGATCCCCGGCCTTAGGCTTCTTCTTCCCGACTAATCCTTCAGGGACGCCCATTTTCCCATTTTTTTCTATGCTTCGTCCGAACCTTATGCGAATTGTCCAAGTCAAAACAGTTAAAGGATTACGAAGACTTAAGTCAAATTTCTATAACACACGATAATATATTTTATAATTCATCTTGAAATTTTGGAAGACAAAAATAATGCACGTAATTTTGTGTCAAGTCTAATGATCCGACCACGTGTGTAGTAAATGTTGAAACATCTGTCAGTACACTGCACAGACGAGGTCCATGAAGGGTTAACGATCGCTGCTCTTTCTACAAATCTTTGTTTTCATTGTCCCTAATTACATTGTCTCCTTCATTTCTCATTGCCACGCCAGCATACAGCAATCGCACGCCGCACCGTGCAACCCAACTTTCAGGCCAACATTTCAAACTCAATCCCGAATTACTCGACAATCTGAAACTCTAGCCATAGCCGTGCTCCCGACGCAGGTAACTCGAGTCACACCTGGCCATGTGGCTCGTCGAGCCCGCACGTGTACTCTCGGGGAAACCCTAAAATCTGCACATTTTTACGCTCAATTGGAACCGCTTGGTTCACCGTTAGGATCAGCAAATAATGTAGAAGGCGTCACGGAATTTCTCTCGTTGCTCTTGATTATGCACATGATTAGTACAGTGCGGATTTTATGCGTTTATGGTGAAAGTTTGTTGGTGGAATTGGAAGCAGTGAATAGATTTCAAAATTTAAGGGCATTATTAAGGATACAATTAAAGGATGAAAGAAATATTTATTTGGCTCTTGTTTGTTGTAGTTCGTTAACGCCATTACAATTTTATTATACTCAGTTTTTTATTTCATAAAAATATGTATCAGTTAGAACAATATAAATTAATTTTAACCATCCTTCGACCATTAAATCTTTCTGGGAAGGTCCACAAGTGTTAATATTGAAGGAGCTTTATGTAGCATAAGCCTTTGAAAAAAAACTGAGCTGTCTCTTGCCACATTGTTTGTTTCCAAATCACCACGCAACGTGAAACTCAAAATTGATTGGTTCGGCCCACTGGTTGCAGTAAATTCCCAAATATACGTTCATTTTCAAAAGGTTCACGTCAGACTCTGCCCCTAAGTAGTATCAGATTTACAACTTCAGTCGTAAATCATCCTGCACGGGTTCTCTACGCGCAAAACACCCGGTATGCAGAACGCAGCGACCGCACCGCAGGAGCACGAGACAATAGGACACACTCGGTGCAACATGTGTTGCCAGCCGTGTAAAGAGAGGGAGCACGCTATGTAACCGTGTGCGGCGGCTCGGGGTCCGGTTCGGTCGCCAGTGTGCACACAGTGGTCCCAAACCGAGACATAGCACTTCAATACACCTAACTTTCTCGAAACTTTGAGGAGGAAAAAATACCATCAAAAAATCTCTAAACGTTGACAATATTTGGCGGCCACGGTTCGGTAAATTAGAAATAGACTTCGGATTTTATGACAAAAATTGTGCAATTTACAGCAGTGGAGAAAATGTTTAGCATCGACAGAATGATTCAGTGAAATTAGCCCGGCCCGTTTCGTTTCTACGTTGAAACGAAACGTTGTGAACCACTGTGGCGGTGTTCGGAGACAAGGGTGGTCCGCAACAGCGTTTGAGAGTTCGTTTAGGTTCACGTGCGTGCCCGGGTCGCACGAAACCGAGTGAACAACCGGCAAAAACCGAGAGAGGAGCCAGCTGGTCCAGTCGCCGCGCTCTTACAGGACCCATTGTCAACCCGGTGATTATGATGGCCCGCGATGAAATTACTACCCCTTCGACGCAGGCTGCCGCGTACCGCGTCTGTCGGAGGACCGATCCGATCGTTTCGCCGGATTAAAGAACAGCGTGTGCATGATTTCCGAGCATATGTCTGGCCCGGGGATCGGTTAACGCCGAGGCACGTGCGTGATCGAGCGAACAACAGATCGCGTGATGTCGATTAATGATCATCGAACTGTCGCCTTTGGGGCTGTGGGGCTTCCCAGATGATTTTCGGCGGCTGTGACTCTCTCAGCTCTCGCAGCCAGCCACCTTGCTGCCTAATCTCGAGCATCTCGCGCTAACATGATGCTCCAGGTAGTTCGGCTAAAAGTTGCCTCTTAAACGCTGAAGAATCGCCTTGGGGCTGATGATGCTGATGTTAGGAGGTGTGGACGTGATACCCTTTGGACAGTTTCGGTAGGAAAATGTTTTACGGGCCGCTTTTGAACCGAAAATGTTCTTATCGTTTCGGTGTGGTATATTTCGAAGGAAAATATTTGATAATCGTCGAGCTTTTGATTCATAATGGAAGCCGTTTCGCAGCCTCGGCTATCTCGAGATTCGACGCGTCCTCTCGCAATAATCAGGTGCTCGATAATAAACGAGCATTCAGCGGAACGAGAGCGAGTCACTCGACCGGGCTCGTTTAACGCGAACCAGTATTCCAGCATCTATTTCAATCCGAGATAAACAAAACCTCGCTAATTGACGAAACAGTGCGGCGAGCGCTCGGCGAAACCGGACACACGGGAATTCGAAGCGAGAACGAGAGCTGCAGCGGCGAGCATCTCGGGACGAGGCAACGTTTTCGCTTATGGCCTTAAATAGACGCCGGACGGTCGGGTTTAAAATTATAATGAGTTATTGTCCCCGGCGCGGTGCGGTTTAATCGCGCGCCATTAAGCCCGTCCCCGTCGACGAAAATCTGTTAAGCTCGGGTTAGGAGATCCGTCGTGCTCGTCGACGATCTTTCCCGGCTCGAAACACGCTAACAGGAAGAAGCGGACGAGGAAGACGAAGAGCTCGGGAAGAGGAGGACAGGGAGAAACGTTATCCGTAATGTGCATGGCAATTTTTGCACAGGCAAAAAATCGCTGAAGAGAGAAGCATGCTGGATGACCAACCATCAAGAGTTGTCTCACAATCGGTTAATTGTTTCTGGGACTTTGGACATCAGGACTCGAGACATCGTCCACGCTGCCCGAATGAGACATCTCCAGGGTAGTGGCCCTTTATTTTGCACAGTTGGTAGCAAACGTCTACAGGGTATCCCAGGTTCGAAGTGCCAAACTTCCGTGGAACCATCGAAGCTCCCCGTCAGAACGTGGAGCAACGTACAAAACTCTGACCAGGAATAAAACGCAACCAAGATTCAGATCGCAAAAGTTCAAGGAGATCCGTCGACGATCTTTCCCGAATCGAAACGCGTTGACGCGAAGAAGAGGGAAGATGACAAACAAGAGAAGATGATGGACAAGGAGGAGGAAGAACTCGGGAAGAGGGGAAACGTTATCCGCAATCTGCATGGAAATTTTTGCAGAGAAGAGTGATCGCTGAAGAGAGGAGGACCGTTCGCGAACGGACGAAAGATGGGGGTGGGAGGAGGGAACGGGCGGACTCGAGACGGGTTGAATCGAGTCGAGACGAGTCGAGTCGAGAACGGATCGAAGATGCCAGCTGACTCGTTCCTGACGGCGGAGCGGCCGCATTGTCGACGAGATTATTGCCCGAGCCGTCGATGAAATTGTACCGTTCACTCGAGTCTGTCGAGTAGCACTCGTGGAGTACAGGATCGCGGCTCGACCCTCGCCTCTTTGAAGGCCTCCACACTCTCCCTCTCTCCACCTCCGCCTCATCCTCATCCTCCTCCTCGTCTTCCTCTTCCTCTTCTATTTCCCCTCTTTATTCTCCTTCGCGAACGATATTTCCAAGTTGTTGCGAGAGGCTGATCGCCGAGCCGGCTCGCGACGCGCGCTTCTGCTCCCGGCGGCGGCGGCGTGCTTCGTGAAAATGCATTTAGAATATCGAGCGTTCCTTGCCGGCGTACAAAGGAACGGCGACGCTTAATGCAAAATACCGGAGCCAGACGGCTCCGAGCAGACGAACAGTTAGAAGTAGACTGCGGACAAGGTTATGCAGATGTACACGGTTTTGCGGGTAACTGGCCCCGACGCTCTAACGACCGACTACCTTCGACCGTAATACATACATACTCGCCCGGAGGCGATATCCGTCGGGAATTCACCAAATATGACTCTTCCTTGCGGCGTGGAGAAGCGATTCATCGTCGCTTTCACCTTGAAATGCAAGGCCGAATCCTTACCGAGAGGCCTGCGGCCGGCGACCGGTCTTCTCAGACCCAGAAATCGCAGTTTCAAGGAAAACGACAAATCTAGGATGTAGTAATTGTGGTGAGGATGCGTCAAAAACTTTACTTTATAAATGTAATAGTGTACTCTGATATATATTACTAAATAAATTAAATAAACACCCGTTTTTACGTAAATATCTGGGTCTAAAGAGACCCACCGGAGGCCGTACGCGTATTAAATAAAGAGGATTCAATATTTCCGAAAAGCCATATGCCTTGAAACAATCGTCTTCTAAAAGATTGGATCATTTATTTGTATCTTAGATTTACAATTCAAGAATTAATATTTCATAATGCATTATGTACCATTCTTCAAAGTTATTGAATTTTGTACGATAATCATAAAAAGCCAAGATCTGTATGGAAACACAGGAATGTTCGAATTTTAACAAGTCCAACACTATTTGTTACACAATTGCTTAAAAAAGCTGTATCTACCACTTTGCTTGCACAGTTTAAATCCTATAGATCCTCGGTGACAGCGATATCAAACACCGTTTCACTGGAAAAGAGATAAACGCAATCCTGTCGTAATGGGACCAAGATAAACTGCAATAAAGTTGGTGTGCTCGGTGTCCCAATACAGTGTTTACTCGATATATGTCTAAAACACGGGTTTAGCCACGGACATTAGGGGTGTGCGGGATTCCCGAGAACATTCGGGAATCCCGAAAATGTTCGAGATTCCCGAAATTGTTCGGGATTCCCAAAATTCCCAAAATTCCGAAAATTCGCGGGAATCCCGGATGTTTTCGGGATTCCATCCCGATCCCGAGAAAAATTCCCGTCCCGACCGGGATCTCGCACACCCCTGACGGACATATATTTTCCAAGAGATACTATTCTATGACCCACGTAACCTTACCGAAATCGAAATTGTCGGGAATCTCGAAATTTTCAGGAATCTCGTAATTTTCGGGAATCTCGAAATGTTTAGAAATCTCGAAATTCTCGGAAATCTCGAAATTTTCGGGAAACCCGATTCTTTCAGGAATCCGACCCGACTCAACCCGACCATCGGGTTCCCGTACACCTCTAGTAATTAACCGCAAACGGAATAACATTCGTATATTCGCCGGTCGATTCCAGCACGGTGATCTAGCGATCGCCGAAGGATCTAAAAAAAGAGACTCGTCATCACAGGACCCGTTGACCAACAAGGCCCGAAAAAAGAAATGTTTTTCAAGCGTACACGTCTCGCAGCCGAAAACACCGTCGTCGGCCAACGGAGAAACGGAGGTTCTATCGGGTATCGAAGAAAATAAAAACTCGACTGTCGAATAGTTAAGCCGAAAGGATTTCTCAATCGACACACGGGACGATCGACGAATCGGTGAGGTAAACGCGAGGCTAACGAGCCTCGACAAGAGACGACGTTCACTTCTTACCAACTCTCGTCTCTCTCCCTCTCTCTCTCTCTCTTGCTCGCCCTCTTTCTCACTATACGTACATCTGTCTCTCTCTCTCCCTGCTCACCGTTTCTCGTCACACGTGCCCGCTCACGAGCAGAAAGAAAACAAAAAGAAAAAGGGGCAGGTGAGAAATGTTCTACGTGCCATACGCCGTACGTAGGCGACTCGCTCGATTAATCTAACGCTGTGCAGCACACTCCTCCGGCCGTTATTACGGTTAAACTGCACCCTGGCTCTCCGGATGTAATGCCATACAGTGGTGCAAGAGACTGGAAAAGCGAGGGGGTGCGGGGGTGGTGGTGGAAGCCGCGTCGCGTTGATATCCACCTCGGCCATCTCAGACACGCTCTCGCCGCTGACAATTACAGAATCCTCTCGTTTCGCACGTTTATTTATCGAGTAACGTGTAACGAGGACCGGCCGCGATTCTCGAGTGGATTGGCAGTGTCTCATCCCCCCTCCCCGGGGAAAACGGAACCCGACCAGGGGGAAAATTCATTTTACATTGACCTGCTTGCGCAGCCGAAACTACGGTACTCTCCCCCCCCCCCTCCCTCCCACCGTCTACTCTTTATATATTATTCGTTCGGCTCCGTTGAATAAAACCTTAACGAGACCGAACCGCATTTCCGGTCCTCCATTCAATGTTTAATGCTAATCGACCTCTCGTGCGAGCGATTCCTGCGAAATACAATGGAACGCCGATGAACTTGTATCGAGGTAACTGGGGCGTGCAACGAAACACTACTGTGCATCTAATTGATCCGAGGAATTAATAGGTTCGCCTATTCTCGACGATGTTTACCGTTGGCAATTAATGTGCCGCGCTTTCGATTGTTCTTTTCAAGTGGGGAGCCGCGTTTGTGCTTCCATCGAGGCGCTACTGTAGTTCCAACAGAGCCCTCCCAGTACGTAATTAGTTTGCTTTGCTCTTCGCGTGGTTCTTTTAACGCGAAGGATAACATTGAACTTCTTTTAAAATAGATTTGAACTTCCATCGAGACGCTACTGTACTTGCTGTACACGAAGCTCTTCTTGCTGCTTATAAATTAACACTTTAATTACTTCTAATTGAGTCTGAAACGGGGAAGATGGAGAAGATGGACTTCTATCGAGGTATCCTGTACTCTGAGAATAAATAAAAATAAATTATCCTTTTCTTTTTGAGGTTAAAATAATTGCTAGCACTTCAACAAGCTACAAGAACGATTCTTTTTAATCAATGAAATTCTTCATAAAATATATAATTTCAATGTTTAAAAAGAAATTTTTATAGTAAATTGAATTTTAATGAATTATTTAGTAAAAATTGTTTTAATTATAAATGGTTTCATTCATTAATATTTATATTATAATTAAATATATAGTATTATATTAGATTATTATTGTTCTGCTCTAAAAATCTAAAAGTATATATAAGAATTCTGGTCTGTTACGCAACGATCTGATGATTATTTAAATGATAAGCTGCTTCAATCTGGATCTACGGCGTAAAATCTCGAAATACCGAATATCCCGCAGAAATGATTATATTCTATCTTTACTTCGATGGACGTTGCTTTGTAGGATGATTTTACGGTCAACGACAGCTCTCGATCAATAATCGTAATTGGTATCGACGGCGCGGAAAATACCGGGGAATATTCGATAATTTTCCGCGTGCAGTTGGCACTCGACCGGCCCTCGAGAGCCTAATTGGAAGTATCGCGTTCGAGCTATCCTCGTGGTCGAGCTGTCCCGCGTGCCGCGTCGCGTCGGTTTCGCAAAAGCGGAGCCGCGTGCGAATGAAAGCTCTCGATTATTTCTCGCTCGATCTTCGGGGGTTTTGTCCCGTTTCAACCGGATACCGGTGTGCAGCTCCGACGCTTTATCGCTCACAGATGTTATCGCCGGTCCTTTATCACTTCCTCCTTACCTAGTGTTCTCTCCCGGGAACGACGACTTCGTCATCGGACAGCACAATGTGCCGGTAGGATCGCCCACATGAGAGAGAGAGGCTTTCTCTCTTTTTCTCTCTCGATAATTCAACGGGACAGGGCGAAAAAAATCAATAGTACAACCACCCCGATGGGGGGTCCCCTAACCTGCATATACACATAGACGCCGTCGTGTCCACCGTCGCTTTCTACCTCGTATACTTAATGAGCCAACCTAGTGGCGCGCCACGTATGCTTCACGCTCGACAATGCGAAATCGATGGTCAAGCTGCTTTTTTTCTACCGTCTAGATTTTGCTGATCCGAAGAAACAAACGTTTCCTCGCGAGGGGTGATCGTCCCAAGCCTTAAAAGTGCAGGCAATAATTTTCATCCATATTTGTACGCTGTGTAAAGACCTGGTCGATAGAGGTTGCTAGGAAGTGTATGTCTCGTAATGTTAGTAAGAATCTCCTGGAAAGTTCGCTCGATCAAGTCTGCCTCTAAATCAGCTAGCTGAGAAGCTTCAATCTTTGAAGATAAATATATTGATACATTGACGACATCGGGACTGTACATCTGATTCCTGAGGTTGTTCAGTAAATATTTTGTTCAGTATCTCCGTTACTTAAGACTTTGAAGCGTTTCCTAGTTCTTTAAGCACAATATTCTTAATATTTTAAAAATCCTCGACTGCAAAAGGTCCCTTTTAAAAGGGCACTTTACACTCGAAGCTATTTTAACTCTAAAACAAAACTTTTCTCCCGACCTACAATATTTCCCGTCTATGTATTTGTTTTTCATGTTATAAATACGAAAATGGTGCAATTTACTGGTACAATACTAACATGTTTTAATAATGTAAAAAATATTTTGAATAATGGTACAGCAATTTTTAGTAGCGCCTTACAGGGTTAATACAGTAGTGCCTCGGTAATACAGAGACATACTCATCATTTTCTAGAATTTTTGAGGTCTGAGGGAATCTCTAGGCTTTCTTACGCTGCTAGTGAAGAGCGCAAATAATATTTTTGGATATCTGCTTTATAAGATAGAAACAAGAAGGGAAAGAATTTCTGTTAAAATTTCTCCACGATCTCAGTCGCCAGAAGTTGAAGCTCCGCAGAACAGCAATATCGAATCCACCTGGACGTGTCTGGCGGATTTTCGAGGCAGCACGCTCGAACGACCAGGGAGTTGAATATCGGGGATCGAAGTTGTCGAAGAAAGCTCGGTTTCTCTGGCGAAACATCCAAAGGAATGCCCGCAAGAGCGAGTCGCGTCAGAGGACATTGTTTCCTGGTGGATATAAGGTGGTTGTCTTTTTGTATCAGTTCCAGGAGACAGACCGACGCCGAAAGGGGATCGGTGGTGCACGGGGTGGGGGAGGGGGTGTTGGGAACTAGCAATTGCGTAGAAGGACTGCGTATCGATTTCTGAAAGCGAGAGTGAACGCGCACGTGAGGCTCGAAGGAAGCTTCATATATTGTAAAAGAAGCTTTTTCCTTGCTCGACGACCGCCGATGAATCTCGTTAACTATTTCGAGGGTGAGCGAACTCGAGGCAAGGATGCTCGCAAGGGTTCTCCTCGCAACCCCTGGGGACAGGGGTTAGGGAGGCGAGCAGCACGTGGAATGGCGGACACGATCGATTTTTCCTGGAGATTTTTCATCGGCAATCGGCGTCGACGCTTTGTTCGACGATACCGACCGACCCCTCTCGCAGAATCGCATCGGCAAAACGGTTTAATCTTCGAGCAACCTACATCTGTTGTGCGCCGCGCCTCGAATTACGTCTCGCCATGGTAATAATCGGGAATTCATCGGAACCACGGGAGTGGATATTATTTTAGTTCGAATGGCCAATAAATCGATCCACGCGCGCACCGCGCTCCACCGCCATCGGAGGCCGCGAATAATTAAAAAGATGATCGTACTGCGGCAATATCGCGCAGAAACGCGTTCACCGCGCAGTATCGAATTTGCGGTTCCAAGACAAAACAATTCCGAATCAATGTTTACACTTTCCGATACGTCCGCCGATAGCAACCTGGGGAAGGTACTTTTCGTGCGATTAAATCGCTTCCAAAATTGTGAGTAAATTGACCGAAGTCCGTTCAGGTGATTTCTCTATACATGTCGCCAGGACCTGGATGACAAATGTCGCGGAGTTATCCCCACTAACGCGAGCTATAGTAAGACCCGTGTTGTTGACATATATCGAGCATTCACTGTATCATTTACGTCTCTGAAGTTCAAACGTCCGGAGACTGTCTTAGGACTTTGATTAATTCGTTTCTATGTGTCTTTGCTAGATTGAAGGTCGAGATATCAAGCAAGAATCTTATATTCTCAAAAGGGACATGTCCCTTTGACGTTCGCTCTCGTTTCAAGAATCAAAGGACGAAGATACGAAAATTGCACCGTTCGAGCACATCTTGCTCGCATCCACCGAAGTCATAAACGACATTCGAGTCTCCAATATTAATTATTAACGGCAGGCTCGTATAAAATATCGATGGGCAAGAAAATAAACACCAGATGGAGTTGTCGAGCGAATGCGACGGGCCAGTACGCTGTTTCTCGCTGGGCAAAGGGGTTAATATTTAATTTCCGTGCTCATGAATTATATGGCCAGCCATTAGAGTGCCAGCCGGATCGTATCAAAGTAAATCAACAAAAATCCATGTAGACCATCGTGAGCGAGGGTTGGAGATCCGAATCAAAAGGTCCGTGTCCTTATCTGGGAGTGCAACCGACAACGCAAACACGTCGAATTGCTTGCTTCCGGTACGCGGGAGAGACACACGCCCGTGGTAACCGAGTCGATGAAGTCGCCAAGGACACAAAGGACCCTTCCTTCCCCCTGCAGAAAAGAAAACTCGGAAAGGGGACGGGAGGGCGTTTAAATCGCGACTTTCGACGGACTGGCGCGGATCCAACGGAAGCGTTTGCACGGCCGAAACCGGAGGTCCTGCTTAGATTTACACGGAGTTCCGTCCGACGGACCCAACTGCCGTAAATAACCGCGACAGGAACAAAAATCCTACTCGCGGACTGCGAATATACGACGCCGCGACGCGCCAGAACGCATAAAATTTTCGCATTACTTTTATCGCGCTCTTCGCGCTCGCTTTGTTTCATCGCGCTTGCTAAATCAACCGTCTTCACTCTTCGCCCGTTTTTAGCAGAACTTTGATTACGCGAAAATCTCCATTCTACCTGCAAACTTTTTACCAACTTCAGCATTTTATGTTCCTCCGATATTCTTACACGAATAAAAACTTGGCAACGCTGATTAGGACTTTTATGCAAAATAAAAATTATTTGTAGTAGAAATTTCATTGTTCCTTTAATAAGAATCTGCGACTATACATTGGAGCTCTCAAACACTTTTAATCTGTCTCCTGGTTTAAATTGCACTTACTTATTTTTTTCATAAATTCCGCAATCTACTGATGATAATGGAGAGGAAACTACTACCGTTGGTTTTTAAAATATTTTTCCAGCATGAACAAATTACAGACTTGAATGACAAATTTTTACAACAACCCCTTTACTCCTCACCTTCCTAAACACGTTGATCGCTTTGGAAGAAACAGAGACTTCAGAAACGAGAACCAACAGTAACAGTAACATAAATTCGAAAACTATGCTGGGAAAAGTATGTTGAAGACGATGAATCATGTTGTCCACTAAGAGAATTCGGCGTTTGAGGTCCGGAGGATAAAGACAGGCTGTGCAAATTGGCGTTACAATTTCCATCGAGCGTCATTGTGCCGGCGAGCATTATGTTGCAAATAAGAGAAATGTAAATGGCACCGGAGACCGGTGCGGGCCCTATCCCTAGACTTTTTCAACATTTCGAGGGATTAACATAATTTCCACGGAACAATAGGAGACACCAGAAGGTCCCTTAATGGCCGCCTTCCAACGCTAAATGGCGTTGCCGGAGAAATGCGACGGTTTGCATTTAAAGCAACCGGCATAGCACGCCGGGCCGGCCGTTTCGAGAAATCGTAATAAGGAATTCTGTTCGCGGGCTTCTTTTTATCAACGGCGAAGTTTTTTCTGTGCCGGTGTATTACAACAACGGAACAAGGAGGGACGAGGGACACGAGTGGGCGGAAGAGCCTTAAGTGCCACGGGACAATCTCAAAGAACCGCCTTCAAATCCGCGGCCAAACTGCATCGTCGAGTCTAATTAATGTAATCACTGACCTCGTGAAGTGTACCGCCGGCGATCCAGGCTATTTACTTGTTGAAAGGGTACGATTAAAAATTCAATTCTCCCCGGAGATAATGGGCTACGAACCTCGAGCCTCATTACTCGCTTCGCGGAGGGAATTTACTCGGAGTCGTCCGCGAAAAGCCTCGGATTACCGCGACCGCTTTGGGACCCGCGAGAACCATTAATCCGGGGCACAAGCTACTTTGTCTTGACGTACGCTGAACGAAAAACGGAATAATCGGTAATCAAGGCGTTACCAAATTATTCCATACCTTCTAAAATTTTAAATAAAAATCGATTGACATACAGGACATAACTGATGGTGCAAAAGAGAACAGGGAGACATAAAACCGCGGAAGAAATAGCGTTAAGAGATAACTATAATTTAGGCAACCGTTGCTCAAACGGAGCGTAAGCTCTTCGGATAATGCTGGCAATCCGTCTAACTCGGTGATCATCACCGGAGAAACTTTCTGAATCACTTTGTCCAACTACGCCCGCATTGTATGAAACACCGTGCACAATTTGAAGTAACACGCTGCTCGACGAAGTGTCTCCCCGAAGTCTATTTCCGAAAATACGGCCATTTAGAACGCCAACGGAGACGCGACAAACTACTTTCATCCGTAACTACGGAGCCGTGATTCAACGTCTCCTGAGATGTTACTCGAAAATTGTGGGCAACGTCTCCCAACGCACGGCGCGCGCTCGTATTACAGCATCGTTTCCAGCCTCGAATTTCTCCTAATAGCCGTTTTGACGTAAGCCCGTCTAAAGCCACCCGGCATACGACACAGGCACACCTAGTCGTATTTAAAGATACTTTGACGCACGTGGTTCCGTATCTTTTAAATGTCGCCGGTGGGCGGAGGACGCTAAGTGTTCGTCAGACGGAAATGATTTCGGACGTCCACGTACCGTGGCTTAACAGCTCTTCCTTTCCCCGCACACACACACACATACACGAATATCTCCTCCGACACACCGACCGTGTCGTCGCACAATGCGCAGACTGTTCGCCGGATCCTCGAAAAGATAAACGAACCTCTTCAGCGAGCGTTCGCTGCCCAGGTGATTCGTACCGCTCGCGGCGCAGCGTTTCGCGGCTAGACCGGCATGAATTATCTGCGCTTGGAGCGAAACAGACTCGAAGACGAAAATCAAGCCCCGAGAGCTTTTTTAATTCGCTTATATGCAATCTATGCTTTCTTTTGGAATAGCCAATATGATTTTGGTGTCCAAGAACGTTATTATATTTACACAGCCGATCTTTGTGCAAAATAAAAATTGTCTACATCAATTGCAAAAAACAGGAGTCAAATGGAAATTTCATTCTTTCTTCAACAACTTTTATAAGATGGAAATAATGCAGCGGTATCCTTCAACTCTTTTAATCTTTTCACTGTTTTAAAATTCATCTCATTTCGATCATATTATAGAAATAAAATTGTCTTCATTAAATGTCTCATCACGGAGGTTTGATAAAATGATGTAAAATAATTGGTTGATCTATATCTTCAAAATCCCCCAAATTAGACCTCATTAGGGGCTTTCATCAGACCTTATTATCAATAAGAAGATCTAAGTCTACGAAAATTTTCAGCGGGGATTACAGAGTCTCATTGCGGAAAAGGTTGAAACGAGAGTCGTTTTTAAATTACTATTGTAATCCTAAGAAAATGTAAGTAGAGACCGGGATCAGAATGAACAGTTTTCTGTGCTCCGCTGAAAGTAGAAATCATCGTCTTTTTCTGAATACAAAAATTTCACTGTGTTGCGTAAACGCGTGGCTGGCACCATCGCCATACTCAACCGCGTTTTCTCCTTTGTCCGATAAAGAGGGATGAGTAGAACACTCATAAATTTCTGACGGTCACGAAACCACTATGAACTCTCCGGAGATACGAGTTTCGACAACGTTAATAGCTGTCAGTGATTATGCCAGTAAAACCGTGATTACAGGCTCTTTTCTGCGGCTGTACAGGTCATCGGTCTTGTCGAAAAACATTTTGTCTCGTCGGGATTCTTTAAATCTTGTTTCACAATCACAGCTGACCCGAAGTGGGTTGATCAGCATTTGCAATTGGTGATAGTAGGGCGCGCGTGAAGATGATACTCATTAGACTGGCATCAGGAATGAATTGTCGGACGGTGCAGAGGGGAAGATAAATAAATTGCTCTTCAACACACGGGAAAACGAACTCGACCGAGAGGAACGAAGATAGCATCTCTCGAGAGATGCTTTTTTAAACGGTCGAAGCAGCTCTCTTTATTCTGGTTGAGCAACAGAAGATAATACTGGGCGCACTTGACTTCGGATTGCAAA
This sequence comes from Seladonia tumulorum, assembly GCA_913789895.3. NCBI lineage: Eukaryota > Metazoa > Arthropoda > Insecta > Hymenoptera > Halictidae > Seladonia > Seladonia tumulorum. Next base: position 6,426,601 of record OU565276.1, read on the forward strand.
CATTCGAACAGGAAGAAGTGGGGCAATTTTCCTTGGGTTCGATGATACGCGGTACCGGTTCCCTTTGTGCGGAAAACTATTCATAGAATCAGTTGCAAGCCCCGATATAACAAAAGCTCATTATTTAAAGGATTCGAGTTGACGAAGAAAAACAGGGTCGTCCTCCTGGTGTAAGAACGGATCTGCATTCAACATTCAGCACACTTATCTATTTAGGACAGGGATGAACGATTTAACCAGTCAATAGCAGAAGTTTAAAGCCCATTAAGCCCGTGAATACACGGAACGTTCTGAAATATGCGATCTAAACGCATGCGAGCATACGCCAACGGAGAAATTGAAACTGAAAAATTCTCCAGCGAGAAATTCCGTTATCGTAAAATTCTAATACATGGAAGATAAATGAAGCAACGTTACGCGGAAACTCCATTCACGTCATTCTCTTAAAATATAAATATAAAAATATTGCACAGGAAACTAATGATTCGTCCGAGGAAGCTAGATTTCCTTCTCAATGTTTTGTCGCGATGATAAGTTCAGTACCATCCTATTCATCATTTTATTCATAACTTCATTCAGTTTTGTTAGCTTCTTCAATTTTTAAGTCACTCCACATACATATATTAATTCCAGCTTAAACTAATTTTATTACACCCAACTAATAAAATTAAGTAACAAGCATTTCCAGAAATTAATTGATATTGACCCGTTACCTACTGGAAACCTATGAATCAGTTTTTCAACAAATGTAATTTTAAGGAAGCTCAATTATTCTTGTCTAAAGATACCAAAAGATGTTAGCAAATTATATTTTTTGTATAAATTATTAATTTACGAACAAAATTGCTATTAATAAATCGACTCACAAAACCCCTGCGGATAATAAATTCTCAAAAATCAAAAACCTCCGGTAGGTAACATATCAACCGCGGAAGAAAATTTCCTGAAAAGACTTCCTGAAATTAAGAAGGTAATTTATTTTTTTTTAAATCGCTCCGATGAGCATAGAATTTTTAATTAATAGTCGTCGCCCTAAGCACCCTCGAAGTGTGGCCCCAACCCGAAGCTTGCGAATGCGCGCGCAACCCACGCACTTTTAAATTCAACTTTACCGAAAATGTCGCTCGTGGTTCACGTTCGCTGCGAGAAGAATCAGCTTTGGATCATGCTGGACATACGATCGGGAATCCCTCTGTGCAATAATTGTATGCCCGCGGTATTCGCTTTCGTGACACAATGTTATCGAACGCGAACGATAACGTTCATTGCAAAGTGGGCGCGTGCGGATCACGGTGAAAGCTCGCGAAACGCAATGCCGCCGCGCGCGTGCCGACGACGTCACGCAACGACGGGCACACCACTCAAAAAAAAGTCCGGGACGTGTTAGGACCTGTACGAACGAGCCCCCTCCCTCCCCCGCCGCCCGACGAGTCCGTACAGAATTGAATATGTCCGAAGTTAATCGCGCTCTTAACGGTATACACCTGAACCCGAACGCTCAACGGCTCACCCGTTGAAGCCTCAAGGTGCCGTTTATTATTCTTTTACTTTCCTCGTCATTCCCTGCTCTCATTTTCACGGTCCGCTGCCGCACTATTCATTGACAACTGTTCGACGTATCACACGGACATTAACAATGGCTCGCACTGCAAAAATCTCATCGATATCGACCGTGAATTTCGAGAACCCCAGGCGCACTGTTTACCGTTCGTGGTATTTATGAATTTCACGTTCCGATAGCAAAATTGCGCTTTCATTCGGACATCGTACTCGGGAAATACGAGACTATCGAAACTTGATCACGACTACATGTATCTGTAACGACTATCTATTCGCTCACTTTCTCTACAAATATTCACGGATAACCATTACGCGTTTTAACGTGATAATACGCGTTTACCAGGCGTTATAACATTGGTAGATCGACGAGTTTAAATATTTGGGATGCCGCATGAAAAATGTTTATTGTAGTTCGACTGAGTTTATTTTTTTTTTTAAAGGAGTGCTTTCATGCTATCGATTTCGTAAATACACATACGGGAATATCTATATTTTTAATCACGCATTTGTTTGCTCCAAAATATAAATGTTCGGGTTAGAAATGCACCGAAATAATAGATTGCCATTAACGAGTAAAATACGAGAAACCATGAATATTAATTCGCCTGCTCGAATACAAATAAAAGAAATGACTAGAGAGTCAGAGATTAAGTGGAAAACACCTTTCGCACGAAAGTTAAGCTTATCGATACTTTCTGTTTACAGTCTCTTTCGCTGGAAAATCTTGAACCGTGACAGAAACACGAATTAATCCGAAAAGTTTTGAAAACTCCAATTCGAATCGACACGAGAAAACGAGATATCATCTATGCGAAGGATGATGCTTTTTAAATTGTTTGGAAACTGGCGACAATGAGTAGCTAAAGGTCAATGGCGTTCGTTTGTTTATTATGGTGGACAGTTGGGTAGGTGTATCTGCTCGAATGTCAAACATCGCGCAGAATTCTCGGTGGAGTTCTCTGTTACGGGGAAAAATTCAGATTAATACGATTTTGAAATTCACGTACCTATCTTAGAGCAGGATCCTCGTTGTTCTTCGAGTAATCCGCGTTCGGTGGTGTATTTAATATATCGTACAGCACATTTTAACACACGCCGGGACACACTGTGCGCAGCAAGAGTCAACGAAATGCACCACGAGCAGACTGACAGTTACCACGGGTTGTTCATTATTGGAAAATCTGCCTTACAGGCTGCTCTTGCGCAGCCGGCGCGATACTACCGACTTCCTCCCCTCTATCGGCCGACGCCATTTGTACCAACCATCCTTCCCTCTAGCAAAGAGTACGTATAACAAGAAGCGACACTCCGGGTGGTACTTTTGAAGTCGATCGGTGGCCTGTCCCTTTAAATTGGTTGTATAGGAAAGCGGGAAATTTAAATTAACTAGATTTAATATTCTCATTTCGTGTTAATGTCTAATAATTAGTAATCTATTTGTGTTAATTTATGATATAATATTTATTAATATTGGTTTTCGAAGTACTTACATTAATTTTACAAGAATGAAAAGTTGAGAAAGAAGAAATGGAATGAAAGGATAACTGTAAAAAATATATGGATATATTATAAAAATGTTTATGACAGGTGAATTATAAACAAATACGTTACAAATACATTCTCGTAGTTTACATTGAAAACATATTACGATGTAAATATATACATATATGTACATATATTTGCAATTCTAGTCTCTTAGATCATAGAATACGACTTCGTAACAACTTTCTTATCCATTCATACTATCATACTATCATTCTTGCATACCGTTAGTTTTTCATACAAATAATTCTAACTATTATGTCTTACAATTAAATCTACTTATAACTAATAATATAAATATATATTATGTAATTTTGCTTATAATAACTTAAAAATAATAATAAAAAAGGGACACAGTTTATAATAATTTTTTCCTAACGTCACACTTTCACACCATGTCCTTCCACACACATCCATCCCCTCCTTTATTCATATATCATTCCTCTATATAGGCTCAATTTGCCAAGTCAGAATAAATTAAAATAAATAAACTGCTCCAATAAAATAATGAATAGTAAATTAAATATATTACATATATAAATTTAAATATATTACAATATATATTATAAAATATTTATAGCGCAGTTCAACGAGGATTGCCGAAGTTTATCGATCCTTACCGAATGGACCTTTAAATTGGTTGTATTACCTCATCTCTCTCTAAAAGTAGTTTCTTTGTCAGAGTATTGCCTCTTATTATACCTCATATCCGTATCGAAAAAATACGGTGCCTTGTTCCTGCAAAAACAGTTCAATAACCGCGGCCCATGACAAATGTCAACTATAAAATCAACTATGTCCCAAGCAGCTTTGAAAACCTTCATTTCGAAAATGTACTAATAAATATTCTATTACGAATTTTATACGTAGAATTATTAACTCAAGGTTTGTTCATGCCACTCACTGTCGAGAACTATCCATATTTTATCCTTTTTTTTTACCGTTGAGGAAAAGATCAAGATTCTCGAATGAAAATAATATAGAGATAAAAAATGACGCGTTTACGCCCGTAACAATGTGTTTGTTTCTGTTAAACTGATAAAGGTGCGAATGCTTGTCGGCGTTCTAGAGGTTGCGAAATTTATCTGGAACTTTGTAAAAACGACGCCGGCAACTATCGAGATATGAACCTTGGCGATGCAGTAAACCCGTCTAGAAAGCGAGTAGTCTGTGGAAACAGACAACCTCACGGAGGTTGGCTGAATTTTCGCAAAGTGAATTTCACTTGAATATTAGATATTATTTTCCTTGCCTTACCTTCGGGTGATGAGAGATTCGCGTTATTGTTGAGTCGCGTGCCCGATAGTGCAACGGATTGTAGCACATTATTTGGTGTAATTCGCTATTCTTTAGAAAAATATACAGCGCTTCACAAAAATAAGATATCATGGCGGTACCTACTACCGGTGTAGGTAAGTATTTTATATCTGTTTTACAGGCTAAAGATGCAAACGACAAACAGATGTATTGTTCCTTAAGAACTGATGACTACACCGTGTAATACGTCAAATGAATCACACAGGAAATTTTAAGACTGTAACCAAATCTGTGCAATCCTCTTGAAATATAAGATATTGTTGTACTTCTTTTACAAGTTATCACGCACAGTAAACGTGTCTAAATGTAATTAAAGATTTGTCAGGTTCTAGAAGATATTTGAATTCTTTTACATGTTTTTGTGTTGTAATTGATATAGAATTAAGAGGGGATCGTGAAAATATTAATGAGCAGTAGGTTACACCATGCTTAAAGTCACAGATTCATAACCTGTACTTGTACCAGGTTTTATATTAGCAGTAGCCTAGAGACAGTAAACTTGCTTATAGTCTATTAAGAGATAACTATAATTACTGATTTTTAGTTGTGCCACGAAACTTTCGTTTACTAGAGGAATTAGAACAAGGTCAGAAGGGTGTAGGTGATGGTACAATCAGTTGGGGCTTGGAAAATGATGATGACATGACTCTTACACATTGGACTGGAATGATAATTGGACCACCTAGAGTAATTTATCTCAAACATTTAAATTCAATTGGACTTGCGCATAATTATTATTTTTTTACATGAGCTATTATTGCATATAAATGAAATTAATATTTCTGAAACCTATACAGTTTTCTTTCGGTATAAGTCGATGGCTCGGTATGGTTTTCGACCTATTACAAATGAGGGTACTATGTGACTTTACTGTGTTCCCAAGTGGGCCAGCAGTGAATAGGGGGAATGTGTCAGAGGCTTGAATGTAGCAGCAAACTAAAAAGTGGTTGGCCCAGCAGCAATTGTATGTCAATTTAATTCTGATACATGATGGTGGCTCAGGGGAATGACACTTTCGACATACCGTGAATGAAGGTACCTATACGGCTTTAGTCTGTTGTTGAGTAAGCCAGAAGTGAATAGGAAGAATGTGCAAAAGGCGATATAGCAACACCAATAAAGTTGTCAGCCAAGCAGCAATTGTACAAACATGACGTGCCATCTCATTCTGTTACATATGTACATATCGTATGCGGTTTGACTTTAATTGTGTGTCAGCTGCGAGAGAATATAGAGAATGAGTAAGAGGCAAGGGTAGCAACAGACCATAAAGTAGTTGGCTATGTAACAATATTTTTTGTTGGGAAAGAATAGAATATGACATATTCTCTCGTTCTGGCACTAAGCAGTGTTGAGCATATAACTTCAGAAGAAGGAGAAGCGATAAAGATTTTCTTGTGAAAAAAACATTATCGTCTTATTTCGAAAGAAAACTGTAGTTTCAATTTCAATGAATTTGTTACAGTTACTTAAGTATTATGTATCACTGTTTTAGACACCGTATGAAAATAGGATGTATAGTTTGAAAATTGATTGTGGTCAAAGATATCCAGATGATGCTCCTAATGTAAGATTTTTAAGCAGGATTAATATGAATTGTATCAACAGTACCACTGGCGCGGTAAGTATCTGAATTTGTTTTGAGTCTTTGATGATAGAAGCATGTGTTATATGCATCAGATTTTATAGGTTGATAACCGCAGTGTACCAGTACTTGCAAAGTGGCAGCGGGAATACACAATTAAGACAGTTCTGCAAGAGCTCCGTCGCTTGATGACATTGAAAGAAAATATGAAACTGTCTCAGCCTCCAGAAGGTAGCACCTTTTAGCCTAACCACACGTAAACTCAACACCTCTTCCTTTCTGTGGTAGCATGGGGCGAGATTTAATCAAGGTACCGAATAATATTAAATGGGTACCCAATAAAGACGTATGCTAAGAGGTAACATCTGTATAAAAAAAAGAGGGTGATAATGACTAAAAAAAAGTTGAATCAGTGTTTTCAATTTACAGGAATATTTTTACTTATAAAATTTTAGGAAAAATTTATTTACCTATTATTTTGTAATTCTAAAGCCCATTTCATGTACATGTACAATTATTATTTCGCTTTTAATATTATATTGTAAAGATATGCCCTCGCATTTGATTCAAGAAAATACTGTTTCAGCTTTTCAAGTTGATACAATCTAAAACAAGAGTCATATTTTGAATCTTAAACACTGGAAACACAGACTGTGTAATAAAAGTAATAATCAGTAAGAACAACTTATGCCTTCAAAGTTTTTTAAAATAAAAAAAAGAATTGCCTGAATACGAATTAGAAAACATTTCAGTTTGTGCATAAGTGCCATTTCATAATCTGTGGAGGTGTCTCAGTAAATACTACTATAGACTATTCGAAATTTTGATAATTCATATTTTCGTGTGCTCATTTTGCCAAGCTTTACTTTACTTCATTCTCTGTTAGTTGTTATTAAGATTGTAGCAAATAACAGGTTGTTGAGATCAATAATTGATGTAATGATGTGCCTTTTTGTGCAAGTAGCATAAAATTGTGCATGTATTTGAGCGTGTTTGGTTGAGACATCATCCAAGAACGGCCTCTTATTCCGCATAAAAAAGAAAAAACAAATATGTTTTCTTAATTGATTATACATTATGTTGCAATTGAAATATACCAAACAGTAATTTGGTTCACAGTAGTATATATGGTAAATGGTATAGTGTTGCATCAATGAGTACATCAATATATGAAGCATTATATTGAAAATCTTCTGTTTTCCATTCCACTATTTATATATTAGAAATATATTTTAAGCTCATTTGATCTTTATACCACAGATCCAATAAAACTGTGTTGTTTACTTTTCGAGCTTAGCTTCATAATTGATGTATTAGTAAAATCATATTTAATTCTTAATAAACATCCAAAGTATCATAAATAGCTTTTCAATCATTAGGGAATCAGGTGTATAATGCTAGCGCAATTCTATTATGAATTGCTACAAACTATACCGTTCCATACAGGTATATGCAGAACGGAAAATAGGTTCTCCATAATTATGTTACATTCTAGAAAAAAAAGATATAACCATAAATTATTTGAAACATAATATAATTTTTTGGAGTTTTGTTATCCAAGCTGTGTAGCAATGTCCTTCATTTTTAAAGTAAATCCAAACCAAAGTACGAGATTTTTAACAGAATTCCACACCTATCATGTAATATTATGAAATTCTCAACTACCTGAAACATTATACATACCTCTTTATCAGCTTCGCATTTCAGTGTTACACTATAAATAATGTAATAGTGTAATCTAATTCATACTACTAAAAATATGAAATAATTATTACTCTATGTCGATGAAGTCAAGCTTAAAAAAAAAAGAAAATAAAAGGATTTCTTTAGAAACGATTTTCATATTATTACTTTTTTTTACTCCTAATGTCGATACTTTGGAAATTTTTGTTTTCGAATAAAAAATGCATAATTAATTATGTTTAACAATTTATTTAAACCAGACGATGGCATGATTGACTGTAGTTATATGTACAAGGCGTAAGTAGATTGACTGTCAACTGACAATAAATTGTGATAGTATGTCAGTTTGGCGCACTATTAGATTTTCCAGAGATGTTGTAATGTTCAAATAAGTTATAAAACTACAATACAGAAATCTAACATCGTCAAAGCATTTTCTTTGAGCTAGTCTCTGAAATTATTTAGATTCAGAGAATATTACTTTTTTGTTGTGGGAGTAAAAAGAATTTTAGTAGTCTTTAATGTCGACCACTTGTGTCTCTTCCAGTAGTATGTTAATCCTGATAGTGCTGTCATTATAATTGCCATCTGCAAATAATATATAACAATTATATCATTGTTAGATTAATAGACCATTACGTAAAAAATACATTTGGATTTTCTTACTTTTATGGCAAGTCGATGTCTATCATCAAACTCGGGATTCGATGTCCACATAAGGAATGTGGTAACATCCTTTGCTATTTGAGATGCAGTCGCTGGTGTGCCATCACTATACTCTACGACTTCGTCGAAGATAACCTATCATATTGAATATAAATAATTTTAAAGTAGTTCTAACAAGCGTGATTGCAGTTCGATATAGCGATTTTAAATAAGTCGTTTTACTTGCCTGTGCCATACCAAGAGCTCCTCCTGGGAAATATGGGTTGAAATACTGTCCGTCTCTCATAGGCATACCAGCTGGTGGATCACAATAACCAGTCAACAAAGAGAATACATAATTCTGAAATTTTAATTATGTTTTAAGTAACGTAATTATTATTGAAACTTAAGTAAACAATATAAATGTTAAATGCTATGTTTACCTCTCCATTGGGTCTTGCATTAATAATGTAAGACAAATCTGGCGGATAGGAACCATTATTAGCTGCTCTAGCAGCTTCTTCATTTGGATATGGTGGTGGGACATGATCAGCTAGTTTACCAGGACGCATGAACATATTACCACTACTATCTGGACCATCTTCTACCTATGCAAATCAGTGATTTCATTATGGAATTTTTATTTATCGACACAGTTAAATCATTTCCATTACTGTCTAAATTCTTTACTTGGATTTCTTCTGCAATAGCTTTAGCTTCTTCTTCGGTGTGTGTAACACCGATAAGTTCACGGTAAGTTAAATATTGTAAGCTGTGACATGCTGAACATACATTCTTGTACACCTCCCATCCTCGTCGCATACTAATAATCATGAAATTTATTTATGTACTCAACATGTTTGCATTTGTAATACTTTATTATATTTGTAATTACCTTGCATGATCTAACGACTTGAATAACCCATAAAAGCTCCAATTATAATCAGGAACATGGGCACCCGCGGAGGCTTGCACAGATTTTTCCAGTGCATAAATTAATGCAGTAATTCCTCCTGCTGTTACTCCTAAACATGTTAGTAACTGAAACATTTTTAATCATATTAGCTTTCTATTACTCACATTCTATTTGTGTACAATGGTATGTTAATAAATGTTAAACTTACTATTACTATGTAAATACGTATTAAACAGGAGTTAAAGTTTTGGATATGCATTAGGGTTAGGGGTGGATAGGACATCTTCGAATGATTATAGAAATACACATACCGCTTTTCTACCCTTAGACCACTGATTTGCTGTTGAAAAGTTATGTGTTTGCTGAAATACAAATTTCCATATTAGATAAAACTCATCAAGACTTTAGGCAAACGTTTTTCTCTAAGGTTTACATACTGCTGCTAATCAAATCCTTAAAATTCATAGTAATACTAGGACACCCTATGCATTACCATTAAAATAATGATTACTTAATAGCTGCTGATATTTGTAGTGGGTTTACATTACTTTCATTAGTACTTCCCTTAATTTATCACATACATGAAGTGTGGGAGTATTCGTACTAAAAATTATACATTTTTTTAGTTAGAAATTAGACTTTTTAATACAGTCCATGGTCTGTTGAAGCATGTATGATCATGGCAGCATCACAATTTTCAGTACTGATCACTATTACATAACATCAGATAAAATGTCTTCGATATCTTTTCAATCTATCATCCTGTTATAAAACGTCAGTAATTAGAAATTATAAAAACTGGCGAGCGCTTGTAAATTAATGTATCTTTAGAAAAAATGTCATAGCAGCCGACAAGTAGTACAGTTCCATGGGGTTCATTCAGATTACATTTCGGACGGCAATATCGTAACAGCAACGCTTCGTCAAAGAATGATATTTTTGTAACAGATGAATAGACATTTTAGAAATTAAATGATGTTTTTAATTAACATACCTGACTGAATAAGCTTCCATAATTCGTCCTTAAAAGACCAGATTTACAAACTCGACCCAACGAAGCCGCCATGTTGGCCAAAGGTACAATGTACGAAGACAGCTAATCAATGTAACATCTATGAGAAAAATTTTAATGATAGAACAAATTAGATTTTCATTGGATTGTATTTGAAATTTTTTACTATGACGTCTACAGACTTGTTAAGAGAATGCATATACCTCTTACTAGATGGGCTCAGAAGAAAACGTACTTACACAACTTTCAAGACTTAAGATGACTTTAATCAAGGATACCAATAGTAAAGGGCCGAATTTTAAACGTTTGAATTCGCCCACATATGTTCATACTGTATATAACACCTTTTCATTTATATACATACTATTTACCGTGATCAATTCTTCTGTATTTTTAAATTACAGAAATGTTAATTCCTGTACATACGTAATATTTAAAATACCGTGCGCGCCAGACGATGGCTAGCAAAGTGTATTCGTTCTAACTCTAAGATGATGCATTGGCCAATAGCAATCACCTACCACTGGACGCGTTGTCGTTATTGGCTGAAAAATCGTCTTGGAGCTAAAACGAATACACTTTATCTAGCCATCATATGACGCGCACACGATACATCTAAATCTGCAAAAAATTATAATCGTGAACAATGCATAATATTTTATTGAAGAATGCTATTCATCCAGTGATGCTTAATTACGTTACAGTTTAGAATTGTTTTATTTTAAAGTTTTATTTTATAGAATTTAATACAACTTATGTGTTCTGGATTTCTGGGGGCGTGGCGCATGCGCAATTTCTGTTGGTAGACTTGGCAGTTCGCTGTTGACCATTGGTGTCAGCTGGTGGTTTCGTCAGATGGTATCGTGAATCCTATAATATCACATCGATCACTGTTCCGAGGAAAACGATTCAAGATGAGCGGAGGAATGCCAGAATTGGGTTCGAAGATTAGTTTAATATCGAAGGCGGACATTCGTTACGAGGGCCGACTTTTTACCGTGGATCCTCAAGAATGCACGATTGCCCTAGCTAATGGTGAGTCTCGAATCAAGATGGACACCGAAATCGGTTTTGCCGCTGTTCCTTTTCCCGGTTATTTCGTTGTAATGCCCATCACTACTAATTCTCGATTATTCTCCCCTTTTCGCTTCGAATGCTTCGTTAGCGGAGCGTCATTGAAAATTCTACGATTTCTCCGTATATATTTTTACTTAAAAATGTTTTCGAAACTGTCGGTATTCGATTCGTCCGGTAAAGCTTCGATACAAAACAACCGGGGTCACCCGTCATTTATAACGGGTATTTTGCCGAATATTTTCGGTTTAAATACAGGTTAATGCACACGTTTATCGGCAGTTAATGTATTTCAGACTTCCGCAAGTAGATTAAACTTTTGTTTAACAATCGCAGAATTACAGGAACTCGTACCGAAACGCAAAGTAACCGAATTGTAGTTGCAATATGTGTCACATATAATTTATCTAACTAAGTCCCCGCATATTTTTCTGTTATTAAGCTTTCAATAAAATTAATTAAATGAAATTAACGGATTATCTAAACTAAATAATGTATAAGTCTACCATAACATTTCATTGTCTTAAAGTTTTTCGATTTATCTAAATGTGAGTAAAACAGATTAAATGTAGTATATTAAAAACATATTCAAGTAAAATTTCGATATTTCCAGTGATAATAAAGGATGACTATGATTATACAAAGTTAGGTTGCCTCAAAGCCATACCATACATCCACCATTGTGTGGAATGTTTGTGTTCCATGCTTGTCCTGTTTATGTTCCCTGTCCTTTCTTTTTTCAACCGTATTGCTAAACTGTTATAATGAATCGTTAGATTTGAATTTAATAGCATTACACATTAGGTTTGAACTTGAACTTCTAGTTTAATACTTATTTTATATTATTATCTTAGATATTATAAATTTCTATTTTATTTAATATTCTTACATTTTACAGAAATTAACATTAAAATATAAAAATCATTTTCTATAATATCTGTTTAATTTTTTCATGTTACAGTGCGTTCCTTTGGAACTGAGGATAGGGAGACACAACTTCCTGTGGCACCACAGAATCAAGTCTATGAATATATCTTATTCCGTGGTTCGGATATTAAAGATATTCGGGTGGTGACCAATGTTAGTTCTATCCCAAACGATCCAGCCATTGTGCAGGTAATATGTACACACTTTATCAAACATTGAAGTATAGTTCGATGTCAATATAATTACTATTGCTAAGCGTTTGTGGTTATTTATAGATGACGGTACAACCGTCTATGAGCCAACAGTCGTATCAACCTCAGCCGAGCTATGCTCATCCAATGATGGGTCAGATGGGCCCAATGGGTGGGCAATATGGAGCACCCTATAGCATGACCATGGGCACCATGGGACCGGTATTGGGAATGCCCACTGCTGCTAGAGATCCTCGTGGACCAATAAATAAACAGCCAAGTGAGTTGAGCTTGGGCTCTTCTGAACCCAATGCCATCTCTATCCCAAACTCACTACCAACGGCCAATGTCGACCCATTACCAAAAGACCAATCTCTGGAAGATGGTAAACTGTTTTTGCTATGAACTATCCTTTGCCCAATGGCATGCTTGCTGCTTCTGCTTTGGTAATGCTTGCAAATTTCATTCTATATAATCGAGTCTATTTTTTTTAATAATTATTATTTACACATTATTCATGCTTTGTACCTGATATGCATTAAAAGTTTGCTTATGCTTTATTTTTCTTCATCTGCTATATTTTGTGGTTTATGTTGTGAATTCCAATTTCTTTCTCTAAATGTTTATTACAACTACTGCTTGTGCTTGGATTCAGCATTGCTTATTTTATCAGACAAGTTCTGAATGCTTTGAGCACTTCTAACTTAGTGTTTATTAATACATTTATGTACATATTTAGAAATATTTGGCATGTACAGCAGTATTTGACAAATACTTTGTTTTTATACAATTGTTTCGTAAAAACAAGTCTGCTTTCTAACTTTAATAACCTATTTATTGCGAATAAATGAGCAGTTTGTAAATATTATATTATATAATACAATATTAGTCACTTAACATGCAAATAGAATATTTTCTGCTGTCTATTTTTACATTTTTGATCACGCATCGATTTATATTATTTTCTCGTTGTATGTGTAATATAATAATGTTGATTATTTTCAATAACTTTCGTTTTGTTGGAAATTTCTGCATGGAAGTTTGCTTTACTTCTTTTTCTCATTTTCATTGACTTTGTTTTATATTTGCTTTTCAAATTTGAATAGCGATACAAGTATTATGCACTAGCAAGTAACATAATAGCAAGAACAGTTGAAATTTCTCGTAGAATAATCTCGTATGTTCTATTCTAAAAATTTTTCTTTTCGACGTAGTTCTTTCTGAGTCTAGTTCATGTAGAGCTACAAATGCAAATGAAATGTTGGACATCTCTATACATGTACCATATATTAGTTTGCATATTTAGAATAAACGTTTCAATAATTATGATTGTTGCACAAAACATGAATATGATTGGTTCACATTATTCATAGGTGTATTAGATCTTATCAGTGGAGGTTCAAGATCAACGACTCCAACTTCATCGTTGCTGACAAGGAAAAGTCCTACGTTGGATCAGGGTGTTCGGGTAAACAATCAGCAACAGCAACAACAGCAACAAAGTGGTACTATTGGCAAGCTTGGTGATAAGACGAATATGAGAACCATTCAACCTGCCCGACGTGATCATGATAGGTAATTCTATTTTATGCAAAAAATAAGTTAGCAGAGGTATGTGAGAATCTGAAAATGTCGGGCCGGGACGGATCGAGAATTTTATTCAGGATCGGAGCGGGTTCTTGAATATATCGTGATTTCCGGGGATTTTCGATATTATTCTCGGGAATTCCGATATATTCGAAAATCCGATTCGTCTCGACCCAATGCATTTCCGATCCGTCTCGACCATCAGGTATTCAACATTTTCGGTTTCTTGCACACCTTTGGTTATTAGTGGACGTAGAATTTGTTTGTCTCTATCACCTGTAGCATTTCTATAGGGTTTTATGAACCGTGTTTCGACTTACAGCCATGCTGGTAACAAGGCGGGAGGCGCTGTGTCGCAGTATAACGACGGCAAGCGTGACCCAATGAAGCAGGATGGGCAGATGCAAGGTCAAGGTGGCTACGCGCAAGGTGGACGAGGGAACCGCGGTGTTTGGATGAACCGTGGAAACATGAGGGGCCGAGGAAGAGGTCGCGGAGGCTTTAGGAATCAACCTGGTAATGCTGGTGCCAAACCGAAGAATACCCTGAAATTCGATAACGACTACGACTTCGAACAAGCCAACACCGAGTTCGAGGAGTTGAGGTAAACGTGTTTCCACGCTTCAACCGCGTTATTTAGCATGGTTTAGTGCCGGATTCATTTCAAGTACAATTTGAAATGTGCAAAGTGGTTACCATGCAAGATTAAAGTTTATGCGTTTTTTAAAGTAGTGTATAAATGTAATTTATACATTGCTTACGCGACGCAGCAACAAATTATTTTCCTAACTCAGTGTGATAAACGTTGATATATTAGCAGGAAATATTCAGAGTTGATGTGTGATTGATTTCAGATCTCAGTTGGCGAAAACAAAGATCGATTCTGGAGCTGATAATGAGAAAAAAGATGATAGCGGCAACGAAACCGGAGCAGGCGAAGGAGAACCTGAGGAGGAACCAGAGATTGTCCATTATGATAAGTCGAAATCTTTCTTCGATAATATCAGCTGCGAGGCTGTCGAGAGGAGTAAGGGGTGAGTGTATAATAATGCTTTGAAAAGTATAATCATAATGTTTTTAATACGTTACCTGCCGGCGATTATTCAACGCTTTTTAAAATCTGTGATTCATAGCTGAGGATTTATTTTAGTAATCACAGTAACATGGTTATTCAGGAATCTATTAATAGGTTTCTGATAGGTAAAGTGTTAATACTGAAGTAATTCATTAATTCGTGTAGATGTGTGTGAATTAGTAAATTGGAAATATTAGGATACTTAAATAGTTCAAAGCAACTGAAAGAGTCGTTGATAAAAATTTCATTTTGTATGTTCGAAGAAAAAATAATTTCGTGTAACGTGAACATATCTTGTTCTTGTTCGATCGTTTACACAACACATATATAATTTGTGAATTTTGATAAATTATAAGAGAAAGTGAGCACAGGAGTTTGTTAATCGAAGACTTGTTATTGCATGACTCGGTATTCGTAGAATTGAACGTTCGGGATGCGTGACTCGCTTGGAAGATAAATTTAGGATCGAGAAGCAATCTGACTGAATGAGAGAGAGAGAGAAAGAGAAAGAGAAAGAACGCTTGTGAATCGTGTGGATATGCAGCTTGTAAATCACGTTATGTATGCCTTTGAAATGTTACAGTGGGTTCCAACGTACAGACTGGAGGACAGAGCGTAAATTGAACTCTGAAACGTTCGGTGTGGCGTCAACGAGGCGCGGTAGTTTCCGTGGACGCGGTTTTTATAATCGTGGGATGGGAGGCATGTACCGAGGTGCTGGTGGTGCTGGTGGTGGTGGTTTCCGTGGCGGTTACAGAGGCTCCAGAGGTGGTAACCGTAAACCAGCGAACCAACAGCAACAGAATAATCCCGGCAGTCAAAACCAACGCACGACCAACGAACAATCCGCTCCACAGTCGCAGCAGAACAGTCGCGTTGTGTCCTTTTGAATGAGCCAACGCGCCACTAACTATGTATAAGTATTCACTCTAGATTAAGATTTTTACAATACGTGCTCTGCCCTTACGGACTGATTTGAATTCGACTTCACGGAGGATTCAATGATTCACAGATACAATAGAACAAGAAAAAAAGAAGGTGTGGGGGTAAGAAAATAAAAAGGGTGAATAAGAAAGTTCTCCGAGAGAACTTTATCGAGGATCATTTTTTTTTTGTATCGCCGCGCTGGAGTTACACTGGTAGGGAATTAAACGGATGCTCGGGGCGGAGTCCTGCGTTTGAAATTTCTCGACAAATAAATAATGAACCTTATTGTTATATAGGTAGTTAATTTCGAAAACTCGATATTCAGAGCCATTATGTCCTACGAGTTAAGAAATCGTCGAATGCTTGATAAATGTGTAACAAGTACAATAACACACGTCGGACGGTAGAAATGTTCTCGAAACAATAACCCACAAGAAGCAACTGTTTTTTGCGGCATCCTCAGTTAAGGCTCGTTTCGAGCCCACATACACACACACACACACTGCTATTCGGGACACGAGAAGCATGTAAACTACGATCACGAGAGAGAGAAAAAAACGTTATGAATCTCAACGGGAATTTCCATTTTTTCTTTCTTGAACGCGACACTGCAACGCGGCAGATGCATGTTGTGAGAAAAGAGAGTGTTTGAAACGGTTTCCAAGGGAGTATGGTGTCTGAACGAATGAAAAACATGACTAAGTTACTATTACACCACCGTGAAATGCAACTCTTCGCGGTTGAACGGAATAGACATTAGCGTGGGTTTTGAGAAATGAAAAGGAACAAAGTGGAACATGCGTTCAATCGCAGAGTAGAAAGTAGGACAATACATTATAGTTATTTCGATCAGTCAGAACTTTATTTATTTAAGATGATGACCGACGTATGCGAGTTAAGGTGAGATCATTATCTTGCCCGTACATTTTACACAGCGGGTTTTGATTTTCGAACAAGCGAACACACGGTTTCGATTGCGCCGCGTCGAGGAACCGTGAGCGAAATAAAAGGGAGACAGAAAAATATGATTGATTTTGTATGGTTGATATGTAGGGGGTAGGCACGCGCGCGAGGCTGAATCCGTACGTCGATTTATTGACTATTAGGTTTTTTTTTTTGAAACATTGAACAAGTGGTATGTTAGTGTTTAAGTGAAAATGTGAGCGAGAGCGCGCGCGGATGCCTTCTTGTAGAGTTCGACTGCGTTAGGTAGCTTCGAGAATCCTTCGAAGATATCGTTTTGATGTACGAGGACGCTGCGTGTAGCTCGCAGACAGCGTTTTGTGAGAGTAAGACTCTAAAAAGAAACAAAAAGAAAACAAGAATGATGCATGATAATGTCCTTAAACGTATAAGACGCGAGAAACAAAAAGAAAAAAAAAAGAAAGGCAGAATAGGTATATTATTTGCGACTGTTATTTTCTTATGGCTCGCAAGGAGTCCCAAGCGTATACAGATATATACATACATAACAATGAGATTTAGTTACATGTAAGTCGAAGAGGAACCTCCATAAGCTATCAGTAAAAGTTGCAAGGTAAAGTTACAAAAACAAAAAAAAATAAAAGGATACACGCGTAATAATGAGTAATGATAAGTAAAAATAGGAACAAGGAATATATGGGGGATAAGAAACGAAAAAAAAGAAGAAAATATAACTTTTAAGTTCTATGCATTGCGTGTGTAAAGAATGCACGGTGTATGCGGTTTTCCGATGATAAGTTTTTGTTTTGTACAGCGGATATTGTGATTCCCAATGCTGAAATAATACTGAGATAATAAAAAGGAAAGGAACGTTTAATGTACTCTTTAAGCTCACTGATTCACCTCGAGAGAAAGCGGCAGAGAGATTCGGTTCGAAAGTATTCGTCAATTTATCGTGTAGCTCATACATATATATATTTTTTTTTTTGTTTGTTTGTCCATGTGGGAAAATATTGTTCGGCATAAACGATTGTAAATTGACAGTACGCATTAACAGACAAAACGAGACACAAAGATGTTTCAAATAAAAGAGACACGATCATATGCAGTGAACGTACACCATTGTTCTTAATCTTACATTAAATACGAATGATTTATGTACAAAGTGCGATGCGTATAAATACTTGATACTGTATCAATCGCTCCGGATATCTCGAGCGATTCACCTTAACACTTTGCCTTACGCTAGCCTCCTTGATTGTTGCTACCAGGTTCGTGCGGCAGGACTCGATGCGGTTGTGGTTTCCCAGTTTCGTCGTTGCGAAAAGGGGATCGCATCGAGTCATGGTCGTCCACGATGCCTCCGGGTAGCCGAACGCAGGATCGTTTCGACAATTTCTCAAAAAAATTGCCAGCTGTCTCGCGGGAGACTGTTGCAGAGAGATTCGAGGATCTTCGACGAGACGCTCTTCTTCCCATGGTCGGTTCGTCAAGCGCAACTCATCAGACCTGTTCGCGTGTTGTCGCAGACCTCTCTTATCGGACGACCTCTGGTCAGCGGTTTCGTTTCGACGAGCGTGAAGTTATTCTTGTACATGCGGCGCAAACTGCGAGGATTCGGTACGTAGACCTCGTACGGGCTACGACCGTTCTCCACCACCCATATGCTACCGGACTCGCCGACCCTGAGTATCGACATCAGACCTTGGGCCACCACGTACGGCCTGCAACGGACAGTAAACAGTTAGGCGAAACGGAACAGAGACAACTCCCTCGGCTCGACATGAAGAGGCGCCTCACGTTTGTATCGACAACTGCTCCAGGTTCTTCACGAAGTCCGCCTTCATCACTCTGGACAGCAATTTGTTAGGACTGTCCACCGTCAACGCTGTCTCCGTCAACCCGGGGCACAGTGTTATCACTCGGATACCGGTCGTTTCGTATTGATAAGTGTTCTGAAACGGATCCATTTTTATTTGTAAATCGAGGCAGACATGGATAGGTTGATGTAATTCTTATGGCAGAAAATATTCGAGCCAAGAAACCAAACGTTTATCGTTACAGCTAGATTAGGGATTTTTGTAATACAAAATTTCCGAGGCAGTTGTAAGAAAGGACAAAAGGACACGTTTCTAAATTCCTTTAATGTCTTTACAGTCTTGTATTCCTCCTAGTCGTTTTCTGTTGTGAGCGTATGGTATCCACAGTCTAATTATAAGTTTTCTTATATTTGATATGTGTTCATTAAAGATAATGCCAATAGAGTGATATATAAAGAAACTATTAATGTAAAAATGGATATGTTTGCTTCTTTACAAGCTACAGATTGAGAAAACGTAACACTCTTTTGAAGGGTTGAAAATATTTTAGTAATCCCTATGATCAGCTTTATCGTTTAAGTATCAAAAGGAATCCTAATTCTTTGCCGTGTCTCTGAAATTTTTCTATAATTTTCATGTAACGACGAACTGTTAATTATTTTATTAATATTCTTGTGAAATATCCAGCAAGTAGTTCTTTCAAGAATTGTTTATGAATATTTTCTGCCAAAGGTAGTAACTTAATAGTATGGAATAATCACTATAAAACTCACTTCTTTCTTTCTGTTTTCTTTTATGATTGTTCAAAGACATTTATTTACAGTCGAGTTCGAAATTAATGACTCTGTGACGATTGCCATGTTTCACATAACATTGATAAGGGTTGTAGCTCGAGTAGATAATTGTGATCTATTTATACTTAGTGTATCATCGGCAGCTATCATCGAGGATATTCAATTGTATAACATTATATGTAAATAATTGTCTTACCGCAAGGGATTGCGAGAGACCGATGATGGCGTGCTTCGTGGCGGTGTAAACCGGAAGTTGTGCTGTGCTCTTGATGTCTATGTGTTGACTGACGTTCACCAAAGTTCCGCCATGGCCGACTTTGTCTCTGTTCATGTATTTCACAGACAGCATCGCGGTGGAGATCATTCCTCCCTGAAACATGGATGGTAAACACGTGTCAGGCGTAATAAATAATAAAAACCGAAGAAAACCTCTCTTCTCTTACTCACAATATTCACTGCTATCTCCCGCTCCCATCTTCTCTCGTCCAAGATACCGGCATTGTTCACGACGATATCGATGTCGTTCATTAGTCTCACTGTTTCTTCAAAAGCCTCTGCAATTGTCAAATTTATTTGTTCACAGATTTGGCAAAAATTGACGCGCGCAAATAATTAAAAGAAAATGAAACTCAACGTTGTGAGCATCTAAAGGATTCAATCATCAGAACTTATTAAACGATTGAAGATACTGGATATAAATGAACAACGATACAAGATCAGAAGAAAATGATTTGGAAAACCTGAGGCTCTGAGCATCCGAAGGATTTAATTAGAAAAAGTCTTAAAAAATTGCAAGAACAATGAAATAAAAGTTAATGAGAAATCAGAACGTTCAGATTCGGAAATGGAACAGTTTGTTAGAGTCATCAAAATATTTATGTTTTCATTACACCAAGGCTCAGACGGCCGCGGTATCATTATCATTATCTGTTACGTGACTCGTTGGTGTTTCAGGAATTCGTTAAGGCGTAATCAAATCTTATTAGTCTTGTTACTCCTTTGCGATAGATATCGCGATCTAAACGCGCTCATTATGTTCGTTACTTACCAGTCATTCGCGCGTAATTAGAGACATCGACGTGGATAAAATGAACTTTTTTCTCGCCGCAGGACTTTTCAACGCTCGTTTCGATCCTTTTCCCAGCCTCCGCGTCGATGTCGAATATCGTTATCCTCTGAAAACATTAAAAAATGAAATATTTCCTGGGATAAAAATCACTTTGACGATGAAACGCTTCTTGCCGCTTACATTTGCACCGTGTTTCAGAAAATGATCGAGAAACGCGAGTCCCAAGCCGGCAGCTCCGCCAGTGATTAGGACATTTTTACCGGAAACGAGTCCGTTGATCGCCTCGATCTCTTTCGCCTTTTCGGATGCGGATGACCGCCTGCGCCTGTGACTAACGTTGACCACAGTCTCTGAAAAATCCATGGGAGTTTAGTATACGTGTTCTCGCAGTAGATTGCAAATAATCAGCAAGCTTAACCGGTTAACTGTGGAATTTAATTTTAGAAATCCCTCGCGGCGCGGAATTAAAATCAAACAATGACGAATGCCGCTATTATAAATTTTACGAAAAAAGCAAAGCAAAGTGAGAAAGAATTATATTTTTATTCGATAAGAAATTAACAATTCATTAACGTTAACCGCAACGCAATAGAGATTTGGTTCGACGTGTATACACGTCAAACGCGCTGAACTGGTTAAACGAGATTAACGAAAGTGTTTGCTCTCGAAATCAATGAACACGTTCTCGAGTGTCATTGACGAAACGTAAACGCGATACTGGAGCTAAACGTACGAACGTCATTGGAAAAAGCAGCGGAACGATAAGATAGTTTACAAATAAAAACGGCAATCTAGAAGACGAATCGAATCGTTACTGATCCGGTTCTCGAAGACTGGACGTTCTCGAGAGTTTCAGAGTAGCGAAGTATTAATTTTTCTCAATCTCATATTTCAGACTCCCGTAAAATGTCCTCGGAGAAGTAGGAGAGTGTTTCTCGAGATGCAGATTCATTTCATTCTTTCGCATCGAGTCTTCCCGCACCGTTTGATTCAAAGGCACGATGAAACGTACCCATTTCTACGAAGCGTTTCGCACAAAGCCAGGAACGGAAGCAAGGAGGAGAGCTTCTTGTCGATGAACGAGAAGTCGCAGGAGGGCGGCCGTTTCCCGTTAAACTGAAGTGTGGCTAGTCTTCGTCGGTGGTATTTATACGCGAACGAAGCTGTCGCATCGCGATTAGCGCGGGAAAGATGATACGGATGCGGCGCGTCTTGGATTTTTATCAAACGGAGAGCCTCGTGGATGCTGAGCGAGGGCGATCGAGCACTGTGTTGTTCTTTTCCCCTCGATCGGCCTCGACTAGACCCGTCTCGAACTCGATAACGTCTTAATTAACCCTTCCCGTTCGGACTAATTAATTCAGTCGCGTTTGCTGCGCGATTTCTGCGCTCGATACCGGCCGTGGACTTTGCGCGCGTTCCTCGAGTCTCAGTCGAACAGGTGAAACTCGATTGTGTCTCGTTCACTAATTTATTCGAACAGATTCGAAGACTGTAGTCCGTGCGATGAGGCGAGTGAGTAGATCTAAATAAATCATGCTTTGATAGTTGCTTGTCGATTTGTCGGGAACCGATGCCGTTCTTTATTATTAGACTGCGGATCTGCATGCAAAATAAAAAGTGAGCAACAGCAGCCAAGTAAAAAGATCTTTATTTCTTTACTAATTTTAGTAAGTTGAAATCCGCAGTCTCTATTTATTATACAACAGGCTTTCGTATGACGCGATCAAAAAACTCAGTTACTCAATTACTGTTCTACATCGAAGTGGAACTTGAAAATCTTTCAGTAAATAATCCCGAAAGAAATAATTGGATTACACTCCTGAAAGTGTTTTCTTAGTTATTGTTCAAAATTGCCATCGGTTCAGCTCTTTAAGAAACACTCATTGTCAGCTGCGAATGACAAACGTTCGGACTATGTCAAATGGCCGCCGATAAGTAATGCGTTAATAGAAGATGTATTGCCATTGTTTTTAGACTTCCTCAGACGTCTTTATGTAAAACCAAAATGACCTCTATCGCCAATAGACTGCCGACCTGTACGTAAAACAACAATACTCTGCACCGATTGTGCGAAGCGAAGAATAAATAGAAGTTCACTTCCACCGTTGACAGTGTTAATACATGAAAAATAACAGTACAGCGATCTTTAATTTATGTGTACCGTTTTGATTTATAACTGCATAAAATTCGGAGTCTCGTTGTAAGAAACAATGATTCGGGTGAACAGAATTGAGATAACGAAGTCTCATTATCTTCGGGAAGATCTAAAAGATGATTTTTCGTTTTAAGTGATCGAGGCTGTGACAGGGGAATTGATCGATGGCGAAAACGGTCGAGGCAGGTCAGAAAGATCGTTCCGCGAAAAAGCTATCGTACGATCCCGACATTCGATTAAATCATCGCGTCGTATGACGTCCGCTGGAAACGCTGGCACCGTTGCACTTGACGGTGCAACGACCGTCCGATAAAAATGCACTCGGTCGAATTGTCAGTCACGATTGCACTGTATACATATATGCATGCGCGGATTCGGCGATTCGCGCGCGTGAACGCGTTAACGGGAAACGCGGATCAAGGGGATGTCCACTTTCCTTGACTCATCCGCTTTGAACTCTGTCGACGCGGAACTGCGCAAAGAAACTATAACGCGTCACTGATCGAAGATAACGGGACTCGACTCTTTCCTAGCAATTTCTAACGACTTCTTTCTCTCTTCAATGATGTCGAGACAATTCCCGGAGATCGTTCGTTGCAAACGATAACTTATTCGGCGAAAAATTGCTTTGCGCGATCTGGTTCTTCGAGATTAAGATTCTCACGTTGCTGATTACGTAAGGATTCTGTCGTTCCTATACAAATGGGACAGCTGTATCGTTTAACCCCTTGCACTTATAGCTATATCAACATTTTCATTGCATAAGATCTTTTTGATTTTATGCGTGTGTAAATGCGCATCCGGTGTATTCCTTCTAAGCGTCATAATCTGCGAATTTTTCAGTGAAATTTGGAAGTAACCAGAAACATTTTACAGTATTTTACTTCAGTGTGTACAATGTCTTAAGTTTTTGTACGTCGAGGGGTTAAATGTAAGCAAGAGTAACGCAGAGATTCTTTTAAATTATCATATGACGATTTTTTGTGGCGCAACTATTCAATATATTAGGGATACCCATAAGTAATCAATTATTTGCAAAGAATTTGTTTTGCCTTTAGTTCTGTACCGGTCGTTGAAGAGGAAACTTTGTAAAGCAGCCTGTATTCTAAATATACTAAAAATTATAATCTTTTTTTACAACCCTGTAATAAAATGGCGGCGTCCGTACCTTACGAAATAAAAACTTGAATTTACTACAAAGTTTGTTTTAAATTTCGAAATAATTGATTACTTATGGGTCCCCCTAATATTTATTTCATTTCACACAATCAATTATAAAATTCTTGGCTAAGAGTGCCCTCCGTTTAGTCACGGTTACATATATTTGCAATGATTCACAACTAAATCCTTGGAGTTAGAACGTTCATGTTACGATGGAGACATATTACGTGTCTCAACTTTGCAAAGTCATAGTTAAATCAAACTATTCCCCACTTTGACAGGGGTTGTTTTGTTATTTGTGGTTTGAGTTTTAAGTTAGAAGCGCATTTCATGTTCAAATAGAAATAGTGCAGCATCGAGCGAGCACTTTCTCGACGTCTGTATTATTGCTGTTTTAACCTTTTTATCTAGATAGCAAGCCCCAGCCGCCATTTACCTCTCTGAGTAAATAATCTGAGAAAAACATAAGTCACCGAGAGTCGTGTGGCACACGGGGACGATAAAGAGTCGACGTACGCGCAGCTCGTGCTCCGCGTCCGCTTATCGAGGAAAAAGTGCATTTAATGTCAGCCACGCCGTGCACTGTAAATCAAAGGGAAACCACGCGTTTCAACGGCTATATCGAACCGGTGCGATTCGGTTCGCGACGAACTTTACTCCTCGCGCGACCGGCTTTTGAACTAGTGCCGAGGGAAACGCTGGTTTCGTTTTTATTGTTTTCTCTTGATTGGCACATTGTTGCAAACCGCAGATACCTACTGGCCGTGCCACATTGATCATTGTATGAATACAGATGATAAGCGCCATCAATCGTTGTCCGCTTACACACAACAACTTCGCAAAAATCCACTTTCCACGAATACCGTCAAAAATTTAAGAATTCAGTAAAAATCAAAAGAGTTGCGCAATTACACCTGTGAAACGTGCAAGTTCTTGCTAATTAAACCGGGCTTGAATTAGCGAAGGGCTTGCGTTAGTGTTTGTAGAACGCTGTATCAGACATAGAAAGGGGGAGACAATTGGAGCAATTGTTTAAAGCGCCGCTCGCTGAAGGCTATCGGCCAGCCTTCCGTCTTCTTCGAGACAGCTATTTCAGCGAACGCCCGGTGATTGTTTACAATTTGCTTGCACGTTCGTAAATAAGAGGATCGAAATTTGAAGTTTCATATTAATTGCTACGATAATTGCTGGAAGATACTACTAATCCGTATCACCTCCCGAAGACATAATGTTTGTCCTCTGGAATCGGAGAAACCGGACAAGACGCGATTATAGTTACATCCCGCGAGACAAAACAATTGATAAACATGTCGCGCAAACGGGAACCGGAAGGATCGAACGCCAATTGCGAGAGATACGAACCAAACTGACATTTCGCTCTCTCTAGAATAATATTAAGAATTTGAAAATAATCGTTATTCTTAGATCATTTTAATCTGTGCACTGTTTTAAATTGCTCGTTTCTGCTGTATGTGCACAAACTCCGCACAGTAATATTATTATTCTTGACCTTAATTGGCTATAACTTCGCGTAATGATTTATTATAATTGTACTACAATAATCCTTGAAGAGGATGGAAGAAAATCAATAGAAAGATGAGTGAAAAATGAGTAGTCGACGATTTTCTACGCGTCTTTCAATGATAATACATTTTTTTGTTTCATTCACTCTCAATTCCCAACGACCTCTTCATAGATGCTAAACGGGATGTTACCGGGTTATCGTTCGTCCGAGCTGATTATGAAGTTTTGTGCACACAGCTTGTCGATTCGCGGGCGACCTATCGTTGCACGTACGTATGTACGTATCGCTACGCGGACCAATGTGAACGCCATAGCGCTAAAACCTAAAAAGTTGTGAAACCTTTCAACTCTAACGCTGTTTTTTCATCGTTGTTTTAGCCACTCGATAAAAGATACGAATTAAAGTTCGTTTTTTTGGCGTAATCGAACCTTCGGTGGTCCCTGATATCGTGGCGCTTGGGGTCCAACAGAAATTATGTGACCCCACGATGATTTTGCTTCGTGGTGTCTTCGTTTTCGATAAGAGGATGCTTTAGAAAAATGTTTATTCTCTTGAATTTCGCTCGAAACAGTTCCCCCTCTTTTATACTATCTGTTTCAATGACTAAAATGAATAGGTCGAATACAAAACTTGAGAAACTCTAGATAAATTTTAAAATATTGTATTATTTATCGTATTATTGTTTTATTATTAAAAAGCGCATTAAAACCTTGAGTTACTTACAACTGACGATCGGACAATGTTTATTTCGCATAAAGACGAGTCTATGCATCCTGCTAACGTCAGAATTGCAGATACTTAATTCATTAAAGTGCAAATGACGTTGATTAATCTTTATTGTAGTTTTGGTTTACCAGTGTGTGGTACATTTTCAAGAATACTAATAAAGAAATTGACGAACTTATATAACGAAATGAACGTAGATAAAGCGTAGAGAAGTGGCCAACGTGTAACGAGTTAAATATCACGAATTTATAAAATCACAATGGATCACGAATTACAATAATAATACTTGTATTTACAAGAATGTTACAACAGAATCGTCAGTAATTTGTTTAATTTTCTTCTGTCGAGAATTCGTCCGGCTTCAGTGGCAGACTGTCGGACAATTGAATCTCGTAGACTGGTTTCTTGTCCTCGCTGATCCAAATGCTTCCGTTTTGGGCACACCTGATCGCGTAAATCAGTCCGTGGGCGACATTGTCCACTCTGACAATGAAATTTCACAGATTAACAATGGTATTGGCAGATACTGTATATCAGGATTAACAAAACTATAACACATGCAAAAGAACAACAAGCCACAAAAAAGTACATAGATCGAACATTAGACTGCGCATTTAATGCACTTATGAAAAAAAAAAAAAATGAAAACAATTGTTAGTTCTGGATAAATGTACATAATGTTAGCAAAGAACTTACTTGTGAGACTGATACCTGTATCCTTCCGGTAGGTCGTTTGAGGATTGCGTGAGTTCACGACACAGGACTATTATCCTTACTCCCGTCCTTTGGTAGTGATAAGGTTGCTATCAGAGAGATACGTATAATTTATTCAAAGAAGAATTTATAAAACCAATATTCACAGACTTATCGTTTACAGATCCTTTCAAATATTAACTAGAAATATACAGAATATTTAGACTTATCGTTTACAGTTCCCTTTAAATACTAATTAGAAATATACAGAATATAACAAAGTTTCTTTTCCGTTGTTTTTCTGGACTAGAAAGCGTGAGATTGCATTTGCCTGTTCCTCTTTTAGCTTATTTGGTTCATGAAAAATCGATGAAGAGAAATCTAGTTAATATAAAAATGGTACTGCACCAAAGAAGTTTGAGAATTGTTAAGAGCTCTTGCCTGACTCGAACACATTGCAAATTGCAGAAAACTGAGCAGTGTTTAGAAGGAATAATTAAACTTACTGCGAAAGAACGACTGAAGCTGACCACCGCGTGCTTCGTTGCAGAATATACTGGAAGCTGTGATAACGAGTGCAGACCAGCCACAGACGAAATGTTCACGATAACGCCTCCTTTGCCGCCGGCGTCCTTTTGCATTTGTTGTATTCCCAGAAGCGTACCGCGTATCACAGATGTCTACGTGAATTGACCTCGTTTTAATAAATCGCAGTGACGTATCGTCGACGTACAATCTATTGAAAATGTTTTCCTATCACTACGCGAGCGTTACATGTGCTTACGAACGCATGAAAATTCACCAAACTGCGTGCAACTTTCGCGTTTAAAAATTATCTTCTCCGCCTTGAAGCGTGGCATGCAAAACGTTCCTAAACTGATCGTTCTAAACGTTCCTAAATTGATTATCCACGTTTTGGTGTGTAATACTCGAATGCATTATTGTTCTTTTATCGAAAGATATTGACGTTCAATCAGTTTATCAAGAGATAGATAATAATCCTGTGTTAGGATATCAATTATCTTCGAGTTGCAAAAATAGAGTCTGCATTTCTTATCAAATATCAACCACAAAAAAATAATTAAAGATTTGGTTATCGTGTTATTATTGTCTATATCAACGCTTCCCAACCTGTAGGTCGTGACCCCATTGGGTGTGGCGAAATGTTTTCTAGGGGGTCACCGCGGTTATTTTTAGTTGATGATTTTTAACACTTATTTCCTATAATATGACTTTTTAAATTAAATATGTATAATATTGCAATAACATATTATTAAGTTGGGATTATACTCCGAAATATCTATCTTTAATGTGTTTTTATTTGAATATTATAAAAGGGGGTCGCGATTCAAAAAAAGTTAGGGCACTCTGGTCTATATTGTAATCATAACTTTCTTAACAACAGGCTAGCTACCAGCCGTTTGTTTCAGTATCACCTGGTAAAATATGAAAAAGACACTGTCACAGAAAAGTAACGAATTCGTTCAGCTTCGTGCCACGGGTTATATGTGTAAATGATGACATGCACACAAATCATTTGCTGTTCAAGGCTCGTAAATATTAATGATAACCGCTGCATGTATAATATAATTCCCGTGATAGCCGGAGGAATTTTAATATAACGCCACAATCATCCAGAGGATCGTTCTCTCCCTTACCACGTTTACGTCGATGGCTTTCGAGAAGTCACTCTCATTAATCACGCCGGCATTGTTTACTAGAATCTCCATTCCGCCGAGCGTTGTCACGGCTTTCTTGAATGTATCTGTGACAGAAGCAAGTCATTTGTTAATCCCTAAAATATCGCACTTTCGAAGAGGGAGAAAGTTCGTTTATAGAATTTTTGTTGCTATATTTCCGATTCCGTTTGAAAGACAAATTAAGCTGATTTATTCATGGCTTTCGTAGCGATTAAACAGATTTATCCATAATTACCATCGAATTCGGAGTTGTTTGTTACGTCGCAATGGAAGAAAACAGCTCGATTACGTCCGAATTCAGCATTCAACGAATCCATTGCGTGTATCCCGGCCGATTCGCGAATATCGATCAACGCGACCGCCTGAAACACCATTCCCGTGAATAATAACAAGTTGATTGTCAGACAAAACGTAATCTGTTCTGCAGAATTATTAAATTCGACGTTACTCACAGCGGCGCCATTTCGCAGCAATTCTCTGCTAATAGTCAGGCCCAGATCACTCGCAGCTCCTGTCACGATCGCTCTTTTGTCCTTGATCTGCATGTTTCCGGTTGCAATTTCCCTTTTCACTGCGAAATCTACGAAATGGACAATTGTTTGCATTGGTCCCTCAAGTGTCTCTCAAATGTTTTGTTTTGAACGTTGTTGGAAAGCTCTTATCAGAAAGATCAATGTAATGAATCCACAAACTCAACTTATTAAGAAGACATTTCACTTTGGATTTATCTAAATTTCGATGTAACTCGCACACTTTTACAGCAAATACAAACTACGTCACTAGTACTGGATAAAAATGGCGCCACACGAAGTAGTACTGTATTCTCATCGAGAGTTATTTCATCGTGAATTCCTCAAAATTTAACTTTATTTATCACACAGTATTTACACTCTTACCTTTACAAAAATGATGATCTTGTAATAATACGTAGTAAATTCTACTTGGTAGAATTTACGATTCTCGAGTCGCCTCTGAGGTCAGTTTCGAAGGACATCTGGTACCCAAAAGAATCGGCAAGGATCGAGATTCACAGATTTGTCAGCGAATTGCGTTGCCGTCTCGGACGTCACTGATGGCTCCTCGTACCCCAGTCTGTTCTGTCAGCTGATGTGGAGGAACTGTTCGTTTTCGTATCACGATCTTCGACCTCTCGTTCGCCATGACATCCCGGATTCGCGGAGAACGGATTGCTATCTTCAACGATTTCCCATTTCAACACAACTCGCCCCTTGAACTCTACGCACGGATTTGACGCTCGCGCTAAAACGGAAACGCGGAGAACGATCCTCTACCGCCATCTTTTCAATTTCAGAGAATTAGAGTCCGTTGGAATTTAGTATCGGTGGTACGTTAAATTTCAGTTTCGATGTTACTAATCATTATTGTTCAAGTGGAGGAGGAAAATACGCAGGGTTTTATTTTTTCATAATATGGTACAAAAAATTGAAAGTGAACTATGATAATGTGAAGTGCAACCTGACTGTAAAGTATACACTTTTAGATGCTATGAAATATAAAAACTGCATTAGGAGTTGTTGCATAAATACGGTGCGCTGACAGAAAATGTTGTAGTTGTTAAAACATTATTGAATACAAAATTTTAATATACGTATTTCAAAGTTTCATCAACGTTTCACAATCACAGTTCCTTAGTCTTTTCTATAACGAATATCTATTTTTACAAATCAAGTTCTATTTTTTTGATTGGAGAAAATTCGACAGCGTATGCTGTTCCTACATCGCTGACCCACACAGATCCGTTCTTGCCCTTTTGAATGAGTGAAACCATTGTTTTCGCCACACTTTCGGGTCTGCAAATATGAACAAAAATTATAAGTAAACATTCGCGTTGTTATATCACAAGTATTTTATGCGTTGACTGCTGAATTGTGTTCGTGTCTGCCGATATGGAAGACAAAATTACTAGTCCAGATGAAAAAATGAACTTTGGAATAGAACAAATTTTTCCATTTCTATTCCATAGGAGAAATTACATTGACATTATTGTACTTCTAAACTTATATCAATAAATGTCAGAACAAAAATTTTGTTCACAGTCTGATCAGAAAGTACCGATGTCGCCGCCAACGGATTAAATTGATTAAAAAGAAATTAACTCACTCCTGGGAAGTTAAGGAATCAAAACACTCCTTGATAGTTTTTCTATCGACAAAGTCTAACATATTCGACGGGATGTTATCGAGAATGCTGGTTTTCGTGAGACCGGGGCAGATTACGAGAACACGAACACCGGTTTGCTCGTACCATTCCTGAAACAATGAAATTTTAATGAAGACGGAAATGAATTTTGCTTCTCTCTCTAGTGCCATTAGAAACCATTTCATTTCTAAGCAGCGGACAACGAATTTGACAACCAAGAACTGATAATGATCAGTAAAATAACGTTTCAATATTTAAACTTAGATATTTGTCCTTTTACGTGCAAACTACAAACAATAATCTCGGAATAACAGTTCATGTCGTAAATTATTTATGATCTTTTTAAACTTCTGCACATATCTCACAGAAACTATTTTTTAAGTTTTATGTATAATGTATAATTATGTATAATTATATTACCTTTCCTTTGAAGTGAAATTATAATGATAATGAAGCGTTAGTGGATGTTTCAGCGAGGAATTTAAATTTTAGATTGCTGTGGAGTGTTCCGTTAAATATTGTGCTTTTTAATTAGTTTACCTGAAGGCAACGACTGAATGCAAGCACTTGGTGTTTGCTGGCACAGTAAACTGGCGAAATGTGGTAAATGCCGAAGGATGTGATAGACGCAACGTTTACGAGAGTACCACCCTTGCCACCTTTGTCTTTGCTCATGTGCTTCAGGGCGAGGAGAGATCCTTGGATCACACCACCCTGAAATCCAAATTGTATGATCATACGATTTCTTTCAATGAAAATTTCATTGGAAACTGCCTTAATTAATAGCCAATCGACTTATACAGGTAAGTCATATTTTGAAGTGACTAAAGCAAGAATTACAATGCAAAGAAGACGTAAGGTCAGAAGAAGTACTGTACGAAGTAAGGTCGGTCGGTAAGATCCTGTTAAGAAGTAAGGTCAGTCAAACTGTGTCCGATCATTTTCATATTTTTGTTATTGTGTATTATGCAACACGTTAAATACCGACATAATTGTATATAATTATAATTGTATGTAATGATAATATTGCACTCACGATGTTCACGTCTACGGTCAATTTCCAGTTTTTTTCATTTAGTACACCGGCGTTGTTGATAACAATGTCAATACCGTCCATGGTCTTTGTAGCCTTCTCGAAAGTCTCTGCAAAAAAACCATTTTTTGATAACGTTCAAAAGATTATGATTCCATGATTGGATGCTACATATTTGATTACATATAATCGGATAATCGTGTGGGTCGTTTTATAAACATTGCTGCTAAATTAATGTTCTGACCTAGATCAATGCAAATAGCTACATTAATGGATAACAGGTGTATCAGTTATGCTGATACATTAAGTATCCATAAATTGTCTAATCTTTCTTATCTTATCTATCTTATCTAAACAGTCTTAAAACCCACAATTCTTTATTAAGATTTGTAACTCAAAAAAATTACATGCATATGAATTTAAAAAAGTTGAAGGCGGTACCTTCAAATTGTTTAACATTTGTCACATCACACGGGAAGAACAATGCCTTTCCTTTTCCAAATTCTTCTTCCAAATTAGCTACGGATGTAGTACCGTCAGATGTGGGCAGATCGATGATGGAAACAATCTGAAAAAATGTAATTTACAACTGGTTTATAAAAATGTTAAAAGATTAATGAGCACGTAAAATTGTGCATCCATGCTGATTACTTCTTCCTTCTTGTTTCGAAAATTTCTGTTACACGTTGCTAAAGATATCAATTGCACTCATTTACACCATTGTAATTTATTTCACTTATCAGTAGTTTACTATTTGGTTAATTATCAATGTCTAGTTTCAATTGATTAGTATCTAATCTCATTTCTAATTTATGTCTCTGCACGCGTATGGAAATTTCACTCCGTTCATTGATCAAATAATTTATTTGGATTTCAATCTACTTTTCAGGATTGTCGATAGAAAAGTTGTAAAATTGTGCAAAAATATTACCTTAGCCCCATTTTTCAACATGTACTGTGCGCAGCAAAGGCCAATACCCCTGGCTGCTCCGGTGATTAAAACGGTCTTGTTCTTAATGTTGTCCATGGCCTGATATAACTTAACAAAAATAAATATGAAATGTTAAATTTATACGATAATTCATGACTAAAAATGTACAACACAGGAAATGCGAATGTAAGCATAAAACATTCACAACCATTGATAAAAGTGTCTTATTCATGCTGTTCGCATAATAATATGTTTTATGCGAAGAGGAAAAAATTTATTACTGTATTTTTAAGTAGTAATATTTGCAGACCTTGAGTGACTCATCTACTTACCAAAAGGAAGATTCTTCGGCTCCCAAAATATTAATCTAAATCCAATTATAATTCGAAACGAAAGTTATCGAAATCAAGAAGAATTATTTATGTTCAATAAGAGCTGAATTTTGAAAGAATTGCTGAATTCTTAATCGTTTCTTTCAATTTACATTTCTATTCTTTCCGAAAATCGCTCACTTGTTCCCGAGGTGCTAGAAAATTAAAAATGAATTATTGTTGGAAAAGATTCTGGCCAACGAATTAATTTAGACACAAAATAAAATAAATTCGTAGTCACCAATTAGTGGAATTGTTCTGACGATCTTCAGAGAATAGGTCCACACAGTACGGTGTAAGAATAAAAAGTGAATGTCATCCACAATTGCGATAAGAAAACGTAAAAAAACGCGTCCCCAAAGATTAGTGGAAACAGACGAATCACAAAGAAGGAGACGTTTCTTCTGAGATGTATGTGTGTACGATAATTACCTTTTTTCGTTTGTAAAGTGACAACGACGAGATAAGGAAATCTTCAAAATCTTCCATCGGAAGTCACTGGAACACTAGATTCATCAGGTGGATCAAAATTACTTATTTTGTCAATTTTTTATAATCATTACTCATTTTCAGAACATCTTATTTTCTAAAATTTCTCGTGACTATTATTGAAACACAGTGTTCTACAAAAATACTCGAACGCTCCGTGAGTTCACGTCACAGGACTATTATCCTTATTGCAGTTCTTTCCGGTGTAGTAAAAACTTTTAGATGCTACGAAATATAAAAACTGCATTAGGAGTTGTTGCATAAATACGGTGCGCTGACAGAAAATGTTGTAGTTGTTAAAACATTATTGCATACAAAATTTTAATATTCGTATTTCACAGTTTCATCAACGTTTTACAATCATAGTTCCTTGGTCTTTTCAATAACAAATATCTAGTTTTACAAATCAAGTTCTATTTTTTTGATCGGAGGGAATTCGACAGCGTATGCTGTTCCTACATCGCTGACCCACACAGATCCGTTCTTGCCCTTTTGAATAAGTGAAACCATTGTTTCCGCCACACTTTCGGGTCTGTGAAGATGAACAAAAATTATAAGTAAACATTCGCGTTGTTATATCACAAGTATTTTATGCGTTGACTGCTGAATTGTGTTCGTGTCTGCCGACATGGAAGACAAAATTACTAGTCCAGATGAAAAAATGAATTTTGGAATAGAACAAATTTTTCCATTTCTATTCCATAGGAGAAAGTACATTGACATTATGTAACTTTTAAAGCTTCTACCAATAACTGTCAGAACAAAAATTTTGTTCACAGTGTGATTAGAAAGTACCGATGTCGCCGCCAACGGATTAAATTGATTAAAAAGAAATTAACTCACTCCTGGGAAGGTAAGGAATCAAAACACTCCTTGATCGTTTTTCCATCGGCAAAGTCTAACATATTCGACGGGATGTTATCGAGAATGCTGGTTTTCGTGACACCGGGGCAGATTACGAAAACACGAACACCGGTTTGCTCGTACCATTCCTGAAACAATGAAATTTTAATGAAGAAAAAAAATGAAATGAATTCTGCTTCTAGTGCCATTAGAAACCTGCTCGGTCATTTCTTAGCAGCGGACCACGAATTTGAGAACCAGGAACTGATAATGATCAGTAAACTAACGTTTGAATGTTTAAATTTACATATTTATCCTTCTACGTGCAAATTTCAAACATTAATCTCGGAATAACAGTTCATGTCGTAAATTATTTATGATCTTTTTAAATTTCTACACATATTTTGCAGAAATTGTTTTTTAAGTTTCATGTATAATATATTACCTTTCCTTTCAAGTGAAACAATAATGATAATGATGGGTTAGTGGATGTTTGTGCGAGGCATTTAATTATTAGCGAATCAGTAACGTGTATTTTGCTAAATATTGTGCTTTTTAATTATTTTACCCCAAGACAACGACTGAATGCAAGCACTTGGTGCTTGCTGGAACAGTAAACTGGCAACAGGCGGAAGATTTCGAGGGATATGATAGACCCAACGTTTACGAGAACACCACCCTTGCCACCTTTGTCTTTGCGCATGTGTTCCATGGCAAGGAAAGATCCTTGCATCACACCACCCTGAAATTAAAATTGAATGATCATACGATTTCTTTCAATGGAAATTTTCATTGGAAACTGCCTTTATTGATAGCCAATCGACTTATACAGGTAAGTCATATTTTGAAGTGACTAAAGCAAGAATTATAATGCAACGATTGCTACTGTTCAGAAGTAAGGTCAGTCAAACTGTGGCCGATCATTTTCATATTTTTGTTATTGTATATTATGCAACACGTTAAATACCGACATAATTGTATATAATTATAATTGTATGTAATGATAATATTGCACTCACGATGTTCACGTCTACGGTCAATTTCCAGTTTTTTTCATTTAGTACACCGGCGTTGTTGATAACAATGTCAATACCGTCCATGGTCTTCGTAGCCTTCTCGAAAGTCTCTGCAAAAAAAACCATTTTTTGATAACGTTCAAAAGATTATGATTCCATGATTGGATGCTACATATTTGATTACATATAATCGGATAATCGTGTGGGTCGTTTTATAAACATTGCTGCTAAATTATTGTTCTGACCTAGATCAATGCAAATAGCTACATTAATGGATAACAGGTGTATCAGTTATGCTGATACATTAAGTATCCATAAATTGGCTAATCTTTCTTATCTTATCTATCTTATCTAAACAGTCTTAAAACCCACAATTCTTTATTAAGCTTCCAATTTGTAACTCAAAAAAATTACATGCATATGAATTTTAAAAAGTTGAAGGCGGTACCTTCAAATTGTTTAACATTTGTCACGTCACACGGGAAGAACAATGCCTTTCCTTTTCCAAATTCTTCTTCCAAATTAGCTACGGATGTAGTACCGTCAGATGTGGGCAGATCGATGATGGAAACAATCTGAAAAAATGTAATTTACAACTGGTTTATAAAAATGTTGAAAGATTAATGAGCACGTAAAACTGTGCATCCATGCTGATTACTTTTTCCTTCTTGTTTCGAAAATTTCTGTTACACGTTGCTAAAGATATCAATTGCACTCATTTACACCATTGTAATTTATTTCACTTATCAGTAGTTTACTATTTGGTTAATTATCAATGTCTAGTTTCAATTGATTAGTATCTAATCTCATTTCTAATTTATGTCTCTGCACGCGTATGGAAATTTCACTCCGTTCATTGATCAAATAATTTATTTGGATTTCAATCTACTTTTCAGGATTGTCGATAGAAAAGTTGTAAAATTGTGCAAAAATATTACCTTAGCCCCATTTTTCAACATGTACTGTGCGCAGCAAAGGCCAATACCCCTGGCTGCTCCGGTGATTAAAACGGTCTTGTTCTTAATGTTGTCCATGGCCTGATATAACTTAACAAAAATAAATATGAAATGTTAAATTTATACAATAATTCATGACCAAAAATGAACAACACAGGAAATGCGAATATAAGCATAAAACATTCACAACCATTGATAAAAGTGTCTTATTCATGCTGTTCGCATAATAATATGTTTTATGCGAAGAGGAAAAAATTTATTACTGTATTTTTAAGTAGTAATATTTGCAGACCTTGAGTGACTCATCTACTTATCAAAAGGAAGATTCTTCGGCTCCCAAAATATTAATCTAAATCCAATTATAATTCGAAACGAAAGTTATCGAAATCAAGAAGAATTATTTATATTCAATAAGAAGAGCTGAATTTTGAAAAAGTTGCTGAATTCTTAATCGTTTCTTTTAATTTTCATTTCTATGTTTTCCGAAAATCGCTCACTTGTTCCCGAGGTGCTCGAAAATTAAAAATGAAATATTTTTGAAAAAGATTCTGGCCAACGAATTAATTTAGACACAGAATAAAATAAATTCGTAGTCACCAATTAGTGGAATTGTCCTGACGATCTTCAAAAAGTAGGTCCACACAGTACGGCGCAAGAATGAAAAGTGAATGCTGCCATCCATAATTGCGATAAGTAAATCAGTCTGCACAGATTAGTGGAAACAGGCCAATTGGAAAAAAAGAGACGTTTGTTCTGAGATGTATGTGTGTATGATAATAACCTATTTTTTTTTCTTTTTGGCTTTTAAAGTGACAACGACGAGATAAGGTAATATTAAAAATCATCCAAATCTTCCATCGAAAGTGACTGTAATAAAAGATCTATCAAGGGGATTAAAATTACTTATTTTGTCAATTTTTTGTAGTCATTAGTTTATAATCAGCACGTCTTATTTTCTAAAATTTCTCGTGACTTTTACTGAAACACAGTGGTTCACAAAAGTACTGAATTTAACTTTGCAACCTGACTGCAAAGTTCAAACTTTTAGGCGCTATGAAATGTAAAACTGCACTAGGAGTTGTTGGATAAAGGCGGAGCGCTGACGGAAAATGTTGTAGTTGTAAAATAATTATTTATTAGAAAATTATAAAATACATATTCCAATGATTCATCAACGTTTTACAATCACAATTCCTCAGTCTTTGGTATAACCAGATATATTTTCACAAATCAAGCTCAACCTTCTTGATTGGAGTGAATTCGATAGCGTATGGTGGGTTTCCATCTTCGCTGACCCATATAGATCCGTTCTTGCCCTTTTGGATGAGTAAAACCATTGCTTTCGCCACGTTTTCGGGACTACGAAAACAAACATAAATTATAAGTGTATATTCACATTATTATATCACAGGTATTTAACCGTTGACTGCTGAATCGTGCATTCGAAAAATCCTACAAGTAATCATCGCTTCTGTAACTTTGTGTTCTTGTCTGCCAGACATGGGAGACGGATTAATTTATTAATTTCTTTGTTTGATTAAAAAATAAATTTTGGAATTGAAAAATTTTAGAACTTCTATTCCATGGGAGAAATTACGTTGACTTTACGGATCTTTTGAAATTTCGTTTACTTGACTATGTCACAATGAAAATTTGTTTTTAAGTTTGGTCAGAAAATACTGACGTGGCAGCCAACGGATTAAATTGATTAAAATGAAATTAACTCACCCTTGAGGGATAAAGGAATCCAAATGCTCCTGGATCTCCTTTGGGTTGCCAAAGTACGTAGTCGACGCGACGTTATCGAACAATTTAGTATTCGTGAAACCAGGGCACATTACGAGAACACGAACACCGGTTTGCTCGTACCATTCCTGAAACAATGAAATTTTAATGAAGACGGAAATGAATTTTGCTTCTAGTGCCATTAAAAACCTGCTCGGTCATTTGATAACAGCGATCAATGAATTTGAAAACTATGAACTGATAATAATCAGTGAACTATCGTTTGAATGTTTAAATTTACGTATTCGTTCTTCTACGTGCAAATTTCAAACAATAATTTCGGAATAACAGTTCTTGTCGTAAATTATTTATTATCTTTTTAAAGTTCTGCACATATTTCACATAAACAGTTTTTTAAGTTTCATGTATAATATATTACCTTTCCTTTGAAGTGAAACTATACCGTCAATGAAGTGTTAGTGGATGTTTGAGGGAGGCATTTAATTTTTAGCGAATCGGTAAGGGGTGTTTTTGTTAAATATTGTGCTTTTTAATTAATTTACCTCAAGACAACGACTGAATGCAACCACTTGTTGCTTGCTGGAACAGTAAGCTGGCCACATGCGGTAGATCTTGAAGCCTGCGATAGACGAAATGTTTACGAGAGTACCACCCTTGCCACCTTTGTCTTTGCGCATGAGTTCCATGGCAAGTAAAGATCCTTGCATCACACCACCCTGAAATCAAAATTGAATGATCATACGATTTCTTTCAATGGAAATTTTCAATGGAAATTACCTTCATTGATAGCTAATGCAATTTATTCAATTCAAGTTGCAAAGGTACTATATGTAGTCCAATCGTTTTCCACAAGTATTTCATATTTCGAAGGAACTTGCAAGAATTACAATGCAAAGGTTGGTACTGTTAAGAAGCAAGGATCTAATGTGAGATCTATTCATCAGAGAATTTACGGTACTGTAAGGATCTACTTAGATCTTAAATGACAATTTTAGAAACCACTGTGATTTTTCAGGCAAATTTCTCGCGGTAACTATGCTATGGTCATTCTTAGCAGTATAACATTTTCTTTTGAAATAAACAGCTTTGAAATACATCTTTAAAATTATTAGGTAAATGAAGGTAGATTATATTTCACTTACAATGTTCAGGTCAATGGTTAACTTCCAGTTTTTGTCATTTATCACACCGGCGTTGTTGATAACAATGTCGATACCGCCCATGGCAGTCACAGCCTTCTTGAAAGTCTCTGTAAAAAAAAACGATGTTTTGATAAAGTTCAAATAATTATGATTCCATTATTGGATGGTAAATATTTTATTACATATAAACGGATAATCGTCTACGTGGTTTTTTAAACATTGCTGCTAAATTACTGTTCTGACGTAGATCACTGAAAATAGCTACAGTTATGAATAACAGGTCTGTCAGTTATGCTAATATATTAGGTTTCCATAATTGGTCTAATCTTTCTAATTTTATCAATTTAAACTGTGATTTTAGTTCTGCGCTATAAAAGTATGTAAACAGTCTTAAAACCCGAACTTTTTCTTATGGTCTGAATTTTTACCTCAAAATATTACATGCATATGAATTTTAAAAAGTTGAAGGAGGTACCTTCAAATTGTTTAACATTTGTCACGTCGCACGGGAAGAACAGTGTCTTTCCTTTTCCAAATTCCTTTTCCAAATTAGCTACGGCTGTGGTACCGGCAGTGGTGGGCAGATCGAGGATGGAAACAATCTGAAAAAATGTAATTTACAATTGATTTACAAATCTATGCTGATCACTTTTTCCTTCTCGTTTCGAAAAATTCTGCTACACGTTGCTAAAGATATCAATTGCACTCATTTATACAATTGTACTTTATTTCACTTATCAGTAGTTTACTATATAATTTCCATTTATTAGTATCTAATTTCATTTCTAATTTATAGCTCTGCACGCGTATGGAAATTTATTTGATTAAATAAATAATTTGGATTTCAATCTACTTTTCAGGATTGTTGATAGAAAAGTTGTAAAATTGTGCAAAAATGTTACCTTTGCTCCATTTTTCAACATGTACTGTGCGTAGGTAAGGCCAAGACCTCCGGCTCCTCCGGTGATCAAAACGGTTTTGTTCTTAATGTTGTCCATGGTCTGATATAAATGAATAAAATTAAAAATGAAATGTTAAATTTATACGATACCTCATGGCCAAAAATGAACAGCACAGAAAATGCGAATACAAGTATAAAACATTCACAACCATTGATAAAAGTGTATTATTCACGTTGGTCGCACAGTAATATTTTATGTGAGGTGAGAAGAAAAGAAACTTTATCACAATATTTTTAAATTAACTTATTTATATTGAAAAAATTGATTTTTCTGCTCGCAAAATATTAAATTAAATCCAATTGGAACTCAAAACTTTTGAATTTCGAAAATGTTGCTGAATTCTCAATCGTTTCTTTCAATTTACATTTTAATTCTTTCCGAAAAAGTCTCGATCGTTCCCGAGGTGTTTCATAATTAAAAATTAAATATTTTTCGGACAGATTCTATTGAGCGAATTAATTTAGACACAGAATAAAATAAAATGTTAGTCACCGTTTAGTGGAGTTGTCCTGACGATCTTCGAAAAGTGGATCCTCACGGTGCGGCGCAAAATTTATAAACGAATGTTGGGATCCACAATCGCGATTATTAAATGAGCGTGCATAGATTAGTGGAATCAGACCAATTGCGAGGAAGGAGACTTTTGATGTGTGATGTATGTGTGTTGTTATGTGTTCACGATAACAATATATTTTTTTGCCTTCAGAGTGACAACAACGAGATAAGGAAATCTTCCAAAATTACTTATTATGTCATGTATTATAATCATTAGTCATTATCAGTTCATCTTATTCTCTAAAATCTCGTGTGACTTTTATTGAAACACAGTGACCGTTTATAAAACAATATTTAGACTTATCGTTTATAGATCCCTTCAAATATTAATTAGTAATATAAGGAATATGAAAAGTTTCTTTTCTAGATTAGAATACTTAAGATTGTTTCTTTTTTAGCTTATTTAGCACATAAAAAGTTAATGAATAGACGGCACTGTGCTACAACAGAGCATCGAAATCACTAATATAAAAATGGTACTATAATACAAAATTTTTAAATCGTCAGGATCTCTTGACTAATTAAAACAATCGCCATTTGGCATTGTTTACCAGATCTTCAGTCTGAGGAGCGCTTTTATGGCTCTCTTGAATAAGTCTGTTAAAAAAGCAAGTCATTTGTTAATCACGGTTTAGAAGCTATCCCTTAAATACCGCACTTTCTTATTATATTCAATATTACACACGGCGACCCCATTTCGCAATAATTATCTGCTAATAACTGGCACGGTCGCTATTTTGTCCTTGATCTGCATGCTTCCGGTTGTAATTTCTCCTTCCACTCAAAAATCTACGAAATGGAAAATTGTATGCAATAATCTCTAAAACTGCTCGTAATGTTGCTGGAAAGCTCCTATCAGAAAGATTAAAGTAATGAATCCAATTAACTCAATTTAATTAGAAGATATTCTATCTTCCGGTTTATCTGAATTTCGATGTAACATGTACACTTTTACAGCAAATAGAAACGACGTCACCTTTACTACTGAATAAAAATAGCGCTACAGAAAATGGCATTGCGATAAAATGGAAACGCGGATCTCTGTAGCCATCTTTTCGATTTCCGAAAATTAAAGTCCGCCTAAATTTATTAGAAGTACAGGTAGCCCTCCTACAACACGGCATCCTATAACACGGTTTCGCTCTAACATAATAAGAAAACTGCAAAAACCTTTGTACAACACTGTACTTCTACAGCAACGGCGAGGCTTGCCGTCTTAAAGACACAATGTTGCAGAAAGTATTTCTTTTCATCTCCGTGGCCTGAAAACAAGTGTCAATTTTTGACAAAAAAAATTAATTTTTCTTGAATGCAGACCCTTCCGCTGAAAGAAGCCGAAAATTCAAAAAGGAGCTACAAAACTGTCTAGCTCCATACCGAGAAATTTACAATGACCTGGTAAGAACCAGCAAGCAAAGTAACATTACTGCAAGAACTTTGAATGAAGAAAAAAGTTCTGAAACTGAAGGCGATATCATTCCATCGAAAAAACGTTCTCGGTTGATTATACTGAGCAGTGACGACGAAGAAATTTATTAAATTAAAATAATATTTTTTGTTTTGTGTTGTACATACATTTATATTTTTAATAAAAAGTAAGTTGTTTATGTAGAATTAGAAAAAAAATTTGTTTCTAATAAGTTTTCGGAACGTAACCCCCCTTTTTATACTGGCTCTGGGTCTCATACAACACGGTTTCACACAACACGGCATTTTCTAGGGACATATCTACCGTGTTATAGGAGAGTTACCTGTAGTAAGTTAAATTTCAGTTTCATTATTACTATTCATTAGTGCTCAAGTGTAGGAGGAAAATACGCGCTTTTATTTTTCATAAAATGGTACAGTGCAAAAAACTGAATTATGGTGATGCTAGGTTCCCTGCGTTGTGAATTTCACTTTGCAATCTGACTGCAAAGTAGAAACTTTTAGGTATTGTAAACTGTAAAACTGGTCTAGGAGTTGTTGGATATAGTCGGTGTGCAGGCAGAAAATGTTTGAGTTGTTAAAAAAATTATTTAATATATAAACCTTAAAATACATATTTCAAAGCCCCGTCTACTTTTTACAATTACAATTCCTTAGTCTTTGTCATAGAGAATAGCTATTTTCACAAATTAAGTTCCACCTTCTTGACTGAAGGGAATTCGACAGCATATGGTGGGTTTCCTCCTTCGCTCACCCACACAGATCCGTTCTTGCCCTTCTGAATGAGTGAAACCATCGCTTTAGCCACGTTTTCGGGTCTGGGAAAAAAGAACATAAATTATAAGTATACATTTACATCATTACATCACAAGTATTTAACGCGTTGACTGCTGAATCGTGCATCCGAAAAATCCTACAAGTAATCATCACTTCTTTTACTTTGTGTTCGTGTCTGCCAGACATGGGAGACGGATTTATTTGTTCAGATTAAAAACTAAATTTTGGAACTGAAAAATTTTCCAATTTCTATTCCATAGCAGAAATTACACAGACTTTACGGTACTTTTAAAATTTCTATCAATAAATGTCACAATAATTTTTCAGTCTGGTCAGAAAATACCGACGTGATTAATATGAAATGAACTCACCCCTGGGACGGCAAGGATTTCAAAAACTCCACCATCTTCGTTTTGTCGCCAAAGTCGAACGAGGTCGGCACGACATGATCGAACAAGTTAGTTGCCGTAACACCGGGGCACATAACGAGAATACGGACACCGGTTTCCCCGTACCATTCCTGAAACAATGAAATTTTAATGAAGATGGAAATGAATACTGCTTCTATTGTCATTAGAAACGTGCTCCGTCATATCTTAGCAGCGGACAACGAATTCCAGAATTATGAACTAATGATCAGTTAACTACCGTTTGAATGTTTAAACTGAGATATTTGACCTTCTATATTTTTGCGCACAGAAACCTTTTTAAAATTATACGTATAATCTTTTACGTTTCCCCTGAAGAGAAACTATAACGTTAAAGAAGTGTTAGCGGATGTTTCAGCGAGGAATTTAAATTTTAGATTGCTGTGGAGTGTTTCGTTAGATATTGTGCTTTTTAATTAGTTTACCTGAAGGCAACGACTGAATGTAAGTACTTGGTGCTTGCTGGAACAGTAAACTGGCCACAGGCGGTAGATGTCGAGGGCTACGATAGACGCAATGTTTACGATAACACCACCCTTGCCACCTTTGTCTTTGCGCATGTGCTCCAGGGCGAGGAGAGATCCTTGGATCACACCACCCTGAAATCCAAATTGAATGATCATAACAATTTCTT
This sequence comes from Seladonia tumulorum, assembly GCA_913789895.3. Taxonomy (NCBI): domain Eukaryota; kingdom Metazoa; phylum Arthropoda; class Insecta; order Hymenoptera; family Halictidae; genus Seladonia; species Seladonia tumulorum. The sequence continues at coordinate 6,470,683 of OU565276.1, forward strand.
TCAATGGAAACTTTCGATGGAAATTGCCTTCACTGATTGGTAACGCAATTTGTTCAACTGAAGTGTAAAAGTACCACAGTTCACTCGTTTTCTACAAGTGATTCATATTTTGCACTAATTTGCAAGAATTACAATGCAAAGACTGTTCGAACTGTGTTCGATCATTTTCACAATTTTGTAATTGTATTTCATGCAACACTATTAAATACTATTTCACTTTGCATTTAATTGATTAAAAATTTTGAAGTACGAGAAGCATGTCTATGTCGAAGCAAAAAATTTGTACGCTTAATTTTTGACTAAAAAAATCTATAAAAAAATGTACACACTTTAACACGAAATCTACCACTGTCAAGATGACCGGTTTTATATTTTACAATTATTGAAACTATAGAAATTCATTTATGGAAAATAGTGGAACAAATTGTCTCGTCCAAGCATTTATTATATTGAAAAATACGGACTATCCGAATAAAAGGATTTCCATTTTTATAAGGCAATATTTACCGGATACTGTTAGTACTTGGTAGTTTTTGTGTTAATACTGACAGTGTTCAATGCGTTACTATATCTCTGCGTTCTCAATTATTATTACAAAATCGTGGAATAAATTTTTGCGAACGAATCGAAAGAAAGACTCGATGTGTGGCTTGCTCCATAAACATGCGATTCCCAACACGTCGCTGTTTTAGCAACTGAACTACGGCGACACTAATTTTTTGCGTTTCGCTGTAAATATTGGTGTCAATGACTGAAAGAACCCGCGGTCACGAAGCCTAAGGATCTATTGTAACGATGCACGATGAGAAATAATTGGTTAGATTTTCGAGGCAAATGTTATCTTAAATGACCATCTCGAAAATCGCTGTGATTTTTCGTCTACTTTGTGAAATTTAATAAAAAATTTCTCCGAGAGACGATGCTCTGATCATTCTTCGCAGTATAAAATTTTCCTTCTGAATAAATTACTTTTGTGTACGTAGTATGTAAATAAATGAAACTGAATTATATTTCACTCACAATGTTCAGGTCAATTGTCAACTTCCAGTTTTTGTCATTTAGTACACCTGCGTTGTTAATTAAAATATCGATACCGCCCATGGCATTCACAGCCTTCTTGAAAGTCTCTGTAAAAAACGATTATATGATCACGCTCACTTATGGCTACAATATTGATTGTTAAAGCTTTTTGTTATATGTAAACGGATAATCGTATGCGTGGGTCATAAAGATCGCTGATAAATGACTGTGCTGACGTGAAGAATGTTTACCGTGTTAACGTATTATACTTGCATAATGACATTGAAAGAAGTCAACAAATGAATGCATAATAATAAGCAGTTTAGTTTCTCCATATTTGTCTAACCTTTCTAATCTTGGCTTTGTAAATTGCTGTTTTAGTTCTGCGCTATGAGAATATGTAAATAGTCTCGAAATTGTATTTTTTTTTTTAATCAAAATTAGAATCACCGAAATTATATAGAAATGAATTTAAAAAATTGAAGAAGGTACCTTCGAATAGTTTGACATTTGTGACGTCACACGGGAAGAATAATGCCTTTCCTTTTCCAAATTCTTTTTCCAAATTAGCTGCGGTTGTGGCACCGGCAGATGTGGGCAGATCGATGATCGAAACAATCTGAAACAATTTAGTTTACAATTGATTTACAAAAACACGATTAAAGGGCACGAAAAACTATATATCCATGATCATAACTTTTTTCTTCTTTTTTCGAAAATTTCTGTTGCTCGTCACTGAATAAATTAATTGCGTTCGTTTACATAATTGTAATTTATTTCGCTTATCAGTAGTTTACTATTCGGTTAATTATCAATGTCCAGTTTCCATTTATTAATATCTAATCTCATTGTTAATTAAATGTATTGCGTGCGAAGGAAAAATTTCAGTTATGTAAAAATGTGCAAAAATGTTACCTTAGCACCATTTTTCAACATGTACTCTACGTAGGTAAGGCCAATACCGCTGGCTGCTCCGGTGACCAAAACGGTCTTGTTCTTAATGTTGTCCATGGCCTGATATAAATTAAAAAAATAAATAAACTAAAAATGTATATAATAGAATAAATAGATAATTAAATAGACTGTGTGAGTGTGTAATAAACTAAAAATGAACTGTCCCGAAAGTTTGAATATTAGCATAAATCATTAACAATCGTTGAAAAAAATGTACTATTCATGTTGATCGCACAATAATATTTTACGTTAAATAGTAATATTTGTAGACCTTGAGTGATTCATCTGCTTATTTAAAGAAAAAATTGATTTTTCTGCTCTCAAAATATTAAATTAAATCCAATTATAATTCGAAATGAAAGCTGTTGAATTTAAGGAGAATTATTTATATTAATTTATTTCTTATTTTTAATAAGAACTGAATTTTGAAAAAGTTGCTGAATTCTTAATCGTTTCTTTCAATTCCTATTTTTATTTTTTCGAGAATGTCGCGAAAATTTCATTCCCGGAATGCTTTAAAATTAAAAATTAAATATTTTTGGAAATCATTCTAATGAACGAATGAACTTGGACACAGAATAAAAGTAAAAATGATAGTCACCGTTTAGTGGAGTTGCGTTGACTGTCTTCGGAACAACTGGATCCTCACAGTACGGAGCGAGATCGATGAATGAATAGTGCGCTCTACGATCGCTATAGTTAAAGTGTCTCCGTCGGTGTGAGATGTGTGTGTGTGTGTGTACGATGGTGATGCACTATTTTTGTTTGCTTTCGAAGTGACTCCAACGAGATAAGGGAATCTTCCAAATCTTCCACCGAAAGTTACAATATTACTGGATTTACTAAGGAGATAAGAATTTCTTTTCTTTTTTGCCATTTCTTACTCATTGTTACTCATTTTTAGTTTAACTTATTTTCTAAAATTTCTTGTGACTTTTATAGAAACACAGTCGCCCACGAAAAATATTTCAATCCTCTGCAAATCAGAATAACTCTTTTAGTATTGTACCAAACAATTCACATTTTTTAGCACTTAGAAGCACTGATTTGCTAAATGACGTGCAAAAAGGATTCGAAAACAATTGGTAAGAATCACATAAAAAAATAAAAAGAGCACTTTTTAAAATTTTTTTATTTCTGCCTTTCATTTCTTATTTTTTATTATTTGAACCTGTAAAAAATGTCTTCGATTTGTATGCGTGTACTTGTTTTAAAAATCATATATCACTAAAATATTATTAAGTTTATTTTCAATTTTCCAAAAATGAAACAGAAAATACATATAAAATATCTTTTTAAAACAATGTATTCCTTTCAAGACAGTAGTCACTTTCATCGTTCCTACAGTACAATCGTCGGCAGTTTTGGTATTGTGCAAATCAGCGACACATACGAAACGATAAATATATGTTTAAACATTGTACTTAAAAATATGAAGAATATCGAGTATATGAAGATATACTCGAGAAATATGATAACATCGAGTCTTCAGCCTGTCGAGCGTACGATTGGTAAATGGTTTTCGCTCAATTCAGAGTGGGAAAATCCGGTCACTTCTATGGCAAATTAAACGGGGCCCTTCAAGGTAGCATAACTAGGCACTTCGACAGCGTACGGGGGTTGATTGTTCTCGCTGACGAAAATCGCGCCATTCTTTCCCTTCTCGATTAATTGAATAATGGCACTCGCCACGTGTTCCGGCCTGTCAATAAAAATTTCGATCACAGCACCATTAAATATGACTTTCGTGGATAGCTTTTGCAAAACTTAACACTAAACCCACCCCTGTCGGTCAAAATACCAATCTTTTTTATTTTACAATTATCGAAGAATTGAAATTCGTATAAATTCTAGATAAATTCACGTTTGTTATATTGAATAAATTCGATTCAGTTACTTTTACTCGTGCCAGTCATGTTTAATACTCGGGAGGTTTAGTGTTAGAATGAACACACTGTTTTATAAACATTCTCTCTTTGGAAACTAATTTCAAGCAAATTTATTCTATCTTATCGAAAGTTAAATATAGAAACCGAACAGTATTTCTATTATATACAATGGTTTTTCAGTTTTTAAAAAGAATAACATTTCTATGGCAATCTATAGAAATGTAGACTATTAATATTATGATAATATTATGTAATTATGTGGGCGACCATTAAGGTGATAAAAGTTTCCGATAAGAAGCTCAAAGATTCTTCTGCTTACGGTTGTTTCTGCATAGTGGTCATCGCTAAAGCAGCAGTTTCTTCGTCGAGAAGATCCATGGCGTGTTCTTTGGTGGACATAAATCTGGCAGCCATAGCAGTAGTCGTAAGTCCGGGGCATATTGTCAGCATACGAATCCCAGTTTTCTCGTAATAATGCTGAAAAATATTCGTGCGATATAAATATTGCGGAATAAAATTGTTGAATCACCGTCCAATAACTTACTGATTTATGAAAATATTTTCAAGCTTTTCCGCACATTAAGGACACTTTTTACCCACACTTTTAGTTTAAATTTTGTGTTTATAAAATCAACGATGCCATCTCGCAACAAATTAACTAACATGCACAGCGAATTACCAAAGGTAAATTTATTTTTAAACATCACAATGCTGCCATTCATCGAGCTAAAGTTGTAGAACAATTTTTTCAAAGAGAAAATGTATCTGTATATATCTGTATAAGTGTAAATGTATATGAAAACAGTACGATAATATTCAACAATCAAAAGAAGCTATTAAGGTAAAATGGGGTTATTTGTTGCAAGATACAATTAGAAAGCTATATAAATCCTTAGCTAATCGGATGCTCGAAGTAGTAGAAAATAAAGGCGGACACACCCATTATTAATTTGCTGTTAATTATTATGTAACTTTTTTTTGTGGAAATATATGTATAAATTTTGTAAGCGTGCTATCATTTCATCCTCAGCATTTGTATATTTCTTCTGCTTGCTAAGAAAGCTGTCGAGGTCAGCTAACAATTATGATATTATGTCTTACATGCAAAAATTCTAAGTGATCTTCGAAAAATTAAAGATAGCACGTATGTGTTATAATTTTGTCCGGGACAGTAATTATGTCTTTCATAGGAAGTGATTGAATGAGTTTTTGTATTCAAGCAAGTACAACAAAAGTCGCACAAAATTGAAATAAATCCAGTCTTATCAATTTTCTAACTTTAGAACATTTTGCTACTTTTAGAGTTCGGCAGGTTAATTGAATCGTTAGAAATTAAATGATTAGATTTCGATTGCGACACTCCGGATCAAAATAGGTTTGGTTGATAGGGATTTATTATGTCAGAGCAAACGATTACTGAACATCCAATTAGTACCGTTAATGATTGGGTGAATCCAACGATGGCGTATTGCGTTCCGCCATAAATCGGTGCTATGGGGATCCCATCGAGGCCAGCCACAGAGGACATGTTTACGATGGTGCCGCCATTGCCACCTTTGTACTTGCCCATGATGTGCAGTGCCAAAATAGTGCCATGAACAATGCCTTTCTGTTTGAAAGAAACGAGGAACGTCGATTTGAGGAAATTTGTCATACTCGCATACAATGCAGTCATATCCGCGAGCAAGAAATAAATAGTCGAGATAACAAAAACACTCCTTAGTCATGTTTCCTGTTTACTATCATTTAGCATCGTTAAATTATACGAAGCTCATCATAATAGCTCATCATCATAATTTCAGTTATTTCAATTAATAATTATTTTAATCGGATGTGTAATTGAAATACAATATAATTGAAATATTTTAATCTGATGTGTAATTGAAATACAGCTCTCCAAATTATGTATAGCCCCTTCTGCTTTTTATATTTATGTTTTGAAATTTAAAAAATTTGTAACGCAGAAGTTATTTCTGTTCAGATATTATGAATTTATAAATAATAAATTCCTTTTGTTTGAAACCTTCACATGGATTTTTCAACCTCTTCTTACCTATGACTTTATTAATTCTTTAATTTTCAATTTTAATTTAATGACATCGTAATTCGCAATTAATGTAATTTAATTACAAAGTACAAAGTATTTTGTAATTGTACTCCATTGAAATTACGAATTACATTGTAATATAATTTCAATGAAGATCTGAATTATAAATTACAATGTATACTTTGTAATTATAATTCCTGGAGTAATTCAATTGTAATTCTGCATAACTCTGTGCATAGTACTGGAACGCTTACATAGTTCACGTCGACCATAATTTCCCAATCCGCGTCATCCATGATGCCGGCAATGTTTGCGACGATATCTAGCGTCTGGTACGTCTCGACAACTTTCTGGAATGCTCCTGTAGAAGCATAATAAACTTGTTAACATACAGACAGATGGAACGATTATGCTAGTTAGACGGGTGAATTATGAAGCATGAGGCATTCGGCACGACTCTGTACGACGATAGAGATTTCGTTTTAATAGAATATTCCACGATGACATTGCTATCGCGCAATTCTTCGTGCGTAACTGTCCAAATTTAATGCTTCGGTTTTCGGCGACATGAAGATAAGTTACTTTCGCCGATAACGAATCTACATAATAGAAAACATGTTTATTTTGGAAACGATTAGAAGTTGCAAATCAGTCACGAATATTTTAACTTACAAATATTACGTTCGTATGTGTGTATTCATCAATCGTACAATCTTTATCAGTAGACTGCGAATTTTAAAAATGTACGACAACAACCAATAAGTGAAATTTGAAGCAGTGGACAGGATAAATGAATTTGAAAATATCAATGTGCATCTGCATCGTAAGGAAATATGAAAAGAAGGGCTTCGTCACTAAACTTTTCCTTTTTTATTATATTTAAGTACAAAAATGACTACAAGCACTTCATCTTTCAGCATAATAAGAAAAAATAAATTGAGCATACATATACGCTAATGATGCAAATGGGTTAAAGAAAGAATGAAACCTCTGTTTGACTCCTGTTTTGTATAATTTGTACAGACAAGTTTTACTTTGCCGCGGTCTACTTATCGCAACGCGTACGTGTACAGAAAATTTCAAAATTCTGTACCAGAGCAGCTTTGTAGTTTCGATGAAAATGCATTTCAATTATCGTTTCGTTTATCCACGATGGGATTACGAATACCTTTGAGCTCTTGACTCTTGGAGACGTCGCAGGCGACGAAAATCGCACGGTCTTTTCCGAATTCATTGTTTAGGTCAGCAACCGCGCTTTCGCCACCGGAATCGCTCAGGTCCAATATAGCCACCGCCTGAAAGCAAAGCCGATTAGGCGTTAAAAGCTTTCAGTCGTCGAACGAGCTTCCGCGCCTTCGCAATTTCACCAAGTCATTCGATGTCATAATTGAGTTGTGATTTCGCTCGAAGCCTTACGCGTTATCTGCAACTTTATCGCGCTTTTATCGTCGTCAATAAGCCTATCTCACGAAGCCTTAAATCCTATTATTAGAGAAGCGTGCGGATTTTTTACAACTCACTGTGTTTACTTGGCTTAGATAAAGAAAACTGCAACTTGAATTGCAACTCTCGCGATAAATGCCCAAAAGATCTTGCCTTTAATTGTCCGGGAACTATCACCACTACTGTCGTCTCCCCGCACCGAGATAAGCGACCGTTGCTTCCCATCAAAATTATATTAACGGAAAATTATTGGTTTGGTGTAATTTCGGTAATTATTTACTTTAGGGGCTTCCTCACTGATTTTGATGACCTTGAAATATGTTGTCAAGGTCATGATTCTGAACAAGTTTTTCCTATACGTGTTACCGCCGCTCGCCTTTAGTTTACGAGATATTTGCAAAAATGTTTCAACATTTCAAAAAGTGATCGGAATAGGTGTGGGTTAGATTTTAAATTATGGCCACAACTTAAAACGACTTCAATTAGTTGAGACCCACTGTCTTGTCTGTTCTGAGTATTAAGCATGAAACTATACGAATTCTTGGATATCTGCAACAATCAAGAAAAGTTGATAGATTTTTTAGTTAACAGTAAAGTGATCCATGGCACGATGAATTGTATCAAGTGCAACGAAAATAGGTATACTACTTGATCGCGAAAACTTAATTTTTCGATGCCATAATACTAGTTACATTAGAAATCGAAACAAAAGACGTATAAAAACACAATGTAATTTCAAAATTAGTAAAAAAAAAAATGGTGTTATAAAATATACACCACTTCAAATAGAAATCTGTTAAGAAATCTGTTAATTCTAACCCTAACCCTAACCCACACCTACTCCGATCACTTTTTGAAATGTTGAAACATTTTTGCAAATATCTCGTAAACTAAAGGCGAGCGGCGGTAACATGTATAGGAAAAACTTGTTCAGAATCATGACCTTGACAACATATTTCAAGGTCATCAAAATCGGTGAGGAAGCCCCTAAAGAAAATGATTACCGTAATTTCAATCAGAAAAATGTCACAAGTTGTCAAACGTCTCATAAAAAAATAATTAAAATATTTTTTATTGGCGTTCATTCATTGACACAATGGTATACAGGTGCGGCAATAATTATGCCCACTTTGAATATTGAATAAAAAACCTATGACCACTAAGCGATTACGACAAGAAAAGACTGAAAAAATTTCCGTCTTCGATTCAATACATATTGCACGGATAAACGGATAGCGAAGCGACAGTCGTCGTCGCCGAGGATTGTGCCACACACTGTCGGCTATATCGGTGTGAGACAAGAAGACCACTACTAATCCAATTACAAAACTTCTTTATTTTTCGTTAGTTTTTTATGAAACTTTTACCAACATACTCGTGGCATTTTTCTAATTAAAACGAAACCAAATATGATATAATTCCGACGATATTTACTCGTGTACCGAGCGATTAAAGTTTCGAACGCAGAGAAGAGACTCGCACGCGTGAACGCAGGCCTTTAAGTGAAAAATTTAACTTCTTTATTATTAACCCTTAGCACTCGAATGGCGACTGTAAAGCGCCACTAAAATATGCTGTATCATTATTCAAAATATTTTAGCATTATTAAAGTCTGTATTTAATGAATTACTAAACACTTCGATCAGTTATGAGTAAGTTGCACCATTTTCATATGTACACCATGAAAAAAAATTTTAGGGTGGACATGTTCTAGGTCGGAAGAAATGTCTCGTTTTGGAGTTAAAATAGCTTCGAGTGCAAAGGGTTAACTATTTTTTTATGAGACTTTCGCCAATATATTTGTGGCATTATTCTGATTGAAATGATACTGATGAAAAAATGATGATTCTGATGAAAAATGCTGTTTATCAAGAAATACTCATTACACCAGAAAATATGAAATAACGGATAATTGCGGCACGTGCTAGAATAAGTTCAGAAACGATAAGACATGATGCAGCGATTGTAACTTTGCATTGACGCAAACGGGTATCACGTCGAGCATTTTCTGTAATGTAAGAAAGTTTATTTTACTATCGGATTTCACTTTGTATGACCTTCAATGATAGCTCAAATCTTCTCAACACTCACATTGCAATAAAAAAAAACCTAGCATTCCATTAGAAAAGATAGAGATGAAAATGTTTGTGTCACAATATGCCGCCCTTTATACTGTGTTAGTTTTGTATATAACATTTTTTCATATTATTACAAATAACAACAATATTCAACATGGTTATTGCCCCACACTGTATATTATATTTGGTATGGAAAGTCCGATAAAAAAATAATGAAGAACAAAGAAGTTTTGTTATTCGATTGGTAGTGGTCTCACACCGATACACCCTACCCGTATTATGTTACACTCCTCGGCGACCGAGGCCCTCGAGCTTGGCTGTCCTTTTCTACATTCAGTAGGGGTCAACAATAGTATTTTCTTATAGATAAATATCCCTGGACGGATCTGTGTTTTGTTCATTTATCACAAGAGTATTGCTCATATACACCAAAGAGCGAAGGCTAAATAATTTAATAATTTGTTATGCGGTTTGAAAGGGTTCTGAATCCTTACAAAAAAAATTATCCTGTAATTTTTGCTGATAACCGCATAGTTTTGTTTCCTTTATGCAGTTACCGAATGTGTGGAGTAGCCGAAAACATATTGACATTATTTCTTTGTGTTTAATTTGGTTTAATTGGGTAGGTCTCCAGTGTTAGCCCAGGGCCCCATAATTAACGGTCCGCCGCTGCCTTAGCGTCGAGCGGCCCTTTTTCGTTTGTCCTCGAGAGACACGCACACGGTTATGTTCTTCCTCATCGACACGATAAGGTAAAATGTAGTAGTAGGCTTTTGTGTCGGTACGTATAACGTCATCAGTCAAATTTTACAAAACCTGTATTTGCCCTTGATGGCTCGCGATAGACTGAATTTTTAACCGTTTGCACTCGAAGCTATTTTAACTCCAAAATGGAACATTTCTTCCGATCTAGATTTTTTTCCTATTATATACATTTTTTCATGTTATACGTACAAAAATGGTGCATTTTGCTCGTACAATATTGAAGTTTTTAGTGATTCATTAAATACTATAAAATTGTAATTAAATACTATAAATTACTATAAATACTATAAATTTAATGATTTATTAAGTTTTTAGTGGCGCCTTACAGTCGCCGTTCGAATGCTAAGGGTTAATCGTTTAACCCTTAACACTCGAGTGATGACTCTGAAGCACCACTAGAAATTGTTGTGGCATTATTTCAAAGAAATTACAAAAAATATTACAAAATATTTGTTACATTACAAAATTTGTATTTAATAGATTACTAAACATTTAAATATCATATGTGGAAATCGGATCTGTTTCGTATGAATAAAATTGAAATATTTTAAGACGGAAGAAAAATTTAGTTTTAGAATGGAAAAAGCGCCGAGTGCAAAGGGTTAAAAAATAAAGTAAGTAAGAAAATATCTCAGTAATTATCAATTTTAAGCCTCGTTATACTAACAAGGATAATAATAGAGATAAAAATAAAAAAGAACATTAATCTCAAAAGACATGCAGCTTAAGGGGGGAGGGTCAAGTAAACAAGCGTTTCTTCTCGAATTTGTTTTGAAGAGAGCATAATATTTTTTTATTTACAAACAATTGTATGTTATTGTGTAGCATCTAGACAATCTATATCAATTTTGAGATTATAAAAATATTTATAAATAACTGAGCAGCAGCTGCTTGGATTTGGCTCCTCGAAAATGCGCTGTGCAACATACAGGTCGCTCTAATTATTTGAAATCACAAATCCAAAAGTTTTTCGTTAATATATGATAATACGCTTTGCATGAACCTAAAAGTTTTTTTAAAAATTGAAATTAACAATGTTTATAACCATTTCTTTACGGAAAAAAATTGTGACTTCTTTTCAAAGTGGCGCAGAATTTGTAATTTTTTAATTTTTTTTTAAATTTAGGTTCATGCAAAGCGTATTATTATATATTAACGAAAAACTTTTGGATTTGTGATTTCAGATAATTAGAGCGACCTGTGTGTTGCACAGCGCATTTTCGAGGAGCCAAATCCAAGCAGCTGCTGCTCAGTTATTTATAAATATTTTTATAATCTCAAAATTGATATAGATTGTCTAGATGCTACACAATAACATACAATTGTTTGTAAATAAAAAAATATTATGCTCTCTTCAAAACAAATTCGAGAAGAAACGCTTGTTTACTTGACCCTCCCCCCTTAAGAGTTGATTTATTGGACAGGTCACCCTATAGATGTAACAATACCTTCGCTCCGTTTCGAAGGAGTTTTCGGGCGGTGCAGAAGCCGATCCCGTTTGCTCCGCCGGTGACGAGCGCAACTTTGCCCTCGATGTTCGACATAATCGCGTGAAACGGGACTAGGATAACACGAGCTGGACCCGTCAGCACAAAGTGTCGCGGATTTATGGTTGTCGCGACCGTTCTCGCGGGAGACTCGGTTGCGAATATATTCGAGGAGTAAGGAGCAGGACAGTCCGGTCGCCGCGTCGATGAAATCCGAGAAATCGAGAATCAATCGGACGAGATTGAATGTCCCGCGGATATTTATCTGACGGATAATGTGACCGCGGGTCCGCGGGTAAACAGGGATCGGGTTTACGAAAAAATTCGGGCACGAGGTGGCCTGAAACCGGGAGGCCGTTTATTTCTGTCGATTTATTGGATTACCGATGTGCGTTTTAAATCTCGATGCGCTCCAAGCGAACCGATTGAGCATTCGCCGTCGATATCGACGCGCCAGGTGTTGCGGAGGTCGAAACGACGCGATGTTGATGTTGATGGAATTTTTCTGCGTACGCAGCTCGAATTGTTTTGCATTCGACCGACCGTGCCGGCAGGTCTCGTTTTGCCCCGCGACTCGTTCTACCGGGTCGTCGCAAACGTCCTTGCGTATTTTTCTGCGAAGAACTTTCGACTGAAATTCTAATACATTCTGGAACACGGTAGAGTGGAAATAAGACACGTCGGATTTTTGATTTTACGATCATGGAAATCGCGAGGATGTTTTTACGGAATTTTTAAAAAATTGCGACATTTCCTGTGCGAATTGTCTTCGCAATTTTATAACGACTTCTTGCCGTCGTTTTACGAAGTGAGTTGTTCGAAAAACTCAATATAGATTAAGAAGATGATTAAGAAGTCGTTTAGCTTGTCGGAAATGTATTTCTAGTGTTGTCGAAAAATTTTACCAGAAGAATCTGACCATCATAGTCAATCTATCCTTCATAGTATCCTAATATCACTCCTTTTGGTTATTCTTTATACGTTGGCAAAGAATTGTAAAAAGTGGCAGTGACAATTGATGAACAGAACTGTTATTTTAACCAGTTAACTGTGGCGATCTCTTTGCAAAGCGCCCACCAGTGTGTGTCGCGATAATCAAGCGATGACGGGTATAATCGTCATATTTATAGTTATAAATCCAACTCAAATTATTTATAATTTTCATTTGTTTGTTTCATTTCGTCTTGACCTCTAAACATTTTAAACATATTAAAATTCTACGAATATAATGTAGTTTTCACCAGAATTAAAATTTTACGCATGACGAGTATACTCGTCAATACACAAAATCGTGCCACTTCTCCATGATGAGTATACTCGTCAATCACAGTTAACTGGTTAAGAAGCAGCCATAACTTTTGCAATCATCAGATACAGTGACTTTTAGCCGGTGTGCCTGGAACATTTTTGAAGATTATTAATTAAATTATTTTCGGAAGAAGTGTAAAGCAGAATATATGAGAGTACATAACAAAATTAAAATCTCTTTCAATTAATTGCACGAGTATGTCATTGTTATAGTAAACGTACGCATAATGTAGCAAAAACTATATTATATATGCATTCGTAAGAATATGTGTAACATGTGCCGGTGTGCGAGATAAAAGGGGTGACCTAATAGAGCGATAGAGCACGTCGCAAATCCAGAACAAGTACCTACAGGGCACTCGCTTGACGCAAGTGGTTCCATCTAGCCGAAGTCCATGAAACAGGTCTGTCCGCATTTTCTGCCAGAGGGCCGATTACTTGATCCTATTCTCGCAAGTCCTTCGTCCGTTGTCGATTAGTATATATACAACTTCCTCTGCATGGTTCACCAACCCAGCGTCTAAGGCAGGGTCTGCTAGAGTAGCCTTACTGATGAGTCCTTCTAGCAGACTCAGGACGAAACGTGGTTGTGGCTTTGTCCTCTTCTTCCTTTCCCTGTCCCCATCTTTGCATAGCAGGTAGGAGGAGAGCAGCAACTGCAGGAAGGAGGAGAGGGAGGGCTGCATGAAGAAGAGAAAGCTGTGGCGCGTCATCTGCCGGGGAAAGTCGAAGGACCAGAGCAACGAACATCCGCCGGAGTGGACCGCTTGAGGGAGGAACCGCTCGGAGCAGAGGAGTTTTAGGAAGAATTCAAGCCGGCTCCTGGAGCCGCCTCCCCTGAGCTTGCGGCTGCCGTCGCAAAGAAGAGAGCCATCATTGTCCCGGAACCGAGAAGACGAGTCCCGAGTTATGGAATCTCGTGTTGTGAAATTCCCTCCCCGGCTTTGTTGGTTGGGCCAACCCTGAAGAGAAAAGGGATAAGGGGAGAGGAGAGAACCGACGGAAGAAGAAGAAAAAAGGGATCAGAAGCGTTCCTGTGTCGAGAAAATAACGCAATTCCCGTACCGTGCTGCCGTGTTTGCCGCGTTTATCGTTGCCGTACCGTCGTAAGCGTTGCCGGATTTGCCGCTGCTGCCGGCCGCTGCCGTGTCGTGGGCCAGGTTTGTGTAACCGCCCCAAAGTAAAATTCCAGGGACCAAAGATGATGAAGAAACAGAAGGGGTGTGATGGATTTCCAGCTGCCGGAAATTCTGGACTGGTAACACTTTACTTCGAATGCTGGGTCCGACACTCGCGGACTTTCTGGTGTTTGGTTGGAGCTTTCTACTTCGTCTTGAAACAACATCTTCTCCCCGGCGTTTGAGGCAGGGTCTGCTAGGTTGCCTTACTGATGAGTCCGCTAGCAGGCCCGGGACGAAACGCCTATTCTCCTTACCTTGAAAATCCCTCGAACAAATTTTTAAAAAAATTTTTATTGTTCAATCATTTAAAATTTCAATTATAATAAAAATCTGAGTCATAACGTTTATTTTATACAAGTTCACAGGCCAAGTCAAACCAAGTTCAAACCAACCACGATTCTTCTGATTGACATTTCTCTGATGATTAAATTAATTTTATTCGAGACTTTGTTAAATTGTCTTAAGGCAGGTAGCGAAACAAATATTAAACGAGAGATATATACTCACGCAAGTTTTCGTCGAGAGATTTATTTCTTCTGCGGAGCTCCCGTTTTGCAGACTTTGGTTTTTATTTTCGGGCAAGGTTTCGATCGATCGATTTTCGAGAATTCGACGCACGGTGGCGCTGCGCTGACGCTGCAGGGCTGCAATTTAGAAATATCGATTAATGATATCTTTTGTACCTTTTTCCGTCGTACATTTTGGAAGAAACTTGTACGCATCACGCGATCATTTAACTCCTGATTGACCTAGAAGCCCTTCGCTCTGATACTCTGAACCCTTTTAATATTAGTACAATCGAGCAGTGAAAGTAACTGGTTTGCATTGCGCTCTAAAAATTAGAAGGCTACATTTATTGAGGCTGCCCGATTATTTTGTATATCCAGTAAATATATCTGTATCCAGTAAATGTCTACAAAAACAAAAATTCGTCACTTAAACGAATGATATGTTGAAAATTGTGTTCTAAGTATCTAAAATGTAAAATGCATGGTAAATTGCCGGTTCGTTTAAGGGTTAAAGCAATGGTGACAATTTTGGATGAACGTCATTAATATCATTTGCATATTCAACATTTGGTGGTTGTAATTACAATTGGAAATTAATTTTACCGGTGTCTGGTAAATATTGGGATCGATTTTCTCTCCTTCCTTGAGGGGGAAATGAATCATTCGAGGACTCTCATGGACGCTGATCGCTGGTTCTACGAACCAGACGGTGCCATTCTCTGCCCATGCTAGCACGTAGCTCAAAGCTGGGCCTATTTGATGTTTCCTGCTCGAGATTTTCACCTTTTAAACATTGTTCGTCCATAAACGACGATTCTTATTGTCGGTATCTACTCACGTGGTTGGCACACAAGGTGGTATTTCGCAAATTCGTTTGTTAGGCACGGTGTCCGGGAAGTCGGGCAACCCTATGTCGCTGAAATGTTTAATCGATGGGCACAGAGACACTAAACGCACTCCGGTTTCGTCCATCTTCGTGTCCTTCTGCGTTATCAGGGAAGTTGAGCAGAAACAATAGATATTCAGATCGTTGGAGAATTCTCTTACATATAAAAATATGGAATACTATTATCTAATTGAAAGTACCACGAAGTCTTTGACCACTTCAATCATGGGTTCATTTTTGCAATAAATTGGATACGGATCCTCGGGCCAGCCCATGAACCCAAAAATGCTGGCCGAGTTTACTATCGTTCCACCAGAACCGCCATTATCCTTCCCCAAAATTTTCATCTCTATTCGAATCAGTTTGGCTGTATTGTTCTGAAAAACGTTGCGCTGAGATTTTATTAAGCAATTTTATTTGTTTCTGAAATATGTCCATATCTATCGCTTTTTCTTCACCATTGAGTTCTTTTTTTTGCCAAATACGACGTTAAAAGTGTGGCTATTAGAAAAAACTCGTGACACACCTCCTGTATTCCCACGTTGTTAGCTGTCAGAGGCCAATCTTTATCGAGGTCGTTGAAAACAATATTTATGTTTTTGTATTTGCATCGTATCCCATTTAGAGTAGCTATAAAATTATTTATTACTTTTATATTTATTACTTTTACTTTCATTGCTTTCTATATGTACATATGATGTAATAATTATACATATGTCAACCTTCGAAGTGGCAAAGACTTTGCACGTGACACTCAATAAACTGCACTCGATTTTTCCCATAAGCATCGCAGAGCTTCCGCGCCGCCATATTTCCTTCGCCACCATCTTCGTCCGTTATTATTACATTCTAAATTTTAATTTCACACTATAAATTTCATACGTAATTATGCTGACGTGCGCGGTCAAAGGATTAGCAAAGTTTCAATATCCAAACGATTTTAACTTTTAACGTTTCATGTTTAGAAAAATGTAATCCTAATACTTTTCACAAGAATGTACTTTACGCTCCAGACCGATGTTCAATTTTATTTTAATTCACAAAGTATAGGGCAAAAATGGTAACTTCAGAGAAAAATTCAGAAGACAGACCAGTGAAATAAAGGACTGTCCTCTTAAGTAAAGGACTTATGGCCGCTTGAGATATCAGCGAACTTGCTTATCCAGAAAAGTGTAGGCAGCGAAAAATACTAACTCGTGCCCCTCTGCATAAAAGATGGTCGGCCGCTGCGAAACCAAAGCCGTCGGCGCCGCCAACCACAACCGCGACTTTGCACGCAGGATCGATAATCGGTTTCGGTGAGTCAGCGCTGCTGTTTCGTCGCAAAATACAAGATCGTTAAAACATCACGATCTCGAAGAAATCGCGAGCCTAAAGATACTCCGAATAAAAAAACTCTTCAGTTCTAAAAACGTTCTGCTCGTTCCTAGCTGCTCTGTACGTTATCTTCGAAACGTAGTTACCAGTAATCAGGCTTAATTATTTTCGGTCCGTCAGGCTCTTTTTTTCGCGAGAACCAACCTCCGCTCTTCTTTTTCTTTTGCCGCGTCGCTGTCGTGCCGTGGAACTGACAGAACTCGATTTTCCTTAAAGCTCTGCAGAATGACGTGCTCAGTGCTCACCAGAGAAATGAAAATATTCGGACGCGAAACATGCTCGAAATATCGCGAAGCGTAAACTACTACGAGGGAAAGCGTCAGGTTTGAAGTAGCTTACCTTGGACTAGAAGTCAGAAGGTTGGAGACGAACGAGGTTACGTATCTTGTTAACATGCTGGAACTGGTTTTTTAATGGTCGCGTAATCGATATCCGGTAGAAACGGAAATGTTCTCGGCGAACAGACGTTTCCGACAAAAATGCAACGCGAGACGAAGGATTTTAACGCTCGAGCCGAAAGTTGGGCATATCAATTTTCTGGTTGTCGAATTTGCAGTCATACGACGACTTTTGTTTTACAATCAAACGATCCGCAACTATAGATTCTTTGTGTTCAACCCTTTGCTCTCGAAGCTATTTTAACTCCAAAACGAAACAATTCCCACACATTTCCCTTCTATAGATTTTCTTTTCATATTATATTACATGTTACATGTTTTTTTCATGTTAATACATACGAAAATGGTGCAACTTACTCGTATAATACTCTGAAGTTTTTAGTAATCTATTGAGTACGAACAAATTTAATAATGTAAAATATATTTTGAATAATGATACTTCAACTTTTAGTGGCGCCTTACAGTCGCCATTCGAGTGCCAAGGGTTAATAATTGTTATATTTCCTGTTGAAGAGAGGAGCACAAGTTAGTACGGTATTACGACAAAATTGATTTTAATTATTATTTTGTAAAACCTTTACTAACACCAGTGTGCCATTTCTCTGATAAAAAAAATATGATTCAATCCGGTGCGTATTTACTTGTTTAATTCATAATTCAGAGGAACCTCGATCATCCGAACTAGTGATTTACACGTATATAAAGCATGATTTTATTGTACGGAGTAGTTAAGATTTAATTTAACACTGTAGCTTGTAACTGTTGGATCTTTATGCAAAATAAAATTTGTATACATCGATTGCAATCTATAGAAGGTAAGTAAAAATTGATTTTCCTCATTAATAATTTTTATATGGTAAAAATAGTATCTCGACATTCTTGAACTTTTTTCATCTTTCCATCGTTTTGAATTATATCGACTCGTTTTTGTCATAAATCGAGGCTCTATTGTGAGTTAGATAAACCAGTACGGTATAAATGTTGCCATGTTCGGTGTCGTTTTAATCAGAGAAATGTGACAAATGGTAAAAGTTTCAAAAATAAAAAAATTGGCAACAAAAATTTGTTGTCACTGCGCGGACACTTTTGTCACAGCGATAACACCTAAGCACGGTATAAGTGACTGTGATTGCGATTATTGAGGGATCTAACAATTGTAAGAATAGCGAGTTCCGTTTTTTTTTTTAAAAAGCTATGCACTTTATTGACTAGGCTTGCAACATACATTCCGAGCAAATCATAACAAAACCAACAATTTCCACTAGCTACCGACCGTGGCGTCGATTAAGATTACGTAATGTTATATTCGAATGTGCGATTGCCCTTCGATCCCGAGTTTTCCGTGGATCCCCTCTCGCCGCGGTGACGATCGCGATCCAGGCCGCGACAAGGGACACCGGTGGCTGTTCCGACCGACAATAATGGACGATTAAAATATATAATAATTGTGATCTGTGTGCGCCGAAGACACCGGGCTTAGGCCTCGATTCTCTGTATATCTAATCCTACGTTTTATTCGTTTCCTCTCCCATTGGTCGAATCCCCGTCTAAAAGTTCGGTATAAAAATTACGAGCGCGACTGTGTTGTGTAATCATGGACAAAAATGTTTTTGGACTCGTCTCCCTCGATTATTCGTTATCTCTCCTCGTTTCGTTGATTCCATAATATTTACGAACGCGTGATGGGTGGACTGAGATGAACGGAAGCGACGGTTTGTTTATTTTTCTTTTTTCCTTTTTCTTTTTTTGTCGATCGACGGTTCACGCGGACCTTCGCGTCGAAGATCAAACAGCTTAGATAAAAATGATTTCGTTCGTGTTTCCTCGCACGCGTTTTGCTTTAAAAAATGACGAACAGTCTTCGCTTTGCTATAAATGATTTCGTTCGTTTTTTTTTTCCGACACGCGTTTGGCTTTCAGCGCTGTCGCTTTAAAATCGCCGATGAACCTATGAAAAATCTCGGATTTCACAAATGGCTGACAGAATGTGTACAAACTAGTCGTGTGTGGTAAACGCAATACGAGTGCTTAGTCTACGAAATATTGAGTCTCAACGACACGGCAGTTGTTCATGGTCCGAAAACGCGTGTTCCTTCCGGTTTCCGCTTTCCCATCAAAATTCTTCTCTCCCGCTTCGATCGTTGTCGCTTTAGGCTGCGGTCACAGTGGCTGCCTTTTCCGACGAACAAACTAACGATTGTTATTTACGAGAAATGGACTAAATCACGCTGCATGCGTTTCTTTCCTCAAAAAGTCGCGCGAATTGCAAGTGAAAACATGACTGTTTAGACACACAGTCCCGCTTAACGTACAGTAAAATGTGTTTGGATTGTTATTTTAGTTCTTCAAATGGTAGATGCCACGTGACAAACGCTTTCAGTTCTCCTAATTGTGCATCAATCTCTGCGAAGAGTATTCTCGAGGAAAATACTTGCTTCAGTCTTGCACTCGAGAGTGAAAAATTTCACAAACATTCCAAGCAATAAAAATATCGATGATGTCCGTCAATTCAAGTGTTACGACAGATTAACATGATGTCAAACGTTCACAGCTGCTTCATAAGTACGACGTTGTATAACTATTAACGTTTACTCGCAGTTCAGACATGTTTGTCGGAAGATGTAACCAGTGTGATGCAACCATGCAGCCTCGCGATACGTTTATGTTGGAACTGCGACGAACAATTAGAGCGACTCGTAAAAACACGTACTATTGTTTCGTACCGAAAGCATGAATTTCAGAGCAGAGCAACCGCTTGTTAAACGAACAATCGCTTTCGTAGCCGATCAACGTTCCTTTAACTTGAATCGCAGCTGCGACACAAACGTGCCCGCTGGTCGCCAGTAAAACTCGATGTTCGCCGTCTTTCCCTAGATTCGGGAATTTCCCTAGATTTCTACGTCTATCGAACTCGGGCGACTCCCGGAGGAAAAAATGGAGTCTAAGATCGAAGATCCGAGGGCGATCTCCGAGGATTGCTTCGTCGGCGTTAACCGCTATGTCTTTAACCTCTACTTAAGTGTAATACGGAACGCATAACAATGTACAAAAAATGTGTTCTCGCCAAGTGTACAAAATCCTGCACCGTTTTTTCTTTTCTTTTCTTTTTGTCTTTTTTTTTGTTGTTGTTGTTGTTGTTCTTTTGTTCTTTGGTGTGGCGCGAGACACGGTTTCCCGTGGGTTCAGGGTTCTCCGCGTTCACGCTGCTGGTCTCGTTTCCGCGCGACAGCGTCGGCATAGTTCCGGTAGTGTATAATGAAAGGTACATTCGCAGTTATGGTACGGCATGATTATTTGTATTCAAGCGAGGGTGGGTCCACGTCGATTCTTAGATCTTCGTGAAGGTGAGCTCGTGGGGAGGCTGATCCTTCTCCACCAGCCAGACGCTTCCGCTTTTCCCGGTGGTCAGCACGTGCACCAACGCCTTCGCCACGTGCTCCGCCCTTCAATAAGGAAAAGTTGTAAATAGTACCTTTTTCATTTTCTCACCGTGATTCCTGTCGATTGTAATTTTTGTGCGATTATTCGAAAAAATTGTTACACCGTTTCGAGGGACGTTCGAACACTTTCGCCAGCCACTGTATGTTTAACCCCTAACGGTCCGGAAGTATTTCAAGTTTAGTTTTCATACGAAGAGAAACTGTGTACTCAACATTTTTATATCAAGTAAGGTAAAGGCACCAGTATAGTTGACCATTTTATAGAAAAACATAAAGAATAAGGTTTGAAATGTTCTTATTGTTTTTAAATTTAAACAACAGACGGCATGGCATCCGAGGTTTACTTTCATCAAATGTGCACTTATAAGTGCGCTTATAAAAAGCTTATTTTTTATGTTTTTCTATAAGATGGTCAGTTGACCATCAAATAGTTACTGGTACATGGTCAACTACTGATGCCTTTACCTTATAGAAAGGAAAATATTTATATTTTATTCTATATGTATATTTATATTTTATTTTATATATATATTTATATTTTATTTTTTTGCCGCCATAACGTGGCATTGGACCCAGTAAGTAAAAGTGCCGTTGGCATTGGTCCGTTAAGGTTTAAAATTTCCGGTGTGAGAATCGAACGGGTCCGTCAAAAGGGTGTGTGAAGAGTTTACTGTCGACGACAGAGATAGAATTGTGTTATGGTTGTTCGTTGGGCGTTTTTCTACCTTTGCGGCACGGAATTGGCTATGTCGCAATGCCAGGCGTCCTCGTATCGCAACCAGAGCAGCTGTTTACTGACGTCCTTTAACAATTTACTATCCGTCGCACTTGGGCACAGTGCCATTACCTTCACGCCGGTCAGGTCCACGTGGTACTGGTGCTGCAGACAATAATAACAACGCATAATTACTTCCTCCGATCGAACTGTTATCCGTATTCGTTAGAATTTTTAAAATATACAAGCTATAGAAGGCTTAACACTAGAACTACCGAACCAGTCAAAATGACTGATGGATGATTTCTCCTTTCACGATTAGTGAAACTATGAAAATGTCCTCACGAGAAATTTTGTAATATATCTCTTCTTTGGAGTACATGTTACCATAAAAATCGTATGAAACCTGAGCAAATTCAATCTTGCTGTTATCATAAAGGGATAAGACTGAGTCACGGTCAGGGCTCGGTAGTTCTAGTGTTAACACTAAACCTACCAAGCACAAAACATATAAAAGTGAAACGTCTTATACAAGGAAGAAGACTAAATTTATTTAAACTTCGTATGATTTTCATTATAATATATGCTTGAATAAAGAAGTCAATTCGGTGATTTCCTGTAAATACGTTTTTATAATTTTAATAATTGTGAAATAGAAAACCGGTCATTTGATCGTGGTAGGTTTAGTGTTAATAAAAGGCTTAAGCTAATAGAAAAAGCTTGAAAAGAATCGCCTCAGATTGCTTCTTCCGCTATTTTCTGTCTACACTGTGCTAAACATAATTGAACACCGATAGAAAAATTGGCAATGTTTTCGTGAACGCTTGATGCAACAGTATTCCTTGCAGCAGTTAATATAATTTCACACGTTAAGCGCCTAAAATCAATCCCAGAGTATCTCACAAAATCAGTGTAATTTAATTAATGAAACTGAAACTAGAAATTTAAAATGTATCATAGGGGATGCTGTCTTAAACCTTTTGAATTCTAAAGATCCTAATAAAATTCGACTTATCTGGATATGTCACAATAAAAATGAATTTCTAAAAATTATATGTAACTGACGTGGCAGTTAACGTGTTAAGAATAATATTGCGAATAGAATATTTTCCAGCATGATGGACGTTAACATTTACCCCGAACGCTCTGGTGAAGTTGACAATGGCCGCCTTGGTGGCGGAGTAGATTGGAACACTGGGGTAGGGGTTGATGCTGACATTGCTTCCGATATTAACCACTATTCCGCCGTGACCGCCCATGTCCGTTCTCATAAATCGTTGAGCAAGCAACGTTCCACGGATTACGCCATTCTGAAAGCATCATTTCAACACTCGCACATCGAAACAGCCGGTACAGTAAATGTATTAATCAATTGTCTATTTTCCAGTGTATCGATCAAATATGCCGTCCAGAAATTGTTAATTAGCACGATGAAACGAACAAACTGAAATGGAGATACTCACAACGTTAATGTCGACTTCCAGCTCCCAAAATCGATCGTTCATGATCCCAGCGTTGTTTACAACGATATCGATGTGACCGAACGTTGCGATTGTCTTCTGAAATGCGTCTAGAAATAGAGCATTTTGCAGTCGGTTACTATGTCGGTGATTGAAAATCCAGTTTATCAGATAAAGGGCAATCTGTTCAATATTCGCGTACCTTCGAACTGTGAGTAATCTGTGACGTCGCACTGACAGAATATTACGCGATCCTTTCCGTAGTCGGAAGTTAAAATTTCCACCAATTTCTCGCCTTCGTCTACGTCGATGTCGCACACGGCAACCTGCGAACGAAAATATAGCAAAACGTTCAAATAAAAGCTCAATTTGGTTAAAAATAATTGGGACGCCATTTATCCAAGTCAGATCAAGCTAGGAAATACATGGAGTATTGTATGCGCTTAATTTTTAAAATTGTGTAAATTGAATGGAGCTAAAAAATTGACTGATAATCTCGAAAGGAATGGCCGCATTTCAAAAAGCTTTTAGCAGTAATTTAGAATTCCGTGGAAAGCATTTGATATTTTTACGCGATCGTTCTCCCGTGAAAATTGCGATAAACCAGCTTCCCCCGCTGTTTCCGTTGACGAGCAATTTTTATTACTTATAAGTCGGTCAGATAGCGCTTTCATATCTTCCCTGACGGGAAGCGATCTAAATATAAGTCGGTCACTCTTGATTGCAAGCGTTTAAAGCTAGGGTGACACATGAATCGAGCCAAGGCTACATTCTTAAAAAGGATTTTTCAAACGTTTTTTCGCAATTTTTGAAGGCGATATACATTCGTAAGTTCTTTAAAATCTTTTTACCACACTAAATTTTTATCTGTGGTTATTGCGATTCTCGTTTCGAAATTATCTGGGAAAAAATTGCAAGGTGATTTATTATTTTTTACTCACCTGCACACCTTGATACACTAACTCTGTGGCGAACGCCTTACCGATCCCGGCAGCGGCACCAGTCACCAACGCCACTTTCCTTTTCAGGTCCATTTTCGAGAATCTCTGGACAACTGTTCGTCTGCGAACCACATAATTTTTGCATTACAAATAACCATAAACACTTCTACACAAAATTCGTGGAGCCCTCAGTCTGATAACTGAAGCTCCAAGGTAAGGGACCCAATTATCGTGGGGGTAATTTTTAAAGCGTAATGAGTATTAAAAAAGAGATATATAACATATTAACTGATTTTGAAGAAAATGTAATATCTCTTTTTTAATATCCATTATGCTTTAAAAGTAAATAAAATTAACATAGGCTCAGTAATTGGGTCCCTTACTTTACAGTCACTCATAAAAATAGCTATAGAAAATCATTTTACAATTTTCGAGTTCAGCAAGTATGTTTTCTCGAAATTATTCCGTGTATTAAGTGAGAAATGGCAACCAGAATTTATACAATGTGTATCTGAAGAAAATAAGCAATAAAATTGTACTTTCTCTCGGAGTACGAGGGTTACCGGACCACGAATTATAAAGTTAACCGTTTACAGTGTCTTTGTATTTTATTTTACGTCAAAAATGCGAGGACAATTTCTCAGAAGCTCCCGCGAACGCTACTGTGTTTATTAGTCTGACCGTGATCAACGTACGAACATCGTCCGACCACGTGTTTCGCATTCGTGTGCACACCAAAGCGAAAAACAAATCCACGTCTCCGATAGCAGTCGCTCAGCAGACGTCGCAACTTAAAATACATGTGTATCCGAAGCGGCGTTATAAAAACAAATATCGTGACAATCTGCGTGCTATTTACAACATTACCAGAAAAACAGTCCTCGGGTACACGAACTAATCAAAATCTGACCGAATCAGCTCACTCGAAGCTAAATCCGAGTTTCTCACAAACGAAGGACTAAAAACAATTCTAAATGCTCCAAGTCTGAACAAAATTAAAATCCTCGAAGCAACATTTCCTGTCAACTTCTTCACGCAAAAGTCCAATTTTCACTTGCTCAATGGTTCTGTTTAGAAATAGTTCTATTCGTATCTATAAACACCTGGTCAATACTGGTAGAGCACCGATTAAAAAACAGTCCTTAAGGGCCCGGTTTTCTTCGCCAATTTTCCTTCACGCACCACAAGATTAAAATTATATCCTAAATTCTTTTATTCGCGATAAGGTAGAGTGACTACATTACCGTCAAAAAATGGTTTCACGCGCCTCAAGTTTTCGTCCTTATACAAAAATATTTTATCGCTGGTAAATTCGAAACTCATTCGAAACAGGAAGGTTCAATCTAGTGCGCGCTGGTCAGGAGTTGCCGAGATTATGCAGATATTTGGTAACATAAGCGTTAGAAGTGGGGCAAAAATTGATGATGCGCGTGCCGTGGAATCCAAGCATTTTTATGCCATTGGATGAGTTTTCTGGATGACATCTCCAGGTACAAATTGAACTATATTTTGTCTCGATCCTCTGCGAAATAAAGCCGAAAACTTGAAGCACGTTTCTGGCAAGTCAGAATTCACAATATCGATAATACAGAGCAAAAAATGTGACAAGTGTCCGAGGGCTGTGAATGGAAATTATTAATTAAAAATGCACGTGGCTATCCCGGTCCCTTAAATGCACTGCTTAACAGAATCAGCTCGATAGACGTTCACCTTTTCAAGATCCTGTTTAAACACACGTCCAACGCGACGAATCACATCAGAGTTTCACCGGCGTCGGAAACGTTCCGGGAAAAGGAAAGAAGGAGGCTTTTGAGGAAATCCGGATGGCGGAACACGGGCTCGCGATCGTTTCGGATCAGCTTTGAAAGCCTTATCTTAGCAATTTCCGGTCTGGTGGCGGCGTGTGATCAGTCACGTGGGCGAAATCGAATTTCACCGTCTCGTTATAACCATTTCGTACTTGACTTCCCGGCGTCGATGGGGGATGCTCGTTCGGAAATAAAGCCGGCGATGCTCGACGCGGCGCATGACTCACTGAGCCCGCGTCGCCGAGCGTCGTTTTACCACACGCTTCGACGCCAGACTCCCGTCGTGCTGTGTCTACGAGCCTTCTTGCACCCAGCCCTCGCAAAGACACAAGCAATCCCGACCACTTCTCAACCAGAGCCAGCCGGCCGTTCGCAATTAAAAACGTCCGATTACAGCTTTTTCACCAGCCGGCCGCTCGCTGGCCACGCAATTATTTGCCTTCACTAAAAAATTCATTTTTCCGCTCCCGCCTCAAGCCGTACCCCTTAGTCGAGATTTTAGACCTTCCGAAAGCTTGAAGTACGATTAACCCTTTTCGAACGAGTGGCTCCCTTTTGCGAAGAAAAATGATTGTTCTCGCATTATATACATGTTTTTGTCAAACACAACATTCTACTCATTTCCTTATTTTAAGTCTTATATTTCAGGGTTGGGCACATTTTATTTGAAATCGAATAAGATATAATCATTTGAAATTATTAGAAAAATATTTTAATGCCATTTCTATTTGGCCGATAACATAAGAAAATGTATTTTGATTTTCCGTTGAATTGAAATAATTTTTGACTTCAAATACTTCACTCAAATGAAGTAAGTAATTTTATATAAAGTGTTGGACTGAATTAGGTAACATTAAACCTACCAAGCACAAAACGTATAAAAATGAAACATAGAAGGGAGAAGATTGAATTTACTCAAACTTTGTACGATTTTCATTATAATATGTGCTCAAATAATATATATTTTAATTATAATATGTGCTTAAAAACGTTTTTATGATTCCAATACTTGTGAAACAGAAAACATTCACAACATTTTCACCGTGGTAGGTTTAGTGTTAATTATCTGAGTTGTATAGCGGTAACTATAACCGTAACTTTTAGTCACTGTTGACGATACTGAGAAGATAGAAGCGAAGAGATTTATGAGAACATTGAGTACTGTGTTTCATTTGTCGAACATTGATCATTTCAGTTTCCATGAGACGGTCTTTAGAATAAGGGCAGACACAACCCTTAGGATATTTCAAATTTTTGTTTCGCCAAGTAACTTTCAGCAGCCGAATCAAATAATTACCAGTTTGTATCAGGTTCATTAAGTTCAGAAAGTATGCAAAAAATTAGCACCCAGCTGCTATGAAATCGTCAAAAAGCATCCGTCTTATAAAGATTACAATTCATCTACTATTTCCTATATAATTTCCATGGTTCACCAACCGCCCACAATATCAAAAAAGAACGCAACGTGTCAAAAATTTACGTTGTACAGTCCAGCACAAGAAAATGCAGAATCCGAGTCGAGCTTAACCCGGAGCGTTTCTTGCTCCGCGACGCTCGCTAACGCGTTTAAAAATTCAACAGCCCATGTAACTTTCGAGCGACGGGGTAGGGAGGGGGTTGGGAAGAAAAAATGGGGAAAAACAGAGGGAAAATGCACGAGTCGCGGGGCGCCTCGAGCCGCGTGAAAGGTGCGAGCGTCGAGGAGGAGGATTTCACGCGTCCGTAGAAGAGGATTTCAAATACTCCTGCGTGTGAATCAACCCTCCGCGAATGAAACAGCATCGTACAGCTTCGTTTAATATTGCGCTCGTCATGACACCGAGTCCCCCACATCCCCCTACCTCCCACCCACCCCCCGGTGCCCCGGCCCTGTTTCAAACCACCCTCCGCCCTCGTGTCTGGCAGCCGTAGATAAACCGGCGAACACGTTTCCCTCGGTGAGCATCAGAAAGAGGCGATCTAAAAAATTCACGACGCCTCGATCGCTCGATATCCCCGGGAAACTGTACGACGACGCCGGCAGCCGCCACGCACCTCTCGACTTTCACCTACGCTCCTCGAAAACACTCGACCACCATTAAACCCCCCCCCCCCTACGGACGAGAAAGTCGAGCAGTCTTCTGGCAAAATCCCCGGTGCGGAAAGAAGAAGAGCCCGCGAGGAGTGGGGGTCCTCCATTCATCGAACAGAAAATCCGTCGAACAAACAGAGAATTCCATTGATCAGATCGGAGCTCTGTCACCGGCGAGATTGTATCCGAGGTTCTCAGGTGTTTACCAAAGTTAGCGAACGAGTTCTGAAAAATCTGCGAACCAGAAAGCAGGATCTGCCTAGAGGGGGATGTTCCCTCCATGTTGATCGAACAGAAAATCTCCATCGATCAGATCGGAACGACGATGGGGTTGTACTCGAGGGGTTTTCACCGAAGGGAAAATTTGTTTGCCGGAGAAATTTGCAATAATCGATCAGAGAACGATTATGGGTAACTATGTACGAGGTTAAACTTTCAACCGAGGGCGAATTCGTTTGAAGCTCTCCGAGTCCTCGAAATTCCTG
Organism: Seladonia tumulorum; assembly: GCA_913789895.3. NCBI lineage: Eukaryota > Metazoa > Arthropoda > Insecta > Hymenoptera > Halictidae > Seladonia > Seladonia tumulorum. The sequence continues at coordinate 6,498,945 of OU565276.1, forward strand.
TACACTCACCCCCAAGTCGCAGGAACGCCAAGAACCAACCAGCCTGGTTCTCCGAAAGACGTAACAAGATTCCAATTTGTAGTTCTTGAAATTGCAAACCCAATTGCTAGAGGTTACACAGTGTCTTCGAGATTCGAAGAGCCATCGGGTAATTTTACCCGGCCAAAGTCAGGAGACACTCGAGGAAACCACCCCCTAAAACCGCAGAGGCTCGAAGTCGGTGATACGGGCTTCCTCGATGCGGCGCGATACCTTATCAAGTTCACCCTTCAATTTCCCGTCGGTCTCACCCCCTCGGTCCGCCGAGCTGAAGTATTTTAACGAAGGATCTATAATTTCAGGGAGTGCTGGTGTGGCCGGTTAGCACGAGCACCGCGCAAAGTCTCCGGGAACTACAAAGTCACCCCTCGCGGAGCACTGACCGCGGACGTCGATCAGCCACCCCGGGGTGTCTAGTGACCGGTGTACGAGGTGTACCGAGGGTGCGGGGGTTGGCGCGGCGGCTGCTTCTTTGGCCGGAGAGTACTTTTCAATCGGGGCGAGCACCTTCGTACCTTCAATCGCAGCTCCCCGGAAGAGTCGGCTGGTGTCCCGCAACAGGCAGGCGGCTGCGACGAAAGCGAAACGAGTCGTCGGAGACGGAGGGCGGCGCGGGGGTGCGCGCACACGGCGCGGCCAACCGGGTTCGTCTGTGTATATGTATGGTGTGTACGTTCTGTAGGGTGTGTGTATGTATGTGTGTGTGTGTGTGTGTGTGTGAGTGTATGTTTGTCGCGGACGGAGCCTCGCGAGCAGGCTACCCCGACAAGGTGTGGTTGACGGCCGCGGACGCACTGGCTCGCTGCACCACCGGTGAACACTGACTCCCGTTGAACGCACACACCCCGCGCCGGGCCCCGATATTGATTGGTGCGGTTGCGTGCCACGTGACTTTTACGTGCGACTCCCGTCCGTCCCTGCCTCGCTTTCTCCCTCTCTCTCTCTCTCTCTCTCTTGCCGTGCGTGTGAGAGTTTCCCCCTCCTGTCCCCCCACAGCCCTTAACCTTCGCCCGTGGGCTTTTTGTTTCGCGGACACACGATCCCGACCACGCTTTCGATCGGCCCACCCCTCTCCGCGTCCCCCTCCGCCTCGACGATCCCCCTCCTCCCCACTCCAACGTCTTTCTGCCATGGTTTCACCCCCTTCGACCCCGCCCAGTCGCGCGAGATCCGTGTTTACCGGGTTGACTAGCAATGCTCAGGGTCGTCGAGAATTCGGACGAGCCTTGATCGCGACGATCGATCTCGCCCGTGTGGATGCTAGATTCGGGGTCTACGTGCCTTTGCCTATCGGCTGTGGCTCTCGGAATTCGCGGAGGAATACACGTTTAGCGCCCGACGATTTACCTGCGGGTGGCGGAGCTAATGAGGGATGGGTCTCGATTTGTAATTTGTTGTGCCCCGTCTTTTCGACTCGTTGTTTATATTTTTGTGTATTGTCGTATTAATTTTGTGTATTATGTATTTTAAGTTTATTGTATCGTGTATTTACACTTATAGCCCAGGTGTGCTATCTTTAATTTCTCAATGACGTATGTAAAGTTTTTCGTCTGTAACGTATAATGTCAAAACATTACGAGCTCAGAAAAAAAGAGCAACTGTTCCATACTAAGGTCGAAATGATAGCACACTCTGTTAATATGTTTAGAAACTGCTCAGTATATCATGATCTATCAACGAATAAAGATTACAGTACAATATTATATAAATTTGTAAGTATGGGACGCGGAAAAAAAATTAAGCGAGTCTGAAAAAAAGCAAATTGTTGAACTAAAACAGCAACAGTTATCAGTAGCGAAAATATCGAAAGTAATAAAAAGAAGTCGTAAAGCAATACACAATTTCTTAAAAAATCTGGAAGATTATGGCAAAAAGAAAAGTACTGGACGGCCGTCATCGTTATCCGATCGTGATAAGCGAGGAATTTTTCGTGTAGGAAATAGAAGTAATAGAAAATAAAGGGGGATGCACCCATTATTAAATAAGTATATATGTTTGATAAGTAATTATTGTTAGTTAAAATTTATGTTCATTATTATTTTCTTATTGAACATGCGCTATCATTTCTTAAAATAAAACAATTTTTTTTGTCACACACTAAACCTTATAATATTTTTAATTATTTTCAACGAACCCGCATACTCTGAGCTCATAATGTTTTGAGATTATACGTCACAAACGTAAAACTTTGCACGCGTCATTGAGAAATTAAAGATAGCACACCTGGGCTATCTTTTTGTCGAGGAGTGTAGCACAGGGTGATTTAGTTATACTGGATAGCCGGAACTAATGGGGTGTAAACGATCGTCTGCCACCCCTTGATTTTTAATCAGTCACGCCTCGCTTCTTTTCCCTCTTTTATATTTTTATCTTCATATATATATTAATTTTATGTTGTTGCATGTTTCGAAATATTCATTTTACATTGTTGTATATTTAGTGTAGGGTGATTTAGTTATACTGGATAGCCGGAACTAATGAGCTGTAAACGATCGTCTGTCATCCCTTGATTTTTTATCAGTCACGCCTCGCTTCTTTTCCCTCTTATGTATTTTTATTTTTATATATACTATGTTGGTGTTGTTGCATGTTTAGCGTAGTGTGATTTAGTTGGACTGTATGGGAGTGGTTAATGAGGTGGAAGCGACCGTCTGCCACCCCTCGGTTTATAATTAGTGGTGCCCCGCCTCGTCTACGCACCACCTTCTTTATTTTTATTTATGTATTAATTTTATGTCATACGTTCAGCATGGTAGTGTTGGATGGGAACAATTAATCTGGTGGGAATAGTATAGTCGTCTGCTGCCCCTCGATTTCTGATTAGTCACATGCTCCAACCCTCTCTATTTATTTTTATGTTGGTAAACGTTTACAGATATGGGGCCACACCCTAAGATCATTTTTTAATGTCCAACTCCACCCTTCCTTTACACCCTCGCCCCCAAAAACTGTAACCTAAGTCAAACACATTTATGCTCAAATTGAAAGTGGATTGCTCAAATTGCATTTACCCTTATATAAAAAATCGAAGATCAACAGAGAGATTTGCTTTTGACCACATAAATTTTTAAATAAAGAAAAAGAACCACTTTTTCCCTCAGTATTGTAACAAAAAATTCATCCTGGATAATACGAGTCCAGAAGGATCAAAGTAGACAATTCGTATTCGTTATTTCATTCGTACAAACGATCAGAATATTAAAAATTATTATTAATTATTTGATAAAGAAGTTTGCTACTTACGCTATAAGTTATGACTAATATTATGACAATCGTTCTTAGCACATTGCCTACCGCCTATTATTTCATACCTTTTAGAAGCTTGTTAACTTTTAATGGATCCCTTAATAGCAACAGCAATTTCAATTGTGAACCAACAATATATCTTTAGCAGCGTCATCTAAGAATTTCGCTTCAGATTATCATTATAATCAACGAAAATTTCTAAGCTTGTTGGTACAGTCAGAGAGGAAATATAAAATAAAATATAAAACCTGCTAAAAGATGATGCAGGTTCTGTTTCAGGCTAAAAGATGATGGCAGGTTCTGTTCCAGGCTAAAAGATGATGCAGAAAAAGTGGGGACGCTAAAAGCCCGGGCGTGAGCACTCTCATTTCCTCTCTGGTACAGTACAACTGTTAAAAATTATATTCCTATAATTATATATTAATTATATTGTAGTTAAAGTGTTAAGTAAGACAATATAGCCGGTGACCACCGCTGGCCGCGTTTATTTCCTAGCGAAAATGGTAATATCCCAGACGAGCCGGAAGTGAGCCGAGGATCACCGGCCGGTCTCGATCATCGATCATCGCGCTCGGTAGTACCGTCAGCTGAAAGTATCGGCGTTCCTCTGTCATGGCCGCGAATCTCCGGTGTGCCGGGGTTGGCATCGATAATCCGAACGAACACGAGAACGCAGGATCGGTCGGGAGCACAGTAAAACGCGTAAAGTAACGTTCGTGCAACTGGCGCGAGGAAGAAGCGGAAGAAGGCGCAGGGGTCGCGCGGTGGCCAGCGACGATAGGATCGCGTTGGTCGGCCACGAGGCGATGGACGGACGACGCAGGATGAAGTTTCGAAAGTTGTTCCGCAGCCGAATGTCGCGGGCCACTGTCATCACCGCGAAACTGAAGCAGTGCACCAGGAAGCAGACGAGCAAAGTCCGGAAATGCATGTGTCTACCCTCGAATTACGCCCTCGTCGAGTTCCCCATGGTCTGGTCCGAGCTTAGGTGCGTGTTCCGCTTGGTTTTTACACTTGGACCCCCATTGTCCGGAACGATCTGCGGTAGGATGTCTCAATTAGACGCGACCCTTCTCCATCGCCCCGCGTTCAACATCCTAATTGACCGTGGACGGCCATTTTCACTGTCAAGTTGATCCGTCTGTGCTCCATTAGCGACCCTGAATTTCCTCATCCATGGATGCTGATTCTTCAGCTCACCGGATGGTGCTAGCAATTAATTTTTATTTAAATGTTTAACTTTCAAGTACGGCGCGCTTGTCGGCAAATCTATCTCCCAGGGACGGCACATATAGCCGCGAAAGGCACAAAAGCCACTAATAGCGGCGTTACCGTTCAAACTGATGCTTTCCACGGAAAGCCACTATAGTGGCGTACAGTGCTTAAGAGGCTAAATGCGGACCAAGTTAGCACTAATTGCCAGTAAATGTCAGTTTCACTGTCCGAGTGATTTGTCTATACTCGCGAGTCGCATTTAATCTGGATGTTGATTCTTTAGATAACAATGTCTCAGGATTAGCGCTATCGAATTATTTAAAAGTGATGATCATAAAACTGAATATTAATTTAATGATACTAGGATTAATTAGATTATAAAGTAAGGAACTTCGTTATCAAGTAGCTAACAATTCTTACGAATAATGTTGCGTTGTTAACCAACACGCGTTAACCAGGTATCAATTGATTTCAATTTCGATGTTGAATGTAGTCTGGGCCAGAGCGAATCGTTCTCAGGAATGTGAACGTTACATTTTTCGTTAATATTGTACAGTTCGCGGTTTCTCACCGATTTGCCACGAAGACTGAATAAAAATAAGAGCTTCGACGGAGTATAAAGCCCTCGTCCTATTTCGATCACTTCAACCCCCAGCGGGCTGTAATTATCCAACCTACTTCTCAGTGACGCTTCGATCCCTATTTAGACTTAACTTAATTGTCAACCTAATTCGATGGTTAAATGCTTGATAAGTGGGACGTAATTCTCCGGAAATCTGGGTCAGATCGAATCCAACGTTTTCAGGTCAACGATCCCTCCTTCTCGAGAAAAATTTACGAAAATAAGGAGACACGTCATTAACGAACCATAGTGAATCCATTGCAACGATTTAAGACGCGTGTAACTTTTTCGTGTGAATTTATTGAAACTTGCGAGTCTATTTTCTTCTGCTTCGAGTACAAGTACTAATTAAAAAATACCACTCGCGTGGGTTCTTCAGGGATTCGAGGGAATTTAAGACTTGGATACTTTCAATTTATTGAAACTAGCCAGTCTATTTTAGTCCCCGGCGCATCGGAGTGCACACAAGTACTAATTAAAAAATACCACTCGCGTGGGTTCTTCAGGGAACGGAGAGAATTTAAGACATGTGTACACATTTATTGAAACCAGCGAGCCTACTTTATTCTGCTTCGAAGTGTAAGTTCTAATGAAAAAGTACCACTCGCGTGGGTTCTTCAGGGATTCGAGGGAATTTAAGACTTGGATACTTTCAATTTATTGAAACTAGCCAGTCTATTTTAGTCCCCGGCGCATCGGAGTGCACACAAGTACTAATTAAAAAATACCACTCGCGTGGGTTCTTCAGGGATTCGAGAGAATTTAAGACATGTGTACATTTATTGAAACCAGCGAGCCTACTTTATTCTGCTTCGAAGTGTAAGTTCTAATGAAAAAGTACCACTCGCTTGGGTTCTTTAGGGATTCGAGAGAATTTAAGACACGTGTACTATCAATCTATTGAAACTAGCGAGTCGATTTGAGACTCCGATGCATCGGAGTGCAACTACTAATTAAAAAATACCACTCGCGTGGTTTCTTCAGGTATCGGAGAGAATTTAAGACACGTGTACATTTATTGAAACCGGCGAGCCTACTTTATTCTGCTTCGAAGTGTATAAGTTCTAATTAAAAGATACCACTCGCGTGGGTTCTTCAGGGATTCGAGAGAATTTAAGACACGTGAACTATCAATTTATTGAAACTAGCGAGTCGATTTGAGACTCCGATGCATCGGAGTGCACACACAAGTACTAATTAAAAAATACCACTCGCGTGGTTTCTTCAGGTATCGGAGAGAATTTAAGACACGTGTACATTTATTGAAACCGGCGAGCCTACTTTATTCTGCTTCGAAGTGTAAGTTCTAATTAAAAGATACCACTCGCGTGGGTTCTTCAGGGATTCGAGAGAATTTAAGACACGTGTACTATCAATTTATTGAAACTAGCGAGTCGATTTGAGACTCCGATGCATCGGAGTGCACACACAAGTACTAATTAAAAAATACCACTCGCGTGGTTTCTTCAGGTATCGGAGAGAATTTAAGACACGTGTACATTTATTGAAACCGGCGAGCCTACTTTATTCTGCTTCGAAGTGTAAGTTCTAATTAAAAGATACCACTCGCGTGGGTTCTTCAGGGATTCGAGAGAATTTAAGACACGTGTACTATCAATTTATTGATTCTAGCGAGTCGATTTGAGACTCCGATGCATCGGAGTGCACAAGTACTAATTAAAAGATATCACTCGCATGGGATTCGAGGGTCCAGGTGACATTGCCCCGACAGTGTCCGTTCTCATTGACGCGTCGATATTTCAGAGCGAACCAGCAGTTGTGCGACGGTGCGATCAGATGCGCCAGGGACCAGGTATTCCCAGTGCACCGAGTCATTCTGTCTGCGGTCAGCCCGTACTTCAAGGCCCTCTTCACGAACAGCCTGAAAGGCGGCAAGACCGAGACCACCGAGGTCGTCATCGATTCCGTTCCCGGCGAAATTTTCAGCCTGATTCTCGACTACGCTTACACCGGCGCCTGCGACATCAACACCGACAATGTCGAGCAACTTTTACCGCTGGCCGATCAGTTCGAGGTCCTCGGTGTCGTCCAATTATGCTGTCAATTTCTGCTGCAGGAGCTTAGACCCGAGAACTGCTTAGGTAATGTGTCGATTCGTTGGTTAATAAAATCGCGTCGAACAGAAATACCTTTTTCCCAATCGAGACTTTTTTACCCTCCTCGTTCTCCCGAAACGGTAACTATAAAAGTAGATCCTTGCATCTCGCGTACCCTAACAGTATTAGGTTGACTACTCGGTACTTTTCTGTTCAATCCGGCGATGTTACTTGTTAGAATAGGTATTAAGACAAAATAAAGACACTGCGAGGTGCCGGAGTATTTTATTAGTTCCAATTGAATGAGGTAAAACTTACCTGTAATAATTAATAGTCGGTACGTTCTACGGGCAGAGAGTATGTTTCTAAAAATGAAAAAGGAACGGAGATAAAATTTTTTATCTTGTATCTTCAATCGCAGATTAGTTAAAATTCTAAAGGGTCATTTTTTCTGCCATTTTTTTCGGAGTTTTTCATAATTTTAGTAGACAGTCGAACGCGAAAAGACTTTCTGAACAGCCTAATATGCACGACACAAGGAAGAATGAGTTTTTAAATCCGTACAAAATACTATAATTGTGGCTACCGAGGAGTCTGCGCTCGACGGGTGAACGATTATTTTTCTTGAGAGAGAAAGAGAGTGAGAGAGAGCGAGTAAGAGTGAGAGAGAATTTCGTTCTGTGTAAATGTCAGCCATTGGCGAGACTGCTGAATTGTGACAACTTAGGTATCTTTAAATTCGCCCGTCACTATTTCTGCCGTGACCTGGAAGAGAAGGGCCGGAAATACATTCGTCATCACTTTAAGCGGATACTGCAAGAGAGCCCGGAATTCAAAGAGCTCACCGGCGACGAACTCAAGGCGATCCTACGTGACGACGAGCTGAACGTGAAAAACGAGGAAATAGTTTTCGAGGCCGTTAAAACCTGGGTCGAGCACGACCAAGAAAAAAGGAGGCACTGTTTGCCGAGACTCTTGAAATGCGTGCGCTACGGTTTTATCAGCTACCCGTTCTTCACGAACAATATTCTTACGTGGAAGATCATCGAGGAGGATGAAGTGAGTATAGTCCCGGACGTCCATTATCCGAAGGCCAAGCAGAGGATATTGATTCTTTTTTATTCTCACTCTTCCTTTCGCTCCTCGCAGACTCTACAATCATTAGACTGCGGATTTTATACATTTATGACAAGAATGTGTAAGAACAATTTAAAGCAATGCACATATTATAAAAGATCTAAGTACATCAGCGTACTATTTTCAGCTTAATAAACTAATTAAAAGAAACGATTTTTATTTTGCATAGACATCCGCAGTCTAATAATCATACTATATTTCATTCATTTTACTATGCAACTCTTTATGTAATTATTCCCAGACCCCTTCTTCTTAGTTGTTCACTGAGATTTAGAGTTGTGCTGTCTTTTCATCACCAACTGTATAAATTGCACCTGGTGATGTTCCAAAATCGATTTTCACAGCTTGGCCATCTAAAATTTGTCAAAAAAAAAAAAATCGATTCGCCAGTTTCTCTAAAATTTCGTATGCTTTGTCCCTAATGTCCGAAGCTGTGCCAGAAAATTCTACGCGACGCAAACGCCTACCTAAACGAGCAAGACGCGAAACAGAGCACCGGCGAGATCGACCTGAAGAACCCGCTGGCGCGTCCTCGGATTCCGCACGAGATCCTGTTCGCGATCGGCGGCTGGACAGCCGGCGCACCGACCAATTTCGTGGAGACCTACGACACGAGGTGCTCCGACTTTCCTCCATTATTCCTCCAATTTTTCCTCCGTATGCCGCGCGAGAACCGTTCACCAAGCCGAGATTCACCGGGTCGTATAATGTGAACTCCAGAGCTGACAGATGGTTTCTATCAGTGAGCACGGACGCCACGCCGAGGTCCTACCACGGGCTCTGCGCCCTCAACAATCTGATCTACATGATCGGCGGGTTCGACGGGAATCAACACTTCAACACGGTCCGATGCTTCGACCCGGTGACCAAAGAGTGGCGGGAGAGGGCCTGCATGTATCACGCGAGGTGTTACGTCAGCGTTTGCACCCACGGTGAGCACTCTAGCCTGGGACCCGAGGGAGACGGTATGGGAAAATAGAGGGTCGTTTGAATAAAGGGCTGCTGGAGTTGACCTTGGTCTTTTCTTGGTCCTCAGAGCTGAGGGCACGCGCTTCTATTGGATTAGAATTTTTATTTCTCAACTTTAGCCTTAGCCTCGTCCCGAGGCAACCTCACCCCGAGGTGGCCTCACCCCGAGGCAACCTCGCCCTGAGGCGTTATCGCTTGCGACATAACACGTCCAATAGAACGAACTGGTTAAGGGCCCGGGAAGCCACTATAGTGGCACACAGTGTTTAAGAGATTCTGACCCTGACTTAAATTTTAACTCAGAAATGTAATTCGGGTTTTTGGAAACAGGTGGGAAGATTTACGCCCTAGGTGGCTACAACGGCCGCACCAGAATGAGCTCGGGGGAAAGATACGAGCCACAGAGGAACCAATGGGAGATGATACCGTCGATGCAACGACAGAGATCGGACGCAAGCGCCGCGGCTTTGCACGACAAGATTTACATCGTCGGCGGTTTCAACGGGCGTGAAGTCCTGGATTCCGCGGAGGTCTTCGACGTGGAGACCAATCAGTGGAGTTACATTCATTCGATGCTGAACCCAAGGTCGGGGGTTTCGTTGGTCGCATTCCGGGACAGCCTCTACGCTCTCGGAGGCTTCGATGGGTTCGATCGACTGAACTGTGGTATATTCGTCACGCCTTAATCATTCGTAGGAATCTTTACCTTTATTTTTATTGCTAGGTCCTGTTAATTCAATTTTAACAGTGTTAGAATATGATGGTAGTTAAATTCATGCTATGCTGTTAAAATCGATTTTTATTGCCTGATCCATTGACTGAATTTAAATAATATAAAATTAATCATTTGTAGGAATCTTTACCTTTATTTTTAGTGCTAGGTCCTGTTAATTCAGTTTTGACAGAGTTAGAATGTGCTGGTAGTTAAATTCATACCATGCTGTTAAAATCAATTTGTTTTACTAATGCATTGACTGAATTTAAACAACATAAAATTAATCATTCGGGGAATCTTTACCTTTATTTTTATTGCTAGGTCCTGTTAATTCAATTTTTACAGTGTTAGAATATGATGGTAGTTAAATTCATACTGTACTGTTAAAATCAATTTTTATTGCCTGATCCATTGACTGAATTTAAACAACATAAATTTAATCATTCGTAGGAATCTTTACCTTTATTTTTATTGCTAGGTCCTGTTAATTCAATTTTTACAGTGTTAGAATATGATGGTAGTTAAATTCATACTGTACTGTTAAAATCAATTTTTATTGCCCGATGCATTGACTGAATTTAAACAACATAAAATTAATCATTCGTAGGAATCTTTACCTTTATTTTTATTGCTAGGTCCTGTTAATTCAATTTTAACAGTGTTAGAATATAATGGTAGTTAAATTCATACTGTACTGTTAAAATCAATTTTTATTGACTGATGCATTGACTGAATCTAAACATAATTAAAGTATGCTATACTTGTTCATATTACAAATTCAGATTACATGCATAGTCGATATCCTAACTACGGAATAAGATTCATCTTCATTTTTATTTTCAATTTCAATAGACTTAAGCATACTGGAATTGTTAAATTTCAGCGATGAGTTGCATCACTACTCGAAAGTATTGAGCACGCAGTTATTTTAAATAGAATTATGTGCTCCTTAACACATTACATGATTATACAATATTGTTCAAAAATCTATGGTATGATCCACGGCTGAGAATTTATGTTCAGTAGCAATAATATTTCAATCATGAACCAACCAATCATACTAAAAAGTACAATCTAATAACTTTCCTTGGAATCACTATATTATTTTTATTGTTAATAGAAGACTTCGAAGTTTCTTGATGGTGAACTACAATAAATCAGAAGGCTAATAATAGGCTGCCAGTAGATAAAGGGTTAAACAAAGAATTTATTGGATTAGTTACGATGAAATCTTCCTGGGTAGATATTTTCTGGAGAAGAAATTTTTCATTTCAGAGCGTGCATAAATGTTTAGAATTTCAATTTAGTGGAAAATGGACTGTGTCGTATTTCTTATTGGACAGGCTGTATCAGGATTGAACAGAGGGGTTCTGTAACGCGGTAAAATCTTTTATTTATGCCGGCGATTGTTTGTTCTCTGGAGCATTCAATTTTCATGGAAGGTTCCTGGTTGAAATCGTTCTGCCGAGCGTAAGAGCACCCTCTCGGCTCGGGATTTTCCGCTGCGTGGAAATTAATGTCTCGTTACAATATCGATCTCGTGTTCCCGCAGGGGAACGTTACAATCCGAACCATTCGGAGGACTGGCACGCGGTTCCAGAAATGTTCAGTCCCCGCAGCAATTTCGCCACGGTCATCTTGGACGATATGATCTTCGTCGTTGGTGGTTTCGATGGTAAAATGGTCCTTTGGTCCTTCCGTTTATTTGCGTCAGATTTTTTAAAAAATATCCACACTAACAAATTTCCTCAAATTCACATTTCAATTTTATTTATTAAATATTACTACCATGCATAAATCTGTATTCCAAATAATCTGTTTCCAAATAAAATAAATGCATAGAAATCTCATGTCTCTCAGCAGATTGCAAATTTCTCTGCTTTTCTTCTTCCTTCATATGAAACCTCAAAATTGCAATTTAATAATTTCATTTGTATCTTACTGAAACCATTCACTAAGAAAAGGGAAATTAAATTAATTCCAATACAATAAATGCATACAAATATACTGTCTCTCTGTATCAGCAGATTGCAAATTTCTCTGCTTTTCTTCTTCCTTCATATGAAACTTCAAAATTGCATTTGTATCTTACTGAAACCATTCACTAAGAAAAGGGAAATTAAATTAATTCCAATACAATAAATGCATACAAATATACTGTCTCTCTGTATCAGCAGATTGCAAATTTCTCTGCTTTTCTTCTTCCTTCATATGAAACTTCAAAATTGCATTTGTATCTTACTGAAACCATTCACTAAGAAAAGGAAAATTAAATTAATTCCAATACAATAAATGCATAGAAATCTACTGTCTCTCTGTATCATTAGATTGCAATTTCTCTGCTTTTCTTCTTCCTTCATATGAAACTTCAAAATTGCATTTGTATCTTACTGAAACCATTCACTAAGAAAAGGAAAATTAAATTAATTCCAATACAATAAATGCATAGAAATCTACTGTCTCTCTGTATCAATAGATTGCAATTTCTCTGCTTTTCTTCTTCCTTCATACGAAACTTCAAAATTGCAATTTAATAATTTTATTTATATCTTACTGAAACCATTCACTGATGAAACAAAAATCAAATTAACACTTATAGTTCCACATCTGTTCGTGAAAATGTAAATCTGTATAGACGTCTGTAATCTACTTAGCGAAATGATAAATCTCCGATTATTTTCTAATCTCTCTGAGAACATTCTTTCTCTGAATATCATAGGTGTAACGACAATCGCCTATGCAGAATGCTATGACGCAGACACGAACGAGTGGTACGACGCGTCGCCCATGAATCTGAATCGGAGTGCCTTGAGCGCGTGTGTTATCGCTGGTCTTGCTAACGCACACGAGTATTCATATCAGAGCAAAGCTCACAACCTCGGCCAAGGTTTGCATTACGACAGTCGAAACTTTCGAACACAGATTTAATTTAATCCTATAAAAATTTAAAAATTATACAATTGTGATTTCAATTAACTTTTATCGTAGCGTGCGTATAGATGGGTCAATCTACTTAGATTCTCGCAAAGAAACATTCGTGTATCTTCGAGAATTGTAAAACAAAGATTCTATAATTATCTTGACGCTTCTGAACATTGTTTTACGTTCAAAATTGAATCGACCAAGTAAAGACTTGTTTAATAATTGCAAAATTAACGTGGCGAATGATTATGTCTCAGGACAAGCATCATCGGAGAACCAGGACAAAAATCAAGGAGGCGAAGGAGCTGCCGAGACGTACGCCATTTCCGTGGTGGAGGATGCGGAAGAAGACGAAGAAGTGAACTTCGAGGACCACGAAACGGCGGAGAGCGTCGGAAATTTTCTAGGGTGACGCAACGACGATGACGCAATTTTTGACAAAAAAAAGGGCAAAAATAAGTGACATTTCGAGTAGTCAGCGTTTCATCTGAGGTATCGAGTGATTCGTCAAAGAGGCATGAAATGATCGCTTAGACAGAAAAACGCAAAAACACACGATCAAGAGCTGCGACGGAGTCACTGGGTTCTAGGGCAAGGGAAAAAGAGTTTTGCAGCCTAGTGTTTTTTCTTTTTTCATTTTTTTTTTTTTTTTTTGTAATACGTTTTGCGAGAAATTGTCGCGTGATATGGTAAGCGGGTTTTAACCGCGATTCAGCCTTCCATTTTTAACCAAATCGCTGTTTTATAGGGGGTATTATTTTTCTGTTAAATTATTTATTTATTTATTTTTACTTCTTTTTGTAGGACACGACCGAGAAACGGAAAAGCTCGGGGTTTTCGCCCGAATTTTATCAATTAATGTTTTACATTGCAGACCGATTTGCGTATTTTAAGCACATTCGAATGCTTTTCGCTTGTTCAAACACCTTTTTCGCCTGCTTCTCTTCTGAACTAGGTGAGCGATGGATTCACACGGTTTTGTCTCTTAAATCATCCACCGTAGAAAATTGTTATTTCCCTTTTTCCTTTTTTTTATCGCACACGCGCATGGCTTTTGGCCTAGAGTGTCCCTTTTCCGGAAGCGATTCCAATGTGCCTTGATCTGTTATTTTAAATGAATAAAAATATACCTGTTCGCACGCGTGTTTTCATTCTACTTTTCAGTTAGAACGAAGATTATTCGACATTTTTAGTGTACAATTCTGCATCAATAGTGTATCTAGAAGATTAGAATATAAACAATGAAATGAAAAATATCAAATAGCAAAACTATTTGAAACAGTAATAAAACTGCAAGATACTTCGAGGTGAGGTAGCACGCGACGCAAAATAACATTAGATGTTTATTTAGACATTTATTATACTGGAGCAAACAGAAGAATCTTGTGTTTAGTATTTTTATCATTCGAAAACATGGTATCTATATTTATCAATATTATTAGTATTGATAAAGATAATTATAGATATATAATATAATGAAATCACCTAAAAAAATATAATTTGAACATATATAACTTCACAAACACAACTCGTAAATCATTTGTATTTGATCAGATTTGATCAAGTGAAAATTCCAAAAGTTTTTTTTTTTAGGTACCGCGCTGGGTTCACTCGTATGCGGACACGGAAGATATTGTTAACAAATATCATATATTGTTAAGTCTCTCGAACAGTTACTGATAGCTTTATTTCTTGAGTTCTAGAACAAAGATAAATCCACATATCAGTACACATTGACGAACAATTTATAATCGAGCAAAGAAGTAGCTGGAATTGAAGCACAAAAATAAGAGGCACAGTTAATCAACCCTCGCACGCTCCTCGAGTCAAAATTCATTCAATGTTTCTTTCATAAACATTGTAAAATGTTCGGATTCATATATTTATTCGTAGAATTATATATATATATATATATATATATATATATATATATATATATATATATATATATAACGTATACAAACGTTTAAAGATGATCACATAAGGGCGAAATTCCCGGCAAGGTCGAAAATCTGCGACTTTCACCCTTAAACTCTAATATTAAAAAGTTTGTAGCTCATTGCAACGTTGACCGATTTCGATGAAATTTTCAGTATGCATATACGTTACCGGAATCTACAAAACGCATTTCTTAAATTATCATTATAGGTTTACATAAAAAAGTTAAAAAATCATAATTTTTTCATTTTTTTATCATTCGAACCAATTGCAATCTAAAGAAATTTTTGTTTACTCATTGTCTAGAAAACTAATCAGTGTAACATCTTTAAAAAAATCAAGTCATTTGGATCAATTTTAAAAAAGTTATGCAATTTTTAAAAGTGTCCACTCTATATTGTCCCCGACTATATATATGCGACTGTAAATAACATTACGCGAACCGTTTTCCGAGGAATGTGCGAGGGTTTAAATGAACACCCTAGTTGTTTGACGTTCTCTTTATTACCAGGTTCTTAATCCATTAAAGCCGCTGTGCACTATTAATCGATAACAGTTATTCAGAAATTGAATCGTGCACTTCCGGGCTCGACGAATGTACAACATACACGCTATCTAAAAACCGATTACAGCAGACCGTTCAACGAAATCAGAGATCGTACGAGCACGAGACGAACAGAAAAACTTGTTCCGGAAACGAGTCCACAAACGTGCCTTAAAAATATCTTCTATTTCTCCTTGCGGGCGTTTCGCGTCAGCGTGAACCAGGCGAACCGATTTCCCGGCATCATGGCCGCGCGCGCTTTTGTCTAGTAGAAACTTAAGATTACATGGTACAAAATCGATTCCCGGGCCAGAGAACACGTCGATCGTGCGACAGTTCACGCACAATTGAGCAAACGATAGTTGTCCTACGATAAACGAACGAAATAATAAATTCCTTCGACCGTTTTTATTTTCTGTTTGTTTGTTTGTTTCTTTTCTCTCTTTCTCTCTCTCTCTCTCTCCCCCCGGACGAGATACGCGGTTCCCTCGGGAGTTCTGATTCGTCGTCGAGCACCTTTACCACCCCTTTTTGTGCTGGATCCGCGACGAGTTTCTTCGTTATCGATCGACAAACGCGTTTCCTCGCCCTCGAGACAGCACGTTTACCGCGAAAACCGCGCGTCCCTAGATATGTGTGCACTAAAAAACGTCGAAAGGGGACGCCGAGCGGCCGCGTCGACGCTCGCGAAATATTCCGCGCGAGGCCTGTTACAAACATATTACAAAAAGGGAGTGCCGGGCGAGTGTGCGACCGTTTTGTAAACCAACGGAGATACGTGAGCGGCTTAGAATCGAAGGAGAAGCGAGCTCTCGATCGTTTCGTTCCGTTTCCGGGCTCGCGCCGAGCCTGCCGATATCCACCATCGTTTGCCAATCGTTCGGCTGAAAACGCGCTTCAGGGTCTAGACCGACACGGGTAAAGAAATCTGCACGCAACAATCGGCGAAATATGTAGCGCTGAAACTTTTCCTGAAACCCTTCCCTCACTGAGATAATCGATTTTTAACGCGTCGAACGCCGGGTCGTGTTTCAGCTATTATTGGACTGTTTAACAGACTTGGAAAATAATTTTTGCTTGTGCTAGGGGAAATTAAATTTTAACAGAAACAAAGAATGTTAAAGGAATAATGAGTAAGATTTATTTTATCTCTGCGACTTCTCAAAATCTGTTGATATTTTTGCTAGTTTGTGTTTGGTCTACCCATTTTTACTGCAATATATTACGAGAAATTAATTTTGATTAGTAACGAAGAATGCTAAAGAAATAATCGGTGAGATCAATTTTATCTTTCCGAATTCTCAAAATCTGTCGATATTTTTGCCATTTTGTGTTTCATCTACTCATTTTTACTGAGATATATTAGGAGAAATTAATTTTTATTAGTAACGAAGAATGCTAAAGAAATAATCGGTGAGATCAATTTTATCTTTCCGAATTCTCAAAATCTGCTGATATTTTTGCCATTTTGTGTTTCATCTACTCATTTTTACTGAGATATATTAGGAGAAATTAATTTTTATTAGTAACGAAGAATGCTAAAGGAATAATCGGTGAGATCAATTTTATCTTTCCGAATTCTCAAAATCTGCTGATATTTTTGCCATTTTGTGTTTCATCTACTCATTTTTACTGAGATATATTAGGAGAAATTAATTTTGATTAGTAACGAAGAATGCTAAAGGAATAATGAGTAAGATTAATTTTATCTGTCCGAATTCTCAAAATCTGTTGACATGTTTGCTATTTTGTGTTTCGTCTACTCATTTTTACTGCAATATGTTGGGAAAAATTAAATTTTTATTAGAATCGAAGAATTTTTATCTTTCCAAATTCTCAAAATGTTTTTATATTTTCGCTATTTTGTGTTTCAGCCTCTTATTTTCCTCATAAATGCATAAAATCCGCAGTCTAAGGATGAATTAGGCTAACGATGAAGATTTTAAACAGAATCTACTAAATATGAATATCATACCTTTCTTTTAAATTAACTCTGATCCGCTTATTATCAATATTTAAATATTCCAGTCACTGTAGACATACACTTTCTTTTTCCAGGAAAAAACTCTCAAGGACAAAGAAACGTCGTTTCTGCATTGTGTAATAACCGTGACGAATGTTTAAAAATCGATTAGACAACGTCAGATTGGAAGGGATCCGAATCCTTATAAATATATATGTAAAATATAAAAAGTAAATTACGAACAGATTCTGGCAACATTTACGAACATCAAATTATGTGGATCATCCAGAAATAAATCATCAGGCATCGTCCCTGAAGAGTAACGATTATCCCAAACCCGAGGCGATTTGCAATGAAAAATTTCCCGCCACGTTCGCCGCTCGCTTTTGCATGGAAATCCACCCGTCTCGACCCGCCCCGTAAACCAAGATTACCCCCCATAACGCTCCCCTACGCTACTTCTAATTCAAATACCCTCCTCTTCGTTCCACCCCCAGGGTTTCCCGTTTATTTCTTCTGTCGACTCGAACGAATCGGACGCGATACAATAATATTGCCACAGTTATTGCATGCTACAGACGTAATGGAAGTCTCTAAATAGAATCGATCGACGGGCCCGAAGAGGCTGCACGGTTGTTCGCGTCTTCATCTCTGAACGTCCTCGGCAGGGTTTCTCAGCTTCGTTTCTAAACCCCGTTATTCCTCTATCTTTTTTTTGTTTTGCTTTCTTTCTTTCTTTCGCGATCGACGACCGAAAGTTTTCGCGAAGGAGGCGCTGGAAAAGCGGAAATCAAACGGAACGATGCGATCTGTTTTCGAACGAGAAAAGTTTTTTTCGGGGGATCTCTTTCTTTGTGCTTCGCAGCTTCGCGCGTGTGTGTATGGGGGGCGGGGGGAGGGGGGCGAACAACGTTACGAGCACCGATTCTGGTCCTGATAATGGATGTACTCGTGTGCAGAACACGAGACACACACACACACATACACACACACGGTGTCTTTTCTGTTACGGTGTAAAGGCGTACACGTACGGGCGTTGTATACAATTGTGTGGATGAACGTTTACAGTGGGCGGTGTGGGTTTACACTTAACGATATATTGCGAGATTCGCCGTACGAGCTGACGCGATTTCGTTTCCGCGTCCCGTTCTGGTGCGGCAATATGGCGGCTGGATCGACCGTCTACTTGGTACCGTTTCGAATTTACTATAAAGCTCCGAATCGATGTTTCAGTTCAGTCTGTTCAATGAACAGGGCAGTTCTACCTCTGCAGCTACGGTTCAACGAAGATCCCACAGAAACCACATCATTTAGTTCAATTCAGTGAAATTAATCGAGTTTTATTCAAATTACAGTTGCGTGGATTTCTTAAAAAGCTGAAACTATTTTTTTGAAAAATCTAAACAATATGTCATATTACATATTTCCAAGTGCAGGAGTTAGACCTCGAATCCCAATTTCATCAATATGTCGTCACTCGTTCCCGAAGGGTAAATATATGGTCATTTAAAAATTTTGAAGGATATAATGCGAATGAATATTTTTATAGTTATCAGTTTAAGCTCGAGATAAAAAAAGTGAGTGCCGTCATAGTGGCTTACCGTAGCTAAGAGGTTCAATAAATGCGACTACAGTGATTTCTCGATATATGTCGCCAAGGCCTGGACGATAAACGTCGCGATCCTCACTGCCGCGGAGTATACCCCGCGAAGGGCTACGAGGTGTGTAAACACAACACGGCTCGGGAACGTCTCCTGTACGATACAAGACGCTAGCAAGACCGGCGTTGTTGACATATATCGAGAGTTCATTGTAGCTTCTAAAGAGACGTTCCTTTGGCATTTTTCTGGATTATAGATCGGGTGCAACGATCCTTTGAAGCTAGAATTTGGCACAGAGCTGATTCATCTAATTTTGGCAGAGTCTCGAGTGTCGACGATCTCGAATGAGAAGCCCGAGCGCCAAGTGACGCAATGATTGAGCAGATCAAGCCGCGACTTCAGCGTCGGTAGCTTGACCTTGCCGCACCACGTCGAAGACGACAACCGGCCGTCGTACAGCGAGCCTCTCTCCGTCGACGTTTATTCCTCTCTTGCATTCTGGGTATAGCGAAAAACTCTTAATTACACACGTCCTTAGCCTCTGCCACTCTTTTCGATGATATTCACGATTAGCAATTAGCAGACGCGCCGCCGCGCGCCTTCGTTGCTTCGATTACGAATAATGTATAACTTCTTACTCATTTTTTTTTTTTTTATATTTTTCTTTTTCTTTTATGTAGATAGTTCTGAGCAATTGAGATCTAGTATTGGAGGGATTTCATATACCTGAAATGGTAGTCACTTTTCCTTCTCGTGATTTGTTTCCGTTTGAGAGAAAAAAAAATACGAAGAAAAAAAAACTCGTCCTTGTTCCTCCTCCTCTTCCTCGTTGCTCCCGTTCGTCCGTTTCGCTGTTCAACTTTTCGTCGCCGAAGCCGAAGTATCCTTGTCCTCTTCAGCGTCGATCATACCCCACGTGGATGATCGTCATTTATGCCGATTTAGTAGTTCGTCGTTTCACTTTTCTCATTCTCTGCTTTGCTTCTTTGTTCACCGTTTTTGTTTAATTAGAATACTCTCGCTCTCATTCTCGCTCTATCACTCGCGCTCTCTTTCTTTCTTGCTTTCTCTCTCTCTTTCTCTCTCTTTCTCTCGCGTCTCATCCATCCGCCTCACACCGCACGCACTCACACTTATCTGAGAGTAACAATTGACATACGTTTCGTAACTTTCCTAGCGTCTAGACAATGCGTCCCCGCATCGTCTTAGTTTTTTTTTTTTATATATCTGGATTTGTTATTTTCCCCGCTTCTCTCTCTCTCTCTCTTTTTTTGTTTCTTTTTTCTTGTAAATTTTACAGTTTTCCTCGCTCTCGACATCGGGTTCTCGAGATTGAATAGAGTTTGTTAGCGAAAAATAAAAAGAAAAAAAAGAAAGAAAAAAGAGGAGACGAAAATTAACGTACGCGAGCTTGTCGCTTCGCGGGTTGTTTTCTTTTTCTCTTTTCGAGTACGATTCGCGTTCTGTTTCCGGTTGAGGGTGATGATGAACCGTGGTTCCCGATTTATGAACCTCTCTTCTCGATCGTGCGCGCGATTTTCCTCGACGGCCACGGGTTTCGCGATAGGCCGAGAATTCGATACTTGGTTCGATCGTGCTGATCGCTCAGAGCAGTTTGACGAGTTCAACGAAAAACAATGAACATGCTCCAGAAGGGATTTCACGTTCGCCTAATGTTTTTTGCTCGTTCAAGAGAAATGCAAGCTACACCGCGGAGCCGTTACTTTCATTAGCTAAAATTTTAGTTGCGACGCTAGAGCTGCTAGAAGAGTCGAGACAACTCCTGTTTATCGTTTTACGATAATTGAAGATGTAAATTGTTTTTGTAAGAGTTTAATCGGTAAATTGATTCATCGTATGCTAGAACAAAAATTGCATTCAATGAACGCATTTTTGTTGTTCTACCAAATTTTTGTCGTCAGACTGCGGATTTTGCAGATCGAATACAAAAGAGGACTCGAAGAACTCAGAAATACTCTTATAATCACGTTTATATTACTATCAAGAAAAGAAACAAATATAATACGTAGTTTCTATATCTTGCAATTATTTCAGAATATTTTTCTTTTGCACAAAAAATCTGCAGTCTGGTGATAAATGTATAAAAGTCTGTTTTTTATCATCTTTTTCTATCGACGAAATTTAAGAATGTTAAAAAAAAAAAATAAAAGATGCTAATATTACACTTTCAAAACAAACTCATACACATTATATTATGACGCGCATCATTTCCATCCTGTGGCGAATGATTTCAAACTCCTCGACATTCAGATACCATTTCCGTTCTATCCGAAATGGACTGAACAGATCAGATCAAACCACCCTGAGCGGTCTTCAACCCCCATGCATCCCCCATTCGAACAAAATGGCAGCTCCGATCGCGAGCTGCGCGTAGGCCCGATCTCTGTACAGTCGTGATCCCGTTCGATGATTCGATGAAGCGTCGATGAAGCCATGACGACAGAAATGACGCGTAGGAACCTAACGAGAGAGAAACTGATCGATACGTTTGCTATAACGATGTCCGAACGATGTGTCCGCGTCCCATATGTAAAAACATCGAATCGCCTGGTTTCCTCGAGGATCGCGATCGCGGTGTATCGAAGACAACGTTGGTTAATTAGAACGAGGGATGAGACCAGAGTGTGGAGGGTGGAAGAGCGTTTCGCGGTGAAGAAACCAGGCGATTCACGACAGTACGTCCGCGGGTTCAATTAATCCTAATGCGGCGTCGGTGACGTCACGGAGAGTTACGAGGATATCCGCTCCGTTCTGTCCGAGAGTATCGTTCCCGCTGGCTAGATTCGCTATTATTTGTTTAAATCGCTAGTGTTTCTTTCTCCCCTCGCTTCCTTTTAGTCGCTAAGTAGTCCGTTCCTTATCTGAAGTACTTCAGGCCCGCCACCAGCAGGAACTTCTCGATGAAAAGCTCGGAATCGAGGACGGCGATGTGCGCGGCTCGGCCAATCAACGCGTTCGCTGTCGCTGGCAACGCGTGGTGCACGTCGTACCTGACCAAGCTGACACCTGACGATGACATCACCGGGTACAAGATGTTCTGCACCATCTCGCGATACGCTGCACCTGCAAACCAATTTCTCCTTTTTTAGTTGCCATTTTAGTAACGCTGTGCGAAAGGATTCGGGTGCGGGACATGAAAGTTAAAATGAACTACCAAGAAGAAGAATCATGAAATAAGGTCGTTGCAGCCTGTGCTCGATCGCTAAACAGCTTGTTTATGGATCCTTGGGTTCATTGAACTTGATTTAGGCACCGGAGAACAAAATTCCGCAAGTTAAAGTTGTTCGGTTTTAAGAGGCAATGTTTTGTACGCTTCATGGTCAACCTTGTTTACTCAAATGAAATGATATTTAATGATATGATGTTTGAAGATCAGTGAAGATCAACTGCAAGGGAAAATTAATTGTTCGAAGACACTCCCCAAACACTTCAGTGTGTTAATAATTGTTGCTGGTACACTGATGACACTGCTATCGGTCATAGAGCAAGCTGTGTGTTGGAAGACTGATATACCAACAACTGGAGAGAACAGCAAAGTAGAATGTTGACTTTTTCAGCAAACCAATTTCTCCTTTTTTAGTTGCCATTTTAGTAACGCTGTGCGAAAGGATTCGGGTGCGGGACATGAAAGTTAAAATGAACTACCAAGAAGAAGAATCATGAAATAAGGTCGTTGCAGCCTGTGCTCGATCGCTAAACAGCTTGTTTATGGATCCTTGGGTTCATTGAACTTGATTTAGGCACCGGAGAACAAAATTCCGCAAGTTAAAGTTGTTCGGTTTTAAGAGGCAATGTTTTGTACGCTTCATGGTCAACCTTGTTTTCTCAAACAAAATGATATTTAATGATATGATGTTTGAAGATCAGTGAAGATCAACTGCAAGGGAAAATTAATTGTTCGAAGACACTCCCCAAACACTTCAGTGTGTTAATAATTGTTGCTGGTACACTGATGACACTGCTATCGGTCATAGAGCAAGCTGTGTGGGAAGACTGATATACCAACAACTGGAGAGAACAGCAAAGTAGAATGTTGACCTTTTCAGCAAACCAATTTCTCCTTTTTTAGTTGCCATTTTAGTAACGCTGTGCGAAAGGATTCGGGTGGGGGACATGAAAGTTAAAATTCAGATACACGAAATTATAGTTGGGGCGAGTGGTGGCTCGTCCGGTGGTGTTGTGGGATGGTGATCGTGGAGGTTAAGCGACGTTGGTTTGGGGCCCGTCGAAAGATGGGGGTGAACGCATAGGTTCGGTGTGAACCTATAGCGAGGATATTGTAACCCTGAGGGGAACAATAATAAAAAGAATAAGAAGAAGAATAAGAAATTATAGTTGGGTTGAATCAGGATTGATCCAGTTATCGATAAAAATCAGTGTTATTAATGTGCTACCAATACTGTGGGAAGGGCCGAAGGGGTGCATCGAGGCGTTGCGACGGTAGTGTTTGGGCTCCCGAGCGGAACAGAGATCGATGCCCAAAAACAATAAATAGTTTGTAGGAGATAGAAAGAGAGAGAGAGAGAGATGGAGTGACGCAGTGGCCGGCAGTTGTTGTTTTCTCGTCCCTAACAACGGGCAAAAGGCGACCGTCGTTTTGAAAAGAAAACAGTGCCGAGCGTGACGTGAATAGCGACACATCGAGGAAAAAAGCGAATTGACGCCATTGTCTTGATAATCATTTTCCCTGTTAAGTATAGTTCAGTTATATCAGTTATATGTTATTGTCTCGCCCCTAACAAGTTCAACAAGCGAGCGATAAAACAGCGTTGCATTCAAGGCGGCGGATTTGAAACGCGATCGCGGCGAAAGGCGTTTGTAACCGTTGTAATTGTCAAAAGTAACCGCGGTCGGCGAAATACAATAGACGATTTAGGTGATTAGGCGATAGGCGAATAAGATTTGGTGTTGTTCAATTTAACTCAGTTTGATTTAGTGTGTTCAGTTTATAGTTTAGGTTAGTTATTTTATGTAACTGTGATTATTAAATATATCGTCATTTTCATACTATCTCCCTTGATCCTACAATACTTTGATATATTTGATATATTTCTAGTCTAAGAAATGCCTGAATATAATAATATAGTGTATAATATAAAAATAAGCTATTAGTTTATCATCCAGGCCTTGGCGACATATTATAATATATAGAGAAATCACTGTAATTATTAGACCGTGGATCTTTACGCGAAATAAAAATTGTCTTGTGAATGTCTTCCTGCCCTTAATAATTTCAGTAAGTTGAAAGTAACGCACACTTCAGTTTTCCATATCTTTCTGCAGTTTCGAATGACAACTGCCCATTTTTGTTACGAAAGAAAAAATCTGCAATCACACGAGTATATCCGATGATAAAGTTCTACGGTAAAGTGTACACAACCGATCACCTCATGGGAGAAAGTAGAAAAACGCGACGGTTTACGATCGATAAATCAATACTGAAGTAAATCGATTGCAGAGACGTGACTAGAGATATCCAGTGAAATGTATCGATTGATTTCACACGCGATGCTAACGTTCTACAATAAAAAGCACGGTTGATTGCCTCGATCGAGAAAAAGGAGAAACATTTTACGATCCAATCGACCAGGAAGTAAATACGGACAGTGTGCAGGTGCGGTCCCGGAGGTGTTCAATAAAATTTATCGATTGACTTGGCAAACGTTCGCGTAACTTGCGATAATAGGATAAAAAGCAGCGTGCGTTCCGTGATAAAGAAGCACGGTTGATTACCTTGATCGGAGGAGTCCCGCACGGCAGCCTTGCAGAGTTCTATGCGCGCCGAATGGAGCGGCACGTATCGATCCTGCGCGCTGCCGCAAAGAAGAACGTGTTTGAACTTCTCGAGATTGCTCTTCTGGCTGAGACGGAACATGAAGGACCGTTTCACATCGGACGCGTCTTTCATAGCCAGCTGCAGCAGCGAGCCGGACTTTTTCAGTTTCTGCATGAACCACATACCTGGCGGGCAGAGTTTCAGATTAATAACTTAGCCGAGACTCTTCAGCAACGATCGTGCGCCTATTAACCCTTCGCACTCGAATGGTGACTGAAAGGCACCACTAATAATTGCTGTAACATTATTCAAAATATTTTTTAAATTATTAAGTTTGCTTGTATTCAATCAATTACACTTCAGTATCGTATGAGTGAGTTGCACCATACTTGTATGTATAACATGAAAATATGTATACAGGGTGGAATAACATCAGATACACTACGCAATGTTAGTGAGTCATTAACTTCTCGATTCAGAAAGTGTTCTGATGCACATGGTCGCCACATTGAACCTTTTCTGTAAATAGACCTGACAATTAAAATATCTCCTAAACTAATGATTTTTTTACACAAATAGATTAATACTTTTTTGTAAAGAATATGAAGGAGCATCAGCTGATGCAATAAAAAATATATGATTCCATTTAAAAAAAAACATTAATGACCTTCATATGTCCTTTACACGTCCATCTACAAAAAAAAATGTACCATCAGAATGTACCCCTCTCAAAACCATTCAACTTCATCTGAAACATTGTTTGCTATGCGTAATAATAATGACGTAAATCTAGATGGCAAAATGTGGCGACCCACCCTGTATATATAGAAGGAAAGTATTCTAGGTCGGAAGGAATGTTTGGTTTTTGGAGTTAAAATAGCTTCGAGTGCAAAGGGTTAAAGAGAGAAAGAGAGAGACACAGTACCGGCGTTAACCAATCCGCTGGTGTTGTACAGTGTGCCCAAGTGTGGACCGCTCAGACTGAGAAAAGTGTGCAAACGCGGGAGAAGCGGCCGCAATCGAGGCCGCGTCAGAGCGCTTCGTATAATGATGGTCCCTAAAGAGTGCCCGATGAAGCTCACTTTCGTCGGATTTAGCCCGGACGTCTCTATGTGATGCAGAATCTCGCCCACCAGCCGGTCCGTCATCGTGTCGAAGTCCGAAAATGTGTCTCCCTGCGCGACAAATGCGACACGAACATCAGACAACCTACAAACTTAAGAGTCAAGATTCCGTAGATTCGCGATAAGGTAGAGTGACCACGTTACCGACAAAATTAGACAACTTTTTCTCCTTATATGAGAATATTTTGTCGCCGGTAAAGGGCTCATTCGAAAGAGAAAGGTTCAATCTAGCGCGCACTGGTCATCAGCTGACGAGATCATGCAGATATTTGGTAACATAAGCGTTAGAAGTAGGCCAAAAATTGACGTTGTAGAATCCAAGCATTTTTATGCCATTGGATGAGTTTTCTGGATGAAATCGAGAGCAGCGCGCGCTAGAAAATATCTTCGGCTACAAATTGAGCTATATCTTGTCCTGATTCTCTGCGAAATAAAGCGAAAAACTTGAATTCATGATATCGATAATACAGATTTAAGACCCATCGGATCTAGACCAAGACGGATCTTAAGTCTATGTCTGAAGGCTGTGAACGGAAATTATACAGCAATAACCGACCTGCTGACTCTACAAAAGTCTCTAAAAGCTACTAGACAATACCCCCTACCTAGTTCGGATAATCGAGGCTGTTCTATATCGCGTATTAGACAAGCATAGGTGTAACAAACGGTGTCGTGTTTGGTATCGTTTCAATCGGAAAAATGTCACGAATATGTTGGTAAAACTTCGCCAAGAAAAAAAAATTAAAAACTGACACGTTTTGTCACTTTTCAGTGTTGGTGCAATAAATCTCGGTACAAGATATACAGTGACACTTCGATCCCAAAGTTTCCGCCTACAATATTGATACATCACAAGGGAAAACTTCAAGATCTGTCACCAGCCATTTTGGTGGCTCGGTAGATCTGGAAGAGTTAGCAGGTGCAGTTTGAATGACCTCACCTGGTTCCTCTCGGACATTAAAAAATCTAGATGCGCCCCGGGAAGACTGAGCTCCAAGTAGGTCTTGACGAGACGCAGATCGCCGGGGTTGCCGTCAAGACCGTGGACGCAGATGATCAAGTGGGCCCCTTCCGGCGAGAAGAGCCGGTACTCGTTGCTGATGTGGAAGTACGGCATGGTCGAGGCCAGGGTCGGATAGTCACTAAGAGGCACATTCGATCTTAGAGGTTTTACCGACGACGGGGTCAGGAGGTCACCGTATCCAAGGGAATGGGCACGTTTATGGAAACGCAACTGCGCTTCCTTTCGTTCTCTAGACAGGATAAGGTAGACAAAAGAGAAACGTAACTACAAAACATAAAGATCAGATCCGAACAGCTGCCGAACGGAGGAAGCGGATCGCAAGCGTGATCGCGCGTAAATCAAACGTAAAAACGCAATGAACAACATGTCGATAACATCTGATGGTTTTTCGCAGCTTCGGATAACTCAAAGTGGAATGGACTCTTCTAGCTGGAGATCCAGGTGTTCAACCCTGAAGCGTTGGAAAATCCTTTTCCGCTGAGAAAACGCAAACGGGTGAACACTAGGATCTACGAGGGGATCTTCAGCGCTAATATTCTTTGAGGAGCGTGCAAGGGTTAAAGTAGCTAAGTGATCACAGGACCAGGGTTACCAGGCGAAGTGTATACCCCGCTGAACGCTTCCCCCTCTACCACTAAATCTAACTCGATTCTTTCCTATTCATCGGGGTTACCAGACGATCTATGTTCCCTGCTAAATGCTTCCCCTAACGACTCTCTACACTAGGTTAATATGTAACCTCGCTGCTAGCACCTGCTAGCCCAACTGTCACGTATCCATCTCATTCGGAGTGTCTCTAGAAGAGGATCTGATGGTAGAGAGGGTAGCGCGAAGACTTTATCCTGCAACTCCGGGCAGGACACGAAGCCGTACCTGTAGATCTTTCCGGAGAAGCTCATCTGTCGCTTGAACTCGTCCTTGCACTTCTTGAAGTTGATGGCGTCGTCCTGAGTGGACTGTAGCAGTTCCTTGCCCTCCTGGTAGCAGTCCAGACAAATGTCCCTAGCGCCGTACGCCGGCTCCCTGTCCCTCTCCCTGTCCCTATTCTTCTGGGGGCTGCAGGGCGCCGTTTTCGTCTGTTTCGGACTTCGGACCGGTTTCACCGTCTCGTAGACGTGATAGAGGGGGTTGTCAATGATCGCCGGCGGGTCCCTGAACTCTTCCGGCGGCGGGGGCTCGTCCTGGAACATCTTCGGCGGCGGAAGTCGCACTTCCTCGTAGGAATGCTCCTCGACTGCCTCCTTGGCGAGCGGCCGCTCCTTTCGGGGCACTATCTTCGACAGTTTCTGTCGCAGCTGCTCGCTGGACAGCTTCGCGTTCCGACGCTGCTCCGAGCTGGAGGTGTCCCCGCTGCTGACCCAGCCGGAACACTCGGACGTCAGGTTGCTCGAACTGGAGCTCGTGGTCGGGCTGCTCGGTCGGCTGGACGGTGGGCTGAGCGGATTTGGAATGACGGGAAGATTGTTGCTAAGGCTGTCCTTGCTGTCGCGAATCGGCATGCAAGGCAACGAGACCGCGCTGCGCGGAACCACCACCTTGTTCTGCGCCACCGGCACGCTGGCGCATCTCAGTCTTTTCGTGTTCGGCAACGGCGCACCTGTGCTGGACGTGTCCGAGGGCGTCGTGCCGTTCGTGGCCGGCGCCTCTATCGGCGACTTGATTGGATCCACCTGGAAACAAAGGTCCCATGAACTACCAAGAAGAAGAATCATGAAATAAGGTCGTTGCAGCCTGTGCTCGATCGCTAAACAGCTTGTTTATGGATCCTTGGGTTCATTGAACTTGATTTAGGCACCGGAGAACAAAATTCCGCAAGTTAAAGTTGTTCGGTTTTAAGAGGCAATGTTTTGTACGCTTCATGGTCAACCTTGTTTTCTCAAATGAAATGATATTTAATGGTATGATGTTTGAAGATCAGTGAAGATCAACTGCAAGGGAAAATTAATATTGTTCGAAGACACTCCCCGAACACTTCAGTGTGTTAATAATTGTTGCTGGTACTTTGTTACTAGTATAAACGTTCAGAATGGCGAATTTGAACATAAATACACGGCCTAGAAGATTGTAGTAGGCATGACACTGCTATCGGTCATAGAGCAAGCTGTGTGTTGGAAGACTGATATACCAACAACTGGAGAGAACAGCAAAGTAGAATGTTGACCTTCAGTGACCTTCAATTGCAGTTGAACCACTCGAGTTCGATTAAAGAATCTGTGCCACGAGGCTTGTGGAATGGCTGTGACGTGGTACCTTGAGAATAATTTTATTGTTATTCTCGACCTCCAGGACGCTGGTGGTGAGCGCGGGTGGGGGGTGCCGGTATTTCGGCAGGGGGGCGACGGCCGGGTCCTGATACGCAGGGGGCGGTGGAGCAGGCTTCCTGTTCCTGTGCCACTTCCTGCTATCGTCGGTTGGATGATCGATATCGAGGACAGGCGCGGAATGCGGTCGCTTCCCGTGTCTGTCCTTCCTCCTCTCCCGGTGCTCCTTCTTCGGCTCGGGCATCGGTGGCGCCACTTTGTAGAACATATCGTTGGCCTCGGTCTTATCGTCGACCTGCGATCTCCTGTGCGCCTCGTCGCTGTAACAGGGTGGCGCACCGTTTCTCGGCGACTTCGCAGCCGGCCTGTCGTCCCTCCACCTGACCTTTTCTCTCCGGAAGTCGCAGTACTCGCTGCGATCGACTTCGTCGACCAACCTCTCGGTGCTTTTAGGTCGCCGGGGTCTGTCGAGCTCGCCGTGCGTTCGACCGCTTGTCCCATTGGTGCGGTAGAAAAACGAGTCCGTGGTCGTCGCGGAGTAATTCGATCGTTTGTACAAGGGGTCCGTCATCGTCGAATGACTTCCCGGCATCCCGCTGCCGTTCATCGACTCTTGCGACTCTTGGCCGCGGTTTCGCGGGCTCTGACCCGAACCGGTTTTGCCGATCGTGTGGTACCTCCGGGACTCCAGCCCGTTCGTCTGGCTGTATTTGCCGCCGGCTTGATGGGTTTGCTTCCGCGAGTTCCCTCGATATGTCACCCTGTCCAACGTGGCCGTGTGCAACGGTTGCTGTTCCTGCAGAATACCGTCCCCGTTCATGTTCTTCCCGGGCAGAAAGCTGTTCTGATCGTTCACCGTCGACAGGGGCTGCCGGGACGCTAAACGGTGGCTGCGAGGCTCCAGGCGGATCCTTCTTGTGTCCAACGAATGGTAGTCTGAAAATCAAAACACTCGTGTTAAGCCGAGTTTACATTGGTCCAACTCTGTATTCAACTGGAATAAGGTAAACAGTGTGTCCACGCCGCTACTGTCCCTGCCTCACAAGAAGTCTCCCTTGCAAAAGGGACCCTTGCTCGCTCCGTCTATCCCCACCATTGGTGCTCTCGTAGTCCCAATATTTAGACTTTGACATCACACGCTACACAGCTTGCTTTGCGACGCACAGCTTTGACCAATATTAGCGTGGTACGGGGCGTGCCCCTTCCACTTTGACCAATCTGCTCCGCATTCCGTTCACGGGGACTTCTTGTGAGTCACGCACAGTACACAATCCAGTTAAACGATTGGACTGACAGTCTAAATTCGCGGTGTGGATTCGTATAGGCTCGTGATTGCTCGAGTACGAAGGAAACTTGTTATTGGTGTACAAAGAGGGTCCCAATTGTCCGTGTCAAACGTCAGGATGTACCTTCGGCCTTGTTCTCGGTCCAGCAGTCGGTGACCTGTCCATGATCCATGGCTCCCATGCAGGTGGGCACCGTCAGGGTCGGTCCCTGTTGTTCGCAAGGCTGTTTCGAGGGTCGATACCCTGGAAGCTGTCCACCGGGTGGCAATTCTGGAAACATGGCTGCTAGCAGCGACGTTATGGAGGTGTTCTGCGGGTCGGCCTGCTGCTGCAGGTTGAGTACCAAGATTTGCGTGGACTTGGCCCGCGGCAGGGGGACCACGGGCGTTGATCCGAGGGATGGATTCGGTGCTGAGCAAGCTTGTTGACCCGATGGAGGAAAAAGTGTGCTACTGGACGGCGGTGTCGACCTTTGTCTCCCACGCGACGGCACCGTGGCCGGCGGGGTGACGTTTCTTGCGCCTCCCCTTTGTCTCGGGAACAGTTGCGTCGACACCGATCGTGGAAGCGTCTTCGGAGAGGTCCTCGGCTGCACCGGCGCGATCTCTGGTCCTAGCTGATCCAGGGACTTGCTGTGCCTCGCGGGAAGAGTGGAAGGTGTCAAGGTCAGCCGGCCCTGGACCATCCCCAGGTCCTGGTTCGCACCCTCGCTCCTAGGTGACCAGATCCCCATCGATCTCGACTCCAGGATCGCTGCGATCCCGCAACTGCAGTCGTCCATGCCGGGAACTGGGGGAAAAAAGTGTTCCTGTTATTTATTTAACTATAAGATCGTGTTCTGGTCCCATTGATTCCTGCCCGGTTTTGCCATCTGAGGCTGAAATGCTCTTACATAAATAGTAAAAAAAGTAACAAACATAAAATAGCAGAAGCTGTGCCATTACTCTCCAGACTTTTCAAGATCAAAGATAGGGAAGTTTAGCAGAAATGACCATAGCTCTAAAATCTGCATTTGTTAATTGTCGCAATTGCTTGGAAGAATTGTAATGACCAGGTTGCGGTACTTTATGCAAATTACAGAGGCTGTGCATCAATTATAAGAAGTACAAGTTATGTAAAAAGCTTCGTTTTGAAAATTCAACTTAATCTTTTCATCGATGATGGACACTCACCGCTGTTTCTGTGCCTCTGCTTCATGTCCACGTACTGATCCTCGAATATCAGAGGCAGCGAGTGCAGGTCTCCGTCGAGTTCCGGACAGTGCACAGGTAGAGGTGGCAACGACGCCAGATACCGTGATCTTCTGGCAGCCTCGCTGACCGCTTGATAGGATTGGTAGTTAGCATCGTAGCAGCCCCACGCCGACGTTCTTGGGTTCTCGAGCACGAAGAACCCCTCCGCGAATCGTTTCACCTGGGAATCGATATTCACAGTCGCAGAGATCATATTGTCAACATATAGAATTGATACGTAGGGTACTAAATATGTGTATATGTCATTAACGCTAAACGTACCGAGCTGTAAATGTAACAGGTACATGTTGCCTTATAAAAATGACAATATAAATATCTTTAGTGCTCTACCAAATTATTGAATCATTGCTCATGAAAGCATCTTTATAATTTCAAAAACTGTGAAATAAAAAATCTAGAACCGGTCATTTGACCAGTGGTGGTACGTTTAGTGTTAATTTTCTTTACATCGAAATAAAATTCTATTTTGTGTATAAATAGCCAGTGAATCCGCAGACATATAACAAATATAAATTTTCTGTTTCTTCTAGAAAATGATGAGCGATGAGGAGGTTCTAAGGACTGTAACCTTAAAAGAAATGATAGTGCAAGGGGTTAAGAAAGCGGAACGGTAAAAAATGACGAACGACGGTCGCGAGAGAAGACAATAGACGAAGTGGGATTTTACCCTGAGTTGATGATGGATCCTCGCAAGATGCTGATGAACGGCCTCGCGTCCCGAGAACGCCTCCAGAAAATGTTGCCAGAGAACAATGTTTTGTGCGCAGAGTTGAGCGATATCAGTCTCCTCGGTGTCCATCATCTGTAATTACAGAGCGGACGTTTGCATGCCGATCAAGATCACCTGGCGACTACCTCCCAGAAAAAAAAAAGAAAGAAAGAAACCAATGAGAAAGGGACACGGAGAGGAGTAGGGGGGGGGTGCGGATAGTTATAGAACAATATTGAACGACCTTGGTGATTTCTTTGTGCGTGTTCTGAGCGAGCTCGAGCGATCTTTGCTGGCACGACGGCAACAGCCGTGCTAAATCGGATAGATCGCCGAGCAAAGATTCCCGCGCGGCCAGAAGCAACCTGATCACTTCCTGTTGAACCAGTTTCGCGTGCTGTATCCTCATCGCCGATCCGACACACTTGGTCGTGGTCTCCTGCAAAAATGGAGTTTCCTCGTCAACTCGATCGATCGTTCCGACTCGATTAACATACATCGGTATGGCAAAATGGTATCGTTCGAATACTCACGATGTTTCCTAACGAGGCGTTGTTATCGCCGTTCGCTGCGGACTGTTTGAATTGCAGCCATGGCTTCCCTCCGCGCGGCGCGCTGCGAGAATATTACTCGGTTGATTACCTTCTCGTGATTTTAATTGAGATACGACACCGTTTCGATGGCATCGCGCGCGCGTCACGTATGAGAGAATGCTAAACTGACGGAATAATTGAATAGCACTTCCAGCGAAATGCATTTCACGGCCGTTTTCTTTCACACGGATTCGAAAATGCGGCAAGAGACGAATCGCGCTTCCCGGAGCTCTCTCTCTCTCTCTCTCCCTCTCTCTTTGCAATCGTTTGACTTCATTCCCCCGTTCATCCGGATTATTAAGTCGAACTCTCGTTGCCTTCGAATTTCCCGAGAACTCGTTTCAAATTAACCCTCTGCAGCTCCGTGTTACTTTCAAGTCACGTGCCAATTTCATTTGCAGCCGGAATGTGACAAAAGTGTCTTGTACGGTTATCCAGTTTAACGCTAAACCTACCACGCATTAACAGTATCTGGTAAATATTGCCTTACAAAAGTGGCAACCCCAAATTTATTGAGATCGTCTGTAATTTTCAATATAATAAATGCTCGGACAAGGAAACTTATTTCACTGTTTCCCATAAATGTATTTTTATAGTTTCGGTAATTGTAAAACATAGAACCGTTCATCATTCTGACCTTGGTAGTTTTAGTGTTAACTTTTCTTTAAACTGTGAATTCATTGTTAGGTTGCACCTAGGTGACTCGCTGTTTTACAGAATCTGTGTTGCATTTATAATAAAAATTCGGGCTACGGAGGGTTAACACGTTCGCGACCGGCACTTATTTCAGCAATAACCTTCATAGTAACAATATTTTATTTATGGAACAATCACCTTGGAAAATATGAAAAGAATATATCGTCACAGACAAGTTACGCGATCTCTGAATTGACAATCATTGTCATGCTATGGGTTAGAATTATAATTATGGGTTTCCCATAATTTTATAGTTTCGGTAATTGTAAAATATAAAACCGTTTAGCATTCTGACCTTGGTAGTTTTAATGTTAACTTTTCTTTAAACTGTGAATTCATTGTTAGGTTGCACCTAGATGACTCGCTGTTTTACAGAATCTGTGTCGTATTTATAATAAAAATTCGGGCTACGGAGGGTTAACACGTTCGCGACCGGCACTTATTTCAGCAATAGCTTTCATAGTAACAATATTTTATTTATGGAACAATCCTCTTGGAAAATATGAAAAGAAGATATCGTCACAGACAAGTTACGCGATCTTTGAATTGACAATCATTGTCATGCTATGGGTCAGAATTATGATTAACGACAAAAATTTGTTCTTACTATGACGCACAGAAACACGAGCATCATATGAAATGTGATGCTGGTCGCGACAGTGTTACAGTGCATTTAGGCCAAACCAACGAATGCTCGTTCATCCCTCGCTTCAACAAATTCATGTTGGTTCCAATGACGAACGGGAGCGGTTGTTTATCACAAACTCGAACGAATGTGCTATAACTATTAATTATTAATGAACGTGTCGTATTCGCTGTACATCAAATTATGTATAGAGCCGAAAATTCGGCAAATGTAACATTCTTTTATATCTATAAAATCGAGTAAGCATTCTTCAAGCAATCTGAATTTTTTACGAATTTGTATGCTGGTTTGAACTTCAATTTAAGAATGCAGAGATTGAGCATCCGTTCGCCTAAACGCACCACTAAGCGGTCCCTGTCTTTCGTTGAATTTACTTTATGTTTCGAGCAAAAAGGAAATGATAACTTACCAGCTCTGCACGTAGTGAAGTATGCTCTTCCTGTACGAAACGATGAAACGAAAAAGTTGAGAGAACAGATAGAGACCAGCCTCGCCAGTAATAGTATGATAATAGTTACTTAAAATAACGAGTTGATACAGACTTGATGTAGGGCTGGTGAAGGGCGACGAGGCACGCGTGGATCGTGATGGACACCGCCGCCAGATGGAAATAATCAAAGAGAACCGGCAGATGATAGTGAAGCCCCTTCGTCGGCGTGAAGTTCAACTGCAACGCCCTGCGAACCGATAAAAAGCAGACGATGCACCCGTCAAAACCTTCAACCTGGAAACGCGGTGGCGCACGCGGCCAAGGTTATCGATCACTTTATCTATTAAGTCTGCAGGGAAGTTCCGACGCCTTCAAAGAACTTCTATAGACCCACTGTCCTCCTTTGCAAACCGGCACTTTCTGAATTACTTGACACTTGGAGATGCTACTGCCGCTAACTTGCTACTTGAACTTTCGAAATTGTTCTGCATTAACCTCCTATTGGATTTTAACCCTTAGCACTCGAACGATAAGGTACCACCAAAAATTGCTGTATCATTATTCAAAATATTTTTCACATTTTTAAATTTGTATGTATTTAATAAATTACTAAACATTTCAGTATTCTATGAGTAAATGGCACCATTGAAATATTCTAGGTCGGAAGAAATGTTTCGCTTTGGAGTTAAAATGGTTTCGAGTGCAAAGGGTTAATATTACCGTGTTGTAAGGTTGTTTTATAACTGTTATTTTGCGGTTATTTTTCGGAACAGAATAGATCTAGAACCGAAATATATTCTAATTGTGACAGCTATAATACTATTTCGCTTCGTCGTAACTGTATCAATCAGAACCGATATACCGGGTGAACCACGGAACGTGATCAGTTTAGATAGCTCAACTATTAGCAGGTCGATCGAAATTTTTTTTGTCAAGTATAGCACGGTTCAGAGAGAGCTCTAAAACCATTATAGTAAATTTTTTTTCAGCACTTGTTTTCAACACTTTCTGCAAGGTCTTCATAAATGTTATAAATAAACCTACCTTTTAGTGGATACATAACTAGACAGATATGTACAGTCAAACCTGTTTTTGTGCGGTCCTTTTCTATGCGAATTTTATTTTGTGCAATTTGTTTTGTGAGATTTGTTTCGTGCGGTTTGTCACTGCATAAAAAAATTTTCTTTAATATATTGTAAAAAATTATTTGTTATAGCTATTTACTAAATATTACTATTTAGGCGTTCTTTTCTGTACGGTTTCTTTTATGCGGTCCCTATCTACCGCACAAAAACAGGTTTCACTGTGGATATAATATATAATTAGAAATCTAACGGTGTAAAATCAGGCGAACTAATTCCAGGAAATTTATCAATTATCCAGTTCTCGATCGTATCACACCACAAATTAGAGGTGCACAAAATTATAGGTTCACTTATAAAAAGTTCAAGGAGACCTTGAAAACTCCTGGAAGAACCGTGTTACACTTGATAACAACATTTTCGATCGACCTTGCTAACAACAGAGTAATCTAAACTGATCACTAGACATCGGATGTTTATGCAATTTCCAATTTTTATAGAAACATTTTAAGAAAGTGGAATGAAATAAAATTTCATTTTTAATGGGGACAGCCTTTGTAGATCCAAAGCAAATAAAAATCGTGTTAAATTCTCTCGAATTTTATATTATAGCATTTTTTTAACATTTCCATAAGCCATAAATGCATAAAGATCCGATGTCTACTGATCACGTTTCCTGGTTCGCTATGTCTAACAGTTTGAAACTGATATTTTCAAGAACCTTTTCAGAACCTTTTCAGTATCGTCTGACGACTCAAAAGATTCCTTACAAAAATTCCGCCTCTCTCGCAATAATTGCTACGACTCGTTTCTCCGTCATCCGGGGGAATCTCGAATATTTGCACGCGAGCCTGCGAATCCCGTTCAAATCCCCGACACGGTCGCACACATCGATGGACGCCAGACGTCGCGTCGCCGTTGTCCCACGGACCTGATCTAACACGCCGGCGAGTGATCCCCGAGCGTCTGAGACCGCAATATCGTTTCCCGGCGCCGATCGTCGCGGATGGCAAGCCTCTCGTGAAGACTGTCGTTCGCGGCAACGGGGGATGATCAAGCTAGGAGCTGCTCACCTAGACGACACGCAGGCCATGTTTCCGGGCTGTGTCTGATCGCTGAACCATAGCTCGACGCCGAGATTGAAGTGGGTGCGCGAGAGCACCTCCTCGATCTTGTGACTGTGCACGAGCACGTGCGCCCGGAATAGGACCGAAGTGCCGAGTGTCACCTCCTCGTTTCTGTAGAGGATCTGAAAGCGCTTGCTAGTCCCGGGTGCCTCCAACGAGTCTGGAACAATGCTCTTCTGAAATTTCGGCAAGATAACGCCCCAAGAACAGACGGAGATGGGCCTGGGGAGTTGACAATAACGGATGATTCTTACTTTTCGACTTGCGATCATTTTTTCTCGTCTATCCTACCTAAATCGTCAGACTTGAGAAATTTGGAAGCAATTGGACAAAAGGGAACTTCTGCCGTATTTTTCACAATTTAAGGGTGGGGGAAGAGCGAAAAATAATTTTGTGTCTCCTACCCAGATAGCACTGGACGGCTTAAAGACGTCTGTTTTACGTCCATTTTTGGTCTGAACGTCTTACGTCCTGAAAAGACGTCTTTAAGACGTCTTAAAGACGTCTCGTAAAAGACGTCGTTTTTACGTCTCATTTCAGACGTCTTTAAGACGTCTTTTACGAATCGTCTTTAAGACGTTTCATTTCTTGACGTTTCAGTCATTCTAAACTGCTAGAGAAAAGCTTTACAATCTGTACACACGCAACACAATATAACGCAGTTTTCCATCCTTCGAATAGACGTTTATTTATTTAGGAAAGTTAAATAACTAAATTGTTAATTTAGTACTATTATAATATATTACATATATATTCGCAATAGAATTTAGCAATAAATATTGTTTAATAATAAAACTATACATTATATATCACAAATCCAAAACCCAAAATAATATATCAAAATAAATAGATAAATAAATAAATAAGTTAAATAAATAAATAAAGCATAAAATGTTAATGTTCGCGGATGTGCTGAAAAACATTCTTTTAATTTATTTTTTCTATTTATAAATAAATAAATAAATTAATTAATTAATTAAATAAATAAATAAAGCATAAAATGTTAATGTTCGCGGATATGCTGAAAAACATTCTTTTAATTTATTTTTTTTATTTATAAATAAATAAATAAATAAATAAATAAATAAATAAAGCATAAAATGTTAATGTGCGCGGATATGTTGAAAAACATTCTTTTAATTTATTTTTTTTTATTTATTTAATTTTTTTGTTATATCAAACATTCAATTTATATTTCTTGTACATGTATACAATATTCAAATTCAATATTTTTCTCACAAGAAAAAATGTGGCTTAAAAAATATTTTTCCAATATTTGACAAACATATCTATCTAATATTTTTGTGGTACTAGGGGTCTGTTTCGGGACGTCTTGAATACGTCTGTTCGAGACGTCTTAAAGACGTCTTTAAGACGTACAGTTTTTTCACAAAGACGTTCCAGAGACGTTCAGAAGCCGTTCGGAAGCCGTTCGTAGGACATTCAGACGTCTAATAGACGTCTGAACGTCTTTGACAGACGTCTTAAAGACGTCTTTAAGACGTCTCTGTGCTATCTGGGTATATATGTGCCCATAATTATGAAAGTGGTCTGTCATATATTTCTTGTTTTTTTTTTATTGAATAAATTTAGTTTAAAATCATGTCGTGTGAAATAAGTGATAAATTCATTTTTTTTTTAATTTTGACTTAGACCACTTTCATAATTATGGGCACATATGTACTTTTCACAATTTAGGGGTAGATGTAAGAGCGAAAAATAATTTTGTGTCTCCTATATTATGTATTTTTCACAATTTAGGGGTTGGGGTAAGAGGGAAAAATAATTTTGTGTCTCCTGTGTCCGCGGACCACCCCAGTGGACAGGTGGCCCGAGAAAAGGGGATGGTATGCGGTCGTGTTTGATCCGAGTGAATGCTCGTCTGGATAACCGCTTGATGCACTAGCCAGAAGCGTCTGACGCATCTCCGGAATGAGACAGCTCCGAGTCCTACTCGCTCGGCTCGTCTACATTGCTCCCATCATTCTTGCCTTCCGAACGGAATCTCGCCATTTGTTAGATTATTGCCCGGCCGGCGCGGCTCCCGCCGAACAGAATGCGTGATATACCGCGGACATTTAGGAGGTTCCCAGCTTTTATTGACTAATTTGTCAAAAGCTACTCGGCCAGACTCAATTTTCGCAAACTGCGAGATTCGTCGAAGCAGGCGGCCGATTTACTTTGCTCAACTAGAAACGGCCGTCGGAGCTACGCTATCAAACAATTATCCAGACCTTTATAATCTCAACAATCGGTGAATAAAAATCCGGTAACTAAGCCAACTAACACTGAAAAGAATGGCACAGAAAACTGTTTAATCGACGGTAAACCGTTGGAGCATTAAACGCAGGCTCGGTATTAAAATGTTGGACTCCAAATAAAGCATAATTTATTAACCCGAGAAATAAAGCGTGAACGGGCGCGAATCGTTAGCGCAGAATCTGCCGGTGCAATTATATCCGAGGAAGTTACGCGAAAAGTTGAAACACACCCCGGCCAAGTTTTTTCATTCGTCCGCACCGCGTAAAGTCCCAACGGCCGCTAAACCCGCGAATTAGCATAA
Source organism: Seladonia tumulorum (assembly GCA_913789895.3). Classification (NCBI taxonomy): domain Eukaryota; kingdom Metazoa; phylum Arthropoda; class Insecta; order Hymenoptera; family Halictidae; genus Seladonia; species Seladonia tumulorum. Next base: position 6,538,504 of record OU565276.1, read on the forward strand.
AACTCTACACGGTCCTGTTATAACGAAGTATCGCGGGCAGCATGGTCGATTTTTAACCGTAGTCGTCGTCGTTGTCGTAGTCGTTGTCGTAGTCGTTGTCGTCGATCGAGTGGTTGCTGGCTCGCGGCGCAGAAATGTCTGCTAGTACAGAGAATCGTTCCTCGAACTTTCTAATGCTATCGCTGTCGGAGTGCAGTTCGGTTTGAACTAGTTTGCCGTTGTCTAACTGAGAGCCGGTAAGTGAATTCAGCTCGGAGTTTTCTCTGGCGAGACGAGTGCAATGTACCAGAAACTTTCCACCCCCGGTTTTCAGGGCGCAAGGAAGTTGAGAGGATCGCTGGACACGCGACGCGAGTTACCCCGAACCGGATGCGATTCACGAAGAGCACACTACCTTCGACGGGGTTTCTTTCTCTCGAGTAAACAGTCGCTTCTAGCCTGCCTTCCGGCCGTCGCGTCACTATTAATCAAATTATCTCTGCGAACGCTCTCAAAGATATTATCCCGAGCACTCTCGCTTCTATCTTTGATCGAACCGATGCTTCTAGGATTTTATTCAGATAATAAAGAAAATAATAAAATTGCTATTGCTACCGAAGGATCTATAAAAAAAATCCCTATCCATGAACCGTAGACTTGCAAAAATTACGAAATACAGTGATTTCTCTATACAAGGTGTTTCACCTATAATATCTCGTTTCTTTTTTATGGTAGAAGAAAATGTCAGAGGAAAACATTATACTTACTTCTATAAATTTCTCATTCTCAAGGTTACGCGAGGGTCATAATATTACAGGTCGTTGGATTCGTCTTAGAAATAATAAAAATACATCATTCCATTTAAAAAAAACTTTAATTATCTTGAAATCTCAAAAAATATAACCGTGAACAATTTTTTTTTGCCTATATTTGCCCCTCTGGACGAATAATGTTTTCCTCTGAAATTTTCTCATTAAAAACAAGCAAGATATTTTCGATGCTGGAGTTGGGTGAAACACTCTGTATATGTCGCTAAGACCTGGATGATAAATATCACGGAATCATCCCCACTACCGTGGGATATAGCCCGCGAGGGGCCACGAAGCTCGAGAGGCTTCGGACTTCGAGAAATGTAAACATAACACGACTCGGGCATATCTCCAGTACGATACATGACGCTGACAAGACCCGTGTCGTTGACATGTATCGAGAATTCACTGTAATTGCCTAGATGGCGAGAGAAAGAAAGACTTTGCCTCTTGCTGTTGGTAGCGACAATTTTTAATCTGCATAATGATCCGCAGTCTAACGATCGCATCAGGCTGGAATAGTTAGGATCAGGGTGACGTTAACAAAGTAAGAGTAAGCGTGCACTCACGGTTCCGCAGCTGGTTAACCTCCACCTTAACAGGGAGTTTCGGCGACACTCGTAGGGCGGTTCGAATCTGGTAATACCTGCGAAATTGGAAATCGTCGATGAGCCCCGGCTAAGCCCTCGCAATTACGAAGCGGAGCTGAGCCAAACCGAGCGGAGCAGAGCGGAGCGGAGCAGAAAGCCCAGGGTTGTGATCGCTAGGGCTCTGGCCTCCCTCTCTCCCTCTCTCCCTCTCTCTCTCGCTCTCTCTCCCGGGTTGCATTTAGCAAAGCGTGGCAAAGCCGGATCCGCTTACCCACGCTGGAACAGGTCGACATTGTAGAACTTGCAAAGCTCGAGGGAGAACTCGAGAGTGGCCTGTAGATCGCTCATCTCGATCCCCGCGATGCCAAGAACCACCCTCTCCCTTTCCGGCCTCCTTCGGAGCTACTCTTAATCGCGCGAAGACCAGCTTCTGCCGCGAGGATTCACGAGCGTAGACTGGTTAGGTCCTGGCCGAGATTCTCGGCTCGTTCCTCCCATCCTGGACGAACACCTCAGCGTCGCGGCCACCCTGAAACAATCGTTGTGCCAATGTCAATCCAAGGTGAAGTCACCTGACCAGTCAATACAGCTTCTTCCCTCCTCAAAATTAACTCTTTTGCAGGTTTTACTCATCCTTTTGCAAATCGAATACAGTGATTTCTCTATATATGTCGCCAAGCTCTTTCAAATTCACCTTTTTGTAAATTAAATTTGTGTGTTTGCATCTTCAGTTTTTCTACAAATTGGTTTTCTTGAGCTACGTTGGCAAAAGAAATTTTATAAAATCACAGAAAACGACAAAACGACATCTAAAAGACGAATTTGATTTACAAAAAGGTGAAAGGGCGAACTTGATTTGCAAAAAGATAAATATGACCAGCAGAAGTAATATTTTTAACGTGTACAGGATAAAATAACAATTTGCGAATATAAAATTTAGCAATCATGTGAGTCGAGTGTTCATTCGCGGGAGCGATTTACGCGAGAGGTGGGGGGAGGAGGAGGAGAATTGAAAATTGGGTTAACGGGAATTTTTAACGAGTTACGGCTAATGGAAACTTGTTGGAAATTCGCGGAACGCTGTGCCGGGTACTTCAGAATAGATGGTGCAGCCGGCGGGTTATTTTGCATAAAAATAATTCAAAAATATAACATTTAGTGTGCCGCTCCTTGCGATGCTCGCGTACCCGTGCTCCCGGGAGGTGCAGAAGCTTTTATGCTCCATCCTCGACTTGTTTCCACACAAAATAACCTCCTGTCTGCCCGGGCATGTTGACGTTAAGCTGGCTGCCTCGGATTGCACGGTTGTTTCGCATAAATTCACTCGAAAATCCTGTTTCTTGTACGCACGAATGCTTTCAACTAATTCGTGGGCGAAATTATTTCTATCTGCGCGCTACGTGTCTTTAATGCTGATCGTCCTGGGCGACTGAACGATCGAGCAATTTCCCTAATGAGACACAACGGAGTGAGCCTACTGCTGTTCCATTAGGGGTACCTATAAGTAATCAATTATTTGGAAAGAATTTGTTTTGCTTTTAGTTCTGCACCGATCGTTGAAGAGCAATTGGAAGTTTTACCGCATTTATTTGTACGTTTTATGTTTATTATTTATTTATGTTATTTTATTTTTATGTTTTACCCCCGTACTCACTGGATATTGCTCCCTCTGACTATCATCTTTTCAGATCTCTGGAGCATTATGTAAGAAATAAAACATTCACTTCCGCAGAAGATGCAAGGAGGCACCTCGAGTCACATTTTGCTTCACGTGCTTTAAGATGGCAAACAGTCCTTGATAATGATGGAGATTATATAATAAATTAAGAAATAAAAACTTGAATTTACTACAAAGTTTGTTTTAGAAAATTCACTGTATATATTATTTAGATCAGTGAGAAATTATCCAGGATAGTAGAAATCTGTAGGGTGTCCCAAAAATGTATTTTCTTGAACGGGGTAATTCTTGAGGTCATTTGAAGAAACTTTTTCCTTTGCGAAAATGTTCTCCGTGGCTTTGTTCAGGAGATATTAACGGAAAACACACGGACCGATCGAAGCGCGTCTACAGCGGACGGATTCCGGTTCGGATAGATCCCGCTGAGCGTGACGTCATTGGCCGAGGCGAAATCCATCCGCAGTACCCTCGCTCTGATTGATCCATGACAATTTTTATTCGTTTTAGCGCATCCCCCGTACTCACCGGATATTGCTCCCTCTGACTATCATCTTTTCAGATCTCTGGAGCATTATGTAAGAAATAAAACATTCACTTCCGCAGAAGATGCAAGGAGGCACCTCGAGTCACATTTTGCTTCACGAACCCTGGATTTCTATAAGAGGGGGATTGAAGATTCGCAGGAAAGATGGCAAACTGTCCTTGATAATGATGGAGATTATAATAACAGAAGTGAAACTACTTGCAGTCTAGTAATGTTTAGAAGTAAATTAAGATTGGAAATGGTATATGAAGTGAAAACAAGATCAGGAACAACTAATACAAAAAAATTATGAAGTGAAAACAAGATCAAGATCAACTAATACAAAAAAAAATCATAGAAAAAGTTTCATTTAAAAAATAATGAACGATCAAAATTTTGTGACACAAAGAAGGAGAGCGTATGGGAAAGAAAGAGACATAGTTCATAGCATTTCCCATACGCTCTCCTTCTTTGTGTCACAAATTTTGATCGTTCATTATTTTTTAAATGAAACTTTTTCTATGATTTCTTTTTTTGTATTAGTTGTTTTGATCTTGTTTTCACTTCATAATTTTTTTTGTATTAGTTGTTCCTGATCTTGTTTTTTTGTATTAGTTGTTCCTGATCTTGTTGTCGCTTCATATACCATTTCCAATCTTAATTTACTTCTAAACATTACTAGACTGCAAGTAGTTTCACTTCTGTCGCGCGTGGTTTTTCACGCGTTTATTTTTTTTTATCTTTGGAGATATCTGCAACCCGTTGTATATGCCACAATAATCAATAATGTTCAAGAAGTCTGGAATCACATAAAATTAGTGGAAACGTATGTAAATAGATGCATGTGCTGTCATAACATAAGCAAGTATTTCTAACCTTTTCGTTTGATCCTACTACCGTAATTTTTACTAAAATCCTATCGCTGCAGCATTTTACTCATTGCGATATATACCAAAAATGTTCTATAATATTCTAATATCGTTGGTTGTCCAAACGGTTTAGGAGTTGGACTACCAAGCGGTAGACCCGTGGTTCGAATCCCGTCGGGGTAAAGAACTTGTTTTTCTCCGTTAAATCTCCGTTTAAATTTCGCGCCACTCCTTTCGACTTCCGTAACATCGTTTCCGTCACATCAGAAAATCGTAACCCTCAGCAAAGAAGTTTCACTTCAAAAACTTGAATTTACTGCAAAGTTTGTTTTAGATTTCAAAATAATTGATTACTTATGTGTCCCCCTAATATTTTCGACCACCCGCTCGCTCGAGCTCTAGCTACACAACCGTTTGACTTCGCTTCTCGAAAGTCACGGGAGAAAAGGGTGCGGCGCCGACCGTTTAATCATGATTGAACAACATTACGGAGACTGTGCTTCTGAACGGCGCGGTGCAACAAACTGAAAAGCTGAATTCTCTCGGCGGCCGCTCAACGCTAATTCCAATTGCATTCATTCCGGCGAATCACCCCGGCCATAATTTTAATTAGAGGATGCTCGAAATGGGACAATCCACGTTTCCAAACGATTCAATCCCGCGAATTCGGGGATAAAGTTAGTTTCCACGGCACGTCTCCGCTCGTCCCCCAACCCTCTCCGGTTCTTCAACAATTTCACTGCGGCCCGACTTCCGAAAGTTCCGGGCTGTTCAGGTGTTCTGGTTTTGACACAAAATGACGAATTTTTCAAGTTTTCGTTGACGCGAACATGCGGGATGCGATGCAGGATAACTGGATGTGTGGCGACACAAAAAATTAGGTTTCGAGAAAACTGTTTGTTAACTTCTATAGAGATATTTTTGGTGGTATTTTTTATAGACACGTTAGTCTTTCTGTGATACCAGACACCATAATTGTTATGAATAAAATTCTAAAATTTGTGGAACAAGAATTCATGTACATATTCCTGGGCAACCGTGGCCTCTAAAGCTTCTTGTCCTATTCTACGTTCGGCGTGGATCAGAGAATTGTGTTTCCTATCCGATATATGTCCATCGCCGGGTTGTGGACATTTAGCGAGTAACTACTGTAATTCTTTAAACGATTTCGTTCACAAATTACCATTAGGAATGACTAAAATTTTTCTGATCATCAGTAACTATTATTTATGGCGGGATTCATTTTTCGAATAACTATTATTCGTAACGAGAAATATTTTCGATTAGTGCCGATGAGAATGACTGACGGGACTTTCGTTCTGGTTACTTCCAGTCATCTTATTTTTTAAAATAACTAATAATTATTATCTACGCACAATGTAACGTGGACTGCAGAATTTATATGTATGTTATTAATTCCCGTAACACCCAAATAAAATTCTATTTTGTACAGCCATTGGTTCTAATCACTGAAAACAAATCGTAGTGCAGGGGTTTGAGGAGAAGGCGAGCAAATTGATTTTTCGGAAGTTCAAAGCAAGAATAGCTAACCTCTTAACCCCGGCCGATGATTCCCACCCCGAGGAGAAAGGCTGTGTCGCGAGCGGTCACGACGATCGTTAAAAAACTTCGTAACTGCGACTCCCGGGGCCTATTTGTCGTTGTAGAGGCGGGAGGATAAAAACAAAAAAAAAAAAGAAGAAGAGTAAGAGAGAGGGAGAACTCGGCCCGTGACACGAGCAGCACACAATACACCTTTATCCACTCGTGCTTCGCCGGAAGTTGAAGCACCGCTCCGACGAGGCGAGCACCGCTTCCGCGCTCGTCGACGCTCGAGCACTTCGTCCATTCCAGACATCATTTTTGTTTGTTTGCGCTGCGCCGGCTTGCTGCCGAAATCGAATTTAACGGTACCGATCGAACGCTCCTTCGTTCGCAATCTACGGGGGAAAAGTTAACGAAATCACCGCCGGGTTTTTAATTGAATCGTCCCGAAGAGAACGTCGACGTTTCCATTGACAACGTTACCGTCAAGTGACGCGAAGTGTGTCGACCGTGTCGAACGTCGAATTCCCTTCAGATAAATGATTGTTGGCTTTTTTTATTTATTTATTAAGTTCCTCAAACCCCTACTTGTGACAAATGAACTTTATCCCCGGTTACATTTCTCACGTCCGGTGGTTCGACTGCCAACGACTAATCAATCTGATAAGGAACTATTATGAAAATCCGATAACGTCACACGATAACGTTATGTTATGCCATGTCATGTTATGTTGCTTATTTTAATATCTTGTTTCTATGTTTACTTCTCGTGTGACGTTATCGGATTGATTAGTCGTTGGCAGTCGAACCACCGGACGTGACACATTGAATCTGATTTAATTCGTACGGCAATTAAACTGCGAAATTATAAATGAACCACTCGTTCTGTCGAAATGCCGGACAAAAATGTGTAAACCATTTTCCCATGAATCTCCTCTAGCCCACGCAACAATTGAACAACAATAAATTGGTCGTTCCGCCTTAACAGGCAATTCCAGTCCGACCAACAAACTCTCGCGCTCCTCCGCAGTCACAACCTTTGGACAAGCGCCACGTCAAGATTAATGGCCCCGTCCAATCTTGTCGCCGCAAAAAGATACGTCGAAAATAAACCAACCAGCGACAACCGTACAATAAAACACAGGACTCGAAAGAAGATTCATCGTCGATCCCACGGGATCGTCGACTAGATCGTATCCTAAGGCGGGGGTACACTAGCGAGTACACTTGTTACCGTTTCTTCCGTGAGTGTGTCTCATGTGTAAATACATCTGAGACAGTTGACCCGGCTTGGTAAACATTATATTAAACGTGTTTGCGCACGCCATGATATTCTCTCGCGCAAGAAACATAACCAGTAATGTCCGGACATGTAGCCCCGCCCTGTATATTATTTCTTAACCCTTAGCACTCGAAGGGTGCCTGCAAGGCACCGCTAAAAATTGCTGTATCATTATTAAAAATATTTTTTACATCATTCTTGCACTACTATTTATTTTGTGATTATAATGATTAGAAATTCTTTATCGTTCAGAATTTCATAGAAAAAAAAGATAGTTTATATTTATTGTATGCCTACGTTTTCCTCAAAGGATATATGTCAACTACAAAATAATAGATTTTTATTTCGATTTAAAGGAAATTAATAACGTTCACATTTATTAGACTCTATTCAGAATCTTCATGACGAGTCTGGCTCGTTATTGTAGGGCAAGGGGTTAAATTTGTTTGTACCCAGATAGCACAGAGACGTCTTAAAGACGTCTTTAAGACGTCTGAATGTCCTACAAACGTCTTCCGAACGGCTTCTGAACGTCTTTGTGAAAAACTGTACGTCTTAAAGACGTCTCGAAACAGACGTATTCAAGACGTCCCGAAACAGACCCCTAGTAGCACAAAAATATTAAATAGATATGTTTGTCAAATATTGGAAAAATATTTTTTAAGCCACACTTTTTCTTATGAGAAAAATATTGAATTTGAATATTGTATACATGTACAAGAAATATAAATTGAATGTTTGTTATAACAAAAAAACTAAATAAATAAAAAAAATAAATTAAAAGAATGTTTGTCAGCATATCCGCGAACATTAACATTTTATGCTTTATTTATTTATTTATCTATTTATTTTGATATATTATTTTGGATTTTGGATTTGTGATATATAATGTATATTTTTATTATTAAACAATACTTATTGCTAAATTCTATTGCGAATATATATATGTAATATATTCTAATAGTACTAAATTAACAATTTAGTTATTTAACTTTCCTAAATAAATGAACGTCTATTCGAAGGATGGAAAACTGCGTTATATTGTGTTGCGTGTGTACAGTTTGTAAAGCTTTTCTCTAGCAGTTTAGAATGACTGAAACGTCAAAAAATGATACGTCTTAAAGACGTCTTTTACGAGACGTAAAAACGACGTCTTTTACAAGCCGTCTTAAAGAAGTCTTATACACGTCTTTTCAGGACGTGAGACGTTCAGACCAAAAATGGACGTAAAACAGACGGCTTTAAGACGTCGCGTGCTATCTGGGTATTTAATAAATTACTAAACATTTCGGTATTGTACGAGTAAGTTGACGATTTTTGTATGTATAACATGAAAGAATATACAGGGTCCTTCCGTTAAGTTATGTCACCATTTTTTAGGCATTTCCGATAGCGCAATTAAAAAATGTTTTAGACAAAAGTTTGTCAGTACTTGACGAGCTACATGTTGGCGTATTCTTAAATCTAAAAAAATGCTTTTTACGTAAAAAAGTAAAGGTCACCTTGACTTTTTTAAACGACACCACATGTTTTGGACATCATAGGATTGTTGCTGACGTCGAGACAGTGTATTATACTATTACCTTGAAATGACCTCAAACTCGAAAATTTTGTGCGAACGTAACTTTAATGAAAAATTATTATTTTGAAAACACAGTTTCTGAAAACGTGTTTCCTCTTCAACGATCGGTAATAGACCAAAGGCAAAACAAATTCTTTGCAAATAATTGATTACTTATGGGTACCCCTGGTGGGGATAACTCGTGGTCATGTATCCGGACAGGGGTATGGGCATATGTTCGGGCAATCGGTGTGCTTGCATCTGCACCTTTAGAGATAACAAAACAGCGAGGATGGCGGCAGCAGCAGCTCCTCTTTCCGGGGTAAGTGATTCAATGCACTTTGAGCGAGACGCGTCCGTGACACGACGCCTCGTCTGTCTCTCGACGCTCTGCTGTCAGGCGACGAAACTAGATTATACGCGAGAGCCCCTGAAAGTGGTCAAAGACGAGGAGCAGGAGCGGAGCAGAAGCGGAGCAGAAGCGGAGCAGAAGCCGAAGCTGAAGCAGAAGCGGCCCGTGTTCCATTCCGCCCTTGCTCGCGCGACGCCACGCGCCAAGGAGTGCCGTTCTTGTCACAGTCCCGCCTCAATCTCTCTCTCTCTCTCTCTTTTTTCTCTCTCTCTTTTCTCTCTCCTCTCGGCCTCTCCTCGTTGCACCCTCTCGTGCTCTGAGTGCGTACGCTGGGTCGTTGATCTTCTCTCGAGGAAGCGTGCAGAGCACGCGGCCTTCGCGCGTCCTTGACAGTGGCGCGAGGCAAGACCGCTTTCAGCCCGAAGAGTCGTCGAAGTCCCTGGGGGCTTCGCCGGGAATTTTCATTTCCGGTCTCGCGGAAGCTTTCCGCGCAGAGCCTTCCACCACTTAAACTTTACCCTGTCTTGTTCCTAGTGGACGGAAAACATCTCCAAGCCCTCTGGCTGCCGTGGAAAAAAGCTCGGACCGCCGACGCGCCCTACCGCCCTGCCGCAGTCTCTCGTGTGTCTTCTGCACATCTCTCTCTCTCTCTCTCTCTCTCTCTCGCCCTCTCTCTATCTGTGTGTGTGTGTGTTCCTCCCTCCCCTTGGTAAACACAGATGTTTGTCTTGGAATTCTCGAGGACTACGAGAACCTTTTGAACCCTTTCCTAGATAGGTATTTTTCTTTTGTACGTGGCACAACGTCAAAGAAGTCTCGCTCCCTTCGAGGGATGAGTCGGGGTCGCAAACCCTTTATGGTTCTCCGCGGTACATTCGCGACCAGAATTCGCAATCGGACTTGCCGAGTGACTCTTGTTAATATTCGGACACCCTTTGAGACGGGCGAACTTCTTTGACACTTTGTAGACGACCGTGTTTCAACCGTTTGCGGTCCTACGTCGAGCCAGACATCGACGTTTGCGTCGATAGTCCCTTATTTTATTGACTCTCATTATATGCAACGATAATGTCATAATTTATATGGAACACGAGGACAACTGTTCTAAATGGGTTAGTAGAGCTATCCGTGGAAATTGATTGCATCATTTTGTAGCAAATTCTGAAACAAACGAGTGGGAACGCGTTGAAAATTTTGTTTGTTTGTTTGAAAGAACAATATCTTAGAAGAAGCGACTGTATCTCCCCCGTGACAGTGAATTAATTTTTGTAATTGCTCCCGAAAGAAGTCCGTTAGAACAAGTCGTTCTGTTTTCAAGGATGCCCGAATATTAATAAGAGTACTTGGAAGAGCCTCAACTATGCGCAACATTCACGAGCTTTGTGTTTAGGTCGCCGAAAATCGTCGCTTTGACAATGAGGAGACTTGGACGAGCTTCAACCCCTTCAGCATTGTATTATTCTTGCTGTCCGGGCACCGGGGATTTCCGAAGGACTTGGAAGAGCCTTAACCCCTTTACAACTTGATATTTTCATAGAATTAACTCTCGATCTGGCAAAACGTTCTGCTCGACCGTTTCGAAGGGAGGGAAGTCTGAAATCGTGTTGGAGGGCCTTTGGGCACAATAGGGCCATTGTTTTTAGGACTCTGGGCACCAGGACTTACGTGTTCGTGTCACCTCACCTAGACCAGATGTATGTTAAAAAGTCTGATTTTTGGCACGTACATAATTTCCTAAATAAATCTTCACCAAAGCAACCATCGTTCAAAATATTCTATCAACGAACAAGCTTCTTGTTCCGGTGAAATTACGTGTTCGTGTCACCTAACCTAGACCAGATGTATGTTAAAAAGTCTGATTTTTGGCACGTACATAATTTCCTAAATAAATCTTCACCAAAGCAACCATCGTTCAAAATATTCTATCAACGAATAAGCTTCTTGTTCCGATGAAATTTTCAGCATAGCTTACACGAATCTACAGGAAATTTTTTTGAAAATTTCGCTACCAGCCGTAATAAAACAGTTGCGAAACGCAAGTTTTACTATTTTTGTCGTAATTCGGACTAGACACAATTTTCTCAAAATGTTCATTACACATCATCTAGTAGATTAGTTCACCTAGCTTAGCAGAAAACTGAAATTAAAGTGAGTGCCATCAATTATGTGACTGAGTGTACATTAACACTTTATCTACCGGAATCCTATTAACACGTTGACTGCCATGTCACCCTATATATGGGTGAGGGAATTATTTGTTCAGGCTTTAAAATGAATTTTTACGTTAATATATGCATTGTACCAAATTTGATTAGGATCTGTAAAATGCAAGAAAGTTGGAGAACTACACAATATCATACATTTAATTTTTTTCAATTTCTATTTTATTAAATAACTTACTTTGATTTCGTGGAATTTTTTAGCTTTCTTGTTTGGCGATCAAAGTGTTAATGGTATTTTCAGAAATTGTACTGTATCAGAAGGGAGCTTACTAATTTTCTTTTGCGTTATAATCTGAAATGAAATTTTTAGAGGAAGTGACTTGCTAGTTCACAATTAAAATTGCTGTAGGCAAATTTATAAAAATGTCTTTGAACACGGGCTTTTAAGAATTATGAGATAATCGTTTCGATCGTTTTGTGGCCTTGATATCGCGACGAAGATACCGGGGACGATTTCCGCGCGTCAGGCGGTTCGCAAGCGATTGAGTTAGGTTTCCGGATGAGCCAATTCGCGCGATCCGTCATCGAATGAATTATTTCGAGCCCGTAGCGAATCCTAGCGACGGTTCTCCGCCAGGAAAAACGGTTTTCACGGCCTCGAATCGTATCGCGTAAGTACACGACGGCCGATGTAGGCCAGAAACGACTAGTGCCGGCAAACTGGGCCACGGTGCGTCGGCCTCGGTTCTAGAAATACCATTGCCACCGCTTCGGAACGACGGAGAAGCATTCGTTCCCGATGAGAATTGCTTGGAACCAGAGGCGGCGGAATTCGCAAAACCGCGCCCCGAAAATGACTCGCGCGGTCTTTGAGTTTCGAGAGGTCTCGACGAACGCTGCGAAAGCCTGGAATTCAATTTCGCCGTTCATCGAAAGCTCCGAAGACTTTGCGCACCTACCGGTTCGAGTTGTTATACACACGTTGAAAACACCGATTTTCAAAAAATGCTTCTTCCGAAAGTATATTATCGTGAGAATATTCTGTAGAAAATTTTAATCGAAATCTGACCAAAGCTGAAAATAAAATTCCGTTCCTGAAGAGAAATGAGTAGGGGAGAGTTGCCGAATGCGTACCACTTAATTTCGAAGGCAGTTTATATATTCTTTAGTAAGAATTTGAGCAAAAATTATGTTTTGCATCTATGTATTAACTATCGAAGTTGCAATTTAATATGATTTTTTAAATATTTATTGATAGATCATTGTGATATGAACACTTTTATAAGATCATGCAAACAGTACGATTTAGGCAACCGGTATCCTAAATGGTACCTGCCGGTTTCCAAAATTGTACCTCACGTGTTGGATTAAAAAGATACAAAAAAATCATAAGAGAAACTGTATTTTGCGTTTAATTTCAGTTTAATATACAATACAACATAAAAATAAAATGAAATATTACATTACTTAACTTAAATACAACTAGGAGAATAATAAATATTGTCTTTTTTCAAAACTCCTCCACAAGCTTCATGTACCCACTTTTGGCACTTTAAGCATTGGATCATGTCTTCTAAATAAGAATTATTGCAAAGAAAACAGAACCAATCGTTTTCATTCTCCACTTCTACGAGAACTGGAGCAGCGGTGCTGGTTGAAGGCGTGAAATCAATTTTTCTTTGTTTCATTTGTTTTGTTTTCATTGCAACTAATTCCTTTTTATAGGGGCTACTGTAAGCTACTTTCCCATGCTAAAAAAATTTGAAATATTGTAAATCGTTTATTTTCGCGGTAAAATTTAAATAACAGTATCTTGAATCGTACTGGTACGATTTAGGAAACCACAGTGTGGTACGATTTAGGATAAGACGTCCCGCTAAATAATTGAAGCTAACCTTTAAAACATTATCAGCATGTTTTATAAACTAAATAGAAATAAATAATATAACATAGCTAGTTTTAAAAATATATAAGACTACCTCAGAAACTGTAGATTTATATTTAATTCAGCCGATTAAAATCGTTTAAAATTGATATCAGACTTGCCTGATTTCTTTGTGCTTCTGTCATTCCCAAAACAACACTTCATGCGAATGACTTTTTGGTCCTACTTTATCGACATAAATAAAAGTTCATATCTTTACCACCAAGAGGCATCAAAATGCATTAATTTTTAAATAAAAGAGGTGGTACGATTTAGGTGACCAGTACGCATTTGGCAACTCTCCCCTAACTTCGAAGCTCCGAAAAATTCTCTATCGCTGCTGAAAAACGTAGAAGTTTCCAGTTCATTTCAGACAAATTAAAAATGAACGCTAGGAATTGATCCGGGACTATCGATCGCAAAGAAATTGTAGAATACCATTCCCTGTAGAATTTATTTAAAAATAGAACGGAGTAAAAATAGGACAAGGGGAAAATACGGAGCTCGGTCAAGAGACCTTCTCCGAGATTTATGTTTACAACCGGACACCGGTCCGATCTTCATTGAAGTTTCAAGAGAATCTGCGCGGGCAGGAACCCGTGCTTCGTGCACGTGCAGAAAACAGTTCGATCGCCCGTGGTCCGGTCGGTCGGTTCGAAAAATATCGTGGGAGTTTTATTTATAGCCGTTCATACTTAATTTAACCAGACCTGCCGCGGCTGGGGAAATGTCCGAGGTGACATATAAAGATCGTTGGAATCTGTTGTCGGTGTTATTTCGGGCTTGCGATTACATATTGGCTCCTTGTCGCGAACGAAACATCTACGAATATCGTCGAAAATAGACGCTACAATCTTTCCTGCATATGGCAGGTCGATCATTCTGCGATAAGACTAGGAAATCTTACTTGGAGGCTCGAACATGATCAGAATAGTCATCGGCACTAAAATCTTTCCAGCAATGTATAACAACAGGAATATGTTTGACATAAGACTACAAAAATGGAAACACAAACGGAAGGGTGTAAATTGAATGAATGACAGAATTATTTTTTATCAAATTATTGGAGGAGCAACAGAAATATTTGTAAGCACTGTTTTCTACAAAATGTTTTGAGAAAACGTCAGGAATAAGAAGAAAAGTCACAAAAGTCGTCACGTAAGTATAATTAGGAATTATGAGATTAATCTTTTTAAGTGTACATGGTACAATTTCTACCATTCATTGAATGACTGTAGATGTTTATGCAAAATGAAAATTTTCTATCTGAACTGCAACAAATTGGAGTGAAATATAAATGTATTTTCTTTCTTAATATGTTTAATAGATTGGAAATAATATAAAAGTATTTTCAGAATCTAATGTTTTTACCGTTTTAAACTACACCTACTCATTTTTCTCATAAATGCATAAAATCCGCAGTCGAATCATGACATATAGCATGCGTATTATAATTATACCTAAGCAGTATTTAATACAGAAAATAGATAGGAACAACACACATGGCACAAAGACCGAGAACACAAGAATTGTATAATAAGGTTCCACGTTCAAAAGCATAGAAGGTAGGTAAAAAGTCGTCCCCGTATTCATACGTATACGCGTACGTTAAAAGAAGAGGATAAAAGAGCTTACACGAACGCGAATAATAGAAATAAATATTATAAGGAACGAAGAAGAACAAGGGATCAAGAGGAATTTCATAGAAACTGCATTAAAAGGCTGCAGAGGAGGTAACAACGTATTGCGTCCGCGAAAGCAAACAGAATTATACAGGAGAGAAGCAGGGCTTCTCGTAAATAAAAGAAAAGCTGCCGAGGAGTCGCAGTGAGAAATATTTGCGAGGAGCATGGCAGCTCGAACGCAAAATTGCGCGTGTCGGCGAGACGAATGGCGGAGCGGGTGGATTTCTGCTCGGCGGTAACGAAACCAGCAAAAAAAAAACAGCGGCGTAAGAAGAACGAGCAACAATATTATTACACTCGGTTGAGAGCGCGAACGACTCACCAGCCCTCGTCGAGACGTAACAATCGTCTTCCCGGTGCGCGGCGGCTTCACTAAAACGAGCAAGGCCGACAATGAGACCACTACCCGTTAACAGCCGAGCGACCCTGCCGACCCTGAACAGCCTTCGGGGTTTATTTGCGTCGTAATCGACGATAACGACGGAGAACCCCCCCGGTTCTGTGGTGCCTCGACTTGGCCGAGCGACTCGGGGGATGAAGACTAGCCGGAAGGTTGGCCAGAATCGAATCGGAACGGAAGCACGAGCAACTAACAACCCCCGTTCAGGGGGTGGAACCCCGTCGGACGACCAGAGACGGGGAAGATTGAAATTTCGTATTGATTAGCGTTTCGTTTTCGGGCGAATTTTCGTCGGCAGTGTGAGGGGGTCGACAGCCGGACGACCTTCGTTTTCTATCCGGCCGGATGGGAGCCGAGTTCTTGAAATATTTGCGATTCCGTATCGCGCGGCAATGGCGAACCGCACCCCCCCTCTCTCCATCCCTGATTACCTTCGGGATTTGACCGGTTTGTGTTCAGACGTCGTCCCTGAAGATTCGAGGAAACGCATTAGAGCCCTTCAATTCTTTTAACCGTTTCAAGTTGCATCATAAATACGTAAAATCTGCACTCGATTTATTAGAGAACGTAGTATCAAGAATTTAACCTCCAACGGTCCGGAAGTATTTCAAATGTACTTCCTACCATATCCAAGCTATTTTTCAACGAAGAGAAACTGTGGATTTTTATATCGAGTACAGGAAGGAAAATATTTATATTTTAGTGAAAATTTATTAACAAATTAAAATATAATATACTCAACTGTGTAAAATAACTCCGGGAACGCTCGCGTTTCCTTGCCAAATCAAACCAAGACTGAATTTGCATGCGAAGAGGATAAAATTGCACGTCGACAAAAACGGCAAAAGATAACGGAACATGAAGTGACTTGGCACAATGCTTAACGCGTTCATTATGTAAATACAACAATAACAGCCATTTTTATAAGGCAATATTTACTAGATATTGTTAATGCTTAGCAGGTTTAGTGTTAACAAAATTGAATGAGATCTTCTGCAGAATGTAATGCAACCTTTAATAGGGCGAAGAAAATTTTTTTATTTCATCTTCTATACATTGACTAATGCAAATTTATATTTATATGAAGATCCGCAGTGTACTCTTTGAATTCTTCATTGAGGATATTATACGAAAACTTGTATTCTAAAAACCAGAACTATAGATACATAATTGTAGACATAATTGTTGAAACATAATTGTAGACATAATTGCAGGAACACAATTGTAGAAACATAATTGTAGAAACATAATTATAGAAACATAATTGTAGACAGTAACTGTATAATTAGAGAAATATAATTGCAGACACATAATTATGGAATGAACACCGAGAACTGGTTTCATTGGTCGCCATATTAATTTTCTGGAAATTGCTACTGACACGGGGCGCTATAGTGAACGAACAGATTGGCGAACATGTCAACAATTTATCGATCGTTTCGACGACTAATTGCAACTATTCCCAGCGACATTGTTATCACCTTGTGTGTCATAATTCGAGCGATTAAGTTCGAGGAGGCTTCTTCGTTCATTTCATAACGCATAACGTTTTATTTCCTTTTCAAGTTCGAAAGAATCACTATAACAGACGAAATGTCAAACGAAAGCTTTCCGGCAGTTGTATCACGTATAAAAATATTTTATGAGATTACCGTTTCATAATGTATAACACGTTACATAAATGCATATTCTTATTTCAATGCTGTGAGCCGAAGAAACTCCGTGTAAAGGTTGAAACGTGTAAAGGAAACTTTTGAGAATGGAACAGTGACGTTTCCTACCTTTACTTTGTGAAAATTAGTTTTTTGTACGGGCGGGTGTGTTGTTCGTCTAAATAACAAAATTTCTTTTCCTTATAAAAACGAACAATATAATACATTTTTATACGTTTAAATTGTACGTGCAAATCTACATTTCATTTAACATGAACCCTTTGAGAATTATTTCTAGTGTGTTTTAGTAAAGAAAATTGGTAATTATTTACATTAGGGGCTTCCTCATCGATTTTGATGACCTTGAAATATGTTGTCAAGGTCATCATTATGAACAACTTTTTCCTATACAAATTACCGCCGCTCAACTTTAGTTTCCGAGATATTCGCAAAAAAGATTTAACATCTCAAAGAGTGATCGGAGTAGGTGTGGGTTAGAATTGAAGTTGGAAAATGAGAAAGAAAACCTTGCATCCAATATTCTACATACGAATAATAAAATATAATACTAATGTACTACAAACTACATTATAAAATACTAATGTAAAGTATACTTACTTCTGAATCTTCTGTACCTCCGTCGAATCCAGAGAGAGCACACAATAATTATTGACTCACGAGAAGAGATCCGAATAATTGAACAACAATCACTAAACAACACACACAACACATTTTATAAAATGTCGACAACGAACGAGAAGATGTCACTCCGACCACGAATAAAATAATACTGCGATTTTAACCGTTCCCCTCCCACGGACGTGTGATACGAAAACAGGGAATTCCGGGAAATAGGGTCGGCGCCCCGCCATAATTTGTTTACCTTGGTTTTGTATCTAGTGTTTATAGACCCTCAGCGTCTAACCTGCCTAGGATAACCTGACCGTACCACCTCCGTGGAAGGGATCATTGTTAAAATCGCAGTATTATTTTGTTCGTGCTCGGAGTGACATCTTCTCGTTCGTTGTCACGATTTTATAAAATGTGTTGTGTGTGTTGTTTAGTGATTGTTGTTCAATTATTCGGACCTATTCTCGTGAGTGAATAATTGTGTGCTGTGGATCAGACGGAGGTACAGAAGATTCAGAAGTAAGTACACTTTACATTAGTATTTTATAATGTAGGATTAGTATTCGTATGTGGAACATTTTATACAAGGTTTTCTATTATATTTTGCAACATATATTAACGATCATTAATGATTTGGTATATAGTATAATTTAATGTGGTTCAAATAAGATACTACTTTAAATCAAATACTTTTATTTTGATAACCAACTAGATCAAATGAAATATTTTTATTTTGTATTTCAAATATTTCCTTACAATGAAAATAAGTTGAGCAAGTAGTTAATATTAAAAATTATAATTTTTAACATGAGAAGCTATAATAGTTAGCAAAGTATTATTTGTAGTTTAATTACGAATATGTAATATGTTGATAAACAGACTACAATATCGTAATAACATTACAGGCAACAAAATATCATAAAAATATAAGTTACTGTCAACTATTTGAAATACTATTTTACACAGTCCTACACACACCTACTCCGATCACTTTTTGAGATGTTGAAACTTTTTTGCGAATATCTCGGAAACTAAAGCTTCGCGGCGGTAACATGTATAGGAAAAAGTTGTTCAGAATGATGACCTTGACAACATATTTCGAGGTCATCAAAATCGGTGAGGAAGCACTAATGTAAATAATTACCAGAAAATTATTTACCGAAGAGGTAATAGAAGAAACAAATGAAGGAAAGAATGTGTTCAATGAAAATGCACGATATTGTTCGTTTAAGTAAGAATACTTGTTATTTACTTTGCTACTTTTTGTTAATAAAGACTTTTCTAGTACATTTTTCCCAATGAAATAAAATTATGCGCTGAAGAAGAAAAAAAAAATCAACCGAAAGATACAGTGTTGCGATTGATAAGTATTTGTATAACATTATCCGAGAAAAATAATTCTTTTACTGCCACAGAGGCGAAGTTCGTCCACAGAAGCTTAAATCGTTCCGAGTGCAGGAAAAATAATTGGAAAATCGATAACGCGACTTTCATCGAAATATTAGGGCTCCCATCGTGTGCCCGTTAATTTTCCTCGAAGTATTACAAATCGCTGGAGAGCTACAAATAACACTGTTCCATTAATTGAATGCCGTCAACCGTTCATCGGCCTCTGTCGCCAGGCTGTAATATAAGGGGGCTGGTATCGCGACGATGCAATCCCTGTAATCTCACAATTTCACGTAGTCGGACAACGATTCCCAACAGCCATTCTCTCTCTCTCTCTCTCTCTCTCTCCTACGATCGATCGACAGTTAATAACTCGAAGAATATTTATCACGGTTTACGATTGCTCGATCGGCTTTCAACGATTTTCTCCCTCGCCTATCTGCAATTCAACTTACGCGGCTTTACTTGAATTCCGCACCGGCTCGAATGTCGAAGCATCGTCGGTAATCCGAGGTGCTGATTCTTTATGATTTAAAACGGTCGTTCGACGAACCGATACACCTCTGTCGATACCTAATTGTTTTTATTTCGTTGGTAACGAGTAAAATACCGTTTTATTACTTTATTACGTTTTGCACTAGGCGCTATTTTCATTCTAGAACTAAATTTTTGTACCGTCTTACAATATTTTAATTGTATTCGTACGAAACTAATCCGATTTCTACATATAATATTTAAACGTTTAGTAATCTGTTAAATATAAATTTTGTAACAAGTATTTTGTAATATTTGTTTATAATTTCTTTGAAATAATGCCACAACAATTTTTAGTGATGCTTCGGAGTCACCACTCGAGTGCTAAGGGTTAAAATTATCGAAAAAATAAACAATGTTTATTTTTCTAAAATTTTCATAAAAATCTCGATTACCTTAACCTAGTACGTTCTATACCTAATATGAAAATTCCTCCGCGTTCTATGTCGGATACTGTAAGAATTTTAATTCTCTCTAATCCTGTCATAATTTGAATTATTTGTCTAAAATATATCATTACGGTTGAAACAAAATGAAGAAATAAAATCGGTCACTTCTAGCCGAGAATCTTTCATGAATATCATTTTTAAGGAACTTATGAAGATTAACATTTCGACTGTCCCAGTGGTCGCACAAAAATGTCGCGGTCTCGTACCGGAGCTCAAAGATTGATTGCCAAAAATTGCCAGTGATTGATGAAAATGAAAAGATCAGTTGCCGTGAACGAATCCCGACGTTTCACTTGCTCGATCCGTTGAAATCTTCGTCGGGCATTTGCCAGTGCGAACGGGCCGTCAGCTTTGATCCAACGTGACCCGCAATAACACGGTAATTTGCAGAACGTTGGAACAAAAGGCCGTAGCTAAGTAATGGAGTAAACGTTTGACTCGATTGGAGTTGTTGAAAGAGCGTACAGCGCTCTGTGTTTAGCCGACTCGTTTTTCCATTCGGACCTGGGAGGACCGGGCCTGTTATTGCGAACGATAAAAACGTTCCGTGAGACACGGTATCGGAGTTAGTTTGCCGGGACGGATCACGCCAAGGCAGGTGTGCGGGCATGGAAAAGCCAAACAGCTCGTTTGCGTCTCTTTGTTCGAGAGAAGCGCGCAATTCTGTTGGCAAAAAATCCTCGGTTCTTGTTGTATGTACTATTGTATTTAAACGAGTTCGTTTGAAACCTAGTAATCCGTTACCTGGTACTGATGATCGACAGAGTCATAAAGCGAGTAGAGAAATGATTTTCAAACCTGTACTCCTGTACACGTTCTAAACACGAAAGTGTTTTCTGAGCAGCTGTGCAAACCCCCCCGTTCAATAGTGTGCGCTCTGTACATACACTTAAACCAGATAGCACGCGACGTCTTAAAGACGTCTGTTTTACGTCCATTTTTGGTCTGAACGTCTTACGTCCTGAAAAAACGTCTTTAAGACGTCGTAAATACGTCTTTTACGAGTCGTCTTTAAGACGTTTCAGTAATTCTAAACTGCTAGAGAAAAGCTTTACAAACTGTAACTGATTATCAAACTGAATATTCCATCAACAAAGAAGTGCACAGAAAAGTAATACATCAAAATAAATAGATAAATAAATAAATAAAGCATAAAATGTTAATGTTCGCGGATATGCTGAAAAACATTCTTTTAATTTATTTTTTTTATTTATAAATAAATAAATAAATAAAATAAATAAATAAAGCATAAAATGTTAATGTTCGCGGATATGCTGAAAAACATTCTTTTAATTTATTTAAGACGTCTTTAAGACGTCTCTGTGCTATCTGGGAAGTAATAGGCGTGACGATTTTGCGTTGCATGTTTCGTTACATCTTTTATGAAATCACCCCCCATCTGTACAACACTTCTCTCTCTCTCTCTCTCTCTCTCTCTCTCTCTCTCTTTCTCTCTCGAACGAGGAGACCCTTCTCGAAAGATTTTTGTACTTTTTGCCCGTCCGTTTACCTGTACCTTTATGTTCACCTTTTTTTTTTCTCTACTCGCTTTATGACTCTGTCGATCATCAGTACCAGGTAACGGATTACTAGGGTTAGGGAATTTTACCTGGGACGATTATCGTCGCGTGACGCATTTCCGTCCCGTATTTCCGTTGCATATTTCGTTACATCTTTTCTCAAATCACCCCCCATCTCTAAAACACTTTCGTGTTAAAAAAAAAAAAAAAAACGAAAACACGACCGAAGGAACAGGTTCGAACCATCGTCGACGAGCTGGAAACGAGTTTTGTCGCGAAAGTACCAAAGAAAGAGGGAGGAAGGGAGAGCGGATCAAGCCCTTCAAGCCCTGCGCCACCCCCGTACAATGCCGCTCAATAGTTAACGTCTTTGACCCCCTCCCGGTCGTTTCCCCGAACTTTCAACCTCTGACCTTTGCCGGAAGGGGAACGCTTCCGTTTAATCAGCCGCGTGTCACGCGACCGCGTTCTCGCGAGCCGCAATTTCCAGCGAAGCATTCACCGCCCGAGAGCAAGAACTTCGAGGCTTCTTTCAGCCTCCAGCGAAAAACGCGGACACGGACGCCATTGACGCGGTATTAGGTCGCAGACTATGTCTTCGGACTTCTGCGACACGTTTTTACTTCGAACGGGAATCTCTCTCCTCGACCGTACGAGTCTCATCGGGTTCGTCTGTCAGCGCGTTCGCATTTGTTTCATCGCTCGTTGGTAAAATGTTTTGTTTGTATTTTTAACCCTTAGCACTCGAAAGTCGACTGTAAGGCGCCTCTAAAAATTCCTATATCATTATTCAAAATATTTTTTAATATAATTAAACTTGTTTGTATTTAATAAATCACTAAACATTTCAGTACTGTACGAGTAAATTGCACCATTTTCGTATATATAGCATGAAAAAATATGTATAGAAGAGAAATATTCCAGGTCGGGAGAAATTTTTCGTTTTAGAGTTAAAATGGCTTCGAGTGCAAAGGGTTAATAAATACTGGAAAGGATATAGGAATGTTGTAGCACTCTAAGTCGCTCGTGGTCTACATTTTCATCAATATTCAAAACATACTTTTAACACTTACGGAAAAATGACGGGTTCTAATATTTTTAAGTTACAACTATTAAGATTCTAAAGATACATCCATGAGTAATTATTAAAGAAATTTATTTCTTTGGGTATATGTTACTGAAAAAAAATGCCTAAAAATTTAGGCGGCACATTCTTGTTATTTTTATAAAGTGAAGTAAACTAGTCACTTTTAGTGCTGTGTAAAGTGTTAATAAATATTATAAATTATATATTTATATTTATTTATTTTTGTGTATTACTTTCTGTGCACTTCTTTATTGAGGGAATATTCCACTTTCCCTTCGGAAAAACCTTAAATTATTAATAAATATTATAAATGCTCGTATATAAATGCTATTATAAGTGCTCTTGTTATTTTTATAAAGTAATGTAAAATAGTCACTTTTAGTGCCCTGTATAGTGTTAATAAATATCATAAATTATAAATTTAATAAAACATGAATATTATAAATATTGTAGGGATTATTATTATATTTTTCCTCATAAATAAGAAAACCTAAGTGCCTCTGATACTTGTGGATAAAACTAAACCAAAATAAAATTGCCTTCTCAGAAATGGTTATTATTTGTTTCAATGTCTCCATTACATGTCGATGAACTTAATAATGACGAATACGTGTAAACGTTATCATTTATATGCTTCAATCTAAATATACAAACACACCCAGTCGCCATTGCAGGTGGTGCCGTGTCCATATTTACTTCCTATATAGTTACACCGTCGCTGTAAAGTTTTCTCGCTGCCTTTATTATTATTAAAAAATATTCTTGGATACTTTCCCTCGGTGTGAGTGTTTTATCAAGTTTTTCATCCATGAAATACTTATTTATAATCGCGCACATATTTTTGTGTTACATACATCATTTGCGAAAAATTGCAAGGACATATTTAATGAAAATACGAATTATGTTGAATACATTATACAAAAATATGCTTGCAACTCGAGCGACTGCAAAACAACTGTAGAACTACCAAGCACTAAATACATATCACTTTATAATGTTAGCAAGCTCTGAATTTGTTCAGATTATAATATATGTGTTTGAATAAAGAAAAATATTTTTACAATGTCAATTATTGTAAGAAAAAAAATTTTAAAGCTGGTCATTTTGATTTGTCAGGCAGTTTTAATATTAACCCCTTGTCTTGTAATTACAAGTCTACCAGATGCGAATGATATTTTGTTTCTTTCAAATGAAAAAGCAATTTTATTCTTCTGTTATCGGTACTGAAGCGGTAAAGTAAGTGTAGCAGTACAAAAAGTATGGGCTCCCCTTTTCTACGAGAAAATTGAGGACGTGGAAGATCTAATAACTGTGGCTGTGAAGAAAATAATAGGAGATAAATCCCAGTGTTTCAAGTAATGGGGGCCAACGAGGGCAACGGAGGAATTCCTCCAATCTTTTTCCGCTGACGATCGCACATCGCATTTATCCCACACCTTAACCAGCGCCGTCGAGAGAAACTTCGAGACCGAAGCTCGGTCTTCCGGAACTTTTATTTTGAACAGCCATTCGAAAACGCTCGCCGCCCGGTCAACCCGTTTCACCTCATTGTCGAGGATTTGCTCCTTGCAACGCGGGATAAAGCCGCGGTGAACGTCGTCGAAATTGCCTTCGTTAAGAACGGCGACACGCGTTTCGCGTTTTAATGGGCGCTGTCGGGAAAGACTCGGTTAGAGTAATTAATTCCGGAGCGCGGAAAACGATACGCGGTCGCGCATTCTACCGCCCCCCCCCCTCTCTCTCTCTCACTCTCTCTCTCCAATTTATTAACGCGAAGCTTAGAGTTCAGATTTCCGACGAGAGTCTTGCGATTTAGCAAGACCGATTGTTCCTGACTAATTGTTCGCCAGGCGTAAATATTTCATTGTTCGAAGTATTTGACTTTTTCCCTTTCAACGCGAGCTCATCTAACGAGCGCTTGGATATTTAACGATCGCGAATGCATGTTTTAACTTCTGCGCTTACGATGTCGTTTACTTCATTGTTGATCGGAAGTGGTGAGTGGGACCATTAATCTTGAACTTTTATGCAACTTGGTGCATTTATTTTCATGGATAAACGGATCTTTGTGCAAAATGAAAATCGTTTGCGAGACTAGAATTGATTTCTCTCTATTCTGGTTTTACCATGTTCTAAGAATCCTATTGATACCCTTCAATTGTTGTAATCTCGTTTTACTGTTTGAAATTGTGCTCTCCCATTGTTGCCATAAACGCGTCCGCAGTCTAGCGATAAACAGCCGCTTTGGGCGGAGGAAATAAGCCGAAACGGGCCAAGGAACAGTTTGATAAGGACGAATGTGTTGCTTTTATTGTTCGTAATAGCAGCGCTGATTATCTCTCCCGGAGCGACATTTCATGGCGAGTGTGTTCGCAAGATTTTTTGGAGTTGGCAGCGGCTTCCGACTTTTTTTCCCTTTCGATTGATCCGATAGGGCGCGGTGTCTTGCCAAAAACAGGCTTTATGAAACTAGTTTGTATTCCGAGAACGTTAATACGTCAGTATATACCGGTTTATGCGCTCTAAAAACTTACATAACACTCGAGAACCGTGTTTTTCCGAAGCTACAGAACCTTCCGCATCGATTTGTGTTCCCTCCTAAATCAAAAACAAATTAACTGCTCCTTCGTGACCTCGCCAAAGAACCTTCCACAAAACTCTAACCTAAAACCATTTAAGATCGACATAAATTCACGACGTACTCTAGACCATAGCAATTCAGAAACTCGTTACTAGATCTTTATGCGAAATAAAAATGTTCCGCATGCATTGCGGAAAGCGGGAATGGAATAAAAGATTGATTTCATCAATTAGTAACTGTACGTTCAAAACAACATACATTAATTCGTAATATAAATGAAAATTTGCTATATTTATTACAAGTTACAGGGGCTGTTTATTTTTTCTCTTCAGCATTTTAACCCTCTGCACTCGGCGCTATTTTCATTCTAAACTAAACTTTTCTCATTCTAACTAAATTTTTCTTCCGTCTTAGAATATTTTCATTTTATTCATACGAAACTGATCCGATTTCCACATATAATATTTAAATGTTTCGTAATCTATTGAATACAAATTTTGTAATGGAACAAATATTTTGTAATATTTTTGTAATTTCTTTGAAATAGTGCCACAACGATTTCTAGTGGTGCTTCAGAGTCACCACTCGAGTGCTAAGGGTTAATAAGTACAACAGTATTTTTGAATTGTCAAAATATTTTCACTGTTTTCAATTCAATCAACTAATTTTGTCGACGAGTGCACAATACCCGCAATCTACTCGTTACGAGCCCAACGAAAAAGCATTTTTCAAATAAACATTAACCGATAGCGCAATTTATCCCCATCAGCGAACAAACAGTAATCCACTCGACAAATCTAATTTTCGTAATTCATCGTACAGAGCAAGCGCGCACGCAACCAACGGAAAGTCTGCTCGAACTCTCCCACGGAGATCTGCGAGAGATTTATTATTGCAGTCTTCCGGCGTCTGTTTCTTTCGCTTCTAATTACCCTAACGAATCCTGGATTGCGCCGGGGTAGCAATCCGAAGAGAGGACTCGCTCAAGGTTGCTCGAAGGAACGCGATTGATACGCCGGTCTCGCGTCGCAGATTGCCGGCAGTCAGTCGAGCTGTTTTCTGGAGACGCTCCCGGCGGTGAAAAACTTTGTTCCCCCGGCGGGGTTCATCAAACTAGCCGGAATTATCTTTTAAGCGGCTCATCACTGTCCGCCTGGCTGCCGCGCCGGTTCTGCTCCACCTCTTGGCAGGAGAAGCGCGCGTATTTGGTCAGACGTCTAGACACTTCTATCCGTACCGAGGGGCGGGACCATGCTCGGCCTCCAAGGACGGCCGAAGGGAATTTCTTATCTGCTAGCCCCGAGCCTGCATCGCAAACTGCGAATCGACGCACGTACGGGCACGCTCCACCCTCCCATAACACGGTATTCCGAGAACACTACGATATAACGCGGTGCAACAAATCCGACTGCCCTACAATCAGAGTTGGGCAAATTTTATTTCGAATAACGAATAAGGAATAACGAATAAAGTCCCTGGATTTATTCGAGAATAACGAATAAGGATATCATTCGCCGAGAATTATTCGTAGCTTGCGAATAACGAATAAATCGTTATTCGTTATTCTCGAATAAATCCCGGGACTTTCATTCGTTATTCGTTATTCTAAATGACGAGAATAAATGCTGCGAATAAGCGCAGCCTTTATGGTTACGGGTAGGAACCCGACACCCGACGCCAACACTCGAGTGACTCGAGGCCGAGGGTCGAAACCGAGGATCTCGGTTGACGATTGATGACATATACAATAGATAACTAACAGTGACCGATCCTAGGTTCGGGACTTGGACCTTCGTTATCTTTACACACACATTTGTTGCCACGATTCTTCGCTACACTCTCTAGTCTGCACTCACACATTTATTCATACAGCGTGCGTGCCGCTTGCGATGTCGATGACGCGATGTCATTCGACACCATTATTCGCTGGGCTATTCGAATCAATTTTTATTCGCTGGGCTTTTCCGAATAAATTTTTATTTGCTGGGCTTTTCCGAATAAATTTTTATTCGCTGGGTTATTCGAATAAAAATTCATTCGAATCAAAATTTATTCGCAATTTTTATTCGCTGGTTATTCGAATGAAATTTCATTCGAATAACGCCCAACTCTGCCTACAATATGATATCGTACACCACAATTGAAGCACGAGTTATATTATATTGTATTGTGCTATATTATCTTTATTATACAGGGTGCGGCCGAATAACATGTACAAGCGGACACGAGGTGGTTCCTTATGAAAAAATAAGAACAAAGTATGGAATAAAATTTTTTCATTTAAGGCTTAGTTTTGGAGAAAATCGAGTTTGAAGATCTGTCAGGTTTGGGTGCTTTAGTATATGCAGGAAGTAGATTTGGTTGGTCATGATCAGACGCGTCAGACAATTCCTATTGAATAGCATGCGTATTCGCTGCATTTCAAACTTGATTTTCTCGAAAACTAAGTCTTAAATGAAAAAATTTTATTCCATATTTTATTCTTATTTTTTCATAAGGAACCACCTCGTGTCTTCTGTACATGTTATTTGGCCGCCTCCTATATATACAGGGTGAGTCACCAAACATTACCACCTCAAATATCTTTGTTGTTTCTAAAGATACGTAAAATATGGTAAGGACAAAGTTGAATGGTACAATGGGGCTGACACGATGCAAAAAAAAAAATTTTGTTTTTATGTCATTTTTTTGGAGATATCAAGGTTACCAAGACTTTTTTAAATGGAACCACCCTTTTTTAAACACCTACAATGATAGTCCCTTTCATTAGGAATTTAGTGACTATAATTAGTCCAAGGTGATTCAAGGTCAAGGACAGAAAAAACGTATAAAACTAAAATATGGAAGCAAAATACGTTTATCACGGTTGAGACGTTTATCGTAGTTGAAGTAAACATACTAAGGTCCTTCAATGTTATTCAGCATTCTTATTTACTATCAGTATGTTTCCAAACGCGATTCCGCTATGTTATATTCGATGACTGAAAAGTGTGATATGATCACGATTTTCTGTGAATGTAGAAAAAATGCAGTGCAGGCCCGACTACTTTATGAAGAAAGGTACCCCGAGCGAAACACTCCTTCTAGACGTACTTTCACTAATACGTACAGGTTGTTTCGAAGTACTGGAAGTGTACATGCAAGACGGTACAAACGGAAGAATCCCACGACTAATGAAGACAATGCTTCAAAATCATTCATTTTTTTCTAATGTCTTGTTTACGGACGAAGCAACATTTACTAATCATGGCTCAATTAATCTACGGAACGCCCATTATTGGTCTGTGGATAATCCGCACTGGCTGCGAGAAATTGATCATCAAAGACAATGGAGCGTAAACGTGTGGTGTGGTATTTTGAACGACAAAGTAATTGGACCATATTTCGTTAACGGAATGATGACGGGACAGAAATACGCTCAATTTTTGCAAGAAGATCTGCCAATTTTGTTAGAAGATGTCCCTTTACAAAATCGCTACGATATGTGGTACCAACATGACGGTTGTCCTGCTCATTATGCACGAGTAGCAAGAGAAACGTTGGATTCTCGATATCCAAACCGATGGATTGGACGAGGCGGAACAGTTTCATGGCCAGCACGTTCGCCTGATTTAAATCCACTGGATTTCTTTTTATGGGGTCTGCTAAAAGAGACCGTGTACACGGATGTTCCAACAACAGTTGAAGATATGCGTCAGCGTATCATCACAGCATGTACGAATATCACATCGGATACACTTATCAGAGTTCAACATTCCTTCAGAGCTCGTTTACAACAATGTATCGACGCAAACGGCCATCATTTCGAACATTTATAAAATACAGGTATTCTGCTTCCATATTTTAGTTTTATACGTTTTTTCTGTCCTTGACCTTGAATGACCTTGGACTAATTATAGTCACTGAATTCCTAATGAAAGGGACTATCATTGTAGGTGTTTAAAAAAGGGTGGTTCCATTTAAAAAAGTCAAGGTGACCTTGATATCTCCAAAAAAATAACATAAAAACAAAATTTTTTTTTTTGCATCGTGTCAGCCCCATTGTACCATTCAACTTTGTCCTTACCATATTTTACGTATCTTTAGAAACAACAAAGATATTTGAGGTGGTAACGTTTGGTGACTCACCCTGTATATATAAGAATTACGTGTCACGATGTGTGTCCGCAATAAACTCCTAAACTACTGAACCGATTTCAATGAAAGGCACAATGTGTTCAGTTTGGTCCAACTTGAGATATAGGATAGTTTTTATCTCAATTTATAGTCGCAATATTTTTCTATTGCAAATTATTATAATTTTCTGTATGTTCCATAAGTTTATAACAGATGGCGGTGTATAAAACGTTAAACGTCAGTGTATAATTTAAATTTAGGTTTATAAATTTTTTAATCTTTATATATATATAAAAATTACGTGTCACGATGTGTGTTCGCGCTGTGTTAATAGTTCAAACGTCAGTGTATAATTTAAAATTAGGTTTATACATTTTTTAAATTCAAATATTTTTTTAAATATTGACGATCTACATAACAATTTGATTATAAAAGGTTACAAGACTCTGCAATAAAATTAAATAATAAAATACATGCAAGTATTACTTCCTTGCTTCTTATTTTATTATTCAAATTTTATTATAACAGTTTAAATTATTATTTTAAGTAAAATGCCGCCAACAAAAAATCTAACCTCCACAATGCGCGGAGCAGAGAGGCAAGACGCAAACATGTTGAAAGAGGTCTTCAGTCAGAAGAACAAATAACAACAAGAAACACAGCTAAAAGAATAAGGATAGCAGAGAGTCAGTAGATATTGGAGTGCGTCATATGAACGGTGTAGATCCGAAATCGTACTGACAGTAAGAACTTTGTTAATTACTCATTTATTACTAACTATACTTTATCAATCGCTTCAAAATTTTGACCTAAGGTTCAAATCTCAATCCCGTGGGTTTTTACATCGGCTACAATGTTTTCGCACGCCCTGTATAGCTACTGTACTTATTGTCAACGAGAACGTTATATAAATTTTAAAAACTAATTTAAGATAGGTACCCACGTGACATAACGGATTAATCATATGAAAACTGAAAGATTCAATCGAACGTTTTTCATTAACACTAAACCTACCACGGTCAAAATAACCGGTTCTCTATTAACAATTATTGAAATTACAAAAACGTTTTCATAGGAAATTACTGAAATGACTTCTTTCTTTAAGCACACATTATAATAAAAATCTTATAAAATTTAATTAAATTCAATCTTCTCCCTCTTATAAGATGTTTCACTTTGATATGTTTTGTGCTTGGTAGATTTAGTATTAAACATTAAACATATTGAATGGAAGTGCCCGAGTAAGCTTTGGTATTCAAACATTTTAGACATTCCGAGTGATTTGGCGATGTTTCAGAAACAACAGTAAATAACGTTAAAGGAATTATAATAAACAGATACTCGGTTGTCAACGTATTAATTAAGCGCAATAAAAAGAACAACGAGCCCGGATAAAATGAAAACAATTCCGAAAATCCCTGCCAAAATGGATCGATGCCAGCCGCCATGTATACAGTCGTCGAAAGCGTGCCGGTCGGATATTTTTTAACGTTATTTTGTCGCTTTTGTTTGGCGGAAAAGCGGAAAGCATCGCGTCTGGTCGTCGATTTATTTGGAAATGGCGCTCGAGCCTGACCGACAACACTGTTTCGCAGCAACGGCTGCGAGTAAACTGTCGTTCAACAAATTACCGTGACGCGAATGCGACGGTGTACATTGACGCCGTTGGCGCATTACGGGAAATCCTCACATTTCTGTTTCCACGACTATATTCGCACGGTGCGTGAATAAATTATCCTGTGTGTAACACGCTCGAGAGAGACCGTAGCGAGATTGAAATCACATGTTTAATAATAATGTTGCGGAACGGCGAACGTACCTCCGGTATCCGCCTGTGAATATATTAATTTCGATAATCGCCAGCGTTTTTATCCGTGCAGACGAGACAATGGGGACTGTGTATTGGAGAAGGATCGATCGAGCAATTTGAGGAAGTGATAACCGATTCGAACGAATAAATTACAAATCGATGCGAACTGTAATTATTAGACATTTTTATGCGAAATAAAAATGTTCAAACGCGATCGTAAGAAATAGAAATTGGACAAAAATGCATTTAATTCCTTCAGTTTTAATTTTCGCTCATCCATTTTTGCCAAGATTGCATAAAATCCGCAGTCCATTAACTAAATATGTTTAAATGTGTTCAACTTGGTTTTACCCTGAAGCTCTCAGAAATTAAAGATTTTGTTTCGAGAAAACAGTACATATTACAAATGGCTGCGTATGTATATAATTGTATTTGTTTTGTTCATTTATGCAAGACTAAAAGTATTCTAGTGTTTTGAAAACGTCTTGGTGTCATCTTCAATAATCAAAATATAGATCCCCACTGTGAATTTCAATTGTGATCTTTACAGAGCTTTTCAAGGTTACTGCAATGTCGAACAAATACACCCATCACGTAGTCTCCTCAATATCCTACAACTTTCGTCCGAAACGTTTGTTCGTATCGCGTGTAATTTACGAGTAATGGAATTGTATGTAAAAACCAAGGGGTTTTTCAAGTTGCGCAGTGGTCTAACAGTCGAGAGGTGATTTTTCAGCGAGAGCCGTGGCTCGTATCGTCCGTTGCTCGTTACGTATAAGTAATTACGAGATTATCTGAGCGGCGATAAAAGGAACGCGGCCGTTCAAGCTCACAATCCCGTGTTATCGTCTTACTCATCGCGGTTAGCCTGAAAAAGGACCCCCACCCGGTGCGTCTACACGCGGCCGGCGTGTCGTTATCACTATCAATAGCCTCGATACGCTCTCACGGGGGTGTCGAGGCGGTTTGAGGGGGTGTAGGAACGCTGAGCCGAGAGAGGGGGAGAGAGAGAGAGAGAGAGGGAGAGAGGGGTACGTAGGCGATGTGTGCAAGCGCGTTGCAATAAACCACGCTTTATCGCCTTACGGTTGAAACTTCTCGAGCACGCTCGCGTGGTTGTTGAACCACACACAGGTTCATTGGCTTCGGACCGCGGCTAGAAAATAGCGTGGACACGTGCCACAAGCACGACACCTTCCGCTTAACATGCGCTTTGCAAATCATCTCGCTTAATTTTTTTCCGATCCGCCGTTTTCCTAACCTTTTCAACTTTTTCGACTTTAACGTCTTCATTCGCTAACAGCCAATTGAATGTTGCTTTGCGCTACACTGTTCCATAAAATTAACCCATAATTAATACAATTAAGCTCAAATTAATACAATTATTTAATGCGTACTCATTGGTACGATTGCGTTTCCTTCTCTTCTATTATCGGGAGTACAGCAATTTCTCTATATATGTCGCCAAGGCCTGGATGATAAACGTCGCAGAATTATACCCACTACCTCGAGAGGTCTCGAAAGCCGAGGAGTGTAAACATAACGCGGGTATGTCTTCTGAACGATACACGCCGCTGGCAAGACCCGTGTTGTTGGCATAAATCGAGAATTCGCTGTAGGTTGATCTTCTTTTGTCTTGAAATTCCGCGAAGCTCGGAATTAACAACTAACAATTTCTTAGCGAGAGACAGAAGTTCAGAATTTTTGTATGCTTAAGAAGCTGAATGTTCATAAGCACAAGAGCAATATTATTACCATTTGCGTCTAGATCGAAGAACATTTTATCTTGGATCTTCGCCACGTGTAAGGCTTGCATGCAGGAATTAAATTTCTTTAAAGAGGTTACTTATAATCCAAGTTTCGCTATTATTAGATCGCGAACAGGGGTTTTTCTCCATTATTTAACGAAGATGAAAATTGCACGGAAAACCCCTGTTCTACGAAGCTCTCCGGGAGGTTAAAAATAAAAGGAAACTCTGAGTTCTTCATCCATGTACGTATCTCTGTTGTAATCTACAAGCTCTCATGCGGTATATCAAGGCCGTGCTTTGGAACAGCTGCCTCTTATCACGTAGAAACCTGCACACCGGTAATTACCAGTCAGATTTATATAAACTCGGTGTCTACGTGCTCCGGGTTTACAAGACAGCGTGCATATCATGTACATAATCTTATCATCTCTTAACGCACGGTTTTAAGTTCCGCGGTGAACTTTATGAAAGTCCGGCCATTACGATCTACCCACCGCCATTTTAATTACGCGTACCCCGCGTTATTCTCCCGTATCACTTTTGTATCAAGTTCTGGCGAATAAACTCCGACAAAATAAGTGTGTCAACAGGCCCGGACATGGGTTTAATATTCTTCTTTGCTCGGGAAAGAACCCTTTATTACGATAACGAGCTTCTGCGCAATTTCTGTTTAACCAGCGGAAACGTTCACTTGCATAAAGGTCCGCAGATAATAAAGCTTCGGTGGTAATTACTTTTACCGTTTTCTCCGATGTCGGGCAGATACGAGGAATTTTTTCAGAGGAAGTTGTCTCGCGTTACGCAGGAGATAAGATACTCATTAAAACTCTTCGACTCTCGAGCGATTGGCATGACAATCGGGATCACTGTATTATTTCAATTTATGTTCCCAACGTTGAGTTTCATTTACCAACTTGACACAGATGTATATATTTGTGCAATTTGTAAATTCATTTAGAAAGTTCTCTTCAGGATTAACCCTTCTGCATTCCTCGGGGTTTCTCTTAAAATTAATTAAAAGCAGTATATTATCCT
This sequence comes from Seladonia tumulorum, assembly GCA_913789895.3. Classification (NCBI taxonomy): domain Eukaryota; kingdom Metazoa; phylum Arthropoda; class Insecta; order Hymenoptera; family Halictidae; genus Seladonia; species Seladonia tumulorum. The sequence continues at coordinate 6,572,417 of OU565276.1, forward strand.
TGTAGTATTATTATGATTTTTCAGGTTTTCGTCTCGTTCCTTCTAGTCGAGTTTTCAAAAGTCCCCTTCGTTAAACGCGGTTTTCTATTTTAGAGAAATGTTATTAATGATATTTTGCTGTCCCACGTTCCGCGAATGCAAAACATGGTCTAAAACTCGAAGTTTAGTGACATTTTGCCAGAAATCAACAAAGGTATTGTGTATTTTGAGCTGCTCCCAAGGAACCGAACCATCAATTCAGATGTTTATTGTCGACAACTAACAAAACTGGACATAGCAATCAAAGAAAAACGGCCAGAATTGGCAAGTCGCAAAGGAATCGTGTTCCACCATGATAACGCTAGGCCACACACATATTTGGTAACACGTAAAAAGTTATTGGAGCTTGGTTGCGAAGTTATGTCACATCCACCACATAGCCCTGACATTGCACCATCAGGTTGTCATTTATTCCGAAGTTTACAAAACTCTTTGAATGGTAAAACATTCACTAATGATGATGATCTAAAATCGCACTTGGATCAGTTTTTCACCGAAAAGGATTACAAGTTTTATGAACGCGGAATTATGAAGCTACCAGAGAGATGACAAAAGATCATAGAACAAAATGCAAAATATTTTATTCATTAAAGTTCATTGCTTTAACGCTTTGACTGCTAAACTAGAAACCTCAAGAATTCCATTAAAAATCAAAGTAAGTTATTTAAGGAAATAAGAATTGAAAAAAATTAAATATATGATATTGAGTAGACCTCCAACTTTCTTGCATTTTATACACCCTAATCAAATTTGGTACGATAACCCCTTGCACTACTATTTATTTTGTGATTTTAATTATTACAAATTCTTCATCGTTCAGAATTTCAAAGAAAAAAGAGATAGCTTATATTTATTGTATGCCTATGTGTTCTCCAAAAGATGCATATCAACTACAACAAAATAGAATTTTATTTTGGTTTAAAGGAAATTAATAATATACATATTTATTAGACTCTGTTCAGAATCTTCATCACGAGTCTGACTCGATATTGTAGGGCAAGGGGTTAATATATTAACGTAAAAATACATTTTAAAACCTGGACAAATAATTCCGTCACCCACATATGGGTGACATGGCAGTCAACGTGTTAATCAAAAAATTGGATTTTATTTCACCTATAAATACCGAAATTACTTTCTCGCCAACCTAATAGTTTAGGAGTTGTACCAAAAATCTCACTAGATTTCGCGTTTTAGACCACCGTGCGGCGTCAGTGAAACCGGAAAACCGGTAACGCAAGCAATTCCGCAGTTCCCAGACAGATCGGAGGACTGAAATATCCGTTTCACGTTGCAGCTGACAGGTCGGGGTGCACGCGTCGCACGCGTCGCGCGTTGCATACGTGCGGAATCGCCGGTGCCGAGCCAAGCATCCGCGGCACTCGGCGCCTAATCAACGGGAGTTGAAGTAGCCAAGAATTTGTCACGTGCAAACGAGCCTCGGGCCTCTCTGGCACCGGTCGCACACCGACAACGACGCCGGCCCGTCTTGGATTATTCATGGGATCCCATCGCGATCGGGGACCCCGGATTGCTGGTCGATTGAAATTGAACAATGCTGGAGAGAGAGGGGGGGGATGAGAGGAACAAGGACACCGTGCACGTGCACACGCGAGCCGGTTCACTGACCACGGCTCGATCGAACTGGAAAATGACCGTGCCCGGTCAGACTACGTGCTAAGGTTTCAATTCGGATAAGAGGTCGCGACCCGCCCGCACTCCCCCGCGACCCGAGACGCGGATTTATACGACGCCGTGAATGAGAATCCGCGTTAGGTGTTGTCACCGGGGAGAAAGCCAGACAAAATTCCGTTGCTCGAACATTATAGGCGATACGAACAAACGTTTCGGGTGAGAGTTGTATACAGGGTTGTGATAACTCGTACCAGCGTTTTTTTTTTTTCGTAAAAGGTAAACACTAGAAAGAGTTGTAGTATATTTTACTAGCAATATGATAGCGTATCTCAACTTTTTGTATTTTTAATATTTTTCTAGACACAAAGGTGACCTTCATTTTTTTTTTTAATGGAGTGCGATATATTTGTTTGCGTCTGGTTCCAACCGTCTAGTATACTATGGTCCACAGAGTCATACAAGGGCAGAAATAAGAGAAAAAGATTTAACATTTCGTAGTATTGTATTTACTAGTATGTTGTAGTGATTACACTACATCTAGTGTTCAATGTGACTTGCTGTGTGAATGTTTATGTTTTGAAAGGACAAGCTGTTCCCTTAGTTTCAGTACAGTTGTGCGAAACAACCAGCCGAACCATACCAGAAAAATTGTTGAATTCCTCTTAACATTTCAATTGTTGAAAGGTATTTAATCCTTTAATTCTACCACGCGTTGCTCGTCCTTTTAGAATTGATTATAGAAGCTTACTTATCACGAAACAAATAATTATTAATAACAGTGCTTGTAAGCACATTGGATTAGCGTGACAAAGAAACTGACAATTAGCGTAAAGTAGAATTGGCCGATCCCGGGTCAGACGGCGCTTCGTTATTTAATATAAAGCTGCGTCCACCAGTTAATAATTTGTAATTCCCCCATTTCCATTCCTCCCACTGTCTCTCGTTTGACAAGCAGTAAAAATAATACAAATAATATATTAATTCTGTTTTATGCAACGTCCGAAGTACGTTCGATATTCCCTCCCTCCGTCTATTACCATATCGTGCACGTCAAACCGAAACTGTAATCGTTTCGTGATTAATAATTCGCAAACTTAATCACACCGGACGGTTAGTATGCCATTTCATTACTTCCGTTATTCACGAGTAACGATTATTCGGTGCTCGGGCGGCAACAAGGTTTTAACAAGAGTTACATCACGGTTTCGGTCGACGATGCTTCTAAGTGCTCAAAGAATTAACAGGCAGGATATAATGACCGGGATCGAAGTAGAAAATGACGGTGCCGTGTCAGACCAGACACATTACACTTTCCGCTAGCTTTCCGGCCATCATACTTATCAATCTTTCCCGCCGACATCCCTCGTTTCTTGCCGGATTCTATTAGTAATCTATCCCAACGGTCTGGAGGTTCGAGTCTGGAAGACTGAATAATTAATTCAATCTTACGCGGCGATCGGGCACTCTTCGAAACCAACACTTCGCAGTTATATTCTACATAGATTCTACGCGGGACTTATCGCTCACGCAAGACGCGGGACACATTAATTACATTCCGGCCGTCTTACGAAATTTGCAATCTACCCCGAACCCGATCTCGACGCGAATATTCATGAGGCTAGACGCGTTACGGTTGACGCGGACAAATCTAAACAGAAAATCAGACGTCGGGATCGATCACGTTGCCCCACTGTCGTCTTGATCGACACGATTTCCTTGTTAGTCGGCTCGTTAACCTGTTGGCTTGGCTAATTCACAGAGAAACCATTTTCTTATTACGTTACGCAAATACGGTAATTCTCGTGATTTTTGTAGGCAATGCTAACTAGCATCTCGACTCTATACTGAAATTATGAAATGCTAGAGAGCTGTGCAGAATAATTTAACACCGTGAGCAGTACCTATTTCAGATTGCCAAACGGACAGAAATATAAAGAATATGAAACTGCTGTGCCAATTTAATAAAAAATAGATTATCCTCGACGGGAAATATAACTTTTAACAAGTTCAGCATTTTCTCGCTGCCCACCTTCCTCGTTAAAATGTTTTACCAGACGCGACGTACGTGAAACATTAAAGTGTAATTTAAACGGTAAAGTGTACAAAGTCACATGTTGATATTTCCAATTATTATTTGTTCCGCGAAACGAAGAAAAGGCGGCTATCGAAGGATAAAATTGCTCGCCGGAAGGCGTCGACTGCGAGCGTTCATAAAAGTTCAACGAATTGAGACATCAACAGGAGAGTGTCGGCGATCCGGTGGATGCAAATAGTTCAGGGATCGATGTCCCTTTTTAACTTTCCAGCGCCGGTCACCGTCGGCCGCCGGGTCAGTCGATATTAAATCGCAAACATGAATTGCAGTCGCGCCGACGACGACGACGACTCGGGTCGGGTCGGGTCGGGTAGGGTCGGTTATAACCTACTATCCCGATCACCTTATTCGTCGAATATTAAAGTCGATCCGGTGGTAGGTTCTCAACGGGGTGATCAATCGCGGCCGATTCCAGCCGGATGGTCGTATAATTAATTTCAAAGTCACCGGGCACGACGCCCCGGCTGTTATAATTCGATGAAGCGAGTTTTCCATTCCGCTCGGTCGATTTCGCGCCAGAAAATACGCTCGCCGAGAATTATTAAGGTTAGCCGAGGTGTCGGTCCCGCGAGAACGCTCGATCTGTCCGCTCGAAAGTTGCTCCACATTCGGTGACCTTTTCCAGGGACGGTCGGCGAAATGTCAGGGTGCCGCCGCGGTGAACCACGGGGAAAAATGTGGTCCACTGTGGCACCCAACACCGATCCCATCTAATAACGAATAGCACTCATTAAAACTGCTCCGAAATGTATTGGCGCGCTACTCCGATTTTCGGAAAAATTCATCCGTCTCCAATAATTTCGTAAAACCCGCACTCATTTTGAATCTTGCGGTCTCTGCTCTCGCAGTCCATCGTTCGTTCTCTTCTAAAATTTATAAATTGAATTATTTGCATGTAAAACACCTCCTTGGATAATCGAGATTCTACCGAATTACGCAATTAAATACGCTCCGAATTGCGTCACGTTGGGTCTCATTTTAATCGGGAAAAAGGCACGAGCATGTTCGTAAAAGTTCCATAAAAAGATTATTAAAAACAAAACGGTTTTAATCATTGTGACATGTTACTTTTCGATCTATTTAACATCGAACAATTTCCTCGAACATTTTATATTTCTCTTAACACGATTTCAGTCGTGGAAGTATTTTCGTTCTAAAAAACGTACTAGAGCGTATAAAAATGTATTCATTTCGGAGCACGAGGCAGTTCTTTCCATAGGCTCTGGACATTCATATTGCAAAAGCCGTGGCAATGCTATCGCCAAGCGAATTGCGAATAAAATTTCAATGCTCCGCGGCAATTCCTCGGTTTATTTCCGTCCCGATAGGCGATTCGACCCGATCGAATCCAGGAAAAGAAATTAACCGTTCGTCCATTGAAATCACGCCGCGAAGCTGACGCGGACCGGCCCGACGGAGATCTATTCATCCCTGGCGAAAATGAGACGCTAATAAAGCATCGCCGGAAAAGAAATAAAGGGACGCGGGGCCCGAGTGGCTCAGAGATAAGCCCGATAATGGATTCTTATGTTCGGCCGAGCGTTCACGGATATTTCCCTGATATTCATTTCGCCATATTGTTGCCGGGCTCTTCGTCGTCGACGACGGAACGGCGTCGCGTCCCATTCCGGGGCAAGAAACTTTCCATTCCTTAATGAGAAAACAGCCGGCATCCGGTTGGACCGCCGGGATGCGCCGGGGGGTTGCATTAAATGCAACTTAACCGGAAAACGAGGGGAAAACGATTCGTCGTCGGAACGTACCTACAATTTCTTCGGGAACGTGGATTCGTTCGAATTGGATGACGAGCGTCGCTCGCCTGGCAGCCTGATGAATGCTTCGGGACACGCTCTTCGACTAATTGCAAATACTTATTGCTAAACGGTGGGATTGTCTCTGTAACGCTTTGTAACATTGACGTCACATGATTTTCCTCCATTTCATCGCTAGTATTCAGCGGCGCAACATTCACCCCTATGCAACGAAAGAATTCCTTCATTACTATTGCATAGCCTACTCCAGTCGTGTATAGTCAACCCTGGTATAACATGTTAGCTCGTTGTGTACCGGAACATTGTGATAAAAATTAGGAGAACACGGAGAATATATTTTCCAAGTCTATTAACCCCTTGCACTACTATTTATTTTGTGATTATAATGATTAGAAATTCTTCATCGTTCACAATTTCATAGAACAAGAAAGATAGTTTATATTTATTGTATGCCTATCTTTTCTCCAAAGGATATATATCAACTATAACAAAGACAATTTTTATTTCGGTTTAAAGAAAATTAATAACATACATATTTATTAGACTCTGTTCAGAATCTTCATCACGAGTCTGACTCGATATTGTAGGGCAAGGGGTTAATACATTCCTTATTCGTGTGATCATTTAATTATAAAATTCTTCTTCCACTAAGTTGGATCACGTTCCTGAGCTACCGTTGCCATTGAATAATATTAATACTTGAACAAACGTGTTAAATCATGCGTTATATCGGAACGTTCAGAGTGCCGTGTTATAAAAGGATTGGGTGTGTTTCTCGGACCTCTTTCACCGCGTTCGTTCCTCAGAAAATTGGGTTACAAGGGGTTAACGGTGTCGGGGTTGACGGCATCGAAAAATGTCGTAGGGTCGCCCCTGCGTCAGTGTTTCCGTCTAAAATTATTCGTTCTACTTTCGCGCAATGATTTTCCGCCGCGGCCCGAGTACGGTGCCGTTTCTACGTACGTACGTAGCGTACGGCTTAATAGACCGATCAGGGCCGGAGATTAAGATAACGTATCGCGGGCAGAAACCGAAGGAAACAGCTTTTCCCAGGGCGCGTTAACCCGTTGTTCCCTCGTTAAATAAAACCGTCGGGTGCCCTCGAAGCGGCAGCCTATTTTCAATCAGCCTCTCCCGTTTGATAATAGTCTCGGGCTCCGTGTTACGGGCGACGTACCGTCACGCAATCATCTGTGCTTAATCTTATCTTCGTCCCTAAACCGGGAAGCCGCGTGGAACACAGGGCGGCACGAGTGCGGAAATGCCCCGTACGGGCGCGCACGCACGCACACACACACACAGGTATTATCTTCCACTCGGCCGGCCGTAAGTAGGAATCACGGGATCGATCATTCTTGCGAAACAGAACGATCGGCGGGGTATCGACAGACCCCGTAACCTTGCGAAATTATTGAACGACAGAGAGACCGTCGTCGGCCGCCCGTTAGGAAAAACGTCGTTCCCTCAACCCGTGGAACCGCCTCGGGCCACGATCGTTTCCGGCCCGTATTTTCCCGTCGTGTAAATCGTGGGGCGTGCAGGAAGAGGGCACACGTTGCATCAGGGATTAAATCAACGCGCCTTCGTTGATGGGAGATGATGGAAAACGAGATGGAAAGGGTCGAAAGCGACGGGTAGCGGGGGAGGGTCGTGTGGGGGAACGACGATAACCGAGTTGTGTAGATTGGAAAGAGGACGAAAAAGCTGGAGTAGTAAAAGCAAGAGGATGCAGGGGACACGAGAGCAGGAGGCAGAGGAGGAGGAGAAGGAGGAGGAGGAAGAGCAACCATAGTGGGGGATCAATTTAGAAGCCGTGACTCACTCGACACGGTGACGTCGTTAGCGCACCCCCTTTCGTCTGCCCCGAACGCCCCTTAAAAAAAAAGAGAGATAGAGAGAGAGAGAAAAGAAAGAGAGAAGAGAAGAATAATCCGGTCACAACTCTCTCTCTAAGCGAGAACTAATCGAGGCCAGTGCACACGGTCCCAGGTATAACGGGGTAGAGGGATGTTCTTGAATCGGCCGGTCGACAAGCCTTGAGTTCTGGCGTTCGTGTGTGCCGCTGTTGCCCCGTCGAGGAGGGCCGAGGAAGCATACAGGCACGCATGAACACACAGACGAGTAGATGCGGAAAGGGCACCGGAGTCGTCTTTGTGCACGAATAACACCGGCGGTCCCTCGTTACGTCGAAAAACTCGACCGGCGCGGCGCGGCACGGTGGCGGCGGCGGCGGAGAGGCCGAGTTTTACCTACGCCCATGTACCTTCACACGCCAGTGACTGCTGTTTACCAGCAGCACGGGGAGGCGAAGAACGAAACACGGTGAGAAGAGGAACAAGGAAAATCGCGGGACACCGAACGGGGGTAGGGGTGTAAACGAGGAAGAGGATGCGAAAAGAGGGAAGTATCCAACGCATCCTCTCCCCCGCGCCCACCGAGCCAGCGTCCCCTCGCCCCAATTACCGTGCCCATCGCGCACCACCTCATCCACGCTCGTAATTTGCATCCGACCTCTATTTCCTTCGTAGACGTCGAATTTACTCTTGTCCCTTCCGAAAGCTCGGAGGGTGATCCGAGAGAAAACGGTAAGAACGCGCACAACTCTTCCCTGCGTGTTCTTTCTCCTCGTTCTGACCTCCAAGAGTGCGCGCAGGGAAAGGACACAGGCACCTGCGAGGGAACGTTCCAGCGTTTGCTCGACGTCGGGACCCACAGGTTACGGCACGGTGCTAACAATGGAAAGGGGAAAAAGAAAACGAAAAGAAGCGGGACTGGAAGCCGCGTATGTATTCCTTGTATGTATACGTGTGTAGAGGTATGTCCTTTTGGTGTACTCACGAGGCACACGATCTACGAGGACCAGGCTCTCGGTTGGGAGATCGTTGTGTCGTCGAGCGACGTGCATCCTCTATCAACGATCCCTCCGTGCCTCGAGTCCTGGCGGTGAGGACCCGGACGGACGGTTCCTCCAGTTGTCACTCCGGCAACACCCACTTTCTCCTCTGGCCTCGTAACCTCGAGGGCTACTTTTCTTTCTCTCCCTCGCTACCGTCGTCGGATGAGGCGCAGCACACTACCCCGACACTACTACCACCACCATCCGCACCACCACGATACGAGGCGATATCTCTCGGACTACCAACGAGCACCACCACGATTGGAAACCACCACCACCACCACCGCCACCACCATCGACACCACTGCCGCTGCCACGAGTAGCAGTTTCGATACTGGCGAGACCCCACGGTCCGTGGCTCGATGGCCGAAGGATTCTCTCCACCCTCTTTCTCTCTCTCTCTCTCTTTCTCTCCCTCTCTCTATCAGTTCCTACCCCCTTTGCTTTTCTGTTCCCCCGGCTATTTAAGCATCGCCACTCGCAGCACGGTCGCGCGTGCTTCGTCACGGGCCACTCCTCGCGCTGACACGACGCGTGTGACCGTCGACGAACCACCCTCTAGAAACGCCAGCTGCACGCGGCGGCGGTCTGCGAGCATGGGACGAGAGATTCCGTAGCTCGCTCTCTATGCGGAACGCCACCGTCGACGCTGGCCTATCTACGCGCCTGTCTGCGCTACCAAGCCTCCACAAGCCCAGCCCTCCTTCCACCCCGCCGCAAATCCTTCTGGCCAGTCACGACAGCAATATATGGGCGATCGTGACACACGCGTGCCCGTGACACGTCCCAGCATGCGCCCTTCTCAGCGCGCCGAGCACCGCACGCGCCCGACTACGGCCTAATTCGACGGACCAGCCAGTGTCGCTGCTCTTCTACACCTGTCTAGGGACTTTCGTCTCTCGTCGTAACCCGAGGAAGCACTGCCGCGCCGGTGCCCGGCAATCTCTACTCTTTGAACGCGAGAATCGATAACAAACTCTTTACATCTACCATGATCAGAACCGCGTTTTCCTTGAGAACTTAGAAGGAGAAGGAAGTTTCCTCGGGCGCAGAGAAAATTCCTTTACTTGCAACTGATAACACGTTATCTGCCGCGTTGGCCACCCGTGACTGGAGTATATTTTCTCAGTTTGATCGTGCTGGGTCGAGAACACCGTAATTGGAACCCTAAAGGAGAACATACAAAGTTCAACGTGATAATTAACCCTTTGCCGCATGATTCCTTTTATAATTGCAATGACTGAAACTCCTTGATTGCTAAGCTGTTACCTACGACTGATCTGAACGCGTGCTAAACGAACGAACCCCGGATGGTGGCTGGCAACTCGTAATTAAACATCGGATGTGGTGGTACTACTTTCTTAAAGAATAGAGATTGTCCTTAAGGGTCAGGCCACGGAGGGGGGAACGCGAGGGTGCGTTGTGAAAAAAGGGCTGTGACCTCTCAGCACTTACTCCGGAACCATAGAAAAGAAACGATCTCATTAGCCTAGAGTAGTTTGCATCAGTTCGCATTACAATCATTACAACATGTGTATGTATAATATACGTAGCTTTCAATGCGAGAAAAAAAATAAAAATAATTCCTTACAAGGAAACGGACATTCTGTAGCCCATAATTTTTGCCAGAAATAAAACAAAAAGATCCAGTTGCGACTGCTATGAAATGGTCGTTCTATCGTAAGAAGCCCCGCAAGTGTTGAGGGTTAGTTGCCTTAATGTGGAGTTCCGCGTTCCTAAGTATAGCACATTTTAAGCACGTTTAGCATAGTCTATTGACTAATATTGCAATTATACACCCATTGAGTTTTACACCATCTACTTATGCCATGCTATTTGAATTGCCCGCCAAGAAGCAAGGATCCCCGCGAATCTAGGGAATTCCGTAACAGTTGTTTCTAACCTACAGAGAAACTGAATCGAGTAAATCTTGTATGAAATATTCTCTTTGCCAGTTACTATTAAGAAGCTATTGAGCGACGTAAAAGTCTATCGTGTTAAGTCGATTTTGTGATTTTACAACCTCGCAGCCACCTCATTGATCATGGACAGCTGGCCCTGGATAAAGTTATTGCGACAATAATTCTTCGTTGGTGATACAGTGGCAATTTGATATTACCTTTCTTTGAATATGCAATACTGTCGCATGACGCATGACATGTCCTTTTTAACGTGTCCCTGTTTTCGAGGGACACAACTGTCGGCGTACATGTGAAAGGCAGCGCATCTACCGCCAGGTAGCACGGTCGGCATCGCAGGATAGTGTCATGGCGCGACAACAATGACAGAAAGTGTGTTCCTCACCGACGAATCCGGTACTAAATTTAATATGTGGGGCGGTTTTCGTTGTAACAAAGGCTTCCTAATAGTGTTCCTGATTCATGTGATCGCCTTTCAATGTTACATATGTGAGTGTTGATCGAAAACCACGTACCTTCCGCGTATATCTTCCATCGAGATCCGAGCGGTTCACGCATGTGAACGCAGTTATGCATGAAACTTGTTATGCTGCGTGCTGCGCCTATTGCGCAAGCCGCCCGGGAATTTCAAACGCATCGTTCTCTTAACCTCGAATTCTTCTTTTCGAACTCTACCACTTCGTTCACTTAGTTCTATTCTTTTTCAGATTATCAGGAACGATTCAGATGGCAGGAGCTGAGAAATAAGATGGAGTCGATAATTATCGAGCAACGGGACGTATACGGATCGATAAACAGTATTATTAAATGGATAGAGGGCCATGGTGTACTTAACGGGAACATTACACCAGAACATTTCAACAGACCAACTATCTACGCCATCACACCTACTTTCACTAGACCCGTGCAAAAAGCCGAGCTCACTAGGTTGCACCAAACCTTTTTACATGTATCTAACTTCCATTGGATCGTCGTAGAAGATACAGAGATGAAGACAAAATTGGTCACCCGGTTCCTAGAGAACAGCGGCTTGATTTATACTCATCTGGCTGCAGCAACACCCCCTTCCTACAAGTTGGGCAGAAATGATCCGAATTGGAAGAAACCGCGGGGCGTCGAGCAACGAAACGCCGCGTTGCACTGGCTTCGGGAAAATCGGAAAGTAACCGACAAGGGGATTGTATTTTTCGCTGACGACGATAATACGTATTCGATCAAGCTCTTCCGCGAGGTAAGAACATTAACCGCGGAATGATCGGTCCAGTCACGGAAGCGTTATGTAACGCGTGTTGCAGATGGAGAAAATTCAAAAAGTCGGTGTATGGCCGGTGGGCTTGGTAGGTGGTCTGATGGTGGAGAAGCCGATATGTGATAACGTTACGAACAAAGTGGTTGGTTTCAACGCGGCCTGGAAGCCGGACCGTCCATTTCCGTTAGACATGGCCGGGTTTGCAATTAATTTACGCCTCCTGTTGGAACACAAAGAGGCAATGTTTTCTTATGATGTTGAGGGAGGATACCAGGAGAGCGAGATCCTGAGACATATCGTTATGAGGGACGAATTGGAACCTCTAGCAGATTGCTGCACAAAGGTATGGTCAAAACAATTGTTTATTTAAAGAAATTATTAACGCCATCTGTGATGAAGCGCTCAACTTGCCAGCTGAGTAACTTCCAAGTTCAACCGTAAGATGGCATTAAGATGCTATTCTCTTCGAACCTGAGCGCCATTTGTTTGAAATATTAAAAATCGATTAATATCTTTCCGTTTAGTTCCTAACAATTCATTTACCTACTTAATAAGTTGCGTTTCTGCACAGTATGTAAGACGACAAAATGGGTTTAAAAAAAAAACAGCGAGATTCTATTGTAACATGTATAAAATATGTTTCTTATATTCATTTGAGCACAATGTCTTACAGAAAATGTGCTTCTCAACAATAAAGCGAGGATTTAATGTTCCTTCAGATGATAGGAGTTGAAACATTCTCCTATGTGTAATGGCACTTTACAATGTTTGCACATGTAGGACGTCTCTTTTCGAATTTTGTTTAAATAACAGACTTTACACCTTCGCCGTATCCGTTTCGAATTTCCCGGGATTTTGATCAGTTGGTGTTGTCTCAAATCGCCCGAAAATCTTTGCAACGAGTCGAAACGGGGGGTTCGCGTCGCAGAAGACGTACCCGATGTAGAGGGGATGATATCGAGGTTAGATTCAAATCGCAACACCGTTTTGTCTTCGATCCAAGCCATTGCAATGCTTTCTAGAAATCCTTTGAACTTGAGCCTACTGTTACGGTTAATACTTTGGTAAACCTTGAAGGCATTGAACAAGCCACAGTTGAATAAGTACAACGCGACCCGTTTTGTCCATTTTCGACTTTTCCTAAAAATTGGGTAACACGCTATGTACCGATCCGCTCGATCCACCCCTTTCATGTGCTGATCGTAATCTATTATGCACTTTGGTTTTTGAATGTGCAAGCCAGTTTTACGGTTTATGATTCCAGTATTTATCACGTCAGAGTTATGTATAGTCGAAATCATGCGTATGTCTTTCTTTTTGTCATTTTTCCACAATTGAATGAGCACATCTCCTTGTCGTTTGAATCGGGTTTCGAACACATTTAATTTACTCTTTCTTAAACTCGAAGGTAGACCTTTATTTGCTCTTATTGTTCCACATACTTTAATTTTCTTTAAAAGTAATTGTTTTGCGATTTCAACGCTGTTGTAATAATTGTCCATGTAGATGTGATACCACATGTTAGAAACATTCAACACTAGTTCTGATATCGTACTCTCTAAACTATTTCTAGTACCAGAATAGATATCAAAATTGCATACATAGCCTGTACTGGATTCGCATAACATCCTAATAAGAATACCATACTTTGTTATTTTAAACGGATTGTACACTTGAAAGTTCTGTCTTCCTCGCCAGGGTATAACGTCCTCCTCTAACAACAATTTTTGCATGGGTTTATAGATTTCGTTAAATTTCTGCTTAAAATGATCTATGATTGTCTGTACTTTAAATAAACGGTCAGCATTGCTGGGCATGTTATCGTTATCAGAAAAATGCAAACAAGACAATATTTGGCGAAATCTATTACGGCTCATAACTTTAGAGAAAATTGGGGTTTCTATGATTGGGTTTGTGGACCAATAATCTATTAGTTTACCCTTCCTTACTAAACCCATTATGATAATTAAACCGAACCATTTCTTTAATTCTGGTACAGTTAGGTCAGTCCACTTCCCTGTGCTTTTTGATGTTGTGTATTTGTGTGAATTTTTTGTATAATATTTATTAGTTTCTGTAACAATTGTATCGAATAGATCATCTGTGAAATATAACTTAGCGACTTGTTCTGCACTCTCCAAACAAGTTGGCAGAATTTTGATGCCTGGTGAACCTTCGAAAGGTTCATTGTGTCTAGGTGAATCATCATCAGACCAATCTAACGGGTCATCGTCCTTTTCATCGGAGTCGCTAGATTGTGCTTGCATTGGATGAGATCGTTTTCTATTGTATAATGGTGAATCTTCTAAATCACTGTCACTAAAGGAATTGAAGTCACTATCACTTAAAACATCACAGTTTTCATAATTACTTGGAACATCTGACAAACAATCTTCATAATTCTCCCATAAAAATGTTTCTTCTTCGTTAGCCATTTTCATTGAGCTTCACGCAGTCTGTAACATTTGTATATAATTGAAAATTACATTTCTATCAAATCCAGTATGCATATTAGAACAAATGTGAAATCTTCTACTGCGTTGACGGTTTGAGAAACTGAATTTTCGGTTATGTCACATTTTGAATACAACCGAGAAGATAGTATTATCAATGTCCCCAATAGTGACAATAATAAAAAAGTTGAGAAATGAAATATATAGCTTATGTTGCTTACCTATAGACTACGAAACGGAAGTATGAATGATAAAATTCTCGTCTGCTGCGAGTATAAAAAATAAAACTTGTATCGATAATTCTTGCAAATACATAAATGACATTATATAATATATAAATTCAATTGCAAAGTTTCAATAACGGGATAAAATAAAAAATCTAAAACCTCGAAACGAAACAAATTTTCTTGCCAATTAACTAGTTGCGATACATATGACGCCATATCGCGTCATAGAACGTTAACGCCTATTATTATGGTTAGCTGGCTTAACGCCATATGTTGTCATTGAATATTAACGTACTAACACAGCACTTCGCATATCCTTATTTACTGGGTACCTTCGAAATGCAGCAGTAAACAATTTATTACGATGAGAAATAGTTACTAATAATAACAAATTAATACGTAATAAAACATAAAAATGTGACGAAGAAATTAATTTTAGAACGAGTTAAAGGTATACCCCGTTGTTGTCAAATTGATAAAAATGTTTCTTATTCAACATCTTTTGTTATGCATGTAAAATTTTTTGGTTAAAATGTAAATATTTATTAGAGTTAGTACGTGGCGCCATAGCATGGTATAACTGGAGTACTAATTAGCTAAAAACTTGGTCATGCACCGTAGATGGCGCCATATAATCTTTTCACTAAACGGGTACAGCGTGAAAATAAAATGTTGACTTTTGAAAGTATAAATTTTACACATAATTTACTAGGAAATGAAATAATAGTTATTATACGAGACAGAACGAACAGAATATTATCGAAATTTCTATTGAATGATTTAAATATTTGCTGCATAGTAGATTAAGTATTATCAAAATACTTACTGTATTATAAAATTGGTGTCTATTCTAATTGAGTATTTGAATCGAGATTGGGGATGCTATTGATCTCTGTTTTATAAAAAATTATCTTTTTAAA
The DNA here is from genome assembly GCA_913789895.3 of Seladonia tumulorum. Classification (NCBI taxonomy): domain Eukaryota; kingdom Metazoa; phylum Arthropoda; class Insecta; order Hymenoptera; family Halictidae; genus Seladonia; species Seladonia tumulorum. The sequence continues at coordinate 6,587,622 of OU565276.1, forward strand.
TGTTTTTAAAATTGATTTCAGGTATACGTGTGGCACACACGCACAGAGCCGCCTCAGCTGAAAGTCGAGCAACTCTTGATTAAAAAAGGCAAACCTTCGAACCTGGGCATCGAAGTTTGACGCTAATGTTACTACAGTTTGCCTACGTCCTTTTGCGATCGTTGCGAGGGCCTTACACACAGTGATGAAGCAGCGTACGCAAAAACAAACGAAATGGAACAGCGAATTTTCTACGTGTTTCTTACATATCCTCCTGGCCATATACTCTTTCTCACGTTGCGAGAAAATGCAGTGCCATAACGCGTTAGTTGCTTATAGCTGCATATCTGATAAATAGGTTCTAGGCTATCCCCTCGATTACCCGTGCAATATGCCCGGAATATTTATATTATCTCCAAGTTTTTATGCGCCTGTTGGCTTAACAAGATCTTCTTTTTACAAGTTTGTCATACGTGTAAATCCTCCATTTTTGATGTGAATAAAAGAAATGAATCTCGCGGAAAGAGATATACGTGTGAACTGAAGAAGAGACGTGAATCATTGACCTTGAAAATGTTCTTCATCCTTTATTAGTCGAGAGTACGTTTCTTTGACGCGTACAGAAAAAGCATACATAAAAAATATGCCTTACACCTACGAACTTTAATAATACCTCGTAATAATATTTATTTTTGTTTGCTTTCGTATTTTTCTTTCCTTGTTCTTCAAACTGGAAGAGATGCGCAGTTAATACTTTTCATGGGAAGCTACTTGGGTTACGGGTTTTTTGGCAACGAATATAAAATAGCTAGATAAAACGTGACCTCTCCGGCTCGGACGGATCGCGAACGATCCGTCTCGAAACCTCGAAATACTGGGTGTGACGATTACGAGACGAAAAACTCGCCGTTTCGTTTGTTGTTCTTTCTTTTCTTTTTTTTGTTTGTTTTTCTCGTCGATATAATATATATTTTTTCGTGTATAATATGTACTTGTTGACTTACAAGCTAATAAGTACTATATATTTGGCAAAACTCTGTGTTTACGGGTACGTAAAAAAGCTACCTGTGCAGACAGTGCGTTCGCAAGCGAGGAGGCGATGATGCTCTACAACTTTGAATTTCTTGTTTTTCATTTCTGTATGTGTGTGTGAGTCAGTGTGTGTTTGTTTCTGTGTGTATGCTGGCGTCGTAGGTACACATTGATCCTCTTAAATAAATATACACGCGATCGATTGCTCTTTCGGTCACTCTCCCGTCGCTCCTTTCTTCTTCTTCTTCTTCATCTTCCTTCTTCTTCATCTTCTGTTTTTGCATTTCCATTGCGAACGCACCTTCCGATAATCGCATACAACGTCCTAAACTTACCGGACCCCCTCCTTAAACTTATCTCCGATACTCCTTAATGATTAGGAAAAACGTTTACCAGCATTTACAAAAACTTATCACATTTTAAACTGCGTTTTTGTCGAAAAGCCATCTTACACATTAGGACAGAACGTGGTATTTTCCCATAGTATCGAATATCGTAATATGTATATTTATATATGTATATGGCAGCTTTCGATTGTTCAATTTGTCGTTTTGCGTGTGATCCTCGAACGGAAACGAGGGTAAACCCGCGAATCCATCCGAGACAAAAGGGGACGCTTGTTTGTGTGTGTGTATGTGTGCGCGTGTTTGTGTAACGAACCTTGAATTGTTGCCGCTGTATCTGATTACGCTATACATACAATATTCAGAGAGACTTCGAAAAATGTTACGCGGTGTACGCCGGCGTGTCGTCAACGCGGCTCATCGTCGTGCAACAACAGTCTCCTCTGAACACTCGCCTAATTCCCGTATCTTACAGTCTTTAGGTATACCTACACGGTATGTAGTTGCCTTCATGAATTCTACCCTGACGACACGACCGGCCAACCGGAATTCCATAGCAAAAGCTGCCCAAATTCTCGGTACACTTACCTCCTTACCTTACACAGTTAACTAACCGATACATAAAACACTACTGTTAGAAACGTAAAAAATAGAGAGAGAGAGAGAGAGGGAAACTATTAAACAAACAAACGAACATGAAATGGTTAGGGCTGCTCTTACGCGCGCTACGTCTCTGGCAGACATTTACATCGCAAAATGCACAAATTATCACGATTGAAAATGATCACACGGACAGAAGAACAGGGAACACACTTTTCGCTCGAGGAACGCAACTAATCACGCTAACCGCGCAGGAACGAAACATGGCCGGGTACAGTGATGAACGGCACTGCTGTCAGTCGACCTTTTTACCGCGTCTTTCGGCAGGCAACAACGAAACTGTCATTTCCGTCCGAGTCGTCGTCAAGGAAACGCGAGCCAAACTCGACCATGATCATTGACGATGACCGGCTCGTCTTCGTGAACATTTCGCGCTTAAATGAATCAGTCTTTGAAAGCAAGGTCGCGCGAAATCGAAGAATAGTCAAATGAAATGTATATGGACCGTACAACATGGCTCCCGATCGAGTAAACGTCGAGGAGTGGGCGAGGAGTCGAGGGAGATATATAACCTTCGAAAGAATATATACAGAGATCGAGGGTTCGCCAGAAATGGCCGAACCCCGTTTAGAGAGTGCGTGCGTGCTCCTCTCGCCCCGTTCCCGTTTCGCGCAAAGCTCGTTCGCTCGAAACGAGACACGGGACCGGGGAACATTGTCCTTTTGTTCCTTTTCCTTACCGTTGTGTGCTGTGCGCACGACAACACAGTACTACCCAGCGTACTAGACTGCGATTAACTAGAGAGGGTGCCTCGAAGCAGCGATCACTAATTACCGACCAGCTTCTACCAATTTCGCGATAAATTTTGTACATTCTTCCTCCTCGTGTAAGCGATCTATCTAGGCTCCACCTTGCAATACTCGCTAAAAGTTACAATGTTACATCGAGATAGAGCTCCTCTTTGCGCTAGGGGGGGCGGGGTGGGAACGACGACTTACGCGAGCGGGTACCCGACGTACCCGCCGTCACCGTAGATCGTCGTGTCGTTTTCATATCTGTGTTCCGTTTTGCTCTGGTGATTACATTGACGAGGGACTTGGGGTTTAAGGACAGAGGATGGAAAGTGAGAGAGAGATAGGTTTCTGCTGTCGTTCTTCTTTTTCTTAAGGCTTTCCTTACCGTCGCGAAACAGCCGTGCAACTAACCCGGGTGATCTGACGAATCCTGCCGAAGAGTAGATTTTCTTGTCGCGTCCTCCGAGCAAGGACACGACCAGAATGTACGCGGTTTCCTTTTTCTTTTTTCTTTTTTGAAGCAGTCGAACCCCTTGCGCTGTTCTACCGTGCTCGAACGAGGGACGAAGTCGCGCTGGTTCGAATTTCCCGCCGAGTTGCGCGCGCGCGCCGCGCGAGAGATCTTGGCGCGGAAACCTGTTCGAAACTCGTTGCGAACGTGAAACTGGGGATACGACGGCCAGCGTACTTCGTCGCAGTCCGGGAGCCGTTTCGTATCGATTCGAGAACACTTTCTTTTTTGACCAGAAACAGCGTTTCTACGGTTACGACTTACAATCTAGTACGCCGGAAGAATATCTAGACGGTCGAGTCCTTGCCGACGAAGCCGGTCTTCGAGACGGACCTTTTCCCGTCGAAGGTAATCGAGGTCTCCCGACGCAGGCCCGTGTCGATGATCGGCGTGATCTTCTTCTCCTCCTTCAGCGGCTCCTTCTCGTCTCTAAAACGTTCCAATCAGTGGTTTAATTAATCGGGCAACAATCGGCGTACCGCCGCAGCATCGTTACGGTTATACTTTCTATTACTGGGCAGAAAAGAGCATGTCGACGGATGCGGCGCGTGGTGCAACATCGAATAATATGCATCAGGCATGCCATCACTCGTTAGTATCGTGTAGTTACGGTTCGCGCCACGACGGATCGCTAAATGCTCGCAAACACCAAGAAAATCGGATTTCTCCGACTCCTTTTTTTTTAGAATTGAAGCGTTCTGATTTTATTTCAACTTACATTGAGCAACAAAGGACACATACTCGTAAAGTAGAAGGAGTTTCAGAAGAATTTAAGCAGAGAGGAAATGAGAGTGCTCACGCTCGGGGTTTTAGTGTCTGCATCAACTTTAAAGCCTGGAACAGAATCTGCATCATCTTTTTAGCCTGTATTAGAACCTGCATTATCTTTTAGACTGGATCAAAGCCTATATAGAAGAGTCTATTTTATTATAGAAGTAGCATTTACTCTGGCATTATTAGGAATCCGTTGCTAATAATGCAGGTAAGATGATGCAGGTTCTGGTCCAGGCTAAAAATTACACTCGGGGGCAGTACTATACCAGGGACACTAAAATCCCGGTAAACTCGTATTTCCTCTCTGATTTAAGTATACTGTTGTGCTCTCCACAGCACATTGCAATGCTTCACAACTAGACTTCTGATTTGTTAAAATTACTAGAATAAGAAAGTCATCTTCGCGGCTCTTAATTAAATTCTAATGCTGCCTATTTCTTCTATGTTCGTGTCTATAAACTTGCATAAGAGCCTACATGTTTAATTAGAAAATGGACTTGACAAAAAGTGTGAAGGAAAGAACGTCTATTCCGACTTTCAGTTTACCGTGTTAAAAGTGAGAGATCATGCCACTGCATTGAATAAACGTTGCCAATTTAGGCCACGAGCATTTAGCGAGTCCCCGCAGCGCTGAATTTCTCTCTCGTCGCGAATTTTCAAGGCAACGGTCGTCGCGAAATGTCTGGATTTTTCGGAGTACATTCACAGGAGTGACAAGGTGAGCGTCGGTGTTTCTTAGACCGATATTTACACGGGAGTTGTATCGCGTTTTTCTCGTTTCAGGTCCCTTCTGAAGTATGCGAGGCTGAATCACCTGCGTCCGTGGATCGACGAGTTCGAACGGGACAGGGTAAATTAGAGCGTGTTGGTGAGTGTGCTACGTCGTTAACGAGCAATTAATATCACTTCAGAGTGTTGATATGTCATGCAGCATAGCCAAAAGCACGGGCGGATAATGGGCGACAGTTTTATGCAGAGCCTCGCGAGGAGTGAGCATAGTGAACGGACAAGCGGTAGGTAAAATGAAACATAATCGGAGGCGACATTCGTACACCCACCGAGTTGTGGTACTCGTGTGAGAAAATGGTTGGCGGTGGTAGGGCCGTTGTGTTAATTCAGATAACACAAGGATCGGGTACCAGGAACGTGGATAAACAAGAACTCTGTCATGCTCTAATCCTGCTTTATCGACGACTCTGTTCCCATAGCCGCCATTTTGGAACGTATGGTGTCGACGCATGCATGGCACATCGAGATTCTAATTGCGTTCTTTAAAGCAGACGGGTTTCAGCAATCGGCGCATACACTATTTTTCAGAAATTGGTTTCTTTTTACCAGTTGGATGTTAACAATTGCATCTACGGAGACTAATTAGCCTAATATTTTAGTACTACCGTGTACACTATGATCATCCATTAAGCCGGGTTGTTTTTAATGGTAACTTTTAGTGTAAAATAATAAGAACTACACTTCTCACACATAAACTTTATGTATAATAAAGTTTCCAGAAAATTTCTAATTCAATTTTTGGCTCTATTGAAATATTTGAGAAACATGCTTTGTTACACTTACAATGCTCTTACGAATGACCTTCAGTTGTCTTCAAATGGAAAATATCATTGTGAATGCTTCGCATGTACATTTCAGAGACTGATAAGCGGATACTTCTTAAAAAATATAGACAGTTTGTAAACATGGCGCTCGATATGAAACGACACGGCTTAAGGGAGAGCCTAATGATACCGTCAAATATTACAAATATGTCGTGTTTTATTTTACTTTGCGCTCTTCTACTGACACTATTGCATTCACTGGCACCGTAGACACGATTCAAATCTATTGGACGTTTGAAATTTTTGGTTTCAATCTGCCCATGTCAAATAAAATATCGAACCGAGGCTTGCGTGGCTTATCGTAATACAATAACGACGGTAAAAATGTATAAACGTGACCTCGATCTGCCAATGCTTTCGTCCAGCACCGCGCTTCCGATATTCTAGGATATTTACCGGTACCGTGGGACCGGAGAAAAGGAGGCAAATCATACGGAAAAGAGAGGAGTCGTGAGAAACAGAAAGAAAGAAAGAAAGAGAGAGGGGGGAGGAATAAAAGTCTGAGAGCATTAAATAAAAAATCTCATGCGAAGTAGAAAGCCGTGTCAGAGCCCCTTCGAGAGGGGCCATGCTTCTTACTGATTTCACTTATGTATCTCTCTTACATGGCAGTGTGTTTGACCAATCTAATGGTATTTTTTCCACTACCCGAGTCTTGGATGGCCGTGACCCCGGCGACATTGGCCATTTTTTGGTCGCAATACGGCAATGGAAACCGCCAACCGTAAAGACTACCGGTAAAGAAAAAAAAAAGAGAAAGATGCGAGAGGGTCAAAGTGTCTCCTAATGGCGGGCTAGATTCTAACCGGTTAACCGGACCATTTAACATCGGGGACACAACGCTACTCAGTTGTCTTGTTTCTTTTTTTCTTGTTCTTCATTTTCCTTTCCCCTCGGTTTTTCCGCCGAGCAACAGAACGGTTTCTTTCGAACACCAAACGCCCGGAAATATCAGACCGGAGATAGACGCGCCCGCCCGGTTCCGATTTATCGAGTGTCCATTAACCTCGGGGTTATAAAGGCTCCTTTATGAATGCCGTCGGCTATTAAAACCCTCCGCGAGAGTACAGATTGATGAAAATGTGACTTCATTACCGTCCGACTATTTTACACCGATGAAAAATGACGCGAACGACGCGCGACGAACCAACCGAATTATTTACTCCATTTACAATATCTGCGAACAATATTTTATGACAGATTTTCTGCAATATTTGATTTTCAATGATCGAATTCACTGTTTTTCGCACAAGCGGAATCGTTAACTGCGCGTTGAAGGAGAAATGTTCACCTAACGTAGTTCATGTTACTTTGTCAAATTAAAAATCTTAAGAGCCAAGGGTGGTCATGTGACTTTTTCGGAGTCAGCAGGTCGGTAACTGCTGTATAATTTCCGTTCCCAGCCTTCAATCACTGACTTGTATCGTTAGTTAATATAAAGACGAAAAGTTGAGGCATGTAAAACCATTTTTCGACTATTGTCGGTAACGTGGTCACTCTACTTTATCGCGAATCTACGGAGTCTTGGCTCTTAAGAGGAAAAATGAATGTCTACGCGGTACCTATGTATTTCAGTTGACAACATTTTTTTATTGCATAAAGATCCATATCTACCGACGAACTGTTGAATGATTGAAGTCGTGTTTCGCAGAGACAGAAATAGATTCGCGAAACCGGAACCGGGGTTTTCGCGGAGACTCGTCGGTGAATTAGCGGTGTGTTCACGTTCTAAGCTAATTGTCGTGTTAGTCACGGTGATCGCGGATTCTTTCAACGGCTGGGGAGTGAAAGAACAGAGACGAAAACGAAGTTCCATAATGGGGGGAGCTAGGTTCGATGACACGGTAATGTAGCGCCAGACTTGCCAAAAGCACAATGTAAAATAGATGTGAATGTATATAAAGGAGAGTCGAGTAAAATTGTCTAGATACCGAGAGGGTGTAACATGTGAGAATATCAACGTGTGTGTGTGTGTGTGTGTGGGTGGGCGTGTGTATCTGTTCGAACGAATCTGATCGAAACGGGTCTCACCTGCCGAGTTTCGCGTCTTCTTCGTCCACTGGTTTCCGGCGGGATCGTTCGCAAACGTAGTAAATAATTCCTGCAACAGACGCGTGCAACAATGAAAATCGATGCGGAAATAATTGCATTTTAAAATATTCACGGGAAAGAAAGGTCGCCGGCCGCGTTAATCGGCGATCATAATTATTTCGCGTGACCGTTTCGCGTAAGTCCGCGGGGCTGGGCGCTTTGTGCGCGCTCGCCACAATTTCGCGCAAAGTCACATATGCGGCCGGCGATAAATCCGCGTTGCAATTTCACGAATTTATGCCGCGCAATTCCAGATAAGTTCGCGCTAGAGCTCCAAGTGAATACGCGATGCGGTTTTAGATAAACTCGCGTTGAAACGCCCGCTAAATTCGTTTCGCAATTTCGAATGGGTATTACATGGATATATTTCGAGTGGATTTATTTGAAAATTTCGAGTGCGCGTCGGGCTCTCGAGTAAATTATTGCTGCGCGGGCCGCCGCGAGATAAACGTGTTGCGCGATAGCCGATCTATTTGCAGGGAAGATTTATTTTTTCGCTGTGATTCCTTACCTGTCTTGTGGGCGCAACAGCAGATAATGTCGATCACGATGATGATAATGAAGAGTACCGCGATCACGATACCGATTATGGCTGCGCTCGACATCAGCGGGCCTTGATGGTGGACCACGGTCGTTTCTACACCTTGAAAAACGAGAACAGTGCGTCAGAAAATCGTCGTGGCACGGAAACGCGTGTTGCAATCCGTTAGTGCAAAAGCAGTACTGAACGATGCTTGGTGATGCTTGGTCGATCGTCATCGTTACGAACGACGAAAACGTACTGGTAGGTTTCTTTCGTTATACGACACAATTTAATAAACAATCTCATTTTTTTTTTCGAGTAGAAAGTGTGCGACACTGCTTCATTTTACAGCTCATTTCTCGGCGTATCGAACGCCAGGACATATCTAACGTGTTTCTTGCGATACGATTGTGCAGTTCACGGATCAAGCATTCGCACACTTCTACGGAACTGAAACGGCCAACACCTTATGTCCTGAAGGCACTCCAAAGTACCATTTCCATTCGAATGCTGCGACAAACTAAACTCTTAAAACTATTCTTTTCAGGCTAATTGAGATTACAACGTGCGCATTCATGGCCGTATGACTGCAAAAGATGTTCGACAAAGAAAAATTAAAAAAAAAAAAAAACGGAAACAAAATATTCTAGATAGAAATGGCAGTGTAACACAAAAATGAAACGATCCAGGAACATAAGGGGTCAAAGTTGGCTACCCGAGGGGGGTTCATCACCAAACACGTTACGCGGACGATTAATTTTAGTCTCCTGAAAAGAAACAAGATCGGCGGGGGGTTCTGGGGATGTGCCAAAAATCCGTTTTCATCAAAGCGTAGACACGTAAAGGAACCAAAAAAAAAGAACAAACAAAAAAATTATATATATAAAAGAGAGACCAAACAAGCCAAACCGAGTTACCAATATGATCAAGAACGGGAAACAAAGAGAAAGTAGATTAAAAATTTAAAAAAAGGAGAGAAATTCGTCTATAGTCGTAAGAAGCATTAATGATGAAGCATGTAAGTGGTTAAGGATGACGTACCAAAATACAAAAAAGGGGGAGACAACGAACACAGAGATAGAAAAACATAAAACCAATGAAAGTAGTTTGATGGTGGTGTGCACAGTAACCAAGCGCGCGAACACAGTGAACGGAAGCGCGACAGAAGAGCATTCTTTTTTTTCGCACTATTCTGCCGTTTCGCGGATAGTAAAGGGTTTGTGCTGAGAAGCTCAAGGAAGGGGGAAGAAAGCTCATTCGCTACCTTTCTCTCCCGAATGTTAGTCTCTACGCATCACTAATCTAAATGTGCTACCTCCACATAGAAAGCCTTTTCCACTGATTGCCTTTTACTCGCTCTCTTTCTTTCCTTCTTTCTCTCCCTCTCTCTCTCTCGCTCTCTCTCTTCCTCTCTCGCACGATCGCTCGCTCGCTCGCTCGCTCATTTTGCTTGAAGTCAACAGGGACTACTACGATATGTATACTTAGCAGAATTGTATGATACACATTACACCGGCCGTTCTCCTCTGATGTGCTGAGCATATTTACCGTTTCGTTTGGAGCATCTCGCAATCCTGTTTCTATACTTTTCGCTTTCTTTGCTTTGCCTGTCGAGACAGGTGAGAGCGGAAAATGAACGAGACGGCCGAGAAAGAAACCATCTCAAATTGATCCCTCCGTTACGCAGTTCTCATTTTTCGGACCACGAACCCTTAACGCGCATTTCGCAAATTTCCGGATCTACGGTTGCCAGCAGATGTTCTCGCAATCACTTTTTTCACACGTAGATTGCTCTATTCTCCGATTTTAATTATCGGAGTAATTTTCATTCATATTTTTCAGAGATGAAATTTGAGTTTTCACGTTTCTATGCAGAAACAATTACTATAATTCCATGGATTGCAGAGAATGAAGATAAATATACGTGGAACACTGTAGTAGTTGCGATTATATTGTTGTTCCTTCTGTTTTAAAAGATGAAAAATGTCATTCTTCCTGTCTAGCCCACGTACGCTCCTCAAAAAATTTGCACAACAGATTCTCTACTAACATTCATCCCTTTCTGTTTTATACAATGATTGAACACAACTGTTCGTATAATCATTTAACCCATGAAACAGCTACATCAATTTATAACACAATTATGAAGAAAATCTCAGATAAGGGATGAATTCTTAATTATCTCTCAGAAACGCTATTAACAATTGTCCAACAGATGCAGCGGAACTGTTGTCGACAAAGACGGCGCGAGAACGTAAAATTTTCGAAAAATGCGCAGCTCGCACGAAAACCGGATATTTTCCGATAGAGTACACGCCGGAAATCTTGTCCAGCAAACTTCAATAATATTTCCCGATGCTGGACGTCAGGCTGGTTTCGAATTTCGTATTTATTCACGCGGAATTATTCATTGTCTGCGCTCCATTTTTTCCTGCACCGAAATCGCCAGGCGTTTTTACCTGTTACTTTATCCGCGCGGAATCTCTCCATTTCTGGCTTTCACATTTTTCGGTGCGTAGTCTCGCGCCGCCTCCATTTTCGCTTTTCATGTTTCCCACGTTGAACCACCCCCCTTTTCGCTGTCCACGCCTTTCCACCGGTTCGGCGGCTGCCCGATACGTTCGTGGAAATTGGTTACAATGTTCTTTGTTTCAAACATCTGCTGTGTTTCAGTCCGTCCGCTCGTGTTGACTCAACCGTAGACACAATTTTCCTTTCTGGCCTTTGTTTACGCGAGCCGGTCCGATCATTACGTTCCCGTACCAGCGTCGGAATATTAAAAAGATCCTTTCAGAGCGAATCCGCGCGAATCGAGCGTTAAGGGATCGAGGATCTCTCGAAACAAACAGGAAAAGCAGTGATCTGCCATAGTACCTCGATCGCGGACACGCAATTTGATGGTGGCTTCTCCGCCGGACGGTTTCAATTGGTCTGGTATTCCTTAAACACTCACATATACATATATATTTTCCGTACTGATATTTACAATAAGTGTCCCCGCAATGGCGGGCCGAAGAAAACTGTTCACCCTCGTTAAATACGAATCGTTAGGCACTAAGGCTAGCACATAGTCCTTGCACGCGTGTAAACGTCGTCTCTCCCTATTTTATATAATAATAAGATCTATCTAGCTCTATATGTATATTGTATATATATATATATATATACGTTTGTACATATACGTGTATATTGTATACAGATACAAGTGTTGCTCGAGTATACTCCACCGGAAATTACGCGAACGTCTTCGGGCTCTAGCAACGTGAAAACGTGCTCCGTTTCGTTGGAAATGAAAAAGTTCACGCAATGTTCCACCGGTTCCGTCGCTCTCCCTCTCTCGGGTCGCTCAATTTTGCTCCGGAAATCACTATAACACCACCTCGAAATATCACGTACGAAACCTCTGCAGACCTCAAACGGAAAAATGACACTTCATTTTTACGCAAAAGACCACAATTTTTTACCGATCAACGACACAACTTTTCATCACCTCGACGTACAAAACTCTATCAGTTCTATCAATTAGCGTAAAATAAAATGTCCACTCGCTGAAACTGCAATCTTCTACGGATCCACACAAAAAACGGACTTCTACCACTCCAACACGTGAAAATAAAAACCGAGTCGCTTCCCAAGTATTAACACTATGACGTCCGATGGCTCCACGTTGGTGCCATGCGAAAACTATCGGGTAAGTGTTAAAATGTATTAGGTCGTCCCATAAGTTCGTGCTGTTCATTATTGTGCCGTTTAAATTCTAAAAATTAAAATATGTAATCACCCTTTCATTCCACAACCTCTTCTCATCTTTTTGGCAAAGACATACTGTCGCTATACTACGGTTTTTCATTAAAATACTTTTCAATGGTGAATAATATAAACACGGCACGAACTTCTGGGACGACCTAATAAATTGTCCACTCACTGAAACTGCAATGTTCTATTGATCCACACGAAAGAAAGGACTTCTATCACTCCAACGCGTGAAAGTAAAAACCACTTCCCACGTATTAAAATGTAATTTCTACGGCGTTAAAGTTCTTATCGAGGAGAGAGATCTATACGAAGATCTATACTGTAAGAACGAAGTCTTTGCCCGAGTCCGTAGTTTCGCCTCTCAATTCCTAGCGGTCATTTTTACGGCGTCCGGGAGGCGCCTCGTTCGGATAATACGTTCGGTCTAATTGGGGCGGCACGAGCGGGGACGGTCTCTAGTACAATTATGCGCGGAATAACCATAACCGTGGAACCATAAGTTTCCCCGAACGAACCGTGGAACATTGCGCGTATACGGTGGCTCTCTAGCCGAGGGTTACGTTCGTTTTCGCATTCCGTTCTCGTTGAGCCACGACTGTCGGATACACACGACGACGACAACGACGACGACGACAACGACGACGACGACGACGACGACGACGCCGACGGTACACATTGGATGAAAAGGGGAAATAATATATAAGAAGAAGCTTTAATAAACGTCGAGGACGAAACGCTCTCGGTGGAGAAGGAAACCGTGTCTCTCTCTCTGTTCCGCGATGGCTGCAATTGGCAGGATCGTGTCTCGGTTATTATCGTCATTATTGTACGCTGTTACGTGGTCAGGCGGCTACGTCGTTGCTACGGAAAAATGTCTTCTCGTTCGGGGGAAGAGAATTGAAAAATAACATCGGTGCGGAAAAACCGGGGTATAGAGAGAGAGAGAGAGGGAGAGAGAGAAAATCGAGAGAGAAAAAGAGAGCGGAGACTGGAAACGACCGCGAGCAGTACCATAACGAATATCAAGAAACGATTCCCCAGGCGCGGCAGGAATCGCGCATAATTACGGAACGGCCGGTGAAAGAGTCGCTTTTTAGCTTTTAGCGGGAATAACTAGCCCGGGGAAAAATGTAGTCGGACCATTAACGTTCCGAAGCCGTTTTCGTTTTCTCGTTTTTAATTCCGTCATTTTTACCCCGTTCGCCCCGCCCCGCCCCGCCGCTTTTTCCGCCACGAACGGACCGCGCGAAATTATTTATCCCGGGAACCTCCTCGCGCCTCGTCGGTTCTAGATCGTCCCAGGTGACACAGGGATTAATTGGGCCACGGGATGAATTGCCAGAAGCAGAGGTAGCGACGTTCGCCGGGAAGGAAACGGATCGTTCCGATTGATTCATTCGCACGCGGTCGGATCGTCCGGTTATTCCGGGGCACAGGTGAAAACAAAGAACGTTAATTTCGTGCTCGAGAATGGAACCTGGAAATAATTCCGCTCGTGGACCGTGCCTCTTGAATCCGAGCGGTGAATTATTTTTCTAGGCGTTGCCGCTACGGTTTTTGTTGCCGCGCTTCGGCGAGGCGGTCGAATGACCAGAAAAATGGATCAATTTTAAGAGCATCGGAGCATCGTTTCTGCCGAATTTATAGGGCAATTGGAATCGAACTGCGAACTGTGTTATTTAACCCTCTATGGGTTCGTGTAACTTTCAGGTCACATGCTAATATATCGATATTTTGTCAAATAATTTCAGTTTTTTCACAAGATGACGTATACGTTTTAATTATACAGGGTGGGGCACCACATTTTGCCATCTAGATTTACGTCTATCTCCTAAACTAACGATTTTTTTACACAAATAGATTAATACTTTTTTGTAAAGAATATCAGCTGATGCAATAAAAAATATATGATTCCATTAAAAAAAACATGAATGACCTTCATTTGATATTTACACGTCCACCTACAAAAAAAATGTACCATCAGAATGTGCCCCTCTCAAAACCATTCAACTTCACCTAAAAAATTGTTTGCTATGCGTAATAATAATGACGTAAATTTAGATGGCAAAATGTGGTGCCTCACCCTGTATAATGTCTCTGAGATAACCAATAACAATATTGATGACGGTTAGCAGCACCATCAACTCGAAGTATCAAAGTAAATGCCTTGCAAGTTGTATGCAAATAGCAAAATTCGTCCCATAGAGGGTTAACACAGTTGACCCCCGGTGACGTATTTTGTCGAATAGCGAGTACCATTTAAAGCGGAACGCTGTTGTTCATGTAGGATTTCTCGCGCGCGTCACGAATTCAGGAAGACGCTGCTCGAACCACGATTGCGTTATCTTGCATTCTCCGTATGCACCGGGTTAGAGAATTCGCGGCGAATGCCACGTGCCCCCCTCGAAAATAGATCTCCCAGGGTCCTCGACATTGCACTTGCGTGCACTTCATACATCGCGGATGCCGCGCTGCTCTTTCGCTCCTCCTCGTTAGGCCTCCTCGAAACACCAGCGTCTTCTATTTATAACGGGGCCTCTGTTTCGAAACGGAGATGATTCCCCGAACGAGCTCACAGTCACGTGCTTCATTCCACGCCGCATGAAAGCGCCCGCACAGAGATACCGCGAACTTTTCGTTCATGAACCGAATAAACATGCCGGTGGACTGTCGATGCTTGCACGGAAATCGGGCAGCGATAAAGTAACGAGCAAAAGTGTAAACACACCTCGCTAGTTTTACGTGAAACTTGACAATACAACTTATTTTGCAATTCAATGATACCGATTAGGTACTAATAATTAGAAAGTGATTAGGATAAATAGAACACAGCAGTTTATTTTCGTTAATATTAACGATGTACGGAATATTTAGCGAAAATAGGGATTGAAAACATTTTTTCAGTTTTGCACTTTAATTGTGCTCGTCGAAATAAAGCTTTAAATTAATATTTCGTTCATTTTCCTTCACTTTTTTGTACTGCTTCTAGCATACTGTTGCGTGGCATACTATCTACTAAATTTTTAATCATTATGGACGCGAGTCTATTAACTCATACCTAGAGAAAATTTTAAACAACAGCTCAATAGAAGCGTTATTCATTCTCGAAAAATCGAAATAATATTCTGTTCCTCTGATATTAATTATTGTGTGTGTACATTTACTGCTTAAATATTTATACCAGAGGAACGGAACTTTGATTCGACTTTTAAAAAATTTGTAACACTTCCATCGAGCAGATTATGTTTAGATTAAGCATTAAAGTAAATGCAGACGCGCAGTAAATACAAATAAATACAAATCCTATAAATTGTAAAATAAATTTTCCGTCTTCTTTGATTTAGCTATGTATCTTTGATAAGAAAAATTTGTACGATGTTATTAATGGAAATAATTGATTATTAAACTGGGTTCGTGACTGCACTCCTTTGTTAACAATGCTATTTTCACGCCCAACGCATTAAAAATCGACAGTCCACGGTAAAGGAATTCCGGAAATCATTTCCCATCAGCGGGGATAACTCCGGCGAAATAATTCACGATCTTCATTTGCAAAATGGAGGGAACAGGATCCACGATCAAGATACACACCCGGCGCCCCGTGCTTTCTTCCATGAATAACAAATTTCAAGGAGAGTCCTCTGCGATTGCACGCGCGAGTGAGACAGGCGTAGATGAGCTCCTCACGAGCAGATCTCGCGCGAGCGTACAACAGAGATCCGCATCGGGTTTGTCCCGCCGTTCGTATCCTACAAATCCGTAAGTAGTTACGAAGCGAGTTCTCTGGGCGGCAGCTTTCAAGAGTTCATGTTCGGGGACTCTAGGCTCGGAAGAAGAACACAGAGCAGAGCGGAGCGGAGCGGAGCCGAGCAGAGCAGAGCGAAGATCGCGGGTCGCCTCTTGAGCAGCCCATTTGCATCTTCCTCGGAATTATCTCGTCGGCGCCGGTTCCCGATCTCCCGACCCAAGCAGTTTCGCGGCAGCCTCCGTTTTAAGTTGCAAAATTGCATCCTCCGTGAAAGAGCGCGGGTCAAAGAGACGCCGCGGGGGTGGGAACAGAGCCTCGCTATTATAAGTCCCCAGGCGACGGTGCCGAGGCCTCGAGAGTCAATGCCAGAGCATTGATCACTTTTACAACATTATCTGCCTATTCACGGGGCTATTCTGGCTTTCCAGACCGGTTTTCCCACGAAATTTTAACACTTTCACTGCCAAACTAGAAACCTCAAAAATTCCACACAATCGAAGTAAGTCATTTAACCAGTTAAGCGTGTTTGACGTGTATACACGTCAATCCAAAACTCCATTGCGGTGCCGTTAACGTTAATGAATTGTTAATTTCTTATCGAATAGAAATGTAATTTTTGAACCCTTGCCCTGCCCCCCTTTGAACCTTTTTTTGATTTTTTTTTTCGTGTATATTCCGCATTGCATGATTTTAATTCCGCGCCGTGGGGGATTTCTGAAATTGAGCTCCACAGTTAACTGGTTAATGCAATAAAGATTGAAAAAAATTAAATGTATGATATTGAGTGATTCTCCAACTTTGTTGCGTTTTGCAGAGCCTAATCAAATTTGGTACAACGAGTATATTAACGTAAAAATTCATTCTAAAACCTGGAGAAATAATTTCGTCACCCACATATGGGTGACATGGCAATCAACGTGTTAAGGAATTCTTTCCGGAAAAAGTATTGAACCTTCCGCGTTGGGATTTTGTACACATACTTATCTATACTTGCAGCGAACGTGTGATTTTTTTAAAGTAAAAATATTCAAAGTTACTCGAGTTATATATTTAATTATAGAGCACGCTTTGGAAAATATGATTCGGCTATTTCCACAATTCCGGACTTTCTAACTAGAAAATTAAGTTGTTTATTAATCAGTGAGTATGTACTCATGGTCTTTACCGAAAGAAATGAAAGATCTGGATTACGTACAAAACGGTGGCATTTTGAAGCTTAATTACAGATTTTTTAACCAGTTAAGTGTGTTTGACGACTATATCCGTCATGGAGATGTGGCAGAATTTTGTGTCATGACGACCACTTTCGTCATGCGTAAAATTTTGTTACAATTTGATATTTAAATTGTAATTCTGGAGAAAACTAAATTATATTCGTAAATTTTAATATGTGTAACATGTTTAGAGGTCAAGACGAAATGAAACAAACAAATGAAAATGATAAATAATTTGAGTTGGATTTATAACTTCCTGAGAGCTAACTCGTAAGTGGTATCTAAGATTATCGCGACACACACTGGTGGGCGCTTTGCAAAGAGATCGCCACAGTTAACTGGTTAATATTCCTTAGCCTCCAGGACGATAAAAATGAAAAAATTGACGGATTTTTTAAATTTTAGATTGTGCGATACCGAGGATTCTCCCGAAATTTCGAGTCAATTAGAACTTGAGATGTCGTGGCAAAAATGGTTCCGAGAAAACTTCCATTGAAGCAATAGACTGAAAAGTTATGGAATAATGGTAGCTAGAGTGCTAATCCACCGGGGGATGGTCGAAACAACAAATTCCTTGAACTGTGTCGCATCTTCCACGGAGTTATCTCGTCGTCGCCGGTTCTCGATCTCCTGACGGAGGCAGTTTCGCGGCAGCCACCCGTTTTAAGTTGCAAAATTGCATCGCCCCGCGAAAGAGCGCGGGTCAAAGAGACTCTTCGGGGGCGGGGGTGGGGAGGAGAAGCTCCTGTCGCGGAGGAGTCTCGCTATTATAAGTTCGTGGCGATGGTACCCGAGGCCTCGAGAGTTTTAATTGCGTTAGAGGCGGACCATTATCCCGGAGTTCCAGCGATTAATCTCGAAATCTGCTCTCCTCTGCACCGGCATCCCCTCAGCCGAACGGGGGTTGTTCGAGAGGCCAATGTAAACCCCGGCCGCCCAGAATAAACAGGACACCTCTTCAGGGACGTCCGTTGTAAATCGAGCGAGTCGCATACCGGAAATCCGATCGTTCTCTCGTTCCGAATCTTTGATTTACGGAACACTGGACTGTACCGACCGACTCGAATAGCCGCCATATTGGAACACCGGCGATGACACTGCCGTCGAGTGTCCTGCACTCGAGGATGACCGAGTGTCGCGTTGATGAAAACGGGATGGTCGACTTTTTAATGTGACCGATTTGTTTGCCGGTCTTTCGAAACGGTCGTCGAGCGCTTTGTGCGCTTCGGATGATTTTTTTTCAGCTCGTTTGTCTCTTTTCTTGCTCGCCAGGATTTTTCTAAAGCGATTGGGAATACGGTTTCCGGTTTTTATTTTTCTGTTATCGATAGCGGATTTCATGCGTTTATCATGAAATTGTGTACGGTCAATACAGAATAGTAAAAGCAAGAATTGAAGATTATCTTTATAACATTTTCACGTAACTGCTAAAGCTATCAACACTAAATCTACCGGTGCTGGTCGGAATAACAGGTCTGAAAGTTTTTCCTTTCACAATTCATGAAATTATAAAGATGCTTTCGTTGGAAATGATTGAACGAATGGACCCATTCCCAGCGAAAAATATTCTCTTATAAGGACGAAAAGTTGTGGCAAAATTTTTCGCCTATTTTTTTCGGTAACGTGGTCACTCTACCTTATCGCGAATTTACGGAATCTCTTTTTACTGAAGCATATACTGCAATAAAAATCGCACAGACCTCAAATAAACGCAATAATTTCGTTTTCACAAGATCACCTACATTTAGTGCTTGGTAGGTTTAGCGAAGAGCTGCATTTTTTCGACTCCTGCTTCTAGGAACTGATGCAGACAATTTCTACTGTACAATCTTCATAAACGATGGACGGACTGTATTCGGTAAAAATACAAGAGTAGACAAAATATTAACATTGTCTGGCAGGGGTGAATCACCGGAATTCCCTCGACAAACGTAAAATCACAAATGAGAATTATCGCTTTGCACCAGGTGGCTATTTCCCATGTTAACCAGAGATCTCCGGCACCGTTCGAAAGCCACTTGGAGGACACGTTATCCTGTGAAATCGAGCATCCCCAGTGCATCAACGAACCTCGCCGTAAAATGGCACCGGTGCGAACACGGTCGGTTACCTCGCGTGAACACGGAAATGGCGAGTCGCAGTGTCCCCTGGATCCCCTGTCTCTGCATAACGTCTCCGGATTCGCGAACACGAGTAAAAAAGGGAAGGGTCGAGGGGGAGGATGGGGGGATGGGAAGGATCGGCGAGCAATTGCGAGCGTCGATTCTCATCCGAAAGCGATTTAACTTCGGCGAAATTACATTAGGACACGGTTGAATCGAATTCCGTTCTAACGGAGTCCCGTGGACGTTGCAGACGTGCTACAAATTAAGAGGACTACGTCGGACGCGGGGGTAGCCGACGCAGGGGGTGAGTGGATCCTGCTAGGTTCGTTCCCTCTTGATTTCGCGGCGAAGTTCTCGTTCGCGGGGGCTCATAGATCGATTTCGAAAAGAATAGAGCGTGGTGGGAGAGGCTCGTCGAGGAGCAGAAACGATTCCCCGGTTTCCCGACGCCATTGTCTCGCGCCGGTGCGAAACGGTTCACGCGCCGACGAGCACACGTTCTTCGGCAAAAGCAGCCTCGAAGGAAACACTTCTACCTTCCTATCCTCTCTCTATCTCTCTCTCTCTCTCAATTTTAGATCCTCGTACCGGAAGTCTCCACGGGGCGAGTCACGCGATTACGGGATCTGGATCCTCTAAAACCGGCGGGAATGATGGAGCATGATCGAACGGCGCAAACCCAGCCGACTTCTTCCACGAGGATTCCCTTTCGAGAAACGGTCATGTGCTTTTGCTGGCTTTTCTTTCATGCTCGACGCGGCTGAACGCGATACTCTTTCTCACCGGTCGATCGGTGACGTTCCAAATTGCTTTTCTTGGCACGAATTGCAAAATGCGGTATCGGGGAACGACAGCTTGGGGTCGCCTCCGGGTTATTGATTTCGTCAATATTAATTCGAGACAGTGGAATATTTATTGGTGCGCAAGATGCCCCCTTAAACCGGGTGGCCTGTGACCCAGAAAACACCGCCGGTGGAGCATTAACATTTATCGGCGAAATTAGTCTCGTTGCGCCGTTCGATTCTTTCGAATGGAAATCGTGGTTCGGTTATCAAATGAATCCGTGCAAGCTTTGAGAACGGGGGGCCCCTTTAAAGATCCAGCTGTGGATCCAGGGAACGAGCACGGAATCCGCCGGGAAGTTGGCGCAATTCCGTGGTTCCGCGGAACAGAAGGTTCATTGAAAACTGCTCAAAGGATCGAGCACGGGCTACAAACTACGTTTGTGCTCGTGGGAAGTCCCTTGACGTCGAATCAGGCTTCAACTTTCGGAAGTTCTGCGTGAAGTTAGGGTCCCGGATCCGACTTTGTTCTTGGGGCGAATTGAGTGTGCCGGGGAACTGCGAGCACCGAAATTCGAGAATCCGAGAGAGCTACGGGACCGGGTGACGGTTTTCCTGTTATCGATGTCTTTATAAATCCCCCAATTAACAATGGACAGTCCCCACTCCCTTTCAACTGTCAGGCGATCCTCAGAAATTGTTATGTAAGGGGAGAGTTAGTAACGTGTGCAGAGATTTTCTTAGAGACGTTCACGGGAGCACAATGTTCCCTCGTTACGTGCTACCTAATCGGGCCCCTGTGTGAAACGCGTCGAGAACACATTTTGAAAATTCTTTTCGTAACGAATGCCACCTGATCAGAGAACAGAGATCGTCGGGTCGAGGTGACACGTAACGACGGAGCACCGCGCAAGCGTTTCCGAGCTTGTTCCAACAAAGATTTATTTGTCAATAATTACAAACGCAACGTCGAAGTGCTGGACGTGATTTCGCATACCTTAAATAATTGATCCTCGCGGTTCCGCGAGGATTCTCTTAAATACTTCCCTAGCTTGTATTACCTAGATCGCTCGTCGAAAAACGAAAGGTTCTCCCCTCTCTCCTCGTTCCGGAACCACGGAACTGCTTCGTTCCTCGTAGCTGAGATTCTTTGATCGCGCGCGCCTCCGATTCCGAACACGACTTTCCTCGGCTTACGAGCGAAGTTACGAGATTCCCTGGTTTATTGACTCGTATAATACAGGCCGGTACATCTCTCCCGGTGGCCGTGAACGAATCGCTGTCGATCGCACACCGCGTTCGAAGAGCCTTTGCATCGCCACCACCGGCGTGTCGGTACACACACGAAATGCAACCCGTTCGTTTACATGAATCTAAAACGCGAGACCGGGCGAACGTTCGATACACTACGGACCATCAACCTCCACCGCAGCGAATTCGTCCTCAAGATTTGTCGAAACTGCGGACGACTGTTTTATTTGCACTCCGATTCGCGCGAGTCTTGCGAGAACTTTTGGGCTCGATCGACTCTGCCATTTTGAAGTGCTTGTTCGACTGCGACGTCAAGTTTCCGCATATAGGTGACACATTTCTTCTTTTCGCCAATGGGACATTAAACCGGGTATTTATGCAAAATTGTGATTTTAGAAGAGGTTTTATGGAAACCAGAATATACGAGTTTGATTAACTTATTCGATTTGTACTTTTGAAAACGTGCTTATTCGAAAGCTGAAGCGAAAATTAAGACAATTTTCTCGAAACTATTATTTGCTCATTTAGAATCACCCCCTCCCAAGGATGTACCTCATCAGTACTGGAACAGTCTACAACCGAGAGTTCAGTGAATTCTCGATTTATGTCAATAACACGGGTCTTCCCAGCGTCGTGTACCCCGCGGTAGTGGGGGTAATTCCTGTATTCCGCGACGTTTATCGTCCAGACCTCGGCGACATATATAGAGAAATCACAGCTTTTTTAACAGTAAACGTACCGAGCTATAAATGTAACGGATGCATGTTACCTTATAAAAATGACAAGATTTAATTTACTTAGACTTTGCGCGGTTCTTATTGCAATGCGTGCTCTACTAAAGATATTTAAAAATTGTCAATTAAAAAACCTGGAACCGGTCAATTGATCGGCGGTGGTACGTTTAGTGTTAAAGAACAATTTCCTGACCGATTTTTTGGAAGGTCTACCATAGTTTTATGTACGAAAAGTTTAATAACATGTTATCTTTCACCCTAGGGAAAGTACATCCCTGGATAAAAGCACTCGACAGAATCGACCCGCAAGAACAAACGAAATTGATTAGCATAAATTCGTCCATTGGCCAAGATTAGTCTATCAATTGCACACGGAGAACGCGCAATTTTCACTGGGTAAACTTGTCGTCGTTTATCGAACGTCCGCGCGGCCTCCTACTTACAATGCACACTCTAGAACACTCGGACTCGGGCCACGTTTACACACAGATCACGGAATCCTCCGGGCACGTGAGAGAAAAATAAAGAACAGAAGAAAAACGGACAAAAGGTACGTTCGATGGAATGGAAGTGTCGCCGACGGTGAACACAGGCGAACGTGTGTCGCTAATCAAAATAACTAAAAATAGATTCGTATAGAAACGGAGAAAGAGGGTGAGTGGGGGAGGGAAAGAGGGGTGGGAAGAATGATCTCGGGGGTTGGACGTTCGGATAGAACAGAAAAATAAAACTGAAACGATACAAGCGCATGCCATGCGGTATAATCTAACATCTAAGAACCCAGGCAAGTGAGTGAAGACGTGAGGGATATCTAGGTGCGACGACCCCGTCTCGAGTTCTCAACGGTGACTCTTGTGTCCGTGGCCGATCGATAGCCGCGTTAGGCTAAAAGACGAACAACCATAACCCCTTCTCCCCACCTCCTCGTCCGATATATCTTCCGCGTTCCCGGTTGCACAGGTGTGTTACACCTGTGCATTCGGGGCCGTCGACACCTCGAAACCCGTCGCCCGGTCTCGTACGGAGCACCTATCGTCGTCTCATACACGGTCCATCAAGGATTATACAAAAAAGAACGTTTAATACTAATGGTAATGACGATACGATGTACAATAGGTGGTCAGTAACACGCTAACAATTATAGTAAAAAGTACAGCAGCTATTTTACGCAATAATCGTAATCATAGTAATAATAATAATAATAATAATAATAATAATAGTAATAATAATAATAATCAATAATAATGATGATCGATAATAAATCGTAATCATAGCGAGTAACATTAAAACTAAAATCGGAAAACGTTAATCAGATAAATCGTAATCAGAACACACATCATGCGCACTAATACACGTACGGTCCAGTAGCTAATCAAGCAGGACTAAATCTGATGACTCAGTTGGTGAGTTGGTTTCGCCCCCAGGAAATTAATAACACGTCTGATACGCAAGAGGAGAGAAATTATCGTGTGCAAATCGGCTGCGGAAATGAACCCCAATAAACAAACAAACAATAATAATAATAATAATAATAATATTAATAATATTAATCAGAGTAATCATAAGAGTAATCGAAAGGAAAGACTAACAACTAATTTAGGCGCTAATGTACGGTTAAGATCGGCGTGCTCCCGTTCCCGCGGATGCCTTCAGGTCTCGCTTCTATTTCGCGGGTCCCGTCGCGTGTCTTAAACCCCCCGGACATGCTCGAACATGTTGCCATTTCTGCATCGATACCCAAATTTAATTGTACACGTCGCAACCCGTGGAATTCTGCATCGGAAGCAACTGCATCGAATCACAATTTTGCGTCCACCATCTCGGAATTTATTTCAAATTCAAGTAAATTTTATACATGTTGTACAGGGTATAATCTTCTAATTGAAGAAACGATCACGTTGCTTGGCAATTTCCAGTGGGATTTTCGCAAAAACAAATTATGTTTAATAATTATCGTACCCTCAAATACTGACAATACTACCGGTATTGAGAAATAATTGGACATTTTAACACTAAACCTACCACGGCCAAATTGACCAGTTTTATATTCCACAATTATTGAAACTATGAAAATTCATTTACGAAATATAGTGGAATAAATTTCCTTGTCCCAGCATTTATTATATTGAGGATTGCGGACAATCTCAATAAATTTAGGCTTGCCATTTTTATTTGCCACATAATGTTAAAGCCTGGTAGGTTTAGAGTTAAACAGCTTTTTGAAATGTTCCAAACTGAAATAGAATCAATAATACAGAAACTTGCGATGCACAGACCGGAAGCGACGCGGGTATCGCGAAACCTAGATACCAATGCACGCCATCAGAACATGTTCGAACGTGTCCAGGTAGTTTTACATCGAATCGATTATCCCCGAGCGAGCGGAAACGGTCTCTCCGCGTTGGACACGAGTCAGCGCGCGTGTTGCTTTAAGTATCTGCGGTTCTTTGGCTAGAAAATGAAAAAAAAAAAAACGTGTGTGTGTGTCGCGAACCGGGACTCGACTCGACTCGACTCGACTCGATTCGACTCTTGCGTGCGGCCGAAAAAACAAACGTAAACGTGTCGCTAGGCCCACATAGTTCAGCCATCCCCCCTAAAACACAGTGTTAGGCGGCTGTCGTCGACAAAAACGGATTTTTTTTTTCGCGGTGGTGTTCCGCTTTGAACGCACATACACGTGTACGCGGGCTTGTTTTCCCCTTTGTCCGACGGATTCGTTTCGATTTTTCGATGTTTGCATTTGCGGGGTTCTCTTCGTTGTCGGGAAATGCTTCAAAACCCTCGCTAAATCTACCCCCTCCCCCCGTTCGTTGTGTTAACCTCCCTCTCCGAAAAAATGTTTAATCCACGATCGAAGGAAAATTGCTATTGTCGGAGCAGAATTTAGCGACGACAACAGAGATACCGGGGTCTCATCCCCCTTTCGAACATTTCTCATTTGTTATGCTCGGCTGTTCGTTGGACTGTTTAGTGTCTAGATTCGATCGAATTTGAATCTGATTAATTGACATTAAAGACTGCGGATCTTTAAAAGAAAAATTCTTTTCATTGATATTGTAAAAAACGGCAGCCTCTTTAATTCAATCACTTTTAATCCAGTAATAGAACGACATTTATAGATTATATTGCTTCACGTTTCGCATATTTATTTTTGCGGCGAATGCATAAAATCCGCAGTTTATTAATAAGACTGTGAATAATTCTTTTCTACGAGACACGTAGTTAATCTGACCGAAGAAAAGTTTGTAGCTAGACAATACCAATAGAAATGGTGGAAAATTTTTTTTTCCATGGTACTTCATGGTAGATGCTGGTCTAAATTAAACTATTACAGTAAAATATTAACCCCTTGCCCTGTAATATCCAGTCAGGCCGGTATTAACACTAAACCTCAGTCAAAATGACTTCCAAAATGGTTTTCTATTCCACAATTATTGAAATTATAAAAATGTTTTCACAGGAAATTACTGAATTGACTTCTTCATTTAAGCACAGATTATAATGAAAATCAAAGTACAAAATTTAAGTAAAGTCAATCTTCTCCCTACTATAAGACGTGTCACTTTTATATGTTTCGTGCTTGTTAGGTTTAGCGTTAAAGATTTCAAAGAATATAAATTTTAAACATCTTCTAAATGTTCTAAATATTAGTTTACTCTTCTCATACGTTCTTCGCGGGAAAATTGTCAGCAAAATTCTTTATTTCTCTACTTTACACATATTTGATTAAAATTAAACTCTGTAGAATTAAACTGCAAAACGAAACCAGGTGAAAACCAATGTTCTATCTTGTAATTATATTTGACGAACGTATGAAGCATCAGAGTGAACATTAACACGAGATATTATAAATGTTCTTCTCCTAGAAAACGATAAACTTCGAATAAGTCTCGATCACAGTGAAACAAATCACAGGGCAAGAGGTTAAAAGAATATCGTACGTTTCGGAATACCGATATCTAAATTTTGTACACCGTTCAGAAAAATTTGTACATCAAGACGTTACGAGCTATGACTGAAAATATCCCGTGCATATCTTTCACTAATTACCATCGTACAACAATTCTATCGAATCGTTTCCCCCGTACTCCCTAGAAACAACACGTCAATCCGGCTCGACTATCGAAACTAAATTTACACCTCGGTCGACGCAAAACATAATTAAAATTAACGCTCCACCGGATTGCCGCCGAGAATAAACACTTTACAAAACTATCATTAACCCTCCACGGGCCCGTGTATAACTTTCCTGTCGTCGACATTTTACCAAATAATTTCAGTTTTTTTCTCCGAGATAATTAATAACAATATCGATGACGGTTCGCAGCGTCATCAACTTGAAATATCAAAGTAAATGCCTTGCGAGTTCTCTGTAAATAGAAACTAATATCCATAGAGGGTTAAAAAGAAAAGAAAAAAGAAAAAAAGAAAACAACACTACCAGAAACGCAAAAACAAAACTTCTGTCGCAAGCCAGCGATAACGTGCAGCAATGTCCGAAGAAAGAACCGAACGAAAAGAGAAAGAAAACGCTATCGGGAAGAATGTATTTGAATCGCTGCAGAATCCTGCTCCGACCACACCCCCCAACCCCATACAATTGATAGGCGCACGGGCTAGTCCCGTGGAGCTCCGTCCACGAAAAAAAAAGAAAAAAAGAAAAAAGAAAAGAAAAATGTAGAACGCGTGCGATCCTCGGCGTCGATATCAACCCTTCCCGTGGAACACCGCGTTCCAGCACGCACCAGGCATTTGGCAATGTAAGGCAGTAAGTCGTTTAGGCTCTCTCGGGAGCCTCTCACTGTACGCTAAAATAGATCCGCAGTGACGCTTGCGACGAGAAGCGTCGGTGTTCTTCGTGGTAGGTAACGATAGCTGCACTCGAGCGGAAGCGGCGCGTTGCGAGAACGGTTTCCGAGAGGATTCCCGTTGTCGAGGAAGATCGAGCAGGGACCGGTAGATCTTTAGCAGTCAGCTTCATTAGCACGGCTCTCCATTTTAGCGATCCTTTTCTCTCTCCATCTACTTTTTATCACCGTTTTTCTCTCGTCTTTCGTCGTCGCAACGCGCTCGCTTCTTCAGCATGAAAGAATTCTCCTCGCTGTGGCGCGAGTCCTCTGTCATCGCCTTACCCGCTAATACAAAGAGAACGTACCAGTACGTTTGGCGTTTAAATACACTCGTCCTCCGCACCGTTATCACTGTGCCTCTCTCACTATGTTTCACATCGAACCGCCCACTTATGCGCTAAACGGTCTTTAATCGGAATGCTGTGCACCGGTTCTCCTCACTACAAGCGACGCGACACCTTACAATCTCGTGCGTACGTGTGTGTGTGTGTATATATATATAATTTGTTTTTCGAGTATTTCTTTATGCGCGCGCGTGTGTGTGTCTCTTTGATACCGGGCGGAGAGAATTACGAGAAAATGTGGTTCCGCGGAAATTTCGACGAGGAAGATTGATAGTCGTCCGAAAAAAAAAGAAACCCGACGAGCACACCGGGATATCGCGCGTATTCGTTCGTCCATCTTGTTTCTCGAAAGCGTTACCGCCGGCGAATACAAGCAAACCGTCGGGGGGTGAAAAAAAAAAAATAGTACTTTTCCGAGCGTGAACACACACAGAGCGACCCACGTTATTATTATCCACACGATGACTGTTTTACTTGTGTTTTATTATTATTATGTTTTTTTTTTTATTCTTTACACGTTACTCTTTTATTATTCACGTTTTTGCTCCCCCTCTGAATTTCGTGTTTCTTTTCTTTTTTTTTTGTATCGTGTTTGCTTTTCGTTCGTGTTTTAGGTATTTTTGCGGTTTAAATGGCTACGAATAGAATCGTTATTGCTGTGGCAATGGCGGTCACGGCGAGCTTGGGAGTATCTCCAGCGGAAGAATTTATATAGTAGTCCGTAGTGGTGCCCGTAGATTCTGAATGATAAAAATGTGACTTGTAAAAGGATCGTTGCGGCTTGAAATATGGTAACGAAGAGAAAAGAGGGGTGGGGGGGAAGATTTTCTTTTTTTTGGGGGGGGGTTATCTAATATGCCTAGATATGCCCATCGAGTGGCTACCCCGACTGTTTCACTAAATCGCTTTGTCTACAAGGGTCAAGGGGACTGAGGACTCTCTTAATTGTCGAATCGACGTTTACGTCGCCTCTCACTCGAAACGGCATTGTTGCCGAATTGCTTTAAAGCGGCTTTCGGAGGGCACGACGGGACGGCTTTTGAGAGGACAGGCTGGATGGAGGATGGCATCTTTCTATTGTCTTAGATCGATTGCTGGGGTCGTAGTAAGCTTCTTCCTGAATTTTCATGGTCACCATTCCGTGGGGATCGAGGCTTCAGACCTTACGCAGTGTACTGTCACGAACAAAAGTATTCGCCCAAGTGAACTGTAACTAGACTACGGATCTTTATGCAAGATACAAATTTATTCTCCATGTACATTCGCTTTAACGCTTAAATATCGATTGCGAAGAAATAAGTCATTTAGTGGCCTTTGTTTGAAATACCGAATTCATACAATGTACCAACAATTTGTGTTTCATCTATTGTCACAAGTGCACAAAATCTGCAGTCTATTTATAGTTTAATGTTGTTTGCAGTTACCGTGTGTTGTAGATAACCCGAATTTTTAGAGTTTACTGGGTTATAATGAGTTTAATGGGAAAGCTGCAGTGAGTGATTATAATATTCGAGCCTCTTGTATAAGTTAACGATTTGCAACGATCGATGTTTAAATAAACCAACACTGACGTCTGATCATTTTTGTATGAAGTATCGATGTTTGAAAGTTACAAATGTACATTTAGTAGCACTGTCGACACACATTATTCATGAAACGGTTAGAAAATGAATGTCTTTTGTGCCGCGGCTCCAGTAATTTTGTTGTGGTTAGTTAAAACAATTCAAGTTATTAACACCGTGAGGGGAAGAATAGCCTTGTTAACAACAAGAAAACATCAAACCGTGTCTACACACTTACACGTACACGCCCCTCTTCTGCTTCTACTTTTGTTCGTGACTGCAATTTGAAATATTTGTAGAAGAAAGTTTATAGAAATTATACGTTCCAGGTATGTCCATGACCAATTTGAATGCAATTTTATTCATTTATGTCTACGAGAGGGTATTATTTTTTATACACAGTGAATTCTCGATATTGTATCGTACAGGAGACATACCCGAGTTATGTTTACACTCCTGGGGCCCCTTGAGGTTTGCGGCCCTTCAAGGGGTATAGCCAGCGGTAGTGGGGATAATTGCACGGCGTTTGTCATCCAGGTCTTGGCGACATATATCGAGAAATCACTGTTGACTAGATATTTAATCTTGGAATAAAAATTCGGAGCATTAGGGAAAAAGGACAAGACCAAGGATCAGGATCTGCATCAAAATGAGAAACAGAGGAGCCGCATGGAATTTTATTTCGCGCGCCGGACAAATCGAAATGCCTCAATGACCCTTTTCCCTCCTCCTTGAGTGAACAAAATATAGAGGCGAAGATAATTAAACGGTCTTTCTCGTCAATGTAAAAAAAAAAAAAAAAAAAAAAAAAATAATAAGAACCATATCAATCGGTGCGATAGCCTCGTGCACATGTACATATATAGATATATGTATAATCATTAGGCATGTGCGGGCCGCCCGATATTCGGGTTCGGGTCGGGTGGCAGAAAGTCGGGCGGGCTTGATTCGGGCGCCCGATACTTCGTGACGCATCGGGCTACCCGAGAGTTTCGGGCGGCCCGAACGTTTCGGGCTACCCGAGAGTTTCGGGCGGCCCGAGAGTTTCGGGCGGCCCGAACGCTTCGGGCTACCCGAGACTTTCGGGCTTCCTGCTCGACTTCGTCGGGCGGGTTCGGCAAGAATCGGACAAGTTCGAGCGAGCGAGTTATCGCGATACCTGAGATAATCTCAGTGACATTCAACTCTGCGTTCTTATGAAATCCATAATGGTAATAATGATACTTCTTTCATAACTTAATTAATCTTTATTTGCATTAAATTTTGAAATAATTCACGGTACGCGTGAAAAATTTAAAAGACAACATTTCTGGCATTCTGACAAATTTGTTCCTCCGAATAAACTTGTATATGTATCGATAACATCATTAAAATATCCTTACAAAGTTATATACACCTAGAAGGTATGAAAATAAGATAAATTATGACAATTTTTTACATTTTGTGCTGTTTTTATTGACAGTGATATAACTTACTTGTTATAATATACAGAGTGTCCTAGTAGGAACATTTGCGAACAGAAAAAATACTGAAATCAAAGTTTATTTTAATGAAAACGTTGTCTCGAGAGACACCAACATTATAGAGTGGTGGGGCTGTCATCGGAAAAGATTTCCAATTTTATCATTAGCAGCTCAACGCTACCTAGCTGTACCCGCGATACAAGTTACGAGTGAGCGCTTATTTTCTGCTTCGGGAAATATAGTTACTCAAACGCGGTCGCGATTAATAACAGAAAATATTGAAAAGTTAAGTTTTCTACATTTTAATTTAAAGAAAATAAGTTAGTTTATAAAGCAAGCTAGATAATAATTAAAGTAACTGTAGTAATATTAAAATTATAATATTTATATTTATATAAATGAATATATTATAGTAAATATATCGCACATTATTTAATATATATTATGTATTTTATACTGTATTTAAAACTGTCATTTTTATCGCATTTGAGTTCAATAATTTCTATTTTGTTATTTTATTATGCATTATTTTTTAAGAATTTCTGTTAGGTTAATGATAGTTAATTAATAAGTTATACTAATAAGTTTATATATTATAACAATTTTTTTGCGTACAATTTGAATATGCAATAAAAAGTACCAGGTTCCATTTAAAGAAAAACGACTTCCGGTTTGAAAATCCGTTAAAATTGCAACTATCACCATTCGATAGAGCGTACTCGAATTAGTTAGAATATTTTTCTAATTTTCAAAAAAATTCACTGTCCACCATTTTAATAGGGGTAGACGGGTGGTCTAGGACACTCTGTATATTATAACAAGTAAGTTATATCACTGTCAATAAAAACAGCACAAAATGTAAAAAATTGTCATAATTTATCTTATTTTCATACCTTCTAGGTGTATATAACTTTGTAAGGATATTTTAATGATGTTATCGATACATATACAAGTTTATTCGGAGGAACAAATTTGTCAGAATGCCAGAAATGTTGTCTTTTAAATTTTTCACGCGTACCGTGAATTATTTCAAAATTTAATGCAAATAAAGATTAATTAAGTTATGAAAGAAGTATCATTATTACCATTATGGATTTCATAAGAACGCAGAGTTGAATGTCACTGAGATTATCTCAGGTATCGCGATAACTCGCTCGCTCGAACTTGTCCGATTCTTGCCGAACCCGCCCGACGAAGTCGAGCAGGAAGCCCGAAAGTCTCGGGTAGCCCGAAGCGTTCGGGCCGCCCGAAACTCTCGGGCCGCCCGAAACTCTCGGGTAGCCCGAAACGTTCGGGCCGCCCGAAACTCTCGGGTAGCCCGATGCGTCACGAAGTATCGGGCGCCCGAATCAAGCCCGCCCGACTGTCTACGGCCCGACCCGACGATTCGGGCGCCCGATATTCGGGCGGCCCGCACATCCCTAATAATCATATTTCAAAGAGAAATTACGACTTGAAAAAGGGCACTAATACTGAGAGGTTACGGAAAATGGTCCACGAAGATGAGACAATTTGGCGGATGAGAGATTCGAACCACCGTTTCTCCGATGAGAAATTAGGTTAGACAGACATGGTGAATGGCAACACTTACCTCTTGCGGTCTTAATCTTCGCGGTTCCCGGCTGGCTGAATCCAATCACGTTGTGCGCCTTCAGCTCGATGTTGTAAAACGTGTTAGAGTTCAGATCCTTCACCCAGTACCTCGTCCTGCCCTGCGAGTAGATGTCCTTCGTCTGGCAGGTGTTCTCCAGGACCTCCCAGTCGCTGGTCTCGTGTCTCAATTGACAGAATTTGATCTGGTACATGTCGATCGGCTCGCCGTTGTCCGCCGGGACCAGCCACAACAACTCGTACTGGTGGCCGTACGTCGACACTTCATAGTCCATGCCGGGATTCGACAATATTATCTTCGGCGGGTTCGGGACGGTCCTCACCGGCGTCACCTCGCGAACATTCGAGCCCCAGTTGCCAAGGCCGACCTGGTTCCGCGCGGCGAAACGGAATTCGTACGCTGTCTGCGGTCGCAGGCCCTCGATGATGTACGCCGAACCTGGAATCGACAGGTGGACTGCGATCAAGAAATGCAATCCGGGATTTTCTTTTCGGATATTCTGGTACAGGGGGCGATAGTGTTAGAGCGTTACGCAGGATTGGGACGAGTAGGGTTCCCAGATATATCGGGAATTTTCGGCATGTACACTCGGGAATACATTAAATTTTTAGGAATCCCGAAAATTCTTAGGAATCCCGAAAGTTCTCAGGAATCCCGAAAATTCTTAGGAATGCCAAAAGTTCTCAGAAATTCCGAAAATTCTCAGAGATCCTGAAAATTCTCAGGGATATTGAAAATTCTGGAGAATCCCGCA
Source organism: Seladonia tumulorum (assembly GCA_913789895.3). Classification (NCBI taxonomy): domain Eukaryota; kingdom Metazoa; phylum Arthropoda; class Insecta; order Hymenoptera; family Halictidae; genus Seladonia; species Seladonia tumulorum. The sequence goes on from OU565276.1 coordinate 6,620,061, forward strand.
AATTCTTAGGAATCAGGAAAGTTCTCAGGAATCCTGAAAGTTCTCAAGAATCCCAAAAATTCTGGAATATCCCGAAAATTCTCAGGAATCCCAAAATTTTCAAGAACTCGTCCCGGTCTCTAATAAAGTTCTCGACCCACCCCGACCCGACATTTTCGTGTTCCCGGGTTTGTATTATAATTACAAAATGACCCGACCCAAGCTTTAAATTAATCTTGTTTACTATTCAATTTTTCTTGTCCCCATTTAACCGGTGCCTAACAGCAAGAAGAACTACAAGCTTCATTCAATGTAAGTCTTAAGTTTGGAACTTCTTTAAACTCTATTATAAATATAAAAGACTACTTCATTTAGATACAGCTCAGTCATTAGTTTCCTTCAGATACAGCTCGGTCATTAACAGGTCAATTAATAGGCTTTGGGTAGATAAAGCGTTAATATTGCATTGGACTCGTAGAATGTCTCAAACATGAATAATATTAACTGCTTTTATCAGATACTTTTAATCGGATGTTGGACAGTGGTAAATATCCTCTAGACTGGGAACTTTCTTTCATCCATTTCATGAAAAGAACTGATGAGATTAACTTTTGAAATTGTTTGAAACTTTCATCAAAGTCACTCCACTCCTACATTGCAAGTCTGAAGTAGTCTGAGTTGGGTGGACAGCTACGACTGCTATAAACGCGCTTCGAAACTGTTCAACTTTTCTTGTCAACATTGTCTGATATAAGTAACAGTTCCATAGACGTTTGAAAGGGTTAGAAGCACTTGGATTAAATGCTCAGAGATTGTGTGTGAGGTCTAGGTGACTATAGTAAGTCTCACGTCGTTGTTGGACGCAATCTAGATCACTTCAAAAACGCACTTGGTGTGTGTGTGTGTGCTCTTGTTTACTCTATACTAAATACAATATTGTGCTTTCAGTACAATGAGCACTTGTTGCTCGCGCCTGCTCTAGAACAACTATCAGGTACAACACCTAGGCACAACCTAGATACCAAGGCAAAAAGTAATAGTTATCTCCACAGCTCCAATTGCTTCTAGGAACAATCTCTATCCTTTCCATAGTCAAAAGTACTTGTTGCTCAAGTTTACTCTGTACTATATACAACGTTATTCTCAAGAACAATCTAAAGTATTTTCAATAGAAAAACAACCTGTTGCTCACATCTACTTTACAACTCCCACATTATTCTCACAACTGCCACAAGTTAAAGATCCTATAGTTTTCGCTGTTGAGGCTTTCAGATATAAATACTGTGTCCTTTTGGAATGTTCTAAGCTTCTCTATTTTAATATCTGTCTAATCGAATACTGTATAATGGTAAATCTAAATCAAAATGCTTCAGGATCAGCAAAAGATCATGGGCCCACATCCAAAAGCCCCAACGTTAAAACCTGTAGGCCAGCATACTAAGCGGTAGAATCAGCCACTCACCAACGGACAAGGTCTTGTTCTTCGCTTGCATCCAGGTCTGACTGTCGTCCTTGTACTGCACAACGATGGTCCTGATCGGTAGTTCGGGATGCGTACTCGGCGGCACTAGGTCGAACCTGATGGTGGTCGCAGTGATCTCGGTCATCTTCGCCTGCTGGACTTCGCCAGGCTTGGTCGCTTCTCGTAGCTCGATGTTGTGCTCCCTCGTGCCGTGCAGGTTTGACGCGATGCACTTGTAAGTGGTGTAGTACCGCCTGTCCATCGGCACGATCATCAGAGTGGAGAGCGGCCCGGTGCCGAGCTGTTTGATCGTGGGGTCTTTGTCGATCTTCTGGTCCCCGTAGATGGTCCAGCGGATGGTTGCGTTCGGTATGCTCTCGGCGATGCAGCTGATGTTCACCGGCCTCTGTTCCCAGGACCAGACGGTCTTGTTGTTCATCGAGGCGAACGACGGCGGGAATTCGACAGTGAGATGACCGTTCCTGCGAGCCTCTCCGCCTGCATTCTGTGCGATGCACTCGTACAGCCCGTCGTTCGATCTCATCAGCTTGTCGATCGTCAGCGTTCCGGTCGTTTCACCGAGCACCGCGTCCTGCACGTTCTCCAGAATGATTCTGTCGTCGTCCGGCTGGGATCCCTTCACGTAAGGCTTCTCCGACGTGTGCTTCCTGAAGGTGACCTGCGGCGGCGGTCTGCCGAACGCTTTGCACTCGATCGACACCTTCTTGTCCTCGACCTCTGTCACGTTCACGAACTCCTTCACCTTCGGCTTCACGATCACGTTCACCATGAAATTCGTCGTCGCCGTTCCCGCCGCGTTCGTCGCCCGACACTGGTACTCGCCCGCGTCCTCCCTGTTCACGTTCGTGATCGTCAGAATACCTTTGGTCGCGTCCACCTCGAAACGGTCCGCGTTCGACAGGTTCTGCTGCGTCAGCGACTTCACCCAGGTGTACTGCGGCGGCGGCTTGCCGTGAGCCTGGCACACGATTTCCTGGTTCTCGCCTTCGATTATGTCCACCGTGCTCGGCAGCTCTTCCACCGTCGGGCGCACGTGCACCTGCAAAATGAAAACACGGAACCCGTCTGAGAGATGCCGCTAGGGCTGGGTAAAATACTATTTCAAATAGTAGGTATTTTACTGGAAATCATGCGTGCGCTTTTAAAAATTAAATATTTCATTTGTGTGTATAGATTCGTTTCTAATGAGTCTAACAGGCTGAAAATAATACAGGGTGTTTGGTTACAAGTGGGAGAAAATTTAAGGGGCGGTTCTCCATAAGAATATGAGACGAAAATGAAGAATAAAAATATGGCGATTTTGGCTTCATTTTGTAGTTATAATCAATTGAAAATCCGCCTAACATGCGGCAACCCGACCAACAGAGGTATACGATGCTTACGTCACAGAGGCGCGCGACAGTCAACGTATCAAAGGGGCTTCTCGCTCGCGTCCAATGGTTAGGCATCGTCGGTGGTTAGGCTTCGACGTCACACGCTTTAGCCAAACGTGAAATCACAATTTCTTTACTCTTTATTTTTCGTCTTATATTGTCGTGGAGGACCACCCCCTAAATTGTTTTCCCACGTGTGGTAAATATTTTTAAGTTCCTTTAATCTAATGTGTTCTACTGTTTTAAATTACGTCTACACAGTTTTGTCACAAATGCGTAAAATCTGCAGTCTACTTATAATACATTGTTTTTAGAAAAAATATTTGAATTTTCTTCTGGCACATCCGCTTTATTATTTGAAACGGCGTTTCGTTCTAGGTCTTTGCGCCGGGCCTAACGGCCATAACCGTGGTTAATTGGCGTACGCAATTGTGGGTGGGAAGAGACTGCGTTAATTATGGAGATCAGGCTGACGCGCCTCGCTCGGACACAACTCGATTTTCCAAGCGAGCAATAATGTTTCGGATGCGTGTTTGCAGCCATGGTGAGATATTGTTTGAACGGTTGCGTGATTTGGATGTTTCTGGGCGAAATGATTTGGATGGCCTGTTGTTTTGCGGTCCATTGTTTAGCGAGATTGATGTGACGATGCATAGCATTCGTGAACGATTGCTAATACTCGTCGCTTCTCTCTGGCTAATTCGTATTTTTAAGAAATTGAACTTTTTAGGCTAATATCTCAATTAGGCTTGCATGTCGTCTTTAAAACAAATTATTTTGGGTTAGAATTTTATGAATTTTTTCGGTCCGAAGTGGACCCAGTTTATCCTTATTGCTCAACTGAAGTTAATTTACATTTTTCAAAAATTGTCCATAGTATACAAAAAATTAATATTCACAGGCAGAATTTTATACATTTTTTAAAATGCAACAGGTCCATTTAGAATTTCACATTAACTACAATTTATAATTACACGCAGTAGGATATTACTGAATGGGTAGCACAAAAATTGAGATTTTCCTAGCCTCATTGTTTCAAAAATTTCGTTCGCAAGCTACGAAAAATATTTGCACAAAACTGTCGGCGTAGACGTGTACACGGTTGTACCGCTATTGTTAAAATAACTGAACATCGCGTACCGTTTGATTGTTTCTATTGTAATTATTTCTGACACTGAGGGCGTATCAGCCAGATGTAACAATGGATGTTTCTCTATCGAAACAAGCCGCGATGAAAGCGTCAAAAACGAATCAAATAAAATTCTATACAGTTTTGTAGATCGAAATCTCAGCCTCCCATTAAAACAAAATACATGTGTACATACATATGTATATTCGATTTGCCTCAAAAGCTCGTTTCGTTTTCGACCAATACGCACAATGCGAACTGACAATAATTCTTTGTAGAATGAAAGAAGAAAGTAATGAAGAAAAAAATAAAAGTTGTAGCCATGGTAAAGGATTTTCTAGGATATGCTGGATAAAAAGATTTATTTTCGGATTAGGAACAAGGGTACAGGAAAAGGAGGTATATGTATAAAATTCATTCAATCGCTCGAATTATAAATCGTAATCATGCAAACTTTCTCTCATCACACGTGTACTCTAGCTAGGTTCCGTGGTATTTTCGTAACCGACCAGAAGATGCTCTGTCCTCTCTCGCTCGACAAGGCGTCCAGGTATTATCGCCGTACTCTCCTTGTCGAGACGAGCGGCCAGGAACACTCTTCCGTTCCCTCTCGGCAGGCGTCCAGGTATTGTCGCCGTACTCTCCTGCCGAGCCCTGGGCGGCCAGGAGTTGACCCGTTCTCTCTCGTTCGACAGGCGTCCAGGTATTATCGCCGTACTCTCCATGTCGAACGAGCGACCAGGAACAGACTCCCGTCCTCTCCCGTTCTCCCGACAGGCGTCCAGGTATTATCGCCGTACTCTCCTGTCGGGGTGCTAGTGCTAACCAAGAGCGGCCGTGGTCCTTACCTCGTCCTCTCTCTCGGAATAACAACTAGGCCGAGTCCCTCCGTGAACCCTCTATTTATATAAATTCGTTGCTATCCGCGAACGTGAAATCAGCACTCGGTCGTTAAGCGCGATTCGTCTTTTCGAGCGCTCCCCTCGCGTCGCTTCCCCGCGTGATTGCCTACAAACTACCTTCGAGAAGCTTCTAGAAGCTTGTCGTTCCGCGTTTTGTTTACATTTTCCTTCTCGCATTTTCTATACATGCTACAAAGTTTAAAATATATGCTCGTTACGTCAAAGACTGTCAAGCGCACGCATTGCGAGAAGAACTTCGGAGACAATAATTTTTGTAACAGCATGTTCAGGCTCGGAAGAGTCGGAACAAAGACAGGAAAGTTTTCAAAACTCACCTCAACCCGGATAGGTCTTTCCTTAAGCTCCCCGGTAGTCAACACCGAAGCCCGGCAAGTGTAGATCCCGTCGTCGGATTCCTGTACGTTCTTGATCTTCAACGCGTACTTGTCGATGATGTAGTGGTCGTTCGTCTTAATTAATTCACCGTTGTAGAGCCAGTCGACTAAGGGCGAAGGTCTTGCCCTTACTTTGCACTGAATCGCGAAGTCCTCGCCCATAATCGGGTATTGATTCTCGGGCGCATCGTCCCAAGTGATCGCAACTAGAAAAGTGTTTGCTATTCACATTTCTGACCCACTTTTACTTCTTCGGTACGATGATATCGATTTTATCCCAAATTTCAATTTTAGAATACATGAACACCTTTTTACTCTATACATCTATCGCTAAAGGAATTGTCTTTTAGGACAATACGCAAGTAAGCGTTCCAATATTTTAGAATTTAATTTTTATAACGTGTCTTTCATTTTTCCTACTGAATTTATCCCCCTTCCTTTGTCAAATGGACAGAATACTAAATAATTCATAAGAATAGAAAGACAAATAATTGAATTTATTCATTCGTATCTTCTAAATGAATATAGAGTTAGATGGGATAATTTAAAAATAAAACTGTCCTTGATATTTACAACTAATGAAACATTATTTAGTATATACTATTTATTCACTTAAAAGTTTGTATTTCATTAGAATTGTCTGAAGACATAGCTTTTTCACTCTTAACTACAGTACTCAAAACATCGTACTAATTTACAAATTGTACTAAATATTACTCAATGTAGAAAACAACAAAGTCTGTAATCAATTTCACTAAAAAAGTTGAAATAAACAGACACATTTAAATAATCAATGTACAGAATTTAATGATAGCACCTACTGTCTGATCATGACACGACACATTCTACTTAAAGACACGACACATTCTACTTAAAGACACGACTACACATGGTGTCCCAGAAATCTTGTACTTCCTTGATAGAGGTAATTCCTGAGGTCATTTGCAGTAATTTTTTCGTTTGTGATAATGTTCCCCGTGGCTTTGTTAAAGAGTTATCACCGAAAAACATGGAAAAACATCAGAGCGCGGCTACTGCGGACAGATTTCGCTTCGGCCAACGACGTCACAGCGACGTCACGCTCAGCGAGATCTGTCGGTGATCGGTCCGTGTTTTTCGTTAATATTTCCTTCAACAAATCCACGGAGAACATTTTCGCAAAGGGAGAAGTTATTTCAAATTACTTCAAGAATCACCCCCTTCATGGAAATACAAAATTTGTTAGACAACTTTTATTATCGAGTATAATATTTAAAGAGTCTTAAATAATTGACAGGTGTTAAAAGTTACTATAATTGTCCGTCTATTCAACGTGTAACACCTAGTAGAGAATTTTAAATCACTGAAAAGTGCTATATGATGTGCAATAACTGCCCCTCTCGCCCGGAATTGAATTACGAACTAATTGCAAGTGAAGCGGCCAATTTTCGAATGGAAATTAGTTACTCACCTATAGTATCGATCGTCACGGACTTGTTCAAATATATCGTGTTCGCGTAAGTGCCTTTACACGTGTATTTTCCAGCCTGTTCCTCTTGAAGGGAGTTGAAGTACAGGGACAGGCTGTTGTCCTGGTGTAATTCGGTGTACATCGGCGGTTTCGAATACCCTGGGAACGTGCTATCGGAAACAATTGAAACATTATTAGACTAACTGTACCGCGAGCGCCACAGAAACTGATCTACGTTCTATGATGAGTCGAGCGTCCAGATGAGTTGAAGAGTATGGGGGGTGGGAGACAATTGTAATGATCTCGGCTCAACGTTTCGCTGCTCTCCCGTGTCATCGAAACATTCCATTCCAGAAACATTGATTTTCCCCAGTGAAAATAATACTGAACGGGGGAACAACTAAAACGATAACAACCGCAACGCTTTCTCCGCACACCTCGAAGACCGGCGAATTTTCCCAGCAATCGCCGTTTCTCCCTACAATTTCTCACCGTACAAAACGAATAGGAAGAGCAATAGCTCGCGAACAGGCAAATGTCCTCGAAGTGAAAGGCGATAATAAAATACCCAGCAGCTGCGAGCAAAGTTAATCAATAACCGCCGCCCATAATTTCCCACGGTTACTTTTGCTCGCGGGCCAACGCAGAAATGATCGTAAATCCCGCTAATCCCGCGTTTCTAAACGAGCGAAACATCGAGCCGCTATCGGTGAAATATATCGTTACAAGGTGTATGAACAACAGAGAGACAGTGAAACAGAGAGAAATAGATAGGGGGGGGGGGTTGGGCGGTCAAGGGAGTGTAAATGAACGCGTTGCAGATCGATAGCGTGAGATCGCGGTTCGATCGACCTTAATTCGACGTAAGAGCCAGATCGAGCCAAGGGCTGTTGTACAAACGGATCGCAAGCTACCAGGGGTAGTAGGGGGGTGTAGGGCCAGCAATTTCGACGTTTGCATTGGCGCGAGGTGGGAAACCGGTGCGAGACGAGACGCGTTCGCATGAATCCGTGCAATTTACCGACGTGCCCGAGTCACAGTGTGCAAGAGAGATAAGGCGGTCCAGGTGGATGCTGAATCGCGTTGTAATGAATAGTTCCCGCGGACCACGCGGATTCGAACTCGGTTGCGTCAGCAGCGATACGGTTTAATGAACCCTTTCGGTGATAGCTGGCGCAGGAGCTATGGTTTCTGTCGAGAAAAAGGGAGCGGTCTCCTGGTTGCCGGTCGTCGACTCGAATCCGGCGAACACACAGATCGCCGCCGCGATCGGCTCCGGCGAACTTGCAGCTGCAAATGCAATTACGCGTTCTATCGTTTACGCGCTTAACGGCTTTCGGTCTGGGGAAAGAGCTTTCAGCGTCTTCGGATGGGGTGACTGACTGTACTGGCTCTTTTTATTTCATTGGTATTCTGTCAGATTTGCAGGTTAAATGCAAATGCGTTAAAAGCGCGTTAACGATTTACTGATAAATATAAACGACAGCTTGAGGCTTTGCATCAAGTTAATATATTCTAAGAACATTCGATAAGTGTTTGATAAAGTAATTTCCCACTTATATAATATTATGTATTTATGTATAGCCAAAATTGTATTTAAATAATATTATTAGGCAAACAAGTATATTATTAATTTCTTCTTCTAAGAAATCATGAACGACAAAGAAGTTCTAATCACAGTACCCGTTCAAAGAAAATCCTAGTACAAGGAAGTTAATACTAATAAATAGAAATCTCACACAGGAAATAAACAATTCTAAGTGAACTAAAATGTACTTCCTTGAAGGGCTAGATTCCTGAGGTCGTTCGAAGTAACTTTTCCCTTTGCGAAAATATTCTCCATGGCTTTGTTGAGGAGTTATCAACGAAAAACACGAACCAATCGGACCGCGGCTATAGAAGAGAGACCCCGCCTCAGGAGGAGGAGTCAGACTCCGCCTGCTGTATCCGCGCACTGATTGGTCCGTGTTTTTCGCGAATAATTTCTGAACGAAGCCACGGAGAACATTTTCGCAAAGGAAAAAGTTGCTTCGAATCACCTCAGGAATCCGTTTCAAGAAAGTGCAATATTTTCGCGTGCACATGTGCATGCTTCTCCGGGATCTTCAGCTGCAAGCGAGCCACTGGGCGTTCGCGGCCGCTTAAAAAGGAATTTTCCGAGAAATTCGCAGGGAATTGTTCCGGTTCGAATAGAATTGCTCGGCAATTATCGAAGACCGAACACGGGTCACAACGCGGAATGGAAACCTTGTAGCGGTGAACGATTAAAACTGACAACGGCGGGCGAGGCGCGATGCGCCGGTGCGATAACAGTGTTAGCCCGGCCGATTATGCAATTCCCCTAGTTCTTTTCACTTCCGATCGGAACACGAGCCGAGCGCAATTAATGAAACGGCACCCGGTGTTTCTACGCGCGTTTCGCCGCGGCGAATTTATCGGCCATTACGCGGCCGCGCGACGAGCAGACATAATTATGCAAATCGGGGAACGGAGCCCCCGTGTAATCGGGCAAACACGCGATCACGACGAATCAGTTACCCGAGGTTAACGCTCGTTAGATTGTACGATCCCCGGTGGTCAAATATTTGCAGCGGGGGCTATCGGGATGGATTATTTATTAACATGGGGCGACGTCATCGAGCAGATTAACACTGGCAAGACGCTGGTTAGGGGGGTGGGGGGCAAGGGGTTGAGCATAATGGGCACCACGTGAGGTCTTGCATAGCCGCTGGATCATAATTTCGATGGTGTGTTTGGGACAGAGATACCCTAGCCTCGTATCCAATTAAAATGTTAACCCCTTGTCGTATAATGTCGGATTAGACTCAAATGGAGTTCCTTTGTTATTAATACTTGAGTATTATGACGGGTCCAGACGTATGTAAATTTTATCCTTCTTCCACAAAAATTATTGAAGATGAAGATTTGGAGAAAATCATACAGCAAAGGGTAAACATGAATATTTTAATTCGAGACAAAAATTGTCTACAGGAGAACGAGTAGAAAAGTTTGCTAGTTATTAATCATGCTAGGTCTGTGCGTACGAAAAATTCTTCCTTTTAATTCAATTATACTGCTTGCCATGTTTTGAGGAGCATTCGCTTGAATTATTCTCGTTGCTTCAGCAATTTTATAAATACCGTACATTCATTAATATTCACAAAGATAAAGAGGACGAGAACTAAAACATTTGCTAAGTTGAATACACTGTTCATTTTTTTTATCATTTCTAACACTATTGTCGGAACTATGAATGTATCAAGTATTTGTAACAGTAGATTTATTCTAGTACCAAGCTTTGAGATCTGTCTTTGTCTTCTCATACAAACATTGCTTGCTAAAAAAAAATTTTTTTTTAAATATGCTCTTCAAACTTTACATTGTACAGGAGTTTCATTAAAATCGCGAGGGTTGCAGTTGGACCCCCATGAAGAAAGATCGGCAATTTATAAGCGCAGACCCAGCAGATATATTAAACGGATGAACGGCCTATTGCTGGGGTCCTAGCCAATCGGATGTTTCGCACAGGTAAGTAACACTTCACGTGGCTCCCCCGTAAAAGGGTACGAAAACATGAACGCGGCAAAGTAGCGGCTTAATTGCTGGAGGGCACGGTGTTTCGGTGGCGCGTCATCGAATGGCTCCCATAACGCGTCCGAGGATCCCTTAATGTCTATATCAGCCGGGCACACCGCATCTGCCGGTGGTTTTCTTGCTCGAACGGCAAAGTATACACGGGAGGGCAGGCCGCTTAACGTTCAAATACAACGGGAAGCCAGTTTACCACGGCTGGAAGGCGGAAAACTTTCGCGAACAGCTTAATGAGCAACGCTTAGTTCGCAGAACAATCGGCCGAGCCAGCAATTAAGAGCTTCTGTACAGTCTGTAGTAGACGTAAATCAGCCACGGGGGGTGTAGTGACGGTGTGGTTATGGTGGCTGGCGGCTGGGTATGTGTGTGTGTGTGTGTGTATGTGTGTGGTTGTGTGTATGGTGGTAGGTTTGACGGTGGTAGCGACGGTGATGGTAGTGATGGTGATGGGGGTGGATGAGAAGAAAAACAGTGTTCTAAGTTGGACAGAAACTAAAGTTAACTAGTGAAGAGGTACATCGCAAAACAGAAGGAGCTGAGAACGACGACACTACGGTTGCGTGTAAAGTCTTGAATTGAGTTTTGTATACTCGCCTTTCGATTGGTAAGACGACGAGTCTGTGTGCAAAACAAGTGACAGAAATTTCGTTAAATTAGTGGCTGGGTGGTGGTCGTGTCTTACTTGTGTGTATTACATTATTGTTCGTTTACTTGCACATAATACTTCGATACCGTACGGACCGGCGAGAGCGATCTGCTCTCTTGCGAGTAGAAACAGGTGCTAACTTTTCTTACACACCGATCATCAATCCTTGCCGAGTTACTTTGTTCGAACTTTGATTTTGTTCGTTTTTTTACTCCAATTGTATTTACTCTGATCGATTTGTCATAGCCCGTGTTGCAAGACGAGTTTCTTTAAGATCGTTAAGAATCTTTTGCAAAAATGACGGTCTGAAGTCTGAAATGCTTCAATTAATAAATTTAATGCCAATAACTTTTCAATTCCATTTACATGATTCCATTCTGTACAAGCTACGATACCTTTGCCGTTAAATAAGTTTCAATTGTACAGTGAATTCTCGATATATGTCGCCAAGGCCTGGACGATAAACGTCGCGGAATTATCCCCACTACCGCCGAGTATACCCCGCGAGTGCAAACATAACTCGGGTACGCCTCCTGTGTCGTTGACATATATCGAGAATTCACTGTATTAGCAGTTTCCATTAACACGTTGAGCGCCACGCGAATTCTTAAGGAAATTCCCGTCAGGCCACGCGCGCTACTTAGAACACCTGGAAAAGCTTTGTGTCAGTCACCGGTGACTGACGCGGCCTGAACGGAAAGTCTAGTGTCAACCACCGATGGCTGACGTGGCGCTCAACGTGTTAACGCCACTTGCACTAATGCTCAGTAATAGTAGAACTAAAAGGTGGAATTTATGTAATTACGGCAAGAACGAGTACAGTGTAAAACAGTGGAAACATTTTTAAAAATGCTGTTGCATTATTTTGAACTCGTTAAACTAATTGAGAAAAGAAGCAAAATGTCCGTGTACCTCCTGTATGTTCGAATTAATGCAGACAATTTTTACTTTTCAACATTAAAAAATTAAGTGAAAATTATGAATGGAACGTACTAATTTAAAAAATGAATTATTATTCTAGAATCTTTTGTACGACCAATCTCGTGGAAACGTACGAAAAATTTGAAGGTATCACATTGTTTGGCTATGTATGACAGACTCGGATGGAATTTGTGGATAGAAAAAAAGTCCGACCGGGAATGACTTCTCTCGATAAAAATGTCCGCCGCCGGGCACTTATTGCGGCGGCAACTATTTGATTCGGGCCCGCAGCGACACATCTATTTGCACATCAAACAGATCCCTCTCCTATTTCTACTCGCGGTATCGTCATACGTAGCCGGTTATCTCGGCTGACGTTCTGTGCACGCCACTCTTTCTCTCTCCTTTTTAATTACCAGCTAAAAGCGGCATTGTTATTGCATTATTAAAAAAAAAATGTATATATTTATAAAAAAAAAAGAAACAAAAAGATAGAAGGAAAGCTCAAAAGCGTGAACACACCCCTCGCCTCGTATATTCTCGTCTGGCCTGACACACGTTTGTTTGCGCTGTCGCGATATTTTTGCATTCCGCTTCTCGTTTCTCGCGCGCGCTCGCGCTGCGATCGCTTGAATAACGACCTTCAACTGTACTGTCTGCTCCTGTAAATCTAAAGGATTTAATAAATCAGCGGAGCCCTTTGTGGCCGCCGTGCCCGTGGAAACGAGCCCCCGTTACAAAGCCGTGATTTTATTTGAGACTGTTGAACATGCTCTCCGGCCTTTCTATGAAGAGAAATGTTCCAGCGATGCGAATAAATAGTGATTACCGGATCCCGGGAACCGTGCAGACACTCCGGTTACAAATTCGACTATTCTATCTGCGCTCTATCTTCGTCGCCGTTAACGATTTCAACAACGGAGTTAAGACGTTTGCACGTATCCGTTGCACAAAAGGCTTTTATTCGACAAGGAACATCAGTTACAGCAAATGTCTACGATATTTTTAATGGTACTTCTTTCTTTTTAACCCTTAGCACTCGAATGGCGACTGCAAGGCGCCACTAAAAATTGCTATACCATTATTAAAAATATTTTTTACATTATTAAATTTGTTTGTATTTAATAAATTACTAAACACTTCAGTATTGTGCGAGTCAATTGCACCATTTTCGTATGTATAACATGAAAAGAAAATATATAGAAGGGAAATATTCTAGGTTATAGAAGAAGTGTTTCGTTTTGGAGTTAAAATAACTTCGAGTGCAAAGGGTTAATAATTATTCATTCGTGAAACATTTATTTACATATTTGTAACATTTTTCTAGTTAACACTAGATCCACCAAGCACTAAATGCAACTGGCATACATTGCCTTATAATAAGAAGAAAGGAGGATTTGTTTAGATTTCGAATCAGTTTTTTTTAAATATCTACTTCGATAGAGAAGTTTATTAAAAAATTTTCTCATGGAAACATATTTATAATTACAATATCTCTGAAAGAAAAAATGAGGAGGAAGTAATTTTGACCCATCCGGTGGTTCTAGTGTTAAAACGAAGTCCAACGTGGCATAGTTGCGTATGCAAATCGCGATTTAGTAGGACCACCATTATCCTGTCCGATGGTATCTCCATTATTCCAATACGTGTTTTACGTGTAAATTATACAATTTAACGCGATCCATATATACAACACGATTCGTTGCATAGATCAGTAGAGATTTATACTAGCACTGTTGCTAGGTAACTGATGATCTTCCAGTTCGTTCGGATAATAAAGGTTCATCGTGGATTAAACAAGCAAACAATGTGCCATCTTTGGTATAATTTCCATCAGAAAAATGTGACGAATATCTTGATAAAAGTGTCACGAAGACGTCATTAGAAATGAAAAAAAGGATACTTGGACCCTGATTCCGAGATTTATACATGCTGTTAGACTACAGCTGTGGGAAATTAAGGGGTGGTTCTCCAAGATAGTATAAGACGAAACTGAAGAATAAAAAAATTGCGATCTCGGCTTCAGTTTCAAGCTATAGTAAATTTAAAATCCGCCTAAATGCGGCAACCCGATCAACAGAGGTGTACGTTGCTGCGTTGCAACGTATCAAAGGGGCTCCTCGCTCGCATCCAAAGGTTAGGCTTCGACGTCACACGCTTCGGCCGAACGTGCATCTCTGTAGGGCGGGTTGCCGCATTCTAAGCGGATTTTAAATTGACTATAACTAGAAAATGAAGCCGACATCGCAATTTCTTTACTCTTCATTTTCGTCTTATACCGTCACGGAGGACCAGCCCCTAAATTTTCTCCCATCCGTACTCGAACACCCGGTATACTAAATCCAGAAGAACGTAACTTCGCCTGAACGCCTAATCGCAACGTAATCGAAGACGTATATTGACTATAACTAGAAAATAAAGCCGAAATCACAATTTCTTCACTCCTCATTTTTGTCTTATATCGTCACGCAGGACCAGCCCCTAAATTTTCTCCCATCCGTACTCGAACACCCGGTATACTAAATCCCGAAGAATGTAACTTCGCCAATCGCAACGTAATCCAAGACGTATCGGCTCGGTGGAAAAATCTCGCGAGATTCCTCGGCGTAAAAGGAGCAACAGCATCGGATTGCATCCTTTCTCTCAATTATCCTTTCACCCCGATCGTACCGGAACGATCGGCGATAATGTCCGATCTCCGGGCGTCGGGAGAAAGGATCGAGGGATCGAGGATCGAGCATCGGGATCGGATTAATTCACGCCAGACGAGAGTATACACACCGCTCGGCGAGGGGCCCTCCCCCTCCCCTGCGCGTGTGCACGGAGAGGGGATGCCTCTCCGCGTGTTAACGATCCGCGCGCCGGTTTCGATCTTACTCACTTCAGGGACTCGATCACACGATTCTGCGGATCGAGCCATTGCATGTCGTTGATGAGCTTCGTGTCTTCGACAATGGGCTTGCACGTCATGATGATGCTGGACCCGATTGGCTTCGTCTGCGTGTCCCCGCTCGGCAGGATGTCCAAGGAAGCATCGTCCGCGAAAGCTGCAAGCAGAAACGAGAGACGTGACCGGTTGTTACATTGACACGAAACGGATCGTTAGCGTTCCTACGCCGGAAACGAACGGGAAGAAGCTGCTCGAAGAACAGGAACGAGAGATAAAGAGAGATAAAGAGAGATAAAGAGAGAAACAACAAGAGTTCTCCACGTTTCTTGCCTCGGCACGGACGCCGCTTTAATCGGCCGAGGGTAATTGCACGTAATTCCGTAATAACGAGAGGCGATTACCTTCTCGCGTCCCTGGAAACTGTTCGCGATTTTTACAGACACCTGAAACACGTACGCTCCGACTAAGGATACCTTTATCTTCCAGACAAGTTCTACTCGACCAAAGGAAGGTCCTCGAATATAACTGTCCTTCTTTTGTGCGGAGCTGTGGTCGAACAGTTTTTTCGCTTGATTCTTAAGGGCCCGGAATAGTCACGTCACTTTTTAATTAATAATTTCCATTCACAGCCTTCAGACTAAATGACTAATGTGACTAAACTTGTCACATTTTTTGCTCTGTATTATGTATCGATATTATGAATTCTGACTCGCCAGAAACGTGCTTCAAGTTTTCGGCTTTATATTATATTATATTTATATTATAGCTCAATTTGTAGCTCTAGATTTCATCCAGAGAACTCAGTGGCATAAAAATGCTTGGCTTCCGCGGCATGCGCATGTCAATTTTTGGCCTACTTCTAACGCTTATGTTACCAAATATCTGCATAATCTCGGCAGCTCCCGACCAGCGCGCACTAGATTGAACCTTCCTCTTTCGAATAAGCCCTTTGCCAGCGATAAAATGTTCTTATATAAGGACGAAAAAACTTGAGGCACGTAAAACCATTTTTTGACGGTAACGTGGTCGCTCTACTTTATCGCGAATCTACGAAGACCGGGCCCTTAAATATCTATTGCAAAAAAATCGTTATTTTCGTACTTCAGAGGACTCTACCGTGGAGAAGGATGGCGAACATTATTAATTCAGTGACAAGACATTTTTATTCTTGTTTTCTTTTTTGTATGGAATGCTTAGTAATATATTCGCGACGTTTTTCTGATTGAAATGATTCCAATCATTTTTAATCACATTTACTTCTTTAATCCACGATACAGTGGAACCTCTATTATCCGAACTAATCAGTGGAATGTTTAGATAATAGAACAGTTATTAACAGCAGTTTCAGTTTAATATCTGCTATACCATGAATCGATCTAAACTGAATTATTTATGCAATAATGACAATGGTGGATTATCGTGGATTAAACGAGCAAATGCGACCCAAATTGAATCGTGTTTGGGCTCGTTTTAATCAGGAAAATGTCACAAATATACCGGCGAAATTTTCATAAAGAAATCATTAGAAACAAATGGTTTCATCACTGAATTAGTAATTTTTGTCTCGCTGATACATCTGATCTTTAGATTCCCTAAAGAAGTGTACTCCGCGGTAGTGGGGGCAAAAGTTTATCGGTCCCCGGCCGTTAATTAAACATTTTCATCGTGGAACTATATACCGTGTTTCACTATCGTTATCGTTCCGATCGTTCATCGTAGCACGAACATAAACCAGGCACTTCTACTTTATTAGGCCAGTCTCTTTTCTCTCCTAGCTTTTGTCAATTTGCACGATGCGTATCGACCCCGCGCGTCGTTCTCGCCGGTGATTACGATTCGTGCGTAATTAACGCGTCGCAATTTAATGTGTACCTTTGAAATCCGCCAGGATCGGTGCCCCGGAGCACAGAGACATGCTAATCGGGAAAAATGATGGCTCGTTTAGTCTTCTGATAGGCTAAATCGGGTCGTAAAATCGTTTTATTGATATTTGCCGGATCATTTGTTTTTGTTTTAAGAGATTATATATGGGTTTCGTTGGCAGTATCCGCCATTTTTCCTGTTTTTTTTTTTATTGTATTCGTTAATGAAGCGCTCCTCTAAAACAGCGTATTAGACAAGCTCGCTGTGTTTTGCATTTTTTATTTGTTAATAAAATGCTTCTAACGAGCAGAATGTCGGAGAGACTGGATAGGTTTTGCGAACATTTTATTTTACTCGTTAATAAAACACTAGTATGGAATAGGGTGGTAGGAGAGACTCATTGTTTCCTGTACTTCTTATTTTATTTGTTAATAAAATGCGTTTTATAGATTGGAATCTTCGGAGACTCAGCAAACTCTGCATTTGTCGATTTACTTGCCAACAAAATACTTCAATTTGCTTTAAATTGAAATTTAGTTTGAAAGATTGTTATTACAATGGATTAAAATATAAAGTGGTGCTGAAGGATTAACAACAGACGACCATACTTTACAACGAGCCCTACGTAAATTTATATTTTTCTTACAGCCCTTCTTAAAAAGTCTAACAAAGTTTGACTGGCCTTTTCTCCTCTATTTTTCTTTTACCTGTGTTCTAAAAAATTTCCTTAAAAATCTGGCACGTTGTAGATATCAAGATACGAGTCAGCAATTTTTTTTTTTTTTAATTTTCAGCCTAAGAATTCTATTAGAATTTTACGTATCACTGCTCTCGGGGTCAAGGTGGAGGGTTGGAACTTGGCAGAAGATGTTAACCTACTTCAAATCTGTCGAATAGTAGTTCTCCAGTCTGCCAATGGTTCAATTTAGCTCAAGGTTCCTATCGACATCCTCGTTCACTCTATTCATTGTCAATTTTCCCAAACAGCTTCTTACACATTTATATTAATTTAACGTTCAAACATGTGATTTTGCGCAGATGTATTTTATCCGGCACAATTACACAAAAATTAATCACAATCCGAACTGACGAATAATCAGTAGGGCACAAAGACTAAAAATCCGAGCTGAGATATTTATTCGATTTGCATTCTTTCATTGAATTAGAAAAATAAGGGTGCAAGTTTAACACGTTGACTGCCATTGAACTGTTGAGAGAATTAGAAGTGTTATTGTAAGTGACTACGATGAGTAAAGGAAAGAATGTTACACCAGATCAACGGCGTCAAGTAGAAATGCTTCGTAAGTTTGGAAAAACATTTCGAGAGATTGCTGAAGAACTAGGAATATCTGTAATGGCTTGCTGTTAAGCAATGCAACATATTAAGTGTTATGAAACTATCAATAACATTCCTCGTAAAAATAGAACGCGAAAAACGGACGCTAGAACTGATCGCATTATGCATCGTTTATCTGAGGCGAACAGATTTAAGACAGCCGTTGAAATTCATCAAGAAATAATACCAAATCCTGACAAAATTATTAGTGTAAGAACAGTCCGCCGTCGGTTAAATGAATTTGGATTAAAGGGAAGGGTTGCAAGAAAGAAGCCCTTCATTTCAGAGAAAAATCGTCGTGCGAGAATTTTTATTTGCTAGAGAGCACATAAACTGGACACGAGAACAGTGGTCTAAGGTCATTTTTACAGACGAATCAAAATTTAACAGACTCGGATCCGATGGCAAAACTTATATTAGACGTCGCGTTGGTGAAGAATACCAAAAAAATTGTACAAAATCAATGATCAAAGGAGGTGGTGGATCGGTACTTGTTTGAGCTGCAATGTCCGTGAATGGTGTGGGCCCCATCCATCGAATACAGGGAATCATGGATCGTTATGTGTATTTAAATATAGTACAAGAGGTATTACTACCATTTGCAGAGAGATGCATCAGAAATGATTGGGTCTATCAAGCTGATAATGACCCAAAGCATACCGCACGTGTTGTTATATCATTTTTATCTGACCGAAATATTAATTGTTTTAAATGGCCGGCTCAATCTTCGGACCTTAATCCGATTGAAAACTTTGGAAGAATTGTATACTTTAACGGACGAAGCGTGGAAGTCAATACCCATTGATAGATGTATCAGATTAATTGATTCTATGCCGCGAAGATGTGCAGCTGTGATACAACAAAAAGGACTAGCAACTAAATATTAAGTATTTACAGTTATAAATTATTATTTACTATAAAAATATACAAATTATTACTTTGTACGTAAGTAATTGTCCGTTCCAAAAATGACTCTTCAAAACATAATATTTAAAAATTTGTTAAATTTGCCAAATAAATAAAAAATTGTTTAGTATTAAATAAAACAAAGTTCACCTTTTATGCAAATATATTTCCTATACCTTTATAAAGTTTTTAATGGCGTATAGATAGCTTAAAAATTAGAATACTGTATGTACGTAAGTATATGGCCGCCACTGTATATGCATTGTACCAAATTTGATTAGGATCTGTAAAATGCAAGAAAGTTGGAGAACTACACAATATCATACATTTAATTTTTTTCAATTTCTATTTTATTAAATAAGTTATTTTGATTTCACGGAATTTTTTAGCTTTCTTGTTTGGCGTTCAAAGTGTTAATGTTTCTGATCTCGTTCGAAAAATAGCCAACGTCAAAATGCAATTCTAGTATTCCTTATCTCGGTAGAAAAAGAACCAACGAGTGCAAGTCCAGCATTCCTCATCCAATTATAGAAACAGTAGAAAAACAAGTGCAAGTTTCGTCATAAATGAGCGGATCGGCGTGCTGGAAAGTGCAAGGATGGGAAAGTTGGAGGAGGAAGAAGCGCGGTTAGGATGATTCCCAGGGTGGAGACTGGTCGGGTGACCGGTAACCGCTACAAAGGGTGGTTTTCGTGTCGGGGGGTGGGATGCAGTATTGCGGGGGGCGAGTAGCTTACACGTCGCCGCGCCGGTAAGCTTCTTACCGAAACGAGCGTTGGCCCGGGTCGGCGGCACCGTGCCCCTGAGCACGTAGATGCACAGCACGGAAATGCAGATCGACGTCTCGGCGGCGCTCATCCTTCGGGGCGTCGCGACGCGTCGTGGCAGATGCCACGGGTGCTTTTACGACGACATACGTGCGTCAACTATGACGCCGGAATGCGGCTGGTTATGCCGGCGTGACACGCAACGAGCGTGAGCCTCGGGTGCCCCGACGCGATGCGGCGCCGCCGCGCCGGTGCACGCACAACAGGAAGCCAGAATTAAGCTAATTAATCGTGACGAGCGAAAGTACGGAATTGGCCTAACTAGGAAATGTTGCGCGAGCGTGTGCGCGACGCCCGGACCGCTGACAATTCCGTTTCGGGACCCGGTGCACAAATGTTTGCCATCCCGGCGCGCCGAGATCACAATTAACAATCATCTACTCTGTTTACAGTCTTATGGAAATATTCTTTAGAATTACTGTTGGAGGATTTTCTTTTTAATATTGCTTTTCAGGAGATTTCGAGCTCGGGAATCCTGGTGCACAGTGACTCCTGAATCGTGCAAATTATCTTGCGTTGTTTTGAATCTTATGGGGAAAATTGTTTAGGTCAATGTCGTGGTATTAATATTTCTAACGCTGGTTGAGAAATTTCTTTCAGTAAAATATTGAATTCTTTACGATTTCTTCTGGTACGGTGACCGAGCAAAAATGTAGCAAAGCTGCGGTGCAAAATTTGGCAGATGTCCAAAAACGGTGACTTTTATTCTGACCCATTTCTGTAATAGGTCACACAGATTACGGGAGAGTTGTTGGTGCCGGTGTTAAAAAAACTTGTAACGGCAAAATTCTCGAACAGAAATTGTCTCGAGTCACGGCCGATTTATGGATTTAATTAGATTTACGGAGGAAGTTCGCTGTAACTTCGACTTTTATGTTACTCTTCTCCGGCCGGTAACCGCGGTGATTGCGAGACGGACACTCATAAAAATCCCACAAACTCGAAGTAATTCGGTTAATTGTACAGTGAATGGCAACTTAATGTTCATTATTTTAACAGTGTTTGCTCAGACGGATCTTAACGAACCGTAATTTTTCCCGGAGACACTTTCATCAAGTTACCACCATAAATTGAACACGCTCGGATTTTCATTTACAGATTGCATCCGATTAAAATAGCATCGGCTAAAGTCAACAAAGGTAAAAAGCGAAAATAATGTTTGAGGACACAAAGGATTAAACTCTGACGAAGCTCCGCCTTCCGTCGAAATTGCAAAAAGCAAAGTTCCCTCGTTTCTGTGCCGAAGTTTTAATGACGGGGAGCAAAATGTTCATGCCGGAGGCATTGTTAGGAAGCTTAAACATGATTGCACATAACAAGAAAATCAATAGACGAACGACAAACTGTCGACGAACGTGATCCGATCGCTCTGACGTTTTCTGTTTTTAAACTGCAGCTTGCAGCGAGGCTTGTAAAAATTCATAAACAGTTCATGACTTTTCCGAGGGAACTCGCAGGATCATAATTCGTGACATTTGAGCTGTTCAATCGATTAATCGCTGCTACAGTTTTTTGACGTTTCTCTGATAAAGATTAAAATGTCTTTATATTTAATCACTGCCTCGAAAGGAAAATTTATATTTATTCTATGCTTACATTTATTTTAATACTTAAATTTTTATCACAGAAAAATTGAATTTTATTTCGACCTGAAACAAAGGTGCAACTTTATATTTAAAGATTAGGTTTAACACACCAACGAAGCACAAAAATTTAACCCTTTGCACACCGCTGTCCCCTCTCATGGGACATTAAAGTTTATTAGCGATTACGGGAAATTAATTTATTCCAGCGCAACTTTAAATAAAATATTGATTTTTTTGCAGATATATATTCCTCGATGTCAACCAATTCATATAAGTCCAATATCATTATAATACGTTACTTGGTTCCAAAATTATACTAAATAATACGAGGATTTGTAAATTTCTGCCAGAATGGTTCGGAGTGCAAAGGGTTAAAGAACCTTTAAAAATTAATATATACTATTTTAATAAAGACTAATTTGCGGCATTCAATTTTGTAACAGCAGTAATAATGAAGAGTTGTCCCCAGTAGCATGGTTCAGAAACTGTCTTTGGCTGTTCACGACCAGCATATTCTAGTTGTAGCAAATACTGGTCCCGACGAATTTTCAAAATTTAATCTTTGGAATCTTTTGACGTTTTCCTGTCAAAGCACTGAATTAATTCTGGACATTTCACAGACGGAATAAATTTCCTTGCTAATTCGGATTAATTCCACCGAATTACAGAATTTCAACGAACCTTTAAAAACGAACGTATTTCATCAGTTCCCCAAACTTTTTTGGCAAAGTTAATCGATTTGGCAAATGAGCGGCCCATTTCTCTTTCGTCACAAGGAAATTTCCGTAACGTTCCGGCGGGCTAAAAACTTGCTCCTTCGATCCTTCCGGGGCGAAATAACGAGACAGTCCAGACTCCTCGATCAATTAAGAACTTTTCCCCGAGACGTCGTCGCCGCCGTGTTTCCGGAACCACGGACCGGAAATTATACATGTGCCGGCGAATTTCGCCAGAAAATGGCGGACGTGCCGCGTTGCAGCCTCAAGGCTGCCGCTGGTGTTGTTCCATTAAATTAATTGCCGCATTAGAATTTCAGTCGCGAAGTGTATCACCGCAAAATGGCCGACGCCAGTGTCCCACGTTCGTCGTTCATGTGAACACCATTGTTTTTTTTCCCCTCGCCTCGCTGTTCCAATTCGACACAGTTTCAATTTTCGTCGCATGGCCGATTACGTCAACCGCGAATCACGTGTGAGCCAGCCGGATCGAGCTGGATGACGAAAAAAAATGTCGATTCCTGCTGTTATTCTCAGCGTTATCTGCCTACGAGTCTATTAACAGGGTTTACAAATTAATCGTGTCACAAACAAGCCAATAACTTTCTTGTGATCGTCTTAATCGAAGTTGCAGGAGGCAGCTTGTTGATTCTGCGAATGAAATGGACGTGGATGCTGAACATTTTATTTAGGAACAGTTTTTTTTTACTATTTAGGAGTTTTTTTTATTTTTGATAGATTATTATGTCAGTAGGTAGAGCGTTATTGTCGATTATCGCGCGAGCAAAAATACATGTGTTACTGAAAGAGGGAAACTTAAAAAGTCGTAAAACGAGTATAATGTAAGGAAACTATTATATTATGTTTATATGGATTTCAGACTGTGACAAAAATTAGTAAATGACTACATCAATTAGTAACAAACCAGAAAGAGTTTAAAAAGTTCTTAGCAATATTCCTATATTATTTTTAATTTACCAAAGCTATATTAAGCGAGAACTCCCGTTTCTCACGCTTGATGAAGATAAAGTTTATTTCGTATAAAAATCGGCGGTCTAATTACAATCTTTATGTACTCGAATGTTGTATAAATCGGATGTCCAAAGAGAAGAATATGTCTGTCCAAAGAGGATAGATATGACTTTATCAGTGGGGAAGCTGATATGAAATATTAATGTACGGAAAATCTGCATGCTATCGAACGAGCTGAACGAACGAGCCTAGCGGCGTGGGTAATTCCGAGTACTGCTCTCAGGAAGAAGATTCAAACGGAAAGTCCAATTTTCGGTCCCACGTTGTCTCCCCGTTTCGCGATAAGAAGTTCAGCAATCGGGAGGATTACGACCCCAAGAAATATCTTGTGCCAGGACAGCTTATTTGTTAAAGTCGCCGGGGAAACAACGCTCCGCCATTGCGATAAGACTCGCGAATTCATCATTTCCGACTCGCTTAGTCAAAGGGGAAGGCGCGTATGGCAGGAGGGGGCGAATTAAAGATTCTACTACAGTCATCCTGAGGGGCACTCTCTCCTCCCGGGGTGACTAATAAAGTTTCTTGCGGCAGACGTTCCTGGTTAAATGAACGAAACGATAACGATCGTTTGATTATTAAGGACTTTTCGACCGGCTGCTGTTCTCTCCTTTTCTTCGTCTACGATCATTGCGCTTCAGGGACCGTGGCTCCTTGTAAATTGCACCCACGTGACTGGCATGTTATGCAGCTAATAAATTCTTCGTACCTTGTGCACAAGAGTTTCCAAGATTTTGGATAATTTATTGTCGCGTGGCTGGAAAAATGTAATAACGGATAGAAAAGAGGAAATTAACTGAGAATCGTTTCATGAAATTCTAACGTTGTTGCTTGGCAAAAATTAATTGTTCCCCCGGGTTTCAATTTTTGTATCGTATACTCACAATTAGTGAACCTTTTCTGTTGTATCTTTCGGTAAATCGAATGCACCATGTATCTTCGTGCAACAAGATTTTTAATGAAAATTTGCTTCACATTGCTTGACTTCAGATTTCTAAAATTCTTTCAACAATCGCTGACCCTCGTCAAATAATCAAACCGTTCCAAGAACGTCTACAAAATGTTTCACTCGGAGCAATAATATTATTAGAACGTTATCTGGGACACATTTAGAAATTAAACAAACTGCGTACAGCTGTCCAAGCCTGACTCATGTTTTATGTAAGCCTAACGCGTTAACCACCACGTCGGTCACACACGAGTGGCACGAATCCTTCACCAGATTTAGAAATTAATTAATTTTCATATGTAGATATCATTCGAAAGCGAAGGATTAAAATAGCACTCGCTGTAATAAATTTCCAACTATTAGAATGTACGACTCTTTTAGGATTTTTTTCCCAAGCAACAGAACTTTGATTTTCCCCGAAGACAAAAAAGCTTTTACCAATCAAATTGCTCAGACTTTGCACGAACGTTTGCAGTAGATACGGAACGAGTTTGAAATAAGAAGAAAACTCGTTAGAGCCTCGTAATAAAATGATGACGTGCCTAGCAGAATGCCGTATAATCCGAGCCCAGTCATCAAAATGAGAAAACGTCCCGCTCGGAAGCTCCTCCGATCATTATAACGTTATACGAGACTCGTTCACCGGAAACCGTGGAAGAGGCCCGTCATCTCGAGGGGGCGGCTCTCGGAATCAATCGAGCCTGGCCAGGGATCCGTTCGAGCGTCTGCCATAATCGTTTCACAAATTCAGTCGACTCATCTGGCCCCCCGGTTTACACCGACGCGCCGCCACGAGCGCCATTATCCATCCCCCGAAATTCGCAAATTCATCGTTTCCGGTCGCGCGGGTTCGTCGATTCGCGAGGGGGTTGAACGAAACACATCCATTTCGGGGGTGGGTGGGTTTTCCCGCGAAGAAATCCGGTAATTGGCCTGGGGCTTCATCAGGCTCGAGGCCCGAGAGACACCGGGAGGGTTGTTCTCCTCGAAGATGGCTTTCGCGGATGTCCCTGCCGTCAGAAAGTCAGTGGATGGGGGTGAAAAAATGGGGGGGGGCGAGTAATGGATAGAGGAAGGTGCGCGCTAGTGTGGCGGAGACAGAAGGAGCCGCCCTTCTAGGACATCTTATTTACGTTAGTTAGGGTTTGTTGGCACAGCTACCCGAGGGGCTATTCAATGGATCCCACCCGTCTCCCCACCACCCCTCTTTTCTATTCCCCGATGCATACACATTCAAAGGCCCGCGTCGTGTCCATCCCTCCAACAGCTATTACACCCACGCGCCTAACACCCCATACAACCCCCGACTCTCTATTCCGAACACGATAGTCTCCTCGAGAGAAACTTGCCCGGTTACTTACCGGCCACCCGGTGTGCACACGGCGCGCCAGGAAAACGACATCCCCGGGAACTTCTGATAAATAGATTCGGGGATGTTGATGTAAATTTCATAGAGCAATTTCGGAAAACGGCAGAACGAAACGAAAGTTCGGCCGCGTTAACGGTTTTATTAACGGGAATTAAGGGGGCTGGTTTCGAAGTTGCACGTCTACCGTAAAACTCGCCGTGATAAAACCCGACGCGGAGGTTTAGTGGGCCTTTAATTTTTGCTACAGAACGTCCTCTAATTAAATAATTAATTCCTCGAACCGACAGCCGCGCCGCCGGCGAAAGTAGTAAAAAGAATCTTTATGCGAACGCTTTGGGCAACGTTCGTTCCTTTGAGCTGCGAGTTTGTACGGGAATGCCTCGTTAAAGTGTCACTTTTGTACAGACAACCAGATCTTTTACCGTTCAGACATTTTTTAATCATTTATTTATTATTTACCAACATCGGATGTTATTTGCCAGTGTGACATTTTTATGATTGATATGATACCAAACGCCACACAATTTGGATCGTATTTACTCATTTGATCCACGCTATTGTAGAACCTCTGTTATGCTATTATAACCTCTATTATTATATTAGCTAATCATTGGAACTTGATATTAGAACAGTTTTCTAGATACAGTGATAGTTTAAATCTTTACAGTCAATCGAGATACATCCGAAATACGTATTTAGATAATGGAGACATGGATACACGAGGTTCTACTATAACGAGGATTCAAATGTGATCCAAATGGTACCGTGCTTGGGCTCATTTGATCAGAAAAATTCCACAAAGTTGTCGGTAAAAGTTTCGTAAAAATGAAGTAAAATCAAAAATGTTTTCTTTGTTCAACATATTATGTTATCCCACATATACGTCTTCCTACGTCGTTTTGGAGCTTATAAATTCATTGCACAACACGAACCATATTCACACGTTCGTTGTCAGTATATATTCCGCTGCTTACCTTCCTATACAATATTTTTCCTTATTATATTTTACTAAATACTAAAACAATTTAGCAGAAGAAGAAAATTCATATGTATTTTCTTTGTATATTGTGCGCGACTGTCAACAACGAAGCGTCTACAATTGACTATTTATAAGCGGATTCTCGGGATCGTGAACGTCGCATATTTGCAACTGCGCGACGCGACATTTTAACACTAGATTTACCAGACCAGTCAAAATGACTAGTTTTGCAATTTCAATTCAAAATTCCTACTGCTTGTAACATTTTCTTTCCGAAATGATATCATGACTTTTGTAGCCATAACTAAAGAATCAGTTTTATGAACTGAACAAATGTAACAAATATATTTTTTGTTATTGACACTTATACCAGTACCAGTCAAAATGACTGGTGTGCATGTTTCTATGTGATGAAATGACATTGGGGCAGCTACAACAATTGATAAGTACTGCAACGTTTTTTCGGGACAGAATATATGATTCCGGGAAAATCATGATTCTGATGCAGTACTCTAGCGGACCTTGGAATTGTATATTTACTCAGGGTTTTGGGCCGCACATAAGGTTCTCCTTGGGTCCCGAACACTTGGCTATCTGTAAGTGCGAACTCGATACTCGGGGTTTCTGAGTGTCTTGGCCGTGCTAGGTCGTGCTAATATGTATAAATCTATTTTTGTATTACAGTTAATATTATTCAACTTTTTTCGCCATGTTTTAAAAGTAAATAAAGACTGGAAACACCACTAAGCACTTTTTCTAAAGACCAGTCAGAATGACTGGTCTTGGTAGAAATAGATATACTTAAATAGCTGGTAAATCTAGTGTTAACCCTTTGCACTCGTTGCTGTTTTAACACCAAAACGAAACATTTCTTATGACATAGAATATTTCCCTCGTATATATATATATTTTATGGTATACATATGAAAATGGTGCAATTTACTCGTAAAATACTGAAGTGTTTAATACTCTATTACGTACAAACGAATTTAATAATGTAAAAAATATTTTGGATAACGATACAGCAATTTTTAGTGGCGCCTTACAGTCGCCATTCGAGTGCTGAGGGTTAAACAAATGACGAAATAATGTACGCAAAACTGCGGAAACTGTTTCAGCGCATCTGACAATCGAGATCCATCGTCCCCGCAAAGTCGGTCGATCGCGCACTGGGTTAATTACCCGATGTAATCACCGCGATGCTATTGGTAGCATGACGTCCCCTGTAAATTCCACAGTTCTATTTAGCGAGCGACAAGTTCAGGGCGCGTTCGCGAGTACAAATTCCGCTTCATCCGTTCTAGCCAGAGCGTTTCCGGCCGGGTGTCAAAACTTCCTCGGCGAGCTAATACATTATTCCGCGAGATTATCGCGCGTACCTCGGGAATCGTAGATACGGTTACGCGGAACACCTTGTATACTGGTTCGAGGGATGGGGGATGGGTTTCGGGGGCTGACAGGACCGGGTAAACTCGGCGACATGTCACTCGAGCTGGAAGAATTCGATCTGGGAGGGTCGAGAAACAGAGGGGTGGCGCGCGAGCGAGGATGAAGGGCGGGGAGGGGATTTGATCAAATTCCGATATCGAATTGGCCGGGTAAGGGTGAAAAACGAGAAGCGCCCGTGGGGGCTTACGAAATTTTCGGATGTAGCTACTTGACAAACTTCTGCCTCCCCCGTGTCCCGGGTTCGGCAAACTCTCGAACGTTTCTTGTGTCGCGCGAGCACGCGACGATTGTTGGTTTCCAGGAGGAGAAGCGGGACCGACGGAAGTTCCCGAGAAACCGGAAAACACCGGGAAATCTTGAAACGCGAAATTGAACGGGCCCCGCGAAATCGCGGAGCCAGATTCGCCCGGGAATCTCGAGGCGTCTTCCGCAGGAATCTCGCGAGAGCTTGTTCCCGAATAGAACTCGCTTGGAATACCCGGTTCCCGCGATATTGGGAAACTTTTAATCACTCTTGGATTAAATTAACGTTTTTCGAACTGTATCCGAGGCGATATTGCAGTTCCCGTTTGTTCGCCGATTGCTCGGAAGATCTCGCGCAGCATCCGAGAAGGAAATAATGCTCTGTGAACTCGGGAATCTCTTCTTTCACGTGTTGGCAGGTTGTCCAACGTATCTGACAAAATCAACGTAATTCTGTTAATAAGCTCGGAACTGCTCGGTCGAAGTTCATCGCGTGATTACTCCTTTAATCCTCTTAGACGGTGCAAACATTAATGAAATTCTGGTTAAACCTCGTACGCTCCTACGCTGAAAATTAACCCACTTTCTGCGCTGCGCGCTGTACAATTTGTTGTGCTGCAATAACCCGATGAAAATTCATCCACCTTCTGTACCGCGTACTGCAAAATTTGCTGCACTTTGTGATTAAAATGTAACGTCACGAATGGCACACTGACGAGTTAAAATGCAAATTAATGTATATTCGCCGAGAAATCGAGATCTCGGCTTTGGGGCCAATCTTTTTTAGGATCGCATGAGGATTAAGTAACAACAAAAATTAGTTAAAGATGGAGGTGGAATTGTCACTAGTATATGACCAGCTTGTTAAAGTAAGAAGTAGACAGTTCTGAAGCTGTCTAAAATAGTCTTTCACGCAAAGATACATCATTCTTTAAACATAGAAATTGAGAATAGTATTATTAATATAATAATAGTCCGAGAACAGTCGGAGTTCCCAGATTTTTTTAATTCGCAATTTCCCCGGAAATCAGTTTAAAAAGGCGAAAATCGAGTTGTTGCATTTAAATCGAGAGTTCAGAGGTTACGGGCAGGATATTTTGCACACGCACTCGAGATTGTGTTTGTTTTAGTAATGAAACGGCGATGGCGGAGATTCACCGAGGAATTATTTAACGTCTTCGTGGCGGTATAATGCCCGGGCAGAAATTCGTTTCGGTTCTGATACATTTCGACCGGCGGTGTAAAGCGGCGGGAATGAACTGAAAGAGAGGCTGATGAAATAAAATATGGTTCGGAGTTTCCGGGTGCGGGCGAAACGCGTTGCAAAGGCTAGTTATTGGAATTAATTGAAAAGTGCAGTGAATTCCACGAAATTTTCCAACGAGAGATGCTGTTTTGCCCACGAGGTCGTATTATAAAATATTACCCACCATTTTCGACATTCGCTTTTCACGTATGCCGTTCGCCGTGGCTCGATTTTTGCTATAAAAAAAAATTCGCAGCCAGACGGAGGGTCTAGGCTTCGGTAGATTAATTTGAAGGGGGGGGGGAGAAAAAAGTGCAAATATGTTTTGCCCACCGGAAGCTTTCACCCAGTTAAAGATAAATTAAAAATTACGAGTGGTGATATTTCGAAGCGAAAATTCAATGTCTAACGCATTAATTCAAATTTATTTCTCATTTTATATATTTTTATCGAATTAAACCGAGTTATAAATTACTGAACGTGAAAAACGTATTTCGTTCGCTGAAAATTGATTAAGAGCTCATTTCCTCGATCAAAAATATCGAAACTGCATGCTTCAACTGCCGAATGTGTTTGTAAAGGGAGCAACGAGTTCAAGCGACTAATAATCTCAGCAGAAATTAGTTTTAATCGGGGTAAAATGCTTAAACTCGCGACGTCCACGCGCATCACGATGCACGGGGACGAACTAATCGCGGGTGTAATGAAAACAGGCAAGTGCCGACTGACGGGAGTTAACTCTAATAGGGTTGATATCTGAAATATCGGCAATCTGTCTCCCGATTATCGGAGCAATCTCGTTATCTTAACGGATCGCCGTTCGCGCATTGATGAGAGAATAAAGGAAGAATTGACAAGCTTCCAAATAACGACTCGCGATTCGAAGAAAAATGGAATGGAATGCTGCTTCGGGTTCAAATACATCCGACCACCTAAAACTCCCCATCGACCTGCATCAATACTTTCCTAAAAACGGTATATAGGGGAGAGTTGCCGAATGCGTACCACTTAATTTCGAAGGCAGTTTATATATTCTGTAGTAGGAATTTGAGCAAAAATTATGTTTTGCATCTATGTATTAACTATCGAAGTTGCAATTTAATATGATTTTTTAAATATTTATTGATAGATCATTGTGATATGAACACTTTCATAAGATCATGCAAACAGTACGATTTAGGCAACCGGTATCCTAAATGGTACCAGCCGGTTTCCAAAATTGTACCTCATGTGTTGGATTAAAAAGATACAAAAAAATCATAAGAGAAACTGTATTTTGCGTTTAATTTCAGTTTAATATACAATACAACATAAAAATAAAATGAAATATTACATTACTTTACTTAAATACAACTAGGAGAATAATAAATATTGTCTTTTTTCAAAACTGCTCCACAAGCTTCATGTACCCACTTTTGGCACTTTAAGCATTGGATCGTGTCTTCTAAATAAGAATTATTGCAAAGAAAACAGAACCAATCGTTTTCATTCTCCACTTCTACGAGAACTGGAGCAGCGGTGCTGGTTGAAGGCGTGAAATCAATTTTTCTTTGTTTCATTTGTTTTGTTTTCATTGCAACTAATTCCTTTTTATAGGGGCTACTGTAAGCTAATTTCCCATGCTAAAAAAATTTGAAATATTGTAAATCGTTTATTTTCGCGGTAAAATTTGAATAACAGTATCTTAAATCGTACTGGTACGATTTAGGAAACCACAGTGTGGTACGATTTAGGAAAAAGACGTCCCGCTAAATAATTGAAGCTAACCTTTAAAACATTATCAGCATGTTTTATAAACTAAATAGAAATAAATAATATAACATAGCTAGTTTTAAAAATATATGATATTATATATGATTAAAATCGTTTAAAATTGACATCAGACTTGCCTGATTTCTTTGTGCTTCTGTCATTCACAAAACAACACCTCATGCGAATGACTTTTTGGTCCTACTTTATCGACATAAATAAAAGTTCATATCTTTACCACCAAGAGGCTTCAAAATGCATTAATTTTTAAATAAAAGAGGTGATACGATTTAGGTGACCAGTACGCATTTGGCAACTCTCCCCTACTACGTCAACAAGCTCCTCGAACAAGGCAGAAACCTTCATCAAAAAATTTTCAGAAAATCACCGACAACAGCAACTTCCATAACCATCTCAATTAAAAATTTTATTTTGAATTTAGAGGAATATTCCAAGTAAAATTTACCGTACAGAAATTTTAACAGAATTTCAAGGAAACCCCACAGATGGTGAAACATTCGTAGAAGCATTCTAGATGCGGGGGGGGGGGAAGGAGGGAGGGATCTCTGCGGTGGGGCCACCATATTGAAATCTCAAGCAGGCCATTCGCGTAATTGGTATTAATATCAGAACACCTTTCGGTAGCCGGCGAACCGTTCAGGGCGGATAACCGCGTGCGTGGAAAACCGTCGTCGTTCGAAGTTCCGCAGGCTAGCCAACCTCGGCGAGGTCCCTTTATTACCGCGCGTAATTTCGGTTTACGAAACCAACCGCAGCAAGGAGGAACCCCTTCGACCACTTCATTATCCGGCCGCGTTATATCGAGCTACTTAATCGCAATAGTTTGTCGACAAGATTACAACGGGAACGATCCGCCGAGCGGTGCTTCGGTTGCGCCTTAATCGGCAAACTTTCGGGTCGCCGACGACGAAGAACGACGAAGAACGACGACAACGACGACGACGAAGAACGACGGGAATGGTCGACGTTAGTTCCTCTCCCTCTCCGCCGACGTCTTTTCCCGTCGATTGCAACCGATCGGTTTCGGATCTAATCTACCCTCCGCGATTTCTTTGTCCCGAATAAAAGCAGCCCCCTCGAACGTCTTCTCTCTCCGCAGGCTCGCCCCTTTGTTCTCGATCGATTTAAATACAGCGGCCGACTCGATTATCGAAAGCCCTCGGCGACCTACCAGCTTTCGGTCACAAGGATCTCCGGGACTCTTTGCTTCGGCTTAGCCCCCGCCGTTTCTACCGCTAGGAGATTCCCGGAAGAGAGGATTCCACGAAAATTGTTGGCGTAATAGACCATTTCGGGGACGTTGATGCAGTATGGAATCTCCCGTGAATATTTATCTCTGATGTTTCTGGATATATTTCTGGTGATTTTGTGAAACTCGACTCCGCTAAATCTTTGCTTCGGCTTAACCCATTCGAGACCGATTCCACACCGTGTGTGCAATGGATTTCCGAGGCTATAAGACGGCCCGCACACCGTGTGTGCAATAACAGTAATGTGCAATTATCAGTTATTCTGAGTAAACTAGTCGTCGAAATAAGATTTTTCTGGAACTAATGAAATCTGTAAAGTACAGGAAAACAAAATTTGGCATTGGTTTTACCGTGTACCAAAAAATCTAAAAATTATCATTATTATGAGAAATTATTATTATTATTATGTGAATTATGTGAATTCACTTACGAATTGGGTGATTTCCGTAGTAAACATGTTTTTTTATTAAAAATGAACAATATAAAGAAAAAAAAAATTTCGCTCCTCGGGACCGTGTTCGAAAAAAATCGTCGTCTCGAATGGGTTAAGAGCCGAGACTCCGTAGATTTGCGATGAGGTAGGGTGACCACGTTACCGACAAAAATAGGCGAAAAATAGTTTCACGTACCTCAACTTTTCGTCCGTATATGAGAATATTTATACATGTAATATAATTTATTTATATATGTACATATAAAGGGCTCGTTCGAAAGAGGAAGGTTCAATCTAGCGCGCGGTGGTCGTGGGCTGACGAGATTATGCAGATGTGTGGTAATGCAAGCGTTAGAAGTAGGCTAAAAATTGACCTGATGTGCATCTTAACCAGTTAAACGCGTTTGACGTGTATACACGTCGGACCACATTGCGGTGCGGTTGACGTGAAAGAATTGTTAATTTCTAACCGAATAAAAATGTAATTCTTTCTTATTTTGCTCTACTTTTTTCGTCAAATTTATAATAGTATTTGGCCCGTGTTCGATGTATATACTCGTCACTGCTTGGTTTTAATCCCGCGCCCGTGAGGGAATTTTCAAATTAAACTCCGCAGTTAACTGATTAACACTTTGAACGCCAAACAAGAAACCTCTAAAATTTCACGAAATCAAAGTAAGTTATTTGATAAAATAGAAATTTTGAAAAAATTAAATGTATGATATTGTGTGGTTCTCCAACCTTCTTACATTTTACAGATCCTAATCAAATTTGGTACAATGAATATATTAACATAAAAATTCATTTTAAAGCTTGAACAAATAATTCCGTCACGAAATGCCATAAGGGGATTCCTTGGGAATTGTTAGCGTAATGGAGCATTTTGGGGACGTTGATGCAGTATGGAATTTTCCGTGAATATTTATCTCTGATATTTCTGGATATATTTTTAGTAATTTTGTGATGCTTGACTCCACTAAATCTTTGCCTCGGGTTAAGAGTCGTTCCTAGTTCCAGGAAATGCCATAAGAGGATTCCACGGGAATTGTTAGCGTAATGGACAATTTTGAGGACGTTGATGCAGTATGGAATTTTCCGTGAATATTTATCTCTGATGTTTCTGGATATATTTTTAGTAATTTTGTGATGCTTGACTCCACTAAATCTTTGCCTCGGGTTAAGAGTCGTTCCTAGTTCCGGGAAATGCCATAAGAGGATTCCACAGAAATTGTTAGCGTAATGGACAATTTTGAGGACGTTGATGGAATATTGTGCGAATATTTATTCCATTTTCAGTAATTTTGTGAAACATTGGATGGACTAGATCCACGACCACCTGGGAACGATGAAGCCGCTAGGTGAAAGGATGAGCGGAAGTTGATCCCGCGTGAATTGTTAGCACGTGGCTAGCCGAAGCCACCAAAAGCGTGCAATTTGGCCACAAGGCTTCCGACTATACCGGCCTTTGAAGTGGTTTTAAAATAGGAGGTCCGTGCGTAGAAGCGAAACGTCGAATTCGTAATAGCGTGTCCATAAACCAGAGACTTCGCTATTCAGTCGATTCTGGTATCACGGGAATAATATTTTTCATCTCAAACAATACAATTTTTCCTAAAAAAAAACCTGAAAGATTATTTCTAAAACATTTGCTTGCGGAACAAGAAAGCTGAAACGTCTACTGAAACGTTCACTAATTTTTATCGCGTCCCTTTTCCATTTTAGGCTGCACATTAAGGTCTCCCGCTTACGAAAATATGTGCCCATAATTATGAAAGTGGTCCAAGTCAAAATTTAAAAAAAAAATCAATTTATCACTTATTTCACACGACATGATTTTAAACTAAATTTATTCAATGTAATTTTTTTTTTTTTATGACACCACTTTCATAATTATGGGCACACATGTCAACCTTCTATTGTTCGTATAGAAATTATGATATGCAATGGTAATTAATAGACTGCAGATTTTACGCATTTATGGTAAACATGTGTAGATCGAATTCAAAACGGTAAAAACATTTGAAGAATTTTAAAATACCGATGCATTAATATTATTGATTAAAGCAGATAATATTTATTTCGCATAAAAATCCGCGACCTACTCATTATATCCGTAATCGACTGAAAGATGTTTCGTTAATTCTTGAGCGTTAAAAATGTTCGAGAAAAATTGCCGAAAATTTACTTCGGGACTCGCTATGTCCACTAAATCTATGCCAATTATATAAACCACATTCCGAACAGAATCAATTAAGTTGATCGTGTAATTTGCCGGAAGCAAAATCGTGCGGGAACGCCGTTGGTAATAAGATGTAACGAAATCGTTGGGAACAATCGCTGGGACAGGACGACCAGGAATTAGTCGAAGCGAAACTATGGAAATGCGGCTTAATCGATATCCGGCGGTTTCGATGGAGCACAGAGAGCACCGGCAACGGATCATATTCAAACGGAAGTGTGGCTTACAGAAGACAGTTTGGAATTTCATCCGTTGCCCGGAAACTTCGTCCGGGCTAGTGCGGGCTTAAATGTTCTCATTGTTCTGTCGTTCAAACGTTGCAATTAGTTTCCCACGTATTTACATTGGCCGACGTTACAGCTGCGGCCGAATGTTTTCAACCTGTCGCCGTTGGAACACTCGTAAAGAGTTTTATGAGCTAACGGAACGTAGATTCCGTTATCAGAGAGCATCCGATTCCGACCGGTGCTTTGCGAACTATCTTTCGGGGCGCGAAAGCTCCTTAAAAATACTCTGCACGCGATTTTCCCACGCGATGTGCACATTTCCTAAATAAACGAACGTTCAAACGCGACAAATTTAAATGTAAAAGCTCGTTTTCTGTACGCTTTAATTTTTAAATGGAATTCTCAGTCTCTCAGAAAGTCAAATTTAATTGTTTGGTCGCTATACAGTGATTTCTCTATATATGTCGCCAAGAACTACATGATAAATGTCGCGTAGTTACCCCCACTACCGCTGGATATACCCTGCGAGGGGCCATGAAGCTCGGAGACCTCGAGGAGTGTAAACATAGAGAGTTTGTACGACGTAGTAATATTATTTATTACAAAAACATACAAATATTTGTGAAATAGAATGCTTTGTTTTACTAGTCACGATAAAAAAGATACTTAGAAGCTCATTTTCTGCGCACAATAATTTTTAAACGAGAAGCTCAATCTCTCGGAAAATGAAATTTAATTGTCTGGCCACTGCAAGACGCTTCCACTTGCGGCGATACTTTGAAACCGTCGAGCATTTATTGGGTTCTTGATGAGAGATTGTTTGTCGAACGGCAATTTATCCGATACCGTAATATTGTTTATTTTCCGCATAAATTTGCTAAAAGAAAATTGAAGTCAAAGGATCGTGTTCCAGCCGTTCCAGTCTATTTTTTCGCGAGAGAAATCGATACCGCCACAGCTTCAAACGATATTAAACGTTTCACGCATCGCTTTAATTTCGTATCCGCTGATCTGCGGAAACATTCCACTATTATTACATTGATTTAATACTTTTTGGTTTTATTTGTGCCGCAGAGAGAGAGAGAGAGAGAGAGAGAGAGAGAGAGAGAGAGAGGGAGGTCCGTCTTTGCGCGGCCGTATTGTTGAAACAGTCCCGTGATTCCCAATGGCTATTAAATTCAGACAAAACCGTGAAACCCGGCGTGAACCGCTCGAATCAAACGGCTCCCCTCTGTCAGCCGATCAAAGCGCGGGTGTACACAAAGGTAACAAGGAAGCCTTCTAAATCCGAGTGTACGTCGGAGCTGAAAGGCACACCGGTGCCGGAGATACTGATAAAAACTTCTCCCGACGAGTCCCCCCCCCCCTCTATCTCTCTCTCACCCTCTTTCTCCCTCTCTCTCTCTCTCTCTCTCTCTCTCTCTCTCTCCCTCTCCAGAGATAAGCCGCTTCTAATTAAACTCTCCTCGGAGGCTTCCGCCGATTCTTTTCCACGCGCCGTTCCACCCTTCTCGGCCACGCTATTTTTTCCTCTCGCTGATCAGAAAATCGCGTTGAACCCTCTCCGAGATTCAACGCGACTTTCGATTTCACTCGACGCGATTTACCTCCTCGTTTCAATTTTCACTTAAAAGCCGAAAATATACAGGGTGTTTGGTAACTGGTGGTACAAGCGAAAAGGGGGTGATTCTACATGAAAGAATAAGTCGAAAATATAGAATAAATTTTGTTCATCCGAAGTTTCGTTATCGAGAAAATCGAGTTTGAAATGCAGCGAATACGCATGGTATTCGATGAGGAATTATCTGACGCAACTGTCTGATCATGACCAACCAAATCTACTTCCTGCATATACTAAAGCACACAAACCTGACAGATCTTCAAAGTCGATTTTCTCGAAAACAAAGCCTCAAACGAAAAATGTTTATTCTATATTTTCGACTTATTCTTTCATGTAGAATCACCCCCTTTTCGCTTGTACCACCAGTTAACCAAACACCCTGTATAATTGGACGCGCGAACAGAGCGTGCCTTCCAACCTTCGTGAATTACTATGTTTATTAACCTGGGTTAATATGCTGAAACTTCTATCTCCGTT
Organism: Seladonia tumulorum; assembly: GCA_913789895.3. Classification (NCBI taxonomy): domain Eukaryota; kingdom Metazoa; phylum Arthropoda; class Insecta; order Hymenoptera; family Halictidae; genus Seladonia; species Seladonia tumulorum. Next base: position 6,657,335 of record OU565276.1, read on the forward strand.
GTTTTAATTTTTGAGGCTGTCCAAATGAAACTGTATCTTTTAACACAATTCATCATAAACAGTATCGCGAAAGATTTTTATTCAATTTTTCAAGCGTTCTAAATTTATTGATATCACTTTCTCGGTGAAGAAAATTCTATCATAGAAGATGAATTTTTGTGATTTTCCTCTGTAGTTACGTCTTCATTGAATACTTTTTTAACACATATTTTCTTTGAACACGTCGTCTCACAGAAATGTGTTATCACCTTTTAACACTTTGCACTCGAATGGTGACTCTGCAGCGCCACTAGAAATTGTTGTGGCATTATTTCAAAGAAATTACAAAAATAATAACAAAATATTTGTCACACTACAAAATTTGTATTCAATAGATTACTAAACATTTAAATACCATATGTGTTAATCAGAGCAGTTCCGTATGAATAAAATGAAAATATTCTAAGACGGAAGAAAAATACAGTTTTACAATGAAAATAGCGCCGAGTGCGAAGGGTTAACAGACGTTGTTATAAATGAAATTCACTCGATCGGTCAGAAATATTTATTTATACAAGAATCGTCTGCATTACTCTCTTCAATGGTTTCGCTAGATTTTTTAAATCTTCGTTTGTCTTAATTTTTACCACATAAATGCAGTTTGACGACAAATGCATAAAATCCGCAAGTTCGCAATGTTCAAACGTGTAATTGAATAGGAGGGGAAAGGGATTAAGGAATAAAATTCTGTTTCTCATTTTTCTGTCTCGCATAATACACTGTGGAATTTTTTTAAATGACAACGCGAGCTTCTCGAGGTTGTTCTTGGATGCCCGAGGTTGTTTCTGTCCGGAACAGAGACATCCACCTTTTATATTCGACGAGCCAGCGCCGAGCGAATTCAGATGCGGACGAAGGGATGTGGCTCTGATCGTTTGAGGAATGCGATAGCGGGGTGTTTATGAACGTCTAGCTGCGTCCGCCAGGTTAAATTGAGAATTCCATGCAGCGCGGGGGCGGCGCAAACAAGCGTATCAGAATACACGGTGCGCATTTCTCGGTAAGCACATTCGTAAGATATCGAACGGGGGGAGACTGTTTCGAACTGGTTATTAAAATACTGGCCATCGAACACCGTGCAATTTCAGACACGGAGATCCGCCGCAGCCCGAGAATGCAATTATTCCGTTCGGAAATGCAAATCTGTGCTAAACGGTTTCTGATCGGTCAAAGTCCCATCGGAATAACCCAATTCTGCTTTTAATCAATTTTGTTGGGGAATCGTAGCAGCTGTTTTCAATTTTCATAAAAGTAAATATGACAGGAATTCAATCGAAAAATAGTTATTAGTTTATTGATTGGTGAGGTTAACATTTTTCCTGTTATACCGGTCAGGATACTTTTTATTGTACAGGTGTCTGCTCATTTTTATAAAACCGGGATGCACGAATTAATTGATACCTTCAATATTTATTATTTTTAGAAAATTCTACTCTTGTAAATTTCATTTATTAACAAAAATGAGGGCAGAAAAGACCAAATGTATTATAGCAATTTCATTTTAAAAAAAAATTCATTACTTGTATGAAAATCCTTTAAAAATAGATTCTAAGAAAAATTTATTTTCAAGTACAGTAAAAAAAAATGGTATCATATACAACTGATGTGGCAATCAAAAGGATTGATAATTCAATTTTAATTGCGTTAGAAATTATTTTTGTAGGGGTTGCTGCACACGTTTTTTGATGGACTTTCCTTCGAAGAAATTACGTCAACAAAAATCCGGAAAGGTGTGTCGCGATTACTCGGAGCTTTCTCTGCAGAATACTTGACCATGAAAGCCGGTCAATTAATAACAGAGTGCGGAGCAGTTAATTGCTGCCACGCAGCCCGACGCAGATATCTGGGCTATCCATTCAGGACGAAGGGTCGGCCGGCCGTGTCGTATAAAAGCCGTATATCGGTATGAAATAAAGTCCCGAGGTAAAACAAAAGTTTATTCGAGCAGTCTAATCCTTTACGATCGAATAAAAAAAAAAGAGAATAAACCCCACGGGACAAACGGTCCCGGAAAATTAAGATTAATTACCGCACCTGCGCCCGTGATACCGGACAGAAATAGCAAATTTCGTCGGCTCGTATTTCAAAATAAAATTCGAAACGAGCGAAATGATGAGTCAAACTGCCCCCGGTTTCGTTGTCACTACGTCGTACTTTAATTTCGTTGAAATCCCCAACAACGTGTCCGGAAAATCATTCGGTTTGTGTTTTGTAAAACACCTCTAGAGAAATTTTATACACGCTCTTATACACTAACATTTAATTTTTATTCTAATTTTTATTCTATTGTTCTTTTTATTCTTTTAATTTATATTTATATTCGGTAATTATTTATTACCAAATAATGTTCAGTAGTCAGTTTTAGTGCTCTGTAAATCTAGTGTTAAAGGGACATTGAAGTTGTAAAATATGAAAGAAAACCTTGCATCCAATATTCTACATACAAATAATAACACAATAATAATAACTACATACATTACAAAATACTAATGTAAAGTGTACAGTGTGTGAGATGGAACATAATCGTGTGCGTGCCTCGAGACAAACGAAAGACACTAGGTTCACGGGAACTGTCAAAATGACGGGAATGGGGAATTATTCAACAAAATTATTTTTTTGGGTATATATTACTTAAAAAATTGATATAAATGTGGATAGACACGTTCTTGTTATTTTTGTAAAATAATGTTAAGTAGTCAGTTTTAGTGCTTTGTAAATCTAGTGTTAAAGAGACATTGAAGTTGTAAAATATGAAAGAAAACCTTGCATCCAATATTCTACATACGAATAATAAAATATAATACTAATGTACTACAAACTACATTATAAAATACTAATGTAAAGTGTACTTACTTCTGAATCTTCTGTACCTCCGTCGGATCCACAGCACACAATTATTGTCTCACGAGAATAGGTCCGAATAATTAAACAACAATCACTAAACTCTACACAACACACTTAACGAAATCGTGACAGCAGACGAGAAGATGTTACTCCGACCACGAATAAAATAATACTGCGATTTTAACCGCTTCGGACCCAAGGACGTGTGATACGAAAACAGGGAATTCCGGGAAATAGGGTCGGCGCCCCGCCATAATTTTTTGTTTACCTTGGTTTTGTATCTAGTAAACACTATAAACATAGACCCTCAACGTCTAACCTGCCTAGGATAACCTGACCGTACCACCTCCGTGGAGGGGATCATTGTTATAATCGCAGTATTATTTTGTTCGTGGTCGGAGTGACATCTTCTCGTTCGTTGTCATGATTTTATAAAATGTGTTGTGTGTGTTGTTTAGTGATTGTTGTTCAATTATTCGGACCTATTTTCGCGGGTCAATAATTGTGTGCTGTGGATCCGACGGAGGTACAGAAGATTCAGAAGTAAGTATACTTTACATTAGTATTTTATAATGTAGGATTAGTATTCGTATGTAGAACATTGGTTTTCTATCATATTTTGCAACGTATATTAACGATCATTAATGATTTGGTATATAGTATAATTTAATGTGGTTCAAATAAGATACTACTTTAAATCAAATATTTTTATTTTGATAACCAGGTAGATAAAATCAAATATTTCCTTACAATGAAAATAAGTTCCTCAAGTAGTTAATATTATAAATTATAATTTTTAACATGAGAAGCTATAATAGTTAGCAAAGTATTATTTGTAGTTTAATTACGAATATGTAACATGTTGATAAACAGACTACAATATCGTAATAACATTACAGGCAACAAAATATCATAAAAATATAAGTTATTGTCAACTATTTGAAATACTATTTTACACAGTCCTACACACACCTACTCCGATCACTTTTTGAGATGTTGAAACTTTTTTGCGAATATCTCGGAAACTAAAGCTGAGCGGCGGTAACACGTATAGGAAAAAGTTGTTCAGAATGATGACCTTGACAACATATTTCGAGGTCATCAAAATCGGTGAGGAAGCTCCTAATGTAAATAATTATCACATATTTTTACTTACTTTATGCGTGACATTTGAGTACTTCTAATGCGAGCAAAAGAAACAGAGGAAGAATTGGAACATATTTATGTTTACAAGCGTTATCCTTGTCTACGTCACAAGTGAATAGTAGTCCTGCACGATCTATGTCACAGCACAGATTGGACTTTATTTCGTTTTACAATTGCATATTGTGTCTGTAAATCGACCATTTTTACTTCGTACAAGCGTCGATTAGACCGTGCGGACAAACAAACTTTCAACTTTCAAAATTATTTACTCATCAAACGAACCACGTTACAGAAAAATTTCCCTCGACATTAATACCGTATAAACATCGAATAGTATGATTACAGCGCAAGCTTCCCGCCGGGGAGTAAAAATGATATTCCCGTCTCCGTGATCGGGGAAATCCATTTTTCACACCGGATAACAAATATCCATATTAATTTGAATATTGCTGGTAAAACACGGAGAATATTTTCCCCGGGCTCCATCGGTTTGTAATTCCGCGAGGTGGTTTTAATCATTCGAAGCGCAGCTGCGGCCGAAAAGTATTCTGTCCCGCGTGTTCTACGCGACTTCGCCTAACCCGTTTTTCTCCGCGAGAATAATACGGTTGCAAATCAAGTCGGTAATTTCAACGGAGCCCGGCCGCGCCTTCAGCCGTACGTAATCCTCAGCATTATTTCGCTGACGAGGTTTTCGGGATACCGCGACGCATGTACACAGGCTGACGAAAATATTCGAACGTTCTTTAACACGTTGACTGCCGGACGGATTTTCCATGATTTGTCCCAGGCGCCAACATGAACTTTTCATTATGCGATGCATATTATGATGAAATATAGTTCCCAGCAAATAATATGAGTTATAAAATCATGTTTGAAGCATTTTTTTTGGTGGGGGTCACCGGTGCCCCCCACGGCGCTGTAGGCAAGTATTACTTTTTTTTTTTTAAACAATCGTGCTTCGGTTGCTAAGTGATTACTCTCAGTGTTTCGAAAAAAAAAAAAAAAAAAATTATTTTGTATGTTCTATATTGCATTAATTTCTTCAAACCATTATAGTAACAATGGTATTATTGAAAAATTGATCAGTATCCATATTTACTATAATTATGTACTTTTAGTATTGGCCACGCCGCCGGTCACCGGTGGCCCCCACGGCGCTGTAGCAAAGTCGAGTGCCGGTCACCGGTGACCCCCACGGCAGTTACCGTGTTAAACTACTACAGCTTTTTTCAAATTGGATCAAACAACCTGACATTTTTCGAGCAATTAGAAGAATTGGTTTTCCAAACGATGTGCAAACAAGATTTTGAAAAAATTTCAATTGGTAAGAATTACATGAGAAAATAAAAATGGCACTTTTCACAACTTTTTTTATTTCAGCCTATAATGAAAATTTAAGATATGCGTTTTATAGATCTATGTTAATTATACACATGCTGAAAACTTCATCGAAATCGACTAATGCAAATAGTTAAAAGTGGTGAAAATCGTAGTTTTTCACGACTTTCGATCAGTTTCTGCTTAAAATCCACAAATTCTAACATCTTTAGGTGCGCGTCGTTTTTATCTGCATCAACCAACTTCGATGAAATTTTCTGTACGTTTATAACTAACATAGATCTAGAAAACTCATATTTTAAATTTTCAATACCGGCTCGAATAGAAAAGTTTTGGAAAGTGCCTTTTTTATTTGCTCTTCTGATTCCTAGCAATTGCAATTTTTTCAAATTCTTTTTCGCACTTTTGGTCCAATTTAAAAAAAAAAAGTTATACTGTTTTAAAGGACGTTCTAATACTTTCGCGAGCCTGTGTATTTCCGGCGAAGCGACGACAACCGTGGACGCAAACGGCGCGAGCCGATTGCCAATTTCAGCAAAACATATTTTTCCCTCGCATGGATTCCATCCGTGCCCCCTCCCATAACCTACCCCCTCGGAATATGTCTCGCGGGAGGGATCCATTATAAACAGCGGAAAAAAAAAACACCAAGCGCTAAATATAATGGCTCGAGTCCATCGGGACGCGTCGTCGAACACAAATCCGAAAATGGATCCCGCGAAATCCCGAGTGTGATTATTTTATTCCTCTTTCTCACCCCCGGCGCGGCGCAGCGAGCACGGAACAACAAAAATATGGTGCGCGCCGCGCTGTTTCGCCGAAATTCGGGCCCTCGCGAAAAAAATTGTGATACACCGGCTCGCCCGTCCAAGTGCTTTTATTCTTCCGACGTGTAAAAACGGGATTTTCTATATGCGTGCGGACGTGGCTGTCCGCCATTTGCAGGTCCATAGATGCACGCAGATTGAACGCCAATTGTTTGGCACCCTGTTGTCCATTGAACGAGAAGATCGTGCGCAGACAGGGATGAAATCAGTCTTTGCAACGAGGCGATACTTTTGTCACGCGATTTCTTATGTATCTTTGAACATTAATTTCGCTCATGCCATAATTAGACGTCGTTGAAATTTGTATGATCCGAAAGCTTTGAATCTTTGTGATAAGCTTTAACTTGGCTATGCTGATTACTGCGGATGTTTATGCAAGTTGTAATTTTTTTTAGAGGTATTTTAACCCATTTGCATCATGAGAAAATATGAAAAGAATAAGAATAAAATATTTAAGTACAAACATGACTACTACAAATAAAAGAACTTCATATTTCAGCATTATAAGGAAAAATCATAATTACTAGCAACACCTTCCATTTCTATTTTTTAACGAATAATGATAGTGACCAGGAAAATTAAGCGTATATACAGTCGAGTCGGAAAGTATGTTAACATTTGGTGATATGTAGGCAATGAATATGATGAATAAAATCAAGTTATTGTATTGTTTTTATTTAGGAGGTGTAAGGAAATAAACAAATATGTTAGTAAAACATATATTATCATTATTAAAGATTAAAGACATGTCATATTCATTTGCCTGCATACACCAGTCGTTAACTTACTTTCCGACTCGACTGTATATACGCTAATGGTGCAAATGGGTTAAGAAAGTGGAGTCAAATAAAATTTTATTTTCAATGGTCGTAACCTTTGCAGATCAGAAATAAATAAAAATTCTACTGGATTCTGTCGAATGTTATATTTCAGTATTTTTGGAAGATTTTAGTTGCGTTTCTTTTTCGTTTATTTTTAGTTTTATCTTTCAGGTTAAGACATGCGTAGAGATTAATTAGATGTAGAAATAAGAATTAGAAAAGAGAAAAAGTCGTAAGGACAGGTAGCGGAGTGATAATGTACAAAAATGATGGGATGCATGCAAACATTCGTGATGTTATGTACGAAATTGTACGCAGAAGTTCGAAAAGGTCAATTTGACCATCCGTGGTAGATTCAGTGTTAATTCTGTGGAATCTTTTCGGGGCTATTCAAAAAAATGCCGAGAAATTTATTTCTCCCAATGGCTTTTTTCACTTTGACGAAAGTTTCCAGTTAACGAGCTTGAAAAAAGCAGGCGATCGCCAAGCGGCGCGTCCAAAGAGAACACTCACGTCATCCGAGAGTCCTTTCGAAAAAAGATCGAAAAAATTGTAGTCTATTGTACAAATGCGTTTGACGACGAATTTTTCTGCGGCTGGTCGGTCTGTTTCGACCTGGAGATCGATAAACACGCGTGACTCCCCTTCGCGCGCGACGCAAAAGGGGGACACGACGATGTTGAAAAGAAGCCACGATAACCGCGGCCCTAACTTCTTCTAAGGCACTAACACGCAATTACGGTCGAGAGCGAGAAATCCTTGAAAAGAAAAACGCCGTGGCGCAAGATCATCCCGGCTCCTTTTTGCTCTCCTCTTTTACTCGGTTTTGCTTTTGCTCTCTCTCTCTCTCTCTCTCTCTCTCTCTCTCTCGTTCTGTTCTCTCTTTGGCTACACACCCTCGATGACGAATCGACGTGGACCGCGCAATCGTGTACGCCTCTGCGTCCCTAAAAGGCGGCGCCCTCAAAGCGGCAAGACTCGTTAAAGGCGAATCTGGCCGGTTTTTTTCCAACCGCGCGCCACTCGTTACACCGTTTGCACGTGCTCCGCGTGTGTTCACGTGCGCGAGGACTGGGGCGGATTCTGGACCCCTGTTCAGGGAAACTGTTCACTGAAACTGCTCAGTCCCTGTTCAATACAGGGTTCATTATCATTGAACCCTTTGTGTCGCGCAGCTCTATCTTTCATTCGGATTATTATTCAAACTTTTATTCTTCTTCGTCGAGATCGTTCGAGTATCGATGGATAAAGGGTTTCAGCAAAATAATAGCAGCGCCTCGTGTGCCAAGACAACTTTTTATCGGTGGTCGATGCTTCCTTGTTACGGACCTCGCAATGTAATTTCGTTGGTTACTAATTTTATAAAGAAAATATATTTCAGTAACGCGCGACAGTTTTGGTATTTAACACTTTGACTGCCAAAATAGAAACCCCCAAAATTCCACAACATCAAAGTAAGTTGTTTAACCAGTTAACTGTGCAGCTCAATTTCAGAAATCCCCCACGGCGCGGAATTAAAATCATGCAATGCGGAATATACACGAAAAAAGAAAAATAAAAAAAAAGATTCAAAGGGGGGCAGGGCAAGGGTTCAAAAATTACATTTTTATTCGATAAGAAATTAACAATTCATTAACGTTAACGGCACCACAATAGAGTTTTGGATTGACGTGTATACACGTCAAACACGCTTAACTGGTTAAGAAAATAAAATTTAAAAAAATTAAATGTACGAGTCATCCATATTTCTTGCATTTTACAGGTCCTAATAAAATTTGGTACAATAAATATATTAACGTATGGGAGACATGGCAGTCAACGTGTTAATGCTCATTTAAACCTTTGTGTCTGCTGCGTCGCCATCAAGGCTATTTTCTACATGTTTTCTTCATAAACACAAAAGCGAGCGGCTAGAGGGAAATAAATGCGCAGTATTCTCCAATATTCCACAGATGCCCAGAGTCTCATCAGAATCAAGAATTGCCCGTCACGCGACGTCAGAGCACCTCTGACGCCAATGTTAAAATCAACAAAGAGTTAAAAGTAGCAACAGACAGCAGCTGGACTTTATGTATGTTCTTCTCAACAATTGTTTAAATTTTCGTACAAAACAAGTTCGAAGTCTAGCACTTTGAAGCATTTTCTAAAAACCCCTTTCAAATTGCCGTAAAGTTTTCACTATTTGTATTTGGATTATACAATGTTTAAAACTGGGTTAATTACTCGAAATACACGTTCTAACATACACAGGGTGATTAAAACTGGAGCGATACTTCGCCTTATAGTACCCGCTGGGAGGAGTAAAAATTGTCTAATTAACATACACTACCGGCCATAAGTGTTTACCCACCCACATATTTTTTAACATTGTAGTCCACGGTTCTACGGTTCAGCTTCAATAACTTTGCTATTTCTCTGTTACTTTTTCCGATGCTATGATGGGACACTATTAGAGCGCGCGTTTCAATCGATAATTCTTTTCTCCCTGACATTATTTGAAATTTTCGCAAAATTCTTTAGGCACGTGAAAATCAACTGTTTACTGTATGAAAGCTTAATGCAGTATGAAATTTGAGAAGACTAAGATACCTGTATTACCTGCGTTCATATTCCCTACTGACCGTTATAAAAATTTCAGAAAAATGGGTTTCTTTACCTGAACTCCAAAATTGTCGTTTTGCATAAAAAGCTGTAAACTCATTTACAGTACCTGATTGTGTATGTCAGAATATTTTGGATGTTTTTTATTAGCCTTATAATTAGGATTTAATGCTACGGACATTTTCATAACAATAAAATACCTATTATTTGAATAGTAACGAAATTTGAAGGTGGGTAAACACTTATGGCCGGTAGTGTAGGTCCTAAAAGCATCCATTCCCCTCTAAAATCAACTGTTATTATTGATCAGTGTACCATATTATGATCATATTATTTCGCTTTCGCCGCAGAGAAGTTGGAAGTATTAGTACGAGGTTGTAAACACAAATCTTAATAAAAGTACCTTCAGTGGCGTCTATGAAGTGTATACATACAATGTGTTGATATTTACAAATATAGTATGACCTATGTTGATGTTTTTTACTCTTCACAGTGAGAACTATAAGGCCTACAGGCATCTGACTTTGATTTTATCACCCCGTATAAAACTATCACTAAAACCAATTTTCCGATATTTTGTAATTGGTACCTAGCGTTTAATTTCACTTTTAATTTCATGATTTTCTCGTTGGAGGGCCGTGTCTAACAGAATAATCTAAACTGAACAATATTTTGGAGATGGGAGTTTTGAAGGGTTGCCACTTCCTAGCAGAAAAAGATATTCGTCAATGTGTGAAAAAATTGACTTTCGGCCAGGAAAACCGGGTTTCCAGATCACTGTGCACCGTTCTAGGGCCGGTACCTTCCCATGAATGCATAAAGTATCTCGTTTAGCCGGGTCCGGGGAGTAAAAACGTGGTCTTTGAAGTGGTCCGCCGGTTCCGGCAGGTCGCCAGGAAAAATGTCGATGAATGAGCTGCGGCGGAGGATGATCTCCGGGTGTAACAGATCCACGCGCATTGCCGTGCAGCTTGGTATCACGGACTATGACGTTCCCTCAGTCCTCTCCAAGTAGAGCGAGTCGCGATTGACGCAAGAGAAGATAGAAGAGATGCTTCTCCTCGTGTCTGAGGTGACCCGGTACCCGTCGCGTCTCCAGACACACAACCCGACAATAAATCCTGATAACACGACGATATAGACTCGGAGAGAGGGAGAGAGAGATAGGCTAGCGGTTGGTTGCTCGGAGGAGAGCATTATCGAAGCTGGTAGAAAATTGCGACTAAGGCATCGTGATAAAGTGCCGCGATAAAAGTCGCCGGGAACGCCGATAGACGCGTGCACTCGCAAAACTCCGCAGATCGTCGGTCCGCAAGACTCCCCCCACCACCCCCGGTCTTGCTCCTCTTCTTACCCATCCCCCCGTGCAATCCTATGGGATTTCATTCCGAGCCGGCCGAGATAAGGCTTCCCCGGAAGAGTCTTTATGGTATCCCATTGATCCGAATCCGTTCTAGCCGTGTACTTTATTGTGTATCGCAGCCGGAAACTCCCGGGCCCGGGCTTCCCCGCTGGGAACCGAATTTTTCCAGTAAATTTTTACCCGACGCCGAACGCTAGCCGCTGTCTTGTTTGCGCGGAATCACCAGCCTCTTTATCGGCGGTTCATCTTGCGCAGATTCCTCTGCCAGCCGGTCCATCCTCTGACGCTTTCGTTCGGGAATTTTGTACCTCGAGTTTTATGCATTTGCTACGGAAACGAGTAAGTGACTTTCAAAACAGTGGAACAATTCAAAGAATTTAGGTTTGTTCGCTGAAGTTATCATTGCTTGTTACATCTTGACTCTAGGTCATAGCAATTTTGTGCAACCCAGAACGTTTTATGAATTAGAAACAGCGGAATGTGCACATTTATTGATGCAATAAATTCATTGTATGCGAATAAATCATTTTTACTGGCGCCTCAGAATCGCTATTCAAGTCTAAAGAATTGAAAAAAGAAATGTCTATTTGACAATTCTTATTATGAAAACTACTATTACTATTATTACTTCTTGTTGCTATTGACAATTCGTAGAATAATGAATGGAAAGGACTTTTATCTTGCACCTCTGATTAAAAGTGTCTTCAAGTGTCTGACAGTTCGGATAATAGAGGTTCTACTGTACAACAGTGATAAAATCACTAGAGCCAGAGTGTGAACAATATATTTACTTCCAATGTGATAGAAAATATTGCCCACAGTGTTTATTTCATAAAAAAATAAAGAGTATTCAACAAGAACCTTAACCCACCCAGTTCGTTAAAAAAATTTAAGTTCAAAATTTAAGTATTACAATTTTTAATTCCGTTAAAAATCCTTTTTATTAACGTACTCGCTCAAACTGGGTGCTACCAATTTAGCCTGTCGTCAAGTAGAAGGTGTAAACGATACCATAAAAATAGTTGATTATAAGATTCGTCTTCAATTATATGTACAAGAAAATTCCAAGAAAGTCTGCATGGATTATCATAATATGACCAAACACACATTCTGAAGTATGCAGTACCGTTCTAGACCGATTCTAACATCAACGTGTTGTCAGTCAATAATCTAACCTACTACAAAGGAACGACAAAAATTCCTTCGTTGCAACGTCGGTCACAATGGCGGAAAAAAAAGGAAATGGCGAGAACAATCGGCCGAGGAATTCCCTGGAAGAGTTTCCACGCAGGTCCTGACAACGTAATAAGCGAGCAAACTGAATAATCTGTTTCCTTTTCTTCCCCACCCCCCTTTTTTTTTATTCACGAGTCCCGCGCGTTTTCGCGATACATCGTGCCCCCAAGGCGGCTATCTTTTCTCCCTGTTTCTCTCTTTTCCTTTTCTTCGAACGGAGGAATTCCTTCAATCCCGCGCATCCGCCGCGTCGCCCGTCAGTCCCTTTTCCCTTCCGAGAAAAACGTATAATTTGTAAACGGTCTGCGTCCGGAAAATGGAATACAGAACGGGGACGGGCCTGAAGTATTGCGACATACCTGGGCCAGAATGCTTGGTATTCTTATCTCCACGCGTTTCGCGGAAAATATCGAACATTCTCAGACGGCGAACACCGTTTTTAACGCCCGGGACTCGATGGAACGAGAGAAATGGATCACGGGTACGGAATTCTCCAGCATCTCGCGCGTCTTTCTCTCCGGGGAAATTGTTCCGCATTAGCCGGACGAGTTCTGTTTACTTTCCCGTTCACTTTGCACCCGATAATACTCGTTCGGGGATACGCGCCTGGAACAGATTTTCAATTTTTCTGCGGGGCAGACCGCATCTCGCCAACTGAGAAATATACTTCTTCCAAAAAGACCGATGGAAAGGATAATGCATCGTTCAAGAGCTCAACGCATTTTCCGATCTGTCGATTCTTGGCAGAAAAATCAGCTGCAATAATTCTGTAATACAAACTTGTCCCTCGTTTTGTACTTTGATTTAATATTTCATCGTTCCCACAGTTCGGGGAAATTTCTCCTTAATCGTATTCCAATCTCACGTGAAATGAAAATGGGCGAAGCGTTGCCCGAGGAGAAGCGTACGAAGGTTAAGAGAAGAATGTCGGAGAACAATAACGGCTCACTATAAAAAGTAACTCGTTTTCCCGGAATAATAGATCCGGGAGCGTCATTAACTCTATTCAAACCGGTGACCCGTTTAAGAAAACCTGAAGCGGCGGGGAGCCTTTCGAAATTCAGTAAAACCGCTGGAAAAAAATTAATTTCGCAAAAACGATAAAATATCTTGAACCCTGGTTCAATTTTTCCCTTAAACGACTGACGAAAGAACTGCTTCCTGGAATAATAGATCGCGCGCTTGGTCTGTTCAAAGAAAAGATTTAGAACCGTCAATTAAACGGAACTGCAAACGACGAGGAAATCATCTCTCAGGGATGAGTAAAAATGCATTATCACCGGGGGATCTCCGGGTGCGGAGAGATACACGGGGAACGTTCGTTTGTCTTCTAAATATTTGATCTCCCTACCACCGGCGCGCTATCGCATAGAAATTTAATACGCTCGGTTGGATATAGAAGCGCGAATCGACTATTTGCTTCTTCTTTGCCGCGATGGAAACGGATCGGGCAGTAATGGAAAAGTTGTTCAAGGCCCCAGAGTCCCGTTCACTCGGATTCCGAACGCACTCCCGCGAGTCTTTAACGCGTCGGACCTTTCATTGCGTGAATTATGCACGAGCCTCGAGACACGCGCAAACCGGCCCGCGTTACGCACGATCATTCGGTTCTTAACTGTCGTGAATTTTAGATGACCGAACGCACGCCCTCGGAATGCGATTTAATAGCGTTGCAACTCCCTGGCCTCTAAAATGCGTTATAGCTTCTGCGTTTTAGCTGCAAAACGTTCCATCGTTTAATGGCAATTCGTCCGTTCGAAACACCAACGAAATTGAATTCGGAAAAACTACCCTTTTTTCGTGGAATTTCCAGCAAACATTCATTTTTTCAACGAAAATGCACCGACACGCAATTTGCCCGGGCATTTACAACACGATTGCGACAAATAAATGATTAATGCATGGGACGAAATTGCAGTAACTTATTCGTATGCACGAGCGCGCATTTATATGCGTAACGCAATCCAAAAATTAAAGCAGGCGGTTAAACTTCACTTTAGGGAATCAGAAATTTTTAACTTTTTTTTTATGCAATTCTGTAGATTTTGGCGAGGAAATGCCGAAAGTGCAAGCTTCAGTTCCAGGAAATCATTCGTTCAAAAGTTATGCGACAAGATATGCAGTTTTTTAGGTAAGGGCCCTTTGATGGGTAAGGGATTTTACCAATATGGCGACGCCCTTGTCAAAAAACGCTGAAAGTCGCACATTTTTACGTACAACTTTTGAACTAGTGATCTCCTAGAATTGAAACCTGGATTTTCGGTATTATCTCGGCAAAGTTTACAGGATTACATGTAAAAAAGATCAACATTTCTGGTTTCCTGAGCTGAAGTTAAGCCAAACAGGCAGCTGCACGGTTTCATCTGAAAAAAGTTAATTCTATCTTTTGGTATTGACTAACTTCCAAGGGCAGTCCAGCGAAAGAATTGTGTATACATGAAAACCTAACTAAAAAAGCATGTGTCCCACCGTGAAGGAGTTACGAACAAAAATAACAATTCGAATTGTAAAATACACAGCCCCGCATCGGACAAATAAAGCGTACAGAGAGCGCCCGACTCGATCAGATACAAGCGTGACGAATAAACTGCATAATCCCCGGTCCTCCATTTTCCGTATCTCCGATTCGAAATCCCCGAACGAAAACGACAGTCGATTTCCCGGCGCTGTAAACTTTCCCGCCAGAGAATCGAGCCAAGGAAGCCCGTAGATAAAGAGGACAGTAATTCTGTCCAAACAAGACAGTAGATAGTTGACCCGCAATTGAAAATTTACTGGGAAAAGTCGCCGGGTAGAATAACCCAATTCGTAGACTCTTTACCGAACGATTCTTCTCGAAGTTCTTCTTCGACAAAAATACGAAAATGTTGTTAGTGCATTGAAGACTTTCCTGCATTTATAACATCCATATAGACTTCATCATTAACGTAGATTAACAAACATGCAGAATACTTTTTATTTCAATTCTACTAGAAAGAATCTTTTAATTCGTGCAAGAACTATTTTTTCTTATTTCGAGTCTCGCAAAATAAGTACCATGGATTAAAGAAAGGATTAATGTACACAGACTTTCCTGTATTTAAAAATGAGAAAATGCCGTGAATTCGTTCAAAGATCTGCAGTTGAGTAATTAGCATCAGAACATGGTAGAAAGACTAAATGAAAATTGAAATATAAATGTATAGCTTTTCTCCTGAGAATATAATGCGATAACTACACATCGGATCTTTATGCATTTATGGCTTATGGAAATGTTAAAAAAATGCTATAATATAAAATTCGAGAGAATTTAACACGATTTTTATTTGCTTTGGATCTACAAAGGCTGTCCCCATTAAAAATAGGATTTTATTTCATTCCACTTTCTTGAAATGTTTCTATAAAAATTGGAAATTGCATAAACATCCGATGTCTAGCGATAACAAAGGGTGGGGACTTCCATTTAAAAACATCAAACATCAGGTGTCCTCCAGTACTAAAAAACGCAATGTGACCCCTTGGGAACCCAGCAACTTTTATCAAAAACATTTCTGGAAAAATTTGTAATTGGCCTCGAACGGGTTAAAAGAATTTGGAAGCGCAGTATCAGTGTTGTCGCTTACAACAACAAGCAAAAACAGTTCAAAGAGTAAACAGATTTCCATTGAACTCTTCTCGCACCTACGTCAACAAGGTTAACGACCTGTCAGGTGGATAAACGCGAGACCAGAATTCGGGAAAAATTAGCGGATGGGTTATTGGCGCGATAAATTACGCAGAAGCAGAAGGGAGTATCCACGCAACGACGTTGCGGCCGGGTTGGTCCTGAGGAGAGATCCTGGGCTGCGGAAACGGCGTCCCGCAGGACCACGTAGGATCCTGCCGGGTGTGTCCTTGCCGTTAGGACCCCCGTAGTCGCTCGAGTTACGACTTATCGCCCTGTGAAATGCCGGCTAGGAGGGAAGCTAGAGCAGAACGTCGCCCCCGGAAAATTGATGGAAGCCAGCAGGGCTTGTACACAGTCGTCGCGTATCTCGGCAAGCTGCCGGTAGACAGGCTCGTGAATTACGGGAAAATAGCTTTTAGTTGAGGGCGGCAGCACGGCGGGCGCGCCGCGTCACCAGGTGCGCGGGCCCTTTATATAGGCGAACCCTTTTACCGAAATTGCCGGGTACCGTCCTGTAGCCCAACTGCGTACGGCTGACTGTCCCCGCCCTTTGGTAAGCAGGTGTCGCGAAATTTTTCCGAGGAAATCGCTTTTCCGCCCTTCTGATCCCCTGTCCAGCCTCGCGGACCAACGGCCGCCATCACCGCTTTCCTCCGAGCGGACCTAAATTGGATTAAATATCGATTCGCTTGGCCCAAACCGGACACGCGCTATTTTTCCGCCAATTTACACGGCTGTTGTCGCCGCCGCCGGATTATGCCCCGAACGGCACTTTGTTCAATGATAATAAATAGACGGATTTTATAAATATACATAGTGACCGGAACTGTCCGCGACAAAGACGAAGACCGACGTTTCCTTATTACTTCCCTAGTAGCACAATAATATTAGATAGATATTTTTTTCAAATATTGGAAAAATATTTGTTAAGCCACATTTTTTCATATGAGAAAAATATTGGATCTGAATATTGTATACATGTACAAGAAATATATATTGAATGTTTAAAAAGTATAAGCTAAATATTCAGAAGATATAAACTAGATATTTAAAAAATGTGACTTCAATATTTGAAAAATATAAATTCAATATTTAACACTAGAATGACCAAGCACTACATGCAACTGACATACATTGCCTTATAATAACAACAAAATAAGATTTGTTTAGATTTCGTATTAGTTTTGTTTAAATATCTACTTCGATAGAGAAGTTTATTAAACAATTTTCTCATGGAAACATATTTATAATTTCACTATCTCTAAAAGAAAAAATTAGGAGGAAGTCATTTTGACCCATCCGGTAGTTCTAGTGTTAAATAACATTCAATAAAATTTTCAAATTTAAGAAAAAGATAACAAAAATTAGAAATTATGAATATGTATTACTTTCTGCGCACTGCTTCTTGAGGGAATATGTTACGGGAAAAATATTTTTTTCATGATATTGAATAAATATTATATGTATATTAGGAAAAAATATTCTACTTCTAATATGAAATAAAGATTCATTTAATATTTAGAAAAAAATATTTTTCTCGTAACATGAAATAGATATTTTCTGAATATTTAAAAAGAAATATTTGTTACTTAATATAAAATAAATATTGTATGTATATTTGAATATTAAAAAAAGATTGAATCTCTTTTTAATACTATATGAATGTGTATACAATATTTTGTGCTACTAGGGTTAATTCTTTCCTCCTGCCACCTAGACGTAATTATTTTTGGCGGATTTTATAAATTCAGAAATCTATAGGAGAAACACGAAAAGAGTTCAAACACTGGTGTAATATTTTCCACTGATTAAAATTATTAACCCTTTGCACTCGAAGCTATTTTAACTCCAAAATGAAACATTTCTTCCGACCTAGAATATTACCCTTGTATATATACAAGGGTAATAATATATATATATATGTAGGTTCGGTGCATTTCAAAGCATGATCCGAATCTTAGTGCCGCGCGTGAAAGATAAACTCTCGTGCGCGGCTGTGTCGTTTTCCGTGTGCCTTCGTTCCGCGCGCGTTCGGCGGCATCGTGTAATGTTTGTCGGCGGGAATAAAGGACTCACGCGGACCCAGGCGGCCCGAGCGATGCGATAGCGTTTCTATAATAAACATTGTAGACGAGCTGACGAGTTCGAGAAACGTTCGGCATCGGACAGTTCTCGTCGAGACGTAGAGAAGCGCACTTCGAGTAGTATTTTGTAATATCTCTTTGTGTACCTTGTTTTGTCTTTTTATTGTTTAAATATATTCACGTTTTAAAATACCAAAGGTTCTTTGTCCTTCCGTGGTCCGTATGATCCTACATATATTTTTTCATGTTATACATACGAAAATGGTGCAACTTACTCGTACAATACCGAAATGTTTAATAACTTATTAAATACAAACACATTTAATGATGTAAAAAATATTTTTAATAATGATACAGCAATTTTTAGTGGTGCCTTACAGGAACCATTCGAGTGCTAAGGGTTAAGAAATGAGGTAAACGGTTAGGTTGTCTCTTAAATTAATGCAGATAATTTTTAATTTGCACAAAAATTCGCAGTCTAGATATACAGTGAGTTCGCTATATATGTCGCCCATGCCTAGATGATAAACGTCGCAGAATTATCTCCACTACCGTGGGAGTATACCTCGTGAGGGGCCTCGGACGAGTGTAAACATAACACCGCTTGGGTATGTCTCCTGGACGATACAAGTCGCTGGCAAGACCCGTGCTGTTGACATATATCGAGAATTTTAAATTTAGTGTTTTTTTAGTGTCTTTAAATTCCTAGCGCAATTATTACCATAAGTGCACAAAAACCACAGCCTCGTCATCAATCTTGAAATGAGTGAAGGTCAGTAATAGATTTTGTTGATTTCTCTGGTGGTATTCGTTGCATTATTTTTGGGAATTCAATGTTGGCGAGCGTCCTGAGGATTATGGCAGTTTTCTGGAGGAATTGCGAGACAGTGTCCGGGCACGCGCGAGCAAAGGTTCCCTAGTAGCACAAAATATTGTATACACATTCATATAATATTAAAAAGAGATTCAATCTTTTTTTAATATTCAAATATACATACAATATTTATTTTATATTACGTAACAAATATTTCTTTTTAAATATTCAGGAAATATCTATGTCATGTTACGAGAAAAATATTTTTTCTCGTCGGATCCACAGCACACAATTATTCACTCACGAGAATAGGTCCGAATAATTGAACAACAATCACTAAACAACACACACTTAACGAAATCGTGACAGCAGACGAGAAGATCACGAATAAAACCACGAACAAAAAAATAATACTGCGATTTTAACCGCTTCGGGCCCAAGGACGTTTGAAACGAAAACAAGGAATTCCGGGAAATAGGGTCGGCGCCCCGCCAGAATTTGTTTACCTTGGTTTTGTATCTAGTGTTTATAGACCCTCAGCGTCTAACCTGCCTAGGATAACCTGACCGTACCCCCTCCATGGAAGGGATCATTGTTAAAATCGCAGTATCATTTTGTTCGTGGTCGGAGTGACATCTCGTTCGTTGTCACGATTTTATAAACTGTGTTGTGCGTGTGTGTCGTGTGTGTTGTTCGTGCGTGTGTGTCTATTCCCCTGAGTCAATAATTGTGTGCTGTGGATCCGACGGAGGAAGAAGATTCAGAAGTAAGTACACTTTACGTTAGTATTTTATAATGTAGGATTAGTATTCGTATCTGGAACATTGGATACAAGGTTTTCTATCATATTTTGCAACATATATTAACGATCATTAATGTTTTGGTATATAGTATAATTTAATGCGGTTCAAATAAGATACTACTTTAAATCGAATATTTTTATTTTGATAACCAGATAGATAAAATGAAATATTTTTATTTTGTATTTCAAATATTTCCTTACAATGAAAATAAGTTGAGCAAGTAGTTAATATTATACCCTAGTAGCACAAAAATATTAGATAGATATTTTTCTCAAATATTGGAAAAATATTTCTTAAGCCACATTGTTTCATATGAGAAAAATATTGGATCTGAATATTGTATACATGTACAAGAAATGCGCAGAAAGTAATACATATTTATAGTTTCTAATTTTTGTTATATTTTCTTAAATTTGAACATTTTATTGAATGTTTTTTAAATATTGAATTTATATTTTTCAGATATTGAATTCACATTTTTTTAATATTTACTTTATATTTTTTAAATATCTAGTTTATATCCTCTGAATATTTAGCTTATATTTTTTAAAAATTCAATTTATATTTCTTGTACATGTATACAATATTCAGATCCAATATTTTTCTCATATGAAAAAATGTGGCTTAAGAAATATTTTTCCAATATTTGAAAAAAATATCTATCTAATATTTTTGTGCTACTAGGGTTTTTTCGAGCTCGTTCCGCCCGAGTAGTATCGATTGTGGGCGAACAGTTTGTGGCCGCAGGCTAAAACTGTTTGCGGTCGAGCGAATCAAGCGATGGACTCCGCGAGCCGATACGATGCCGCACTTGCGGCGCCGCATGGAATTGGTACGGTTTTGTGGTCTCGGAGATTTTGAGCACACTTCGGCCCCCGTGGTGGAATTAGGGGGTTCCAGAAAACAGCAACACTTTCGCCGAACACCGCCATAGTTCCGCGAAACGCCTCGGTTAAACGCACCCGGGTCGCTTCTACTAGGATTATCCTTATCATCGGGATAATGCTATGAGCCCTATATCGTTCTAAGCATTTTATTATCAGCTCTTCTTTTAATATGCTCGGCTATTCTTTTATGGACGTAATAATCATATAAACGGACTACGGACGCACTCGTGCATTCGTTACGAAACTAAGCGACACGTAAAACAGTAACGACGCCGGGAGTTTCTAAAAATACTTTTATTTTCAATGCACTGAAGTTATTAGGATGGAGTATACATTTTTACTGAACTACTGGTACATCACTTTCGCCCTATTCAAATTATTGAGATAGACAATAGTTTACTTATTTTGCATAACAGATCCGCAGCCCACTTATAAATCTGATAATTTCATCATTTGTATGTTATGAAACAATCAAATTGTGGAGCCGAAAATAAATGTAAAATAGGACACGCTATCAAAACTTTACAAGCTACAATATTTAAATATTCAACAAGTTTATAATTAAATAATCTCTTCGTGTCATATTAAAAAATTGTTCAAAATTTTTTTGAGGTACAAATTTCGTACTCAATATTTATTTAATTCTTGTGTTGACAATCAGAACAATTTCCTATAGGTTTTCGCGATGACCTTCCGAAAACATAAAGAACTATTAACCCCTTGCCCTACAATATCGAGTCAGACTCGTGATGAAGATTCTGAACAGAGTTCAATAAATATATATGTCATCGATTTTCTTTAAACCGAAGTAGAATTCTATTTTGCTATAGTTGACATACAGGGTGACCCCACTTTTGTGCCAGAAAATTTGGGAGGTGGTAGAAAAAGTCATTCTAAACACGGTTTACCTTTTTGCGTTTTTCCATTTTCGGCCCCATTTTCGAGTTACAACGAAAAACCCGAGTTTTTTTTTAATCCGTCAAAGGGCTGGGAAGCACGCAAGAAAAAGATGCGAAAAGTGCATAGAAAAAGAAGGAGGCCATTTCGAGCAACATTTGTGAAATAGTTTTTAAAAAATAATAAAATTAAATACATTTAAAACTTTTAAATTAAAAGGTGTTTTGAATCTTGGCCAACTATCCTACGCTTGGATAAACAGTAAAAAAGTATGAGGAAAGCTACAAACGCATATTGGTTTGTAGTCCACATTGAAACAAATAAATCAAAAAAAGAATCATCGACAGATGTTAATACATTGCTGAGATATTTAAAAAAATATTGTACTAAAAAAACTCGGTTTTTTCGTTATAACTCGAAAATGGGGCCGAAATTGGAAAAAGACAAAAAAGTAAACCATGTTTAAAATGACTTTTTCTACCACCTCCCAAATTTTCTGGCACAAAAGTGGGGTCACCCTGTATATCCTTTGGAGAAAACATAGACATACAATAAATATAGAACAATCTTCTTTTTCTATGATATTCTAAACGATGCAGAATTTCTAATCAGTATAATCACAAAATAAATAGTAATGCAAGGGGTTAAAGAAAAGATAGAAACGTGTGCTCGATGTACTTGGCTACCTACCACAGTTAATGAAACGAACAAAAACAATGAAAATACGTAGAATACCAAAGCCGGGAGAAGAAGCAATCAAAGAAGGATCTCGGAACCGCGCGATCCCGACCGCAATGTGTGATCCGCGGATAAAATCGATGCGCAAACCCGGCCGCAACCGCGTCCACAGTATTTCACACTCGTCCCCCATTGTTTCGGTCCAACTCCTATTCGCTTTCGCAATTTCCACTCGGCGGGGCGACGAATTACCAGACACTTGTTCTTCATTTCATCGCGGCCGGCGTTTGAAAATGGTCCGGGGTGCCTTTGAAACGGGAGCCCGGTGTCACGCGACCGGAAGGAGGGTTCTGCAGAGAGAGAGAGAGAGAGAGAGAGAGAGAGAGAGAGAGGAGAGAACAGAAACAGAAAGAGAGAGAGAAGCTGCGTGTATAAAGCTCTCGCGAATCCTTTCTGTTACCTCTTCGTTGCTGATATCGCGCGTCGGCCGCGCGTTATCAGTGTTTTCTGTGGGATTCGCGCGAAAAATGATCCTTTTTTTCTGCGCGAGATTCCGACGAACTCCTCTTTCTTCGGGCATAATGCCGCGCAGCAGATAGCATTGAGAACCGACGCAGCTGATATCGAACACGAGCAGTGGCGGCGGTAGAGGCGTCTAGGCTATCTTTTTCCTCGCGTTGAACCCTGGCTGAACCCTCAAAGCTCGAACGTTATCCGCGGTTCGCGGATGAAAAGCGGAACAGGGCCAGAGTGGATGATTGATGCACCGTACGAGCGCCGACGCGAGCTCATTTCCCCGAGAACGCTCTCCCGCCCGTGGAAATTTGTAAATTTCGAGTCGACCCGCGAGAAATATGGTCCGCTTCTTTGCCGCTGAACGGCCCGCGTTTTTCCGAAGCGTTCCTCGGTCCCGCGAAAAATGATTTGCCGAGGCGAAACTGCCGCGGGAGGCTCGAAAGTTATCGCGCGAAGCCGTTGCGATTTTTAGGGGAGAGTTACCAAATGTGTACTGGTCACCTAAATTGTACCACCTCTTTTATTTAAAAGTTAATGCATTTTGATGCCTCTTGGTGGTAAATATATGAACTTTTATTTATGTCGACAAAGTAGGACAAAGAAGTGTTGTTTTGTGAATGACAGAAGCACAAAGAAATCAGGCAAGTCTGATGTCAATTTTAAACGATTTTAATCGTCTGAATTAAATATAAATCTACAGTTTCTGTGGTAGTCTTATATATTTTTGAAAACTAGCTATGTTATATTATTTATTTCTATTTAGTTTATAAAACATGCTGATAATGTTTTAAAGGTTAGCTTCAACTATTTAGCGGGACGTCTTTTTCCTAACTCGTACCACACTGTGGTCTCCTAAATCGTACCAGTACGATTTAAGATACTGTTATTCAAATTTTACCGCGAAAATAAACGATTTACAATATTTCAAATTTTTTTAGCATGGGAAAGTAGCTTACAGTAGCCCCTATAAAAAGGAATTAGTTGCAATGAAAACAAAACAAATGAAACAAAGAAAAATTGATTTCACGCCTTCAACCAGCACCGCTGCTCCAGTTCTCGTAGAAGTGGAGAATGAAAACGATTGGTTCTGTTTTCTTTGCAATAATTCTTATTTAGAAGACATGATCCAATGCTTAAAGTGCCAAAAGTGGGTACATGAAGCTTGTGGAGGAGTTTTGAAAAAAGACAATATTTATTATTCTCCTAGTTGTATTTAAGTTAAGTAATGTAATATTTCATTTTATTTTTATGTTGTATTGTATATTAAACTGAAATTAAACGCAAAATACAGTTTCTCTTATGATTTTTTTGTATCTTTTTAATCCAACACATGAGGTACAATTTTGGAAACCGGCTGGTACCATTTAGGATACCGGTTGCCTAAATCGTACTGTTTGCATGATCTTATAAAAGTGTTCATATCACAATGATCTATTAAAAAATCATATTAAATTGCAACTTCGATAGTTAATACATAGATGCAAAACATAATTTTTGCTCAAATTCCTACTAAAGAATATATAAACTGCCTTCGAAATTAAGTGGTACGCATTCGGCAACTCTCCCCTAACTGTTGGGATATTTGTATCACTGTTCCCGGACGTTTGAGTATTTGTATTAGGGCTGCCCATAAGTAATCAATCATTTGCAAAGAATTTGTTTTGCCTTTAGTTCTGTACCGATCGTTCTTCATCGAAACACGTATTCTTTTACGGTTTTCGGTAAAGCAGCGTGTGTCACAAATATTCTAAAAACTATAATTTTCCTTGACAATGATGGAGATTATATAATAAATTGAGAAATAAAAACTTGAACTTACTACAAAGTTTGTTTTAGATTTAAAATAATTCACTACTCACGGGTCCCCCTAATATATTGAGAATTCAGTTGGGCTGTAATTAATTTCAGACTCTATTGATTAACGTTAACCGTGCTGAAGGTGAGAAGTGACTGGTGTACGTTGTTTTATGAGAATCACAAGAGTTTGTTCGGATCGCAATTCTTATGGTAAGTTCTAATGGAAGTACGCCGTTCAGAAACTGACTGACGCGTCTGCTCCTGACAAGCCAATTCTACTTCTTGCAAATATTGATTTACACGGTTCTGACGAATTTTAAAAATGTTGTGCTTGGAGCTCGACATCTCAAAGCATTTAATTAACACTAAACCTACCGAGCATTAATAGTATCTGGTAAATATTGCCTTGTAAAAATAGCGTCCCCAAATGTATTGAGATTGTCCCTAATTTTCAATATAATATATGCTTCGACAAGGAGATTTATTCTACTTGTTTTTCATACGTGAATTTATATTGTTTCAATAATTGTGAAATATAAAATCAGTCATTTTGACCGTGGTGGGTTTAGTGTTAATGCTTGACATTGTACGGTCAGAATAATTTCCATAATTATTAGGATTAACATCACCGAATGACAGAAGTTAATATAATCAATCTATTTAATCAATCTTTTTCTACCTTTTATTTTGTGGAGCTCTAATTTCTTTGGACGGATTATTTAAATCTCAAAGTTTCGTTCGAACTCGTTCCAAACAGTAGTAGTGCGATGAAAATATAAAATCAATTTCTACAATCCACTAACACATATACTCTCGCGAAGAAAAATATTTGCACTAATCATAAATTCCAATCAAAGTAAGTTTGTCCGTAAAACACCATTCTATATTAATCCTAGTTCGCTCATGCTCGCGACAAAATTCGTTCAAAGTTCACGGACCGCAGACTCAATTAAAACTGAATAAATTGTATTGTTCATCGCGCCTGCATCAGTCTCCGTTTCTCGAAACTCGCCTACGCGAACGGCGAATTTGCATCAAGCTCGGCGGTCTTAGCCATTAGCGTCGGCGTAATATTAATTTGTAGGGCGATCGCGATCGAAATACAGATCTCATTGGCGATGCCAACGATCTCCGGGTTCCAGGAATTATTCTATCATCGAGACCGATTCCGTTTCCCGTTCGCGAAAAAAGCGGAGACCCCGCGACATTCATTATTCAACGGGACTCGTGCGGGCGCGCGGCACTTTACATTACGAGGAAGGGAGAACGAAAAAAAAAAAAAAAATAATGAAAAAAGAAAACGGGAAACGACGAGGCGTAGGTGGCGGTCGATCCAAAGGGCTGAAACAATGCGATGGCTCGGTTCTCGTTTTTCGTTTTCGGTGTCTCGAGGGAATCCGGCCGCGGCGCTCGTTTACGATTCAGACTTTAATTAGAGCCTCTCTCTATACTCTTTGTCTCTTAATTCCGCTGTGTCGCCGGCGCCGAAGCAAAACCGTTCCGCGTACTATCCTTCCTTCTCTCTCTCTCTCTCTCTCTCTCTCTCTCTCTCTCTCTTTATCTCTCCATCTGTATTGCTCGCAGTTCTTTGACACTCGCGGCGCGTCCGCGTTAAATGAAGATTAAATTTCGGCCGGTGGCGACGCGCGGAAAATCACCGGCCGCGAATCCAATTTGCCCGCGGCTCGCGAAAAACACGCGGATCCGAATTTTCCCGGGACCCGTGCGAAAATCGGTCCTGCTCGACGCTCTCCGCAAGGAGAGCGGGCGAGAGAGAGATACAGAGAGAGAGAGAGGGAGAGAGAGAGAGAGAGAGACCGGAGAGCGATCAGTGAGAACGAGGAAGTCGTTGCGCAGCCCTCGTTTCGAGCCGCATCCGGACTAATAAAGTTCGTTAACCCTGTTCGCCGTTCGACGCGTTAATGAACGATCCTCCGCGGCCTCCAGGAACCGTCCCTACGAGACTAATGTTTTTCTAATGATCCCAATTACCGGAGTATTACGGACCCGCGGAATTCTTCGCCTGGCTCAACGGAGAATGTTTTTAACGAGAGATATCTGGCAACCGGAAAATAGTTCCGAGTGGAAATTAGAAGTCGTTTTTAGAAGAAAGAGCGTTAAGAAATTTGCTGACGAACATCGTTGGTCGCTTACACTAATCTTTTTGATTATCAAGTTGACGTACAATTGCAAACGTACAGTTGCGACTATTTGCAAATGCAGATTGAATAAGAACGATTTGTAGTGAATGATTTTATAAGTGATTGATTGTGATTTTCTACTTTGTTAGCAGAAAACATACCATACATTCCACTTATTTAGATTTCATAATAATCAGATTATTGAATCCGTTCCCAATGGAAGTATCTTTATGGAATTTTAATAACTGCAGACCATTTCGGTTTAATGTCAAAATTAAACCTACCTTAAATTATAACAAAAATGAGTAGCTATATTTTGAAACAGTCAATAGATAAAAACAACTAACATAATTGATTAAATTCAAAAAGAAGTTTCTAGGTGGCGCCCGATTCTTGCAGCAAGAGCAAAAACTGTTTACTTTGCATAAAGATCGACAATCCAATTATTACAACAGTCATTTCTGATCTGTCCACATCTCCATTTTCTCAAAGCGGATTCGTAGCCAATAAAAATGATTGCACACGCCAGGAAATTGCTTCCAATAAACACTCAATAATTACTTCCACCTCCGATTCAAAGAAAATTTAATTACCAATAATTATTTCCCGGTACGAAAACAGGTTGGGCTTTCGAAAAAGAAGTGTTAAATACACGCAGCAACGTAGCTAATTGTTCCCTAAAAATCTCCAGCTGCGCCGGGAGCCGATCAACCGCTCCCAAACAATCCATTTATTTGGCAATCAGTTTAATGCACTCGCAACATTCCGCGATTAACAATTACCGTCCGGTCCGCGCAAACATCGATCCTCCGTGTGTGGACGCTCGTGTGCGCACACATCGACTCTATCTATCAAAGAGAGACTGACACAGAGAGGGAGAGAGAGAGTGAGAGAGAGAGAGAGAGAGAGAGAGAAAGAGAGAGAACGGCACGGGGGCGGTTCGGTGGGTGGTATTTTTCATTGTTTGTTCGTCGAAACAAAATTGCATCGGGCGGTTCGATCGCGGAGTCGATCCATTAACGAATGATCGTTCGCTGTGTTGGTCGGTGGATCAAAAAGAAAAAAGGAGTAGACGGGGGTGGTGGAAACAGAGGGTGGAAAAAGGGGTAGCGAGAGACAGAGGAAAAGAGAAAGAGGGGAACAAAGTGAAAAGACATACACAAACACAGGGAAGAAAGAGATACAGTAGACTCCCCTATAACGCGATTAAAATACTGTTTAAAAAGATTCTGCATCCATTCTGTGATTCTATGTTTTTGTCAATTACTAGTGTTTTCATTTTTACGAGTGGTCAACTTCTGAAGCAATTACTGAATTTTTAAATATGCTTTCTAAATATTTATATAAGCAAGAATCGGTGTGGCACAACGGTAGCTTGCCAAGCATTCAGCCTAACGACCAGGGTTCAAATCATGCTGACTAATTCAATATTCGTATAAGTAAACTTTTTTAAAATATTGATCTTGCTACATGATCTTCAGGCATCGACTCTCGTTGTTCGATGACAGAGCAAGTGGTTCCTATTGTTCGCGTGGAAGACTCCTCTGAACTGGTCAACTACAGGAACCTTTACAATAATCATGCAATTGGGTTAAGAAAGAAAGTAGTTCAAGTAGAAAATTTCTATTTCGCATAAAGATCCGCAGTCTAGTGTTCACTCGAGGATATAAAAATGCGCAATAATCTTGCTATAGGTCAACAAAAAACGTTAGAGAAGTTTCAAAAAGGAATTGAACGTGGGTACCAGGTCACTGACCCAAGGGTTAAACAATATTTTGATCGTGTTATACCGGAGTCTACTGAACAATAACGGAGGGGAAGTGAAAGGAAGATAGAGAAACAGATCGAAAGGGGTGGAGGGGGTTGGGGATCGTGAGGAGAGGAGGGGGTCTGGCGAGCAGTAAAAAGCAGAATCCGCGGCAAATTAATTTTGCGTATTGGTGGATCGCGGAGCGAGTCAGCGTTGCTTCGCGATCGTGTTCCGGCGATCCAGGCGCGCGACGTAACGGGGGGAGCAGAGGAAAAAACGGCCGCTCCGGGCATTAAATAAGCCCGGGGCTGGTCAGAGGTAACGGTCTATTGGATCTCGCGCTCGTTTTATATCCCTCCGATATCATTGAAGCCGGCCCTGCCTTCCTCTCCCTTTGACTCTCTCTCTCTCTCTCTCTCTCTCTCTCTCTCTCTCTCTTCGTTGGTCTCGTATCTTCCGGAGCCCGGGTGTATCGAGGTAATGGCTCCGGTCAGGGATTAATGAGATCAGAAAGAATTTCGAAACGAAGGAAACCGGGCACGCAGCAGCGCAAGCTCTCCTTCTCGGTTTCCTCGGTCCCCGTAAAACCCGGGGAGTATTTTATTTCGGAGCCATTAAGCGATTCGCGATAATTACAGCCTGGCCTCGCCTCGCCTCGCTGCCGGTTTCCGGCTCCTCGCGGTTCTCAGCCACGACAATAGCCGGTTAAACGGCGAAACGGACGGCCGGCTACGTGGCCCTTTGTTCCGCGATTAGATCGCGGAAGGCTGAGCTTATACGCCTACGAGTGTCTGCTTTGTGTCGACGCGTTTTCACTCGCCGTTCGATGCGACGCGGTTTAACTTTTGTTCCCGACGCGACGCGTCGCTTTCGCCGACGCTTCCCAGATGGGGGGCGCAAGATTTTCGGCGGGCCCGTGAAATTTCATTAACAATCTTTCAAGTCGCTTCGAGCGAGAATATTCGCGCCGGATTTGCAAAAACGACTGACGAACATTCTGCTGAATGTTCTTTGGTAATCTTAGCGTTCCGGTACCTGTACTCTCTAGGTCTGAATTCCTTCCGCATATTTTTTAATATTTAGCTTTACTGTTTTCGCTTGATCTATCGGAGTAATTTTAACACTAAACGTACCACCACCGGTCACATGAGCGGTTCTAGATTTTTTATTTGACAATTTTTGAAATTATACAGATGCTTTCATGAGCAATGATTCAATAAATATCTACAGAAGCTGTTTCTATTAAAAATAGGATTTTATTTGACTCCAATTCCGTATAAATTTGTCTATAAATAAAGCAATAAGATGTATCAGAAAACACAAAGTGAAAGGATTCAGACATTGTTTTTCGGCCAATCTAATAGCACGCATTGCAATAAGAAGAAAATAATTAAATAAATTAAACCTTGTCATTTTTATAAGGCAATATGTATCTGTCACATTTATAGCTCGGTACGTGTAGTGTTAAGAAAGATGGAATATTATTAGAATCGTTTCGGTTTGAGTCTCATAAATCATTTTCCTGATAAATCTCATTGCTCACGGCGAGGGGGTTAAATAGTAAATAAATAGACTATGCATTTTCATGCATTTATGGATAGTGGAAACTTTGAGAATATGCTGTAGCATAAAATTTGAGAGAATATAGTACGATTTTTCTTTCTTTGGATCTACAGAAGCTGTTTCTATTAAAAATGGGATTTTATTTGACTCCAATTCCGTATAAATTTGTCTATAAATAAAGCAACAAGATGTATCAGAAAACACAAAGTGAAAGGATTCAGACATTGTTTTTCGGCCAATCTAATATTTGCAAACTTCTGAGACACAAAAAAGGTGCACACTTTATTTAGACCCCACGTCATGTGATATTTAAAATTGAACAAGAACTTCCTTTAATTTCATACCAAAATCGATTAAAATTTATTAAATTAATTGATTGCATCGCATTCTCTGAATCGAGGTCAGCTATAATTGCATAAACGCCCCGGACCAGATGGCAAGCATATAGTTCGAAGATGTTCGAATTGATTAATCAGTTCGGTCTTACACGATGGCACTGAAAAGCCCCGTTTAATAACTTCCGACAGGCAAAGCGTCTTACTGTAATGAATCCTTTGGCGAATTATTAACTAGCAAAGTTCCGTAAAGACGTTGAGATTTACTTGTTTACCGGTGTTATTATATTTCACGGAGACCCGCCGTTCGAACGGCGCTTCGATAGTTACAAATTGAGGGAACGTTGCCTGTTAATTGAATTTGCGGCAGCCTTCCCCGCCCCCTTCCCCCGCGTCGATTATGAGTTTCCCTTGAACGGCCGATGCGTTCGAAAAGCTTCGATACGGACAAAAACTATCCGATAAACTATTAATGAGAAATGTCTGTAGCGTTGCCGCACCCTATCGACGTTTCTCCGTAGCTGCCGGTGAATTACCAACTTAATTACGCGCGCATTAAATTAATTACCAAACAAATATGGCTGAACAGCTACCTGTTCGCCGGCGAAACCGTCCCCCCACCCCGCGCCGTGCCCCTTCGTCTTTAATTCCCGATCGAAACGTCGCGATTCGAGAGGTATTTACAATTTACAAAATCCTGGTTACAGCGTTTTTAATTATCGTTAACTCGCCCGCCGCCGTCGCTCGCTAATTACAAATTAATCGAAAACACAATACGTCTCCGAACGTCGAGCCGGCTGTTTTTCTCTGTTTTCAATTCGCCGTGATTTCCGTCGAAACACGGAATTTCTTTTTTTATCTTTTATTTTACGGAAAAGCGGATCCTGTAATTTTTCGGTTTACAACGCCCCGTTCGAAATAACGTCGATCAGATATTACTCATTCGACGAGAGCGTTACACGGATTCGAAACACGATTAAAATTTTTCTCCCGTTATTTTCTGTGAAAAGTAGATCCCGCAATTTTTCGGCTCTCAGCGTTTTATTCGATGTAATGTCGACCAGATATGACTATTTAATGAGATCCCCGTTGATTAACCAGTCACGTAAAAAACACGGCATATTGACGGCGGCGCCGTAGTTCGAAAACACATCGATCAAGCCCCCGGTCCGTTCCGTTGGTCTGTTCCCGTTAAACAAATTTGATCGCGTAACTGCTAGCAATTGAATTCATTAAAAATGGAAATCCGCCGGAGTGAGACCGAACTTTCGATCGACACGGCGTAGAATTTTAATCGGGTCCGAGTAAACAGCCGCGGTTGCGCAAAGTAGAAAGTAATTTAGACAGCAAACCCCGAATGCAAAATCGTTAACGTTCCGAAATAAAATATCTATACAATTTGTCTTTCATAATATCCAGCGGGTCGCCCCCACTCCACTGAATAATTCACCGTTGCCCTTCCATATTTAATAATGTGCTCGACTCTCCGTTCGATCCCTGCCTGTTCTCCCGTATCGAATAAACGCACTCTTCATTAGATCCTGGTTCGACTCTTACGATAATGTGCCTCAATATATTCCGGACCCTATCGAACGCTCAAATATTTTCCATACCTAACGTCTATTTTCAGTATTTGACTTCGTACAGGGTGTCCCAAAAATCGGGTACTTCTTTAAAGTAACTTTTTTTTCAAGTAACTATTTCCTTTACAAAAATATTCTCCGGCGCTTTGTTAACGAGTTATTAACGAAAAACACGGATCAATCAGAGCGAGGGTACTGCGGACGGATTCCGTCCCGGCCAATGACGTCACGCTCAGCGAGATCATTTTCGCAAAGGGAAAAGTTTCTTCAAATGACCTCAAGAATTACCCCTTTCAAGAAAATACATTTTTGGGACACCCTGCAGATTTCTACTATCCTGGATGATTTTTCATTGATCTAAATAATATATACAGCGAATTCTCGATATATTAGGGGAAAGTTGCTTCAAATGGTCTCAGGAATTATCCTTTCCAAGGAGGTATATTTTTGGGACAGTCTGTATATTTAAATAAATATCTCCAAAAAAAAGAGAAACCTTAATTTCTCTGTTTCGTTTATGTAATGAGATATTTTAGATCCTTTACACTAGTTTTACAGGATGGGTCAAAATCAAGGGTTCTAATATATTTTTTAATTTACTATTATAGAGATTGTAAAGAGGGAGGAATTATTCTGGAAATTTATTTCTTTGGGTACATGTTCTTAAAAATGAGGCTAAAAATGTTGAACAGGTAGACTCTGATTATTCTTGTAAAGTAATTTAACCCATTTTCACCATAAGGAAATATGGAAAGGAGGCCTTTATCACCAAATTTCCTTTTTATTATATGCAAAAAAAATTCGCATTTCAGCATTATAAGAAAAAATTTTCTATCCGGAAAATTCACTGTCCGGTGACAGTGACCAGGAAAATAGAACTTATATATACAGTCGTGGACGATATTAAGTGGACACTCTTAAAAATCGCATAACTTTTTAAAAATTGGTCCAAATGACTTGAATTTTTTTTTAGACGTTAGACCGACTAGTTTGCTAGACAAAGATTAAACAAAAATTTCTTTAGATTACAATTAGTTGGAACGATAATAGAATGAAAAAAATGATGAGTTTACAACTTTTTTATCTGAGCCTACAACGGTACTTTAAGAAATCTGTTTTGCAAATTCCGGTAACTTACATGCATACTGAAAATTTCATTGAAATCGGTTAACGTTGTCATGAGATACAAACGTTTAAAGATGATAACATAAGGGCGAAATTCCCTGGCAAGGTCGAAAATCAATTGTAGTTCATTGCAACGTTGACCGATTTCGATGAAATTTTCAGTATACATATACGTTACCGGAATCTACAAAACACATTTCTTAAATTATTGTTATAGGCTTACATAAAAAAGTTAAAAAAGCATCATTTTTTCATTGTTTTATCATTCCAACCAATTGCAATCTAAAAACATTTTTCTTTACTTATTTTCTGGGAAACTAATCACCGTAATATCTAAAAAAAAAATCAAATCGAAAATAGTTTGAAATAGTCACTTTTAGTGTTTCGTAGATCAAGTGTTAACGCAATTTCATGCAAAGAATGAATCTAGACTGCAAGTACAATTTAGTAGATTAAAAGAGAAGGTTGCGCGCCCGGTATTTGGAGAAGGGCGTCGTTCACCCAAACCACAGAAATATTTTCCATAGCTAACAATCCACTCCACCATTTTCGCCAACTAATAACCTACGGCGGCCCTCGGCTAGATCCTCCTTTTTCCTTTCCATTCATCACGTCGCCGGGCTCTCCATTAGCCCGTTCCCTAGCCAGCAGCGCGCGTTCGAGCTCCCATCCGGCACATGCACGCAACGATATCACCGGTATCGAGCTAATTACCGATCAAGTGGCGTTCCCGGTGATTCCACGCTGCTCTGGAATCACCATGGCGCTCCGGGTCCTTTTCACATCGCGCAGGGTCAAACCGAGTCTCCGGTCCCCGTCGGTCTGCTTTCATTTCGACTCCTCTTTACGACGCTCTTCCGAATACAGTGTCTCCAAAAAGTATTCCCACACTACTACTCGAACCTCTCCTACAAAAATACAACCCTCGTCCGTGTGCCAATTTCATTCTTTCATCGGTAACTCTGTGTGGACAGCTCGCTCCGCACATTGTTTCGTTAATTTTGAAAATCCGTATCTTTTCATTTTCAGGGAACGAGTTATTTTTCTAGAATAGTTTTTACCACACTGTCGACCAAAGCTGAGTAAATTACTATTTCAAATATGAATTAAGAATGAATCCATCCCAATTTTATTCTTTCATCGGTAACTCTGTGTGGATAGCTCGCTCCGCACATTGTTTCGTTAGTTTTGAAAATCCGTATCTTTTCAATTTTAAGCAACGAGTTATTTTTCTAACAGAGTGTAGAGTTTTTACCACCCTGTCAATCCTTGCTGACTAAATTACTATTTCAAATATGAATTGAAAATGAATTCCCCCCCCCCCCCCGTTTTTAGGAAGTATTTAAAATGTGTTTGAAATTTTGTCCTGCAACATTCATTAAATGTTTCAGAAATTTTACGAATATTGAAGTAAAGGGGAGCTTCCATCGAAAACTATGACACGCGTTTCCTCATTCGAATACGTGTTACAATTAGCTCGCAGATTTTTATGCGACATAAAATTCGTCCGCATTAATGTCAAGCTGCAGGAGCCACATAAACCTCCTCCCCGTTTCTGAATAAATGCATTCCGTTTTGCATTCGATCTGCTCGGCTTTATTACAAATGCATGAAGTCATAATTACAACGAAAACCGCAGAAAAGCCAAATAAATAAAACAAAGAGACTTTCAACGTTCAGCGTTGGATGTCGATCTTTCAAAGATCGACAACCCGTGCCGATACTTTTGGTAGCTACTGTACGATTCCTCGACAGATTCGCGGCACGGCCAATTAAAACCGAGACGCGGGGGTGGCGAGTACTATCTGTCGTACGGGGGCGCAGGGAAACAAGCTGCTTCTTTCGGCCGGGGATGAAATTAAATTTCCTTCGTTTCCACGTTCGGCGTAACCGAGGGGTTGCCGGAAGACGGTGGTGAAAAGGGGACGGAAAGGGGGTAAGGGAGGAACGGGGGTGGTTAAGACGGGTCGCGACTTAAATAATTCAATCGCGGGCCTCGAACAACTTTCTCCGCCTTCGGAGAGAGCTCCAGCTGCCTTTTCGCATTCCCCGATTTCTTTCTCCCTCTCCGTTCTCCTCGAGGGGTGAGAGGGGGTGGAATTCAGATAAGAAATCCCCGGGAGGGGTCTAACGCGTGATATTTTCACGGGCGCACGTGCTATCGATGGAAAGAGAGACCGGAACGGAAATATCAAATTCGATTTTCGCTAGCGAGGCTCTCCCCTACGGGGGCAGAGGGGGGTTGGCAACCCCCGTGACGCCCTTTTCCCGCTCTGACTTCGATCCCCACCCCTCTGTGCTGCCATTGCCACTGCCGATGCTCCGACTATGCCGGCGCCGTTCTCCTCTTTGTACGCGATCATTAATGCGATCTGCGGGCACCAGCGAACGTGATGGAAATTTCAATCTGTCGGAGGAGAGTGGGGGTCGGTGGGACAAGAGGGTGCTGATGAAACGAAGAACGTCATTTTCCTATGAATACGAATAATACGCTCCTCCACCGGTACAACGGCTCAAGGGTAAACTGCCATTGCTTCGCGAGATTGCCAGGAATACTTGTCTCCCTTTCCCTTTTTTGGTCTGCTTTAATGGAACGCGAGGGTTGCTTGGACTCCCGGGACTGATTTCGAGTGGTTAATTACGGATCTGGGTCGACGATCAACAGTAATATACGAAAACTTTTGGACCGATGAGTTACGTATCGCGTTCAGATGACAACCCTTTGATCTGCTACAGCTGGCATGCTATAGCATGAAAAAATTTGTTCAGACTGATTTTTTCAGTAGATTGTGTTCAGAATATCCGGGATATTTTTCCGATTGAAATGATACCAAACACGACGCAGTTTGGATGGTATTTACTTGTTTAATCCACGATGCAATCGAACGTCGACTATCCGAACTGTGTAATGGATTAGAGAATTGTTAGTTAGTCTTATAATGATAAATTCAATCTTTATTGATTTTTACTATGAAGCCTGTTGTATATGGGTCGCTTTAAATTGAATTGAATTTACGGAGGACACAATCATCGGTTCGGATAATCGAGGTTCTACCGAATCGTGAGTTAAACAGGCAAATACACTCCGAATTATGTCGTGTTTGGTCTCAAATTAATCAGGAAAATTGTCACAAATGTATTGGAAAACGTTTCATAACGAAATAGCTACTTTTTCAATATGTGCGAACAAAATATTTATTCTATTTATATTTTAATATTATTCAGTTCAATTCGAAACTGTTCCTTTCAAGAACTGGTCTTTAGAACACTTTTTAAGAAAGCTTCGGTTCACGTTATAAACAAAGCCAATTAAAAAGTGCTATAGCAATTTCAATCCCTGATTGCTTCGAAGAAAAGATTATTGGATCATGAAGTCTCAGTCAGCAAGAATCACTACCCAGAGAGTTTACGATCACTTAAAATTATGAACTGTTAAGAAAGTCAGTGATGCAGTAAAATTTGCACTTGTTCAGCACCGACTATTGTTGCAATTTTCTTCCATTTATTATTTCTTCCTTCGTTACACGATGCGCTACAAATAACGAGCGAGCGTAAGAACTCAATTTCTCCGATCGCTGTGAACTATGAAATTTATGCGAAACTAATTTTTCCGCAGCGAGCTACGCGTACGATTATGGCTTCCTTTGTGTAATTTACTTACTCGTGGGCTGAACTACAGAGTTTTGAAAGGATAGTTCGCGTGCGATGAGCGGGGAAGGTAGATTGATAATTAAAAGCTGGCCTTACCTGTAACACAAAATAAATAATTGTTAGAATACGTTCCGGAAGATCGTTAAGAGCGAGAATTATACCAAAAACTTGATATTGATTATACCAAGAACTTGAATTATACCAAAGACTTGATTTATGCATTTATTTTATTGGACGATTGCACAGGTACGTCTCCAAAATTGTGATGACTATATAATCGATTAACACTAAAACGTACCAGCATTACAAAAACTCTCATTTGTATTGCCTTTTAAAAATACCAAGTATCGAGACATTGTACGATTATTGTTACAAAATACGTCTAAATCAAGGGTGTACACAAGCACGTCTTCACAACCTTGGCGGTTGTAAAATAAATACTCTGCAACCTGTTCTCCAGATGTTCCCAGTGTAAATAAAACTGTTATTTCAAAACACTAAAATACTAAAATTTCAAATCGGACCTTTGTTATCATTAGACTGCGGATCTTTATGCATTTATAACAACATTGAGTGGATAACATTTGAAATTGTGGGAAAATTTGAAAAATTTTAAATGTCAATACACTATTTCTCGTCTATTAAAATTAGCAAGCGAAGAAATAACATTCTACTTAGTTTCTATTTCCTGTAATCGATGCAGACAATTTTTATTTTCCATAAAGATCCGCAGTCTAGTTATCATCCAGCATCGTAAACCCCGTAAAATTGCCGAAGGAGTGCGCGAAATTTCCATTAATTTACGCAGAGAGTAACAGCCCTGTTTCAATGGCAGTGTACGGGGCAGCACACAGCGGTGTCTATTATTTAATTAACTGAATTCAGAGTGTCTACCCGCGTCTCTAATTCGCTATCGCAACAGGAAGGGGATGATATTATAGTTCGCCAGCGAGTATTTCACGTTAAAAGCGGGCTGAATGGCGACGTTCGAGCATCCGGCCCCGTCTTGTTTGAATTAATATGGAATGCTTGACCCGTTTCGCAACGTAAACGACACAATAGCACCTCGTTGCAGCGGAGAGCCGGCATTGTACGGTCGATAAGCTGCGACATTAGCAGCACCGACTCAATGGGGGCCGGCAGGGGGTGCATTGCGATTGCATTCCCTCTCGCGATACGCATGCACCGTGGCGACGCGCTAGAGAGGGCTAGGTGACGCCTTGTTGCCAAATGAAAATCGCGTCCACGCGAGAATTTCCTCCTCGTCGGTTGTAATAGCAATCCGCGGACCGTCGATGATAATTCATCCCGCCGCGGCGACGAGATAACGAGACGGGAAAACGCGCGGTACGTGATCCCCCGAGCATCGCGAAATCGAGAATAACGACCGGAAGTTGAGACTTTTCTGGGTCTCCGGCATAAATCTCCATTCTTATTCCTTTCCGCGTCGTAACCCAAATATTCAACGCGGCACCCGGTCTCCTTTGTTAATTAAATATCGAGGAAAGCAGGAAAGCCATCCGGCCGGGGATTAAATCCGGCAGATTAAACGTGATTTGCATAACTGTTCCTCCAGATTTTTAATTCTTAAGAAAAGAATCCACGGAACCGGAGTACAGCTGCTCGAATACAGCAACTGCTGGTTCCGACGTTCACCAAGCGACTTTTTTAATTCTACTTTAACGTGTCCTGTGGCTTCTTAATCTTTAACAATCTCCCCTCGTGCATTTGCACTCAATCATTATATATTCAGAAAAATAAAATTGTATTTTCATGTCAGAAATGAATAACCATGTTCAACAGATTGTTAATTCACTTTACAATTTTATTCCACGGACTATAACGAAGTCAGGACCAATGAAATTAAAATAAAATCTTATGTGAATATTAACTAAAATTTATACGAATACCGTGACGCAACGAACAGAGAGAATTATATAAATAAATGAAACGTTGCTGGTAAGACAGAGAATAAAGTTGAACGAAATTAATTTAGATCGATGTTGCACGACAATGCGATACAGAGCCGCTTTAACGATCTGTAGCGTAACAAAGTAAAAATGTTTGAAATTAGCGGAGGCACAAAGGGGCATTGTTTCCGAGAAAGGGGCTAATTAGGTAGCAGCGCTAATTTCTTATGCGAGCCGCAGGACGCAAAGGTACACAACGTTCAAAAGAAACTCAAAATGGCCATCGTCACTCCGTTCACAAAGAAGTAATCAGCCCGACCCCCTTTTTTTCCATTGCACAACTGCAATTTCAGAGGTTTCTCTGGCCACTGTAATTCCGGAAGTAATCACCGCGTTAACAGTCAGTGGACCACCCTGCTCCAGCGCTCCGGACAAAAGTCAATACTCGTTGTTTCTCAGAACGTATCGGGCTCGAGCAATAATCACTCGTAACGAGGAGACGACGGTGTTCGACGAGCCGTAAACGGAACCGCCTTTCGAGGAACGCTTGATTCTCCGGAGGTGTGACGACATCTTGTTAAAAAGAGGGCCAACAGTATCGATTTTTCATAAGGGCGGAAAAACTGTTCTATTGACGCTTCGTTAACTGTTATGCACGGGGAACGACGTACTTCAATTGCTTAACAAGAATTATTCTTCGACTAAAATATTAATATGAATTCCAAGTTACTCCTAGAACAGATTTAGTCGTGTTAATATTTATTTCAACTCTGGGACTCGGAAGTTTCATGAATTCAAATATTCTTTCTAAATTGATAGTGGTACCAGAAGGACCCTTTGCACTCGAAGGTACTTTAACTCCAAAAAGAAACATTTCTTCCTACCTAGAATATTTCCCTTTTATATACAGGGTGTTTGGTAACTGGTAGTACAAGCGAAAAGGGGGTGATTCTACAGGAAAGAATAAGTCGAAAATATAGAATAAACATTTTTCGTTTTTGGCTTTGTTTTCGAGAAAATCGACTTTGAAGATCTGTCAGGTTTGTGTGCTTTAGTATATGCAGGAAGTAGATTTGGTTGGTCATGATCAGACAGTTGCGTCAGACAATTCCTATCGAATAGCATGCGTCTTCGCTGCATTTCGAACTCGATTTTCTCGATAACGAAACTTTGGATGACAAAATTTTATTCTATATTTTCGACTTATTCTTTCATGTAGAATCACCCCCTTTTCGCTTGTACCACCAGTTACCAAATACCCTGTATATATTTTTGCATGTTTTCTTCATGTACAATACTGAAATGTTTAGTAATTTATTAATAGACTGCGGACTTTATGCATTTACGACAAAAATGGGTAACCACGATTTAAATTGGTTTTATTGACGTATTGGTTTTAGCTTGTTAAAATAATTAAAAGGGCTAAAAAATTCTTACTTCGCTCCTGTGTCTTGCAATCAACGCAAATATATTTTATTTTGCATGAAGATCCGTAGTCCATTTATTAAATACAAACAAATGTAATAACGTAAAGAATATATTGATACAGTATTTTTTAACGGCGTTTTACAGTCGCTATTCGGGTGCTAAGGGCTAGAAATTTGTGAAGATTAAAAAGACGTGTGTAACCAACGGCAATTAGTTGCATTTCAATTGGAAGCCTTTAAAAATATATTTTCACCCATTTGAATTTTCACGAAACGGTTTACGCAAAGATCCCCGAGTTAAGCATCGTTATGCACCGAAAATTAGAGTACCACGAAAGAGTATCAGCGCGAAAACAACAGTATAAATCCGGTGGAATTATGTCTCCGAAATCCGTACACCAACTGCGGGGGTCGCCGCCCATGTTCTCCATTGAATTATCGCTGGTCCATCGACCCAATTTGGGGGCGATTTGAATAACATCTTTCACACGTAACGATATTACCGGTCCGGCGACATTAATGAATGCGCACTCGAAAGGAAATTAACGTTCGGCGTCAAATTGAATTGTCCGCGGGTCTCCTCGATCAAACCGGTCCGGCAGAGTTAACCGGGAAACCGAAACGATCCCGCAGCGCGTCAATGAAACCGCCGCAACCCCTCCGCTACGGTTGTCCGCGAGCGAGGCAAATGAAATTCGCGCAAAGAAAATTAGTCTAAACGAACGGGGCCGCGAGTACGTCAACGCGGTACGTCAAAAGCGCGCCGACAGCTACCCACGTGTGCGGTCCGTTGCGGGAGACAGTTTTCGCTACCCCCGGTGAAACACGGTCTGGCTTATTCACCCCCTCCGCACGGTTCCATTAACGGCGCGAAAATGGGGTAAGAAGGCGTATAGGAAGCGACGCGAATCGAGTGCCACGGCAAACTCGATTTCTACCGGTAATCCGGGGCTTCCGGTTTCGAAGGGAGGCTGCACAACGAGCAACCCCTGCGGCCGGACTTACGCTCCGTCGCCGTGGTCCAGGATTAAAGCGTCCCGTGGCGCGCGAATAATTTCCCCGCTCTCTCTTCTCCCTTTCTCTCTGGCCACCGGAAGATTAATAATTCGTCGAGTGGACCCGGTGATCCTTCAAAGGGTCGCGCCACCTTCGCGACGATAAATCTGCCGGATTTCGTGCCGCCTGTGTATACCCTACAAATGAAATTTTTCTGACGAATGGCCGGTTTTTATCGAAAATCCCCCACCCCCCGAGATTCTGCGATTTGATTGCGCCTCGTGGATCTCGGAAATTCGAAATTCGAAGCTGAAGGGACATTAACTACTCGGATTCTATTTAAACCCGTACCTCTTATTATTGTACACACTGCGAATGAAATTTTGCTGACAAATTGCATGTTTTCGTCGAAATTGCTATCACAGAGATTCTGCGATTTGACTGCGCCTCGTGGATCTCGGAATTTCGAAATTCGAAGCTGAAAGGACATTAACCGTTGGATCCTGAAATGAAATGAATCGGAAATTTTTCTGACGAATTGCATGTTTCTATCGAAATTGCTATCACCGAGATTCTGCGGTTTGATTGCGTCTCATGGATCTCGATTCACTGTAACTCGAATTTGAGTGGAATCCTTTGGACGTAAAAGGGTTCAAGCAGCAGTCAGCGCGATAAATATTAACTTTCCAGTTTCGGTCACGTTAACAAAATTACTGAAATTTTTTGGATTGATATCCTGCAGGGAAGCGTAGGTCAAATAACCCTCAACACTCAAAATATTGACAAAGTCACGTCGCCATTGAAGCTACTTTTCGGACACGTCTTGTCACTTCCAATTACGAGCGAAAACCGCAGTTTCCCAAAAAATTCTTTTCACAGTCGTGAAAAACAATTCGCTCGGGACATCGCGATTTCCCAGTGGCACGAATATCCCCATCGATCAGTCGGAAACGAATAAATCACGGGGATAAATTCAACGATCTTGGACGATCATGCGGAAACATCGCGCGTACCGGCCGGGCCGCGGTCTATTATATTATGACTGATCGGGGATCGGATTTTTTTCGATTAAATCAAGCTTGACGGGAAAAGGAGGCGGGTGTGACGGTGGCCTGACGTTTCTGGCAGGCCCGGTGCTTTATAATTGACACTCGCGAGGGGTGTAAAG
The DNA here is from genome assembly GCA_913789895.3 of Seladonia tumulorum. Taxonomy (NCBI): domain Eukaryota; kingdom Metazoa; phylum Arthropoda; class Insecta; order Hymenoptera; family Halictidae; genus Seladonia; species Seladonia tumulorum. Next base: position 6,699,324 of record OU565276.1, read on the forward strand.
AGAGAGAGAGAGAGAGAGAGAGAGGGAGATGGAGGGGCACGAGGCTGGTGCATCGTGCACGGGATCCTAGGCCTGTTGTGGGAGCAGCCGTGTCAAAGGGGGTTCTTCTCTTCGGCGAGGGATGGGTGCAAGGGGGCAGGGACGCAATTGAGATTGACAGTTAATTTCGTCGTAGTCAGGGCGGTCCGAAATTTCGAAGCGTCGGGATTGACCTTCCGCTCGAATGGAAACCCGACCGAAGCAATGCGAAAGACCGGAGACATGGTCCAGAGAGAGGGACGGGCCGAGGCGTCGCGACGCCGGCCCTCTCTGCACGCAGCCTCGCGAGAATGCACGGTATTTCCCATTAGATGCGCAAAACTCCGACCTAGCCGTGCCATCCGCTCCTCTCCTCTCGCCGGACCACCCCCAAACCAGACACCCTTCTGGACTCCGACGGAGATTAAAGCTACGGCGGTTTCGCCGCGCACCGATTTTCATCCTCTTCCGATCGCCGATTCCTCTGTGCGCTCCCCGTTCCCGGCATTCGGGACTTCCGGTTCCACGGACTTCGAATTATCGAGGTAATTAGAATATCTTCGTGCTCTCCTGTGATTTGTTCAATACCCACGGTCAACAAAAGAGTTCCGGTCCCGCTAGGGGTGGAAATGATGATGTATTCTGGTATATTCTGGTATATTCTTGTATAATCTGGTATATTCTGGTATATTGTAGTATATTGTAGTATATTCCTGTATAATCTGGTATATTCTGGTATATTGTAGTATATTGTAGTATATTCCTGTATAATCTGGTATATTCTGGTATATTGTAGTATATTGTAGTATATTCCTGTATAATCTGGTATATTCTGGAGTATTCTAGTATATTCTGGTATATTGTAGTATATTCCTGTATAATCTGGTATATTCTGGTATATTGTAGTATATTCCTGTATAATCAGGTATATTCTGGTGTATTCTGGTATATTCATGACTTCAGGGTGGCATTGCACGTTTGTTCATGCGTTCAGTGCCAATGGATATACAAATACATGGCTGTCGATCGAGATTATATTACTACACAATGTTCCCGAGTATTTTTGAGATTCGTTCTTCAAATAAGTCGTAACCAGCGTTATTTCAGATGCAATTTGAGGCGCACCTCTCGGGGAAAGAATTTTTGTACCGTCACTCGAATCCTATGAAACTTTCAGAACTTTTAAAAACTTCTAGCCGCAACTCAAAGGTGCGGTTTGAATTCTTTTTTCGCGGTGAAGTTGCGCCAAAAAAAGGATGGATGTCTAGCCGCTTAGCCAGCCTGATGGAATACCGACGTCGGCAGACGATCACCCCGAGGGCTTTTAATTTTTATTTAAACGAAACGATCAATCAAAATACGAAAAACGCGTACGATCGCTGAACGAAACAACGAAAACCACGGAAATTCATCAAGAAGGATTCGGAGTTCAATTTTTTCCGGAAGCTGGTCAACTATTTGTCGAAATTAATTTTGGCTTGGGGCGAAAAGAATTTTTCTACAGTTCTCTAGAAATTTACGGATCGCAAAGTGGGGGACTACTTTATTCGCAAAATTTGTTCGGACACACCACGATAAAAATAAATATCTAAAATTGATTGAAAGTTCACTACCGTTACAGCGACTATTGTTAACCTGTTAAGGCCGGCACGAGTGCCAGTGGTATTGCTTTTTCTGCTACATAAAATTTCCGGGATCGACGAATCTTTTTCCAACTCAAAACAGCTTCGAACGCAGAGTTTCCCCGCTGCCGCATTAAAATGCACCGGGTGTGCCCGATAGAGTCACTAAAAGGCGCGCGCGTATCTCGCTTCCGCGTTTTATTTAACCCGAACAAAATAAAAGCCGCTATCTGCAGCAGTTTAGGAGAACGAAGCTGCAAAAGTTTATTCGCCGTCGAGCGAGCCGCGGATGATCGCGGCATTTACGGCCGGTGGGAACGTCTGCGGAGAAACGGTAAACCGCGCGAAGTTCGATTAAATTGATGGCGGACTTCGGGCGTCGTTTATCGGGCGAATAAAATTCTGGAAATACATCCGCTCGCGAAAAATAGAAATTCGCGGGCCTGTCGACAGCGCGTAACTTATTGCTGACCGAGCACACAACGTTTCGCAGGTTAGCCGATTTGTCCGAATCCCATTTTCGGAGCATCCCGAGGATGAACGAGAGATAGATTCGAATCGGCTTACACCCACGTAACGCAATTACCTGTCCCGCCCGTTGCTGACCAAGAAAGAAGCGACGTGGCGTCATTAGGGGACCAGCAGGGCCATTAGTTATCGTGTTCGGATCCATTCCCAGCTGGAAGTCCTCCGATGTCTAAGGACCGAGAGAGGTTTGTCTCAATTATCGCTCGGTGCAACGATCCCGGCGCACTGGCACGCCCACGGAGGCTCATCCGCGAGATGCACTTATCCGCTTCCTCGTGGCCCGGGAGAGAACTGATGCAAATGGCACCATTGTCATTAACTCGATACATCCTTTAAACCTAACCGCCCCCTACACCCTGCGCCCGGCCGCGCTCCTTCATCTTCTTCATTGTTCGTTCAGCTTTGATTGCTCTTTCGACGACGTCCGTCTCGCGGCTCTTTCGACGCTCGCGTTTGCAAACCTGCCTTCCACCGCCAAGTTTTCACGTAGCAGTGTCCTCGATCTTGAAACGGTCGTGAAACTGCTGTCCCGGCTGAAGCGACAACGCGAAAATTCCCATAATTCTGAACAAGCCATCCACCGACGATTATTTTATAATTTTTTAAAGCTCATAGCCGAGGCTTTTTAATGGATTTCTTACGAGCCACGCGAGCAACGCGAAAAGCCGCTTTTTGTTCTCAGGAAAAGAGGTTAGTAACAGATTCCTCAAAAAACCGAAACTCCACGTCATCTAAGAATTTCTTCCTATTCGCACACTACCACTATCGAAAATCTTATTAATAGGATTCCGGGGAAGTGTTAAAAAATCACAGTTTATTGCTGAATTTTTCTCAAAATTTATTCGACTTCCTTTTGGTACGCAGTCAAATAGGATTTAGAACGAGTCGAATGAAACACAATTATTCTGAATTTCTAAAAAGTCTGTCCTTGTCCTCTGTACAATTGTGACTCCAAAATTGTAGAGCGAAATGGACTCATTTGAGAGTTCAAACAGCTTAATAAAATAAAAAAAAAATCAAACACAAATAAACACTTAACCGTTCAATCCTATATTCCGTTCCTTGTTTTTATCAACAACATAAATGCTGCAGCTGCAAGAAGCAGATCTTCTAGAAAGTGCAGCCTTGGAACGGGAGCAATCAGCCTAATGCAAGGCACATTTCACTTTTATTATCGATTTTAATAACTCATTAAATGTTGGTTTCTTTTTGTGAACTCATTCGTTTGGTTTCATTTTCTATTTCATTAATCTCTCACGTGGTTTCGTGACGGCACTTTTGAGTCAACGTAATCTGAGAATATGCGAATTTTAGCGTACTGTGATGTGGTAGAATGGTTGTGCACGACAGTGATGTTGCATTTACGTTATGATGGATTTGTCTAGATCGCCGGATTTGTGTCGTGATACAAAAACGTACGGATAAGCTGCGGAGTCATCTGGAAAGAGATTCTGATAACCTGAAAGGGATTGAAGGGCTTACGTCGAGGGAGGATGGATTTGCGAGGATCGGGAAGTTCGAGAAAGAGTTTCTAATATGCTAAAGATTTGTCTGAGAGATCGCGAAAGTTAATAATCCTTGTTCCCCGGAATCTCCGTGTATTCCTTAGCAACTTCTAAACCGTTCGGTCCGACGTAGACTAAACTTCGCGAGGACTCCGAGCCTTTCAAGGAATTGTAGGTCACCATAAAGCCTTGGACGACGCGTCGCGGCGCCGTATCAACTCCGTCCGATCGTAAATTTCAAGTTCGGTGCCTGTTTTAGTAGACCTTGCACCTTTGTGCAAAATAAAAATGCTCTACATCAATTTTGGGGATTGCAACCACCGCTTCTTTAGTAGAGCTTACAACCTTGTGCAAAATAAAAATGCTCTACATCAACTGTGAGGATTGCAATAACAAAATTTGCTTCTTTAGTAGACTATGCACCTCTGTGCAAAATAAAAATGTTCTACATCAATTGTGAGGATTGCAATAACAAAATTTGCTTCTTTAGTAGACTATGCACCTCTGTGCAAAATAAAAATGTTCTACATCAATTGTGAGGATTGCAATAACAAAATTTGCTTCTTTAGTAGACTATGCACCTCTGTGCAAAATAAAAATGCTCTACATCAACTGTGAGGATTGCAATAACTAAATTTGCTTCTTTAGTAGACCTTGCACCTCTGTGCAAAATAAAAATGTTCTACATCAATTGTGAGGATTACTATAACAAAATTTGCTTCTTTAGTAGACCTTGCACCTATGTGCAAAATAAAAATGCTCTACATCAACTGTGAGGATTGCAATAACTAAATTTTCTTCTTTAGTAGACCTTGCACCTCTGTGCAAAATAAAAATGTTCTACATCAACTGTGAGGATTGCAATAACAAAATTTGCTTCTTTAGTAGACTATGCACCTCTGTGCAAAATAAAAATGCTCTACATCAACTGTGAGGATTGCAATAACTAAATTTGCTTCTTTAGTAGACCTTGCACCTCTGTGCAGAATAAATATGTTCTACATCAATTGTGAGGATTACTATAACAAAATTTGCTTCGTTAGTAGACTATGCAACTCTGTGCAAAATAAAAATGTTCTACATCAATTGTGAGGATTGCAATAACAAAATTTGCTTCTTTAGTAGACCATGCACCTCTGTGCAAAATAAAAATATTTAATTTTTATTTAATTTTCTTATTTATTTTTCTATTTAATTTTATTTTATTTAATTTTCGTCCCTTCTGTAGCAATTCTGATAAAGTGAAAATGGTACGTCGATATTCCCAAATTCATTCTATCTATTTACTCAAGAGAACTTATTTACGAATAAAATTGTTGTCGTCATTAACCTAAATTAAATTGCGACTCAGCTTTGTCGTAACCGCAAAAAATCCGCAGACTGGTTGAAATGCGTACCCTACTTAAAAACTGCACAGCTAAGAGGTTATAAAGTGCGTCAAGGCCACGTTAGTCAATCTTTGATTTCTAAAAGACCATCGCGAGCCATCGTTCGACAAAGCGTCAAGAAACATTCTCCTCGAAGAGATGACTCGATGGTGACGGGATTCGAAAAAGGTGTGGAAGCAAATTAATTAGTAAATCGCACCTCAGGAGGGTATCGCGAGCCGCATCGAATTATCGCGAAAGAACGTATCGCCCTCGAGCGGTGGCAAATTCATCGCTTCCGCTGGCAAATTGCTCTTATCAACGGCCCACTTCCCATCTTGCCGAACGTCGGTGCTATCTGGCATAGGGGTGGGCGCATAACCGGTCGGGCATATGCTAAAGCCGAATTTATCGTGGAATCGTAGCGGAACGCGGAACTGATTTATCCAGTACGATCGTCCGGAATGGCCTGTTGACGTCGATCCGCATTAGACTTAGGGAGGGTCGAATTACCGGGGCGTGTCGGGAGGGTCAAACGCGCGAAATATGAAAAATCGAGCAGTCCCGTTGCTCCAGGAGAAGGGGGCGGCTAAAATAAAGGGGGAGAGCGAGCGAGGGCAAGAGAGGGAGAGTGGGAGACGAGAGAGAGAGAGAGAGAGGGAGAGAGAGGGAACGATAGAAATTCGTAGAGCCCCGATGTACTTTCGCCGAGGGTACGATCGAGCGAGCAAATCTTGATGAATTGACCGATCTGCGCGAGCTTCGGGAAAAATGGACACGTCACTCCCTATAAAGCGGATATGTCCCGGACACACTCGAGAAAATAGCGTGCGAGAGAGAGAGAGAGAGAGAGAGAGAGAGAGAGAGAGAGACCACCGCCCTTTTACGACCTAGACAAAAGTGGATGATGGTGCAGCGCGAGCGATCCCATCGACGGATACCGATCTCCGAACGGCATGGAAATCGTGACGAATCATAGAAGCTTCCGATTGGGGTGGAAGAGGTCGTCGTTCGTTCTCGTCGGCCGTGCTCGATAGCTTGATAAGTGCGCGAAATTGCTAGACGAAGGGGCGAGGGGGTGCGCGGGGGTGAGCCGGCAGGCGCGACCCCTCGTGAATTACCGATCGTCGCGGATTAATGGAAGCCATGACTCGTCATAAATTCCCGGCTGCCCTCATATTTCGGGAATAACGCCGCGAGGAAGAGTTCCGCGGGAACTTTCCTCCGCATTGGCAGCCGGACAAATCGCTCGCGCGGGAATCGACGCGATCGTTCCTTCCGGTACGCGGCGGTGCATCGATTGCGGCTTCAACGCGTTCAACATACAGCTCTTCATGGTCGTAGCTTTGGCTGATGAGTGGTGCGTTCCATCTTGCTCTTATTAGATCATCAATTTAACCATTTCTGGGCGATTTATCGATGGTCGAAAGAATCTCCTAAGCTGCATGTCTTCGCTCGCGCGACATTCTTCGGCTCAGGAAACCAGAAATTTTGAACTTTTTTCAATGTAATGTTGTAGATTTTGGCGAGACGATACCGAAAATCCAGTTTTCAATGCTAGGAGATCGATGGTTCAAAAGTTATACGCAAAAATGTGAGATTTTTAGCGTTTTTGACAAGTGAAATCCATCAACTCTGCACGGTATCTAGCCACATACATGACGGCAACCTTACCTCTCAAAAATTCTGAAAATTCTTATAACTTTTAAACTAGTGATCTCCTAAGATTGAAACTAGGATTTTCGACATTTTCTCGCCAAAATATACAGGATTCAATTAAAACAACAACATTTTCTGGTTTCCTGAAGGTGAATTTTAACCGAGATTTTTATTTTACATGATTGAATAATTGATCGAATGTTTTGGAAACGTTCCAGTATGATATTTATGAATGCAGAAAACAATTTATTCCATTGTGGGCCAGGTGGAAATATTTGGGGAAATGTGGCATAATTAAATTCAGGTTGCTTGTTTGTTTGTAGATCGATTTGCGAGCGCAGAAATGAAATAATAATTGATTTCCTTCCATTTATAATGTTCCAGGTCGCGTTCGCGAGAAAACTATTAACCTCATCGTCGTTTTTCCGTCTCTTGCCATTACAGATACCATAGAGACTTTTTCAATTTCTTCTGCTGCTTCGACTCTTCCATCTTCAATTTATCTTCCAATTGTTTTGTCTGCTTCATCTCTGATACGATATTTTTCCGCCTTTATGTTTCAGTCCTTTCATCTTCGTTCTACCTTTCTTTCACTTCCCTCCCCGCGGTTTTATTTGTCTTCTCGCATTTTGTAGCAGCGGTAAAAATGTAATAACAGTGATAGAATGGAACACGTTAACTGGAGGGAAAAAAAAATCCATAAAATCGCGGTGAATTGTCTATTAAAATTGAAAGTGTACAGTCAACGTTTATTACAGTAATTACTCCTTTACTGTCCAAGCGAGATGGCTCGTTGATTGGCATTGCACAATTATCGTCAAACCTGCCTTATTAAAAACATTATACTGCTTTATAGCTAGAGATTCTTTCAACTTGACATTTCCTTCTTCAATGCTTCTGTTTCTCCCAGTATCCTCAGAGAATTAAAATTAAACCTACTACTGGCGATCAAATTTTTCTTTATACAATTATTTAGATTATAAAGCTATAGGAAATGCTCGTTTCCTCAGTAAAGCTCACATTATGACATAAATTGTACGCAATGTAAATAAATATAATCCTGGCTTGATGTTATGCCAGAAGGGGTTAATTCCATTATCAAAAATCACCTAACTCTTCAATAGAAGCAAATGAAACTTGTAACCACCGTATGTCGCTACAAAAGCAGAAAATTTATGTAAAACTTACACAAGGCCTGACTCGATGTTATAGCGGAGTAATTCCATTATCAAAAATCACATAACTCTTCAACAGAAACAAATCAAACTTAAAACCACCGTATGCCGCTACAAAAATCTGAAAATTTATGGAGAACATACACAAGGCCTGACTCGATGTTATAGCGGAGTAATTCCATTATCAAAAATGACATAACTCCTCAATAGAAACAAATCAAACTTAAAACCACCGTATGCCGCTACAAAAATATGAAAATTTATGGAGACCATACACAAGGCCTGACTCGATGTTATAGCGGAGTAATTCCATTATCAAAAATGACATAACTCCTCAATAGAAACAAATCAAACTTAAAACCACCGTATGCCGCTACAAAACTATGAAAATTTATGGAGACCATACACAAGGCCTGACTCGATGTTATAGCGGAGTAATTCCATTATCAAAAATCACCTAACTCTTCAATAGAAACAAATGAAATTTGTAACCACCGTTTGCCGCTACAAAAATATGAAAATTTATGGAGAACATACACAAGGCCTGACTCGATGTTATAGTGGAGTAATTCCATTATCAAAAATGACATAACTCCTCAATAGAAACAAATGAAACTTGTAACCACCGTATACCGCTACAAAAATCAGAAAATTTATTCAGAAGATACACAAGGCCTGACTCGATGTTATAGCGGAGTAATTCCATTATCAAAAATCACCTAACTCTTCAATAGAAGCGAATGAAACTTGTAAACACCGTATGCCGCTACAAAAATCAGAAAATTTATGGAGAACATACACAAGGCCTGACTCGATGTTATAGCGGAGTAATTCCATTATCAAAAATCAGCTAACTCTTCAATAGAAGCGAATGAAACTTGTAAACACCGTATGCCGTTAGAAAAATCTGAAAATTTATTCAGAACATATACAAGGCCCGGTCAGCCCAGAAATTACGTTATCGTGCCGAAGAATTTACCCGGGGCCCGCAGACTGATCCAAGGGCATAATTTCGGAACTTATCTCGCTAATAATACGGGAACAGCTGATGCGGACGTGCCTGGCAATCTTTCGCGAATAAGCTTCCTCCGTGCACTTATTCCGAAAGATAGTGGATCGGTCGGTGCCGTGGCCAATAAGTCCACGTACGGAGCACGAGACAGCAGTCAGTATGTTAAGGGAATGTCCGTGAAATAGAATTCCTCGGAGCAGCGTTCCATTCTGCCGTTCGGGTCTGCACACGGGCTATTTCTCTGTCGGCGGAAAACGCATCGATTCACTGCCGCTTACAGTCGATTTCCGGCTAGGTATTATCTCGAGAGTCTGTCGACGAGTCACCGAGCCCCTACTCCTGTCCCCTCGCAATATTATCGGCAAAACTGTTCCCCCGTTTCGATAAAAACGGGGGTGGGGCTCGAATATCACAATTACTCCGGCCGGGTTCCCCGACATCTTAACCAAGGGTCGTCCACTCTGCTCGGACATTAAATCCGTACCGGAGGAATTAGGGGTCGGGGGAGGGGGGAGTGGAATTAACACGCGGAAATCTGTTTGCCCTGTGAAGAAATAAACTCTGGAATTTTCCACGGGCCCTCCGCGACGACCCGGAACTTTGTTGAAACGAGAATAGACCCGTCACACCCCGGTGTCGTCGTTAGGTGCTTCTTAATGGGGTAGAAATATGCTTGTACTCCGTGATGACACATAAGGGGCGAACCGCAGGGGGTTGCTCGTCGAGTAACACCGTAGTCGACTCGAGGATTCTTGCAGATTTCAGACAGTTGTCATAATAGAGGACATAATACGCCTCAGTTAACCCCTTTCACTCCCTCGAGAATCCAAGGAAATGGAAGACGGGAATTATTTGTATTCAAACGTGAATTTTTACGTTATTTTATTTTTGTTACTGCAATTTTATGTCACACCCCCGCGCTGTCGTTATGTGCTTCTTAACGGGGTGGAAATATGCTTGTATCTCGTGGTGACTAGACTGCGGACTTTATGCATTTATGACAAACTTGAGCAGAACAGTGGAAACATTTAAAGAATTTATAAATACTGTTGTATTATTCCCAACACGATACAATCAGTAAGAAAAGATATAAATGTCGACGTAGTTCCTGTAACCAGCAAGTAATACAAACAATTTTTATTTTGCAGAAAAATACGCAGTCTACAGATGACACATAAAGGGTGAATCGCAGGGGGTTGGTCGCCGAGCCATAGTGGCGTCGACTCGAGACTCAATAAAATTATTAAAAGAAGATACAACTGTCTACGTCGTTCCTATGCTTTGAAAGTAATACAAACAATTTTTATTTTGCAGAAAAATACGCTGTCTACGGATGACACATAAAGGGTGAATCGTAGGGGGTTGCTCGCCGAGCCAATAAGAGACTCGATAAAATTATTAAAAGAAGATACAATTGTCTGCGTCGTTCCTTGAAATTAATGCAAAATTTTATTTTGCAGAAAAATCCGCTGTCTGCAGATGACACATAAGGGATGAATGGCAGAGGGTTGCTGCTAGTCGAGTCACAGCAGGGTCAACTCGAGAATTCTTGTAGATTTTAGTTGGATTTCGCAACCCTTCGAGTCCCTCGAGCCTACCAGTTCTAATAGGAGACTGAAAAAATTTTTTAAATTTTGTTTTTTATTCCAGTCCCAATTTTTTTTTTTTTAGCGACTTTGAAAAGCGGGCATAAAATTAATAGTTATAGAAAAGGCTAGGGAGCAGCGAGAGGCTGGACTTAGCTTCAGTCCCAGGCAGGCTGTGTTTAATATCATTAAACAAAGTAAAATTTTAGGTTGTTTTTAGGTATTAAACATTAGGTTAATTTTAGGAATTTTTTGAGGATCTTTTTTATTATTGGGTTAATTTTAGGTCACCCTGAAGACACGAAAGAAATTGTTTTGTTCTTTATGATCATTCCAGTTGAAGTATTGCAACTTTGCGTGGGGTTGAAAATAATAGAGAAGGTTAGAAAGGCAACGGAGGTGGTGGATTCAGTTTCTGCGGCAGTCTGTAACGCGAAACGCGTTGTCGCTAGAATTTCAATAATTTTCCCACGGATTACAGAAAGTCCGGGAAATCGGAAGCTCGTTTCCCGGTGAAATTTTATCGGCTCGCAGTCCGATAAAAGCCGAGGACGCGGCGCATACGGAGCAACGTATCAAAGCGTTATCAGCGATTCCCGGTATAGCGTTCTGCAACAAAATCGTCGGATACCCTCTTGTACCCGGCGAGCGCGCGAGTCATTCCGAATTACACTCGTGCGCACTCGAAATTTAACAAACAAAATCCTCGTCCCCCGAAACTCCACTCCCGTGGCTCGCGTTTCGCAAATAAATACATCGACGACTGCGCTTTCGCGTGCATCGTTGAATATCATTAAATGCCATTCGACGCTACCCGCGTGCACCGATTCGTTTACGTTATCGAACGCGGACCGTAACAGTATCCTCGGCTCGAATCATCCGCGGAGCTTACATAGTTTTTCGTTCGTTAGGGATTCGAGCAGGATTACTCGTAATTTGTCAGACAATACCCAGTCGATGGTCTTGGATTATGAAAATCAAAACTTGTTGTCGATCCGAACCCATTATCCTGTTTCATCGCGCAGTAAACGTTGACCCAAAAATAAAAATAAAATGGCACTCCAGTTTGTTGAAATTGATTTTTAAAAATCGTACATTTTACACGAACGTTCGCAGTTAGTTTCTCGAAGTGCTTCCGTGTTTTTAATACTGTAAACGCGAGTATATGGGTCAAATGTAAACGTGGAAATACTGGGAAAATTGGAGTTAATTCGATTACGTAAAATTTCAACTTTCAAACGCGAATGTTTTAAACTACATGTGTACCTTTTCCTAGCAACTTTCAGGAAACATTGGCATTATAGTAGAATTTTGTAATAATACACCTTTTACGAGCGGCTGTTTCAAGCTGCGATACAAAAACTTTTTTCAGTCGTTTTTCTACCGTTTTAAATTTTTCCGCGGTTACAGTAGTAGCCAAAATAATTCTACTATTTTAAAATTTTCTGCCATTTGTATGCTGTGACAAAAATAATTTAGATATCCATCACAAGTCAGATATACTTATAGATAATTTTGATGTCTGCTTGAATTAAAAACAAAATTTTAAGGCGTTTAAGATTTTTTAAGGCGTTCGGAGAGAAAAGTGTTTTAATTCGAATACGTTCTGGAGAAATTATTTTCTTTGTTACTACCGGTTTATTGTTCTTGTCTGCCCGGCAAGCGCCTTTTAATTCACCGGAACGCGAAGAATCGAACTCTCGTTCGGCCATTTTTGTGTTCCTCGGGCATTGTCGAGTAATTTCTGATGTGATTTAACGGCAGGCGTTAATCGATTCGATTGTAGCCGCCGTTAACGTGTCCGGGGCCGTTAATTGCGACCTAATGGGTCGCTGTTAACAAGTTTTAACAACGCGCCGTGGTCCGTGACCCAGAACCGGTGTTCTCGATCGACAAATCAGAAAACGATTCCGTAACGACGAGAGGCGCGGAGAACGGATTTGACTGGCGAATTGAAAAGCCCTCGAATCCGTGTTCCCATCGGTGTAAACAGTGTATACACATCGTTCTAAAGAAAAAAAAAAAAAAAAAAAAACGGCAACAAAGGTTTCACGCTCCATTTTATTACGCGAAATCCCGAGCAGTTTCAAAGCGAGTCGCGAGCGTGCGAGCGAACGGGCACACGATCGGCGTGGCTCGTTCCGAATAATAACAAAAGCCGAGTTAACCAGCTCGACGCGCGTAAAAATTCTTTTTCTGCCGTTGATCATGGTTGCTGGGAACAACGGAGCCTCCACAGCCGAAATAGAGCGCTGTTCTCTTTCGCTATTCGCCGGGCGCTTCCTCCATTTTTCGCCGTTTGAGCGACGCGAGCCGTGTTTGCCAATAATTTTCGATCGGCCATCGAACCGGCGCCCCTCCCCTCCCCCATCTATCTATCTCGTTAAAAGTTTATCAACGATTTTCCCTGTGTCGCCTCGAATTTCGCGCCAGCGATACGCGCGAAAAAATACCGGATATGTCGGGAACTGTCGCGCCGGCTGAAAGGCGCTGATCCCGCGTTTAAAAAATAAGTCGTAAACGATCGGTTAAATTCTCCCGTTGCACGCACACCGTATTCTCCAGAAAATATGTTAAATTTTCAATTTCGGCGGTAGGATCGACAACGGGTTAACCCTCTATGGACCGAATTTTGTTCTGTCGATTTCTATTTCCAGACAACTTGCAAGGCATTTACTTTGATATTTCGAGTTTACTGTGCTGCTAACCGTAATCAATATTGTTATTGTTTATCTCAGAGACATTACACAATTAAGACGTATACGTCATCTTGTGAAAAAATTGAAATTATTTGGTAAAATGTCGATATATTAGCATGTGACCAGAAAGTTACACGGGCCGGTAGAGGGTTAATTATTCTTTCCGAGAAATTAATTAAAATGTTGCACGCCTGTTGATAGAAGAGGTCAACAGCAATATCGGAAAAATCCGATTCTCCTGATTTCTAGCTTTCAAAGCAACACTGTCGTTTCCACACGATCAGCACACTCGCAGACCCATCGCCATTACCACCAGCAAAAACATATCCCCCGTCCAACACGCGAATAATCATTCCGACAGACGCGCTCTATCCGCCCATCCGATCGAATTCCTTTCACGGGAACTGACAGAATAACCTAGCATTCAGTTGGTACGCGGCCAGATGTGCTCAACATTTTTGCAAACGTGCAAAAAAAAAAAAAAAGAAAATACAGGCTCGAACACGTCCACGTGAAAATTTAGTCTCGCGTTGCGCGCTTACTTTTCCGCGAAAAAACAACCAGCCCTTTTCAATAATTCACCGCGATTCTCAATACACACGGCGTCGCGTTTCGAGGGATGAAAACGCAGACAGCCATGGGCAAAGAGAGAGAGAGAGACAGAGAGAGCTGACGGAAAATCGTTGGGGGAAAAATGCGGAAGGAAAACTAGCGAAACTGGGGTGGCAAGGGGATGAAGGGGAGGTGACCCGGGGTCACGAGAAAATTCATATCGCGTCGGACACTGCCGGACAATTCGCCGAAGCGACATTTGATCGGCCGAGCAAACAGAAACGCAACGCAATCGATGATCCCACCCCCTCCCCGCCACCCCCCCCCGCGGGTTTGCTGATAGCGGACCCATTGTAGGGCGCTGACCATGCTGGACTGATTCTTCTTCAAACAATGACGTCACCGGCCGATACTTGGACTAACGACCATCTTCGGGCCGGCCCGGCTAATTGGCCGACGTTGCCGACGTGACGAGTAGATCTCTCTACGGGATTTTTCTCTTGTCCATGGTGTGGGAAGATGGCGACCGGGGTCGGGATAGGATTAGAGCGTACCTCGAGGTTTCATTTGCAGAGCGATTGCCGCGTGCAATCGAGTTGCACGCGGTGATTCACTGATCCCCACGCCGTCGTATATATTGCTTATTTGTCGCAGGAACTATCTCTTTCTCTCTATCTCTACTCGAATAAAAGTCGACGATCGATTTTTTATTTGTTTGACCAGAGGGAGAATGGAATTGTTACTGTGACGTCCGCTCTGTGTTTGACGTGGCCGTCGTACGGGAAATAGACGACCCCGATGTGGCTTTTAAAGGAAGAAAAGCTGAGCCGATCTACCTCTGCAATTATTCGACCGCAATTTTGTTTTTGGCGGTTTAAACATTGACAGATGCCGTTGATTGGAGTACAGGCAATTTTCGGGAAAATAGCGAAGTCGATGTGGCAACAAGAAGGCTGCAAATGTTCGTCGCTAGTCGAAGACATTTAGCCAGTGGAATCAAAACTGTACGGTTCAAATTGATCCCAAGGCTGTGGATCTTTGTGCAGAATAAAAATTGGATTAATCGCAAGATGCAGGACCTTTGTTCTTTAACATGTTAACTGCCACCGTCAGTCGCACGTGACCGACAGTGAATTTTGACTAGGATTAGAAATTCACGTTTATCTTTAGAATTCAAAAGGGTTGTGACAGCATCCCCTATAATACCTTTTAAATTTCTAGTTTCGGTTTCATTAATTAAATTACACTGATTTTGTAAGAATCTCTGGGATTGATTTCTGGAATTTAACGTGTTAGTCATTTCTGTGAACTCAGTGTTAACCCTTTGCACTCGAAGCTATTTTAATTCCAAAACGAAACATTTCTTTCGATAGATTTTTTTCCTGTTATACATACGAAAATGGTACAATTAGTGTAGAAAATATTTTGTATTTAGTACTACAGTATATTTACTACAATAATAGTGTAGACAATATTTTGAATAATGATACAACAATTTTTAGTGGCGCTTTACAGTCGCCATTCGAGTGCCAAGGGTTAAATTGAACGAAAAATTGAAAAGATTGATGGGTGATCCGCAAGAAGTAGTTTCAAAAAACACAGTACAAAAGAATTGATAATGGTCTTGTCAAAGGTCCTCTGTCCATCGTATGGGTTTTTAAAGAATTCCCAGACAAATTTGGTGCGAACAAAATGGCTATGACGATGGTTCTCCTCGCCAGGGACGCGTTGCAGAGGATTGGCCGCGATGCGGAACGCGAGAGGCAAACATTCGGAGGTAAGGACGCGTGGCAAGCGCGGAAATACCGCTGGTCGGAATTAATTCGACCCGACGAGAACCGAACGCATAACAAAACGCCACGTAACTCTCGTGCCACGGTTGGTTCCGCCGCCGAAACAATGCCGCGGCGGCCAACGAAGGTGAAACGCACCGGTTCGGTTCCGCGATACGATCGCGAAATCCCCACCGTTCGTTGAAACGACGTCGCACCGGTCCCACCGGCATCGAACGCCCGGTTGAATTTCAAATCGACGGGAGATACGGTTTCTGAAAGCTGCGGCTGCTCCTGCAGCCTCCTCCGAGTTCGCTTCGTTAAGATAGCGTTACGCGAATATCGAGTGTCGCGCGCTGTGCCGCATCCTCTCCATCGATTCGCGAAGCATATACTATCTTGGTAGCGTTAATGTCCAACAATTAACCCTTATGTGGGCAACCAAACTTTTCACGGTTGTTGGGTAACCGGGGTACCCGGGTACCCCGAGCGTTCGGTGCCGATATATAAAAAATAAAGTGACAATTTTACATTCATGCTTTCCCATGACTTTTAGTTTTTTTTTCTATGGTACACTAAGTATTGTTTTAAAAAGTTTAAGTGAAGCAACTGCTTCAAAAAATAGTATAACTCGATGCTAAGATCAAACTTTTATGCTATTCGTATGTGGACGTACGGTATTTGACTCTTCAACTTACACAACAGTACAACAGTATTCAACTTTATTTGGTCACAACCAAAATGTTACAATATATTCGTATGTGCCAAAAAAAGAAAAGTTTGTTGTATTACTATTCACAATGCACAATGATAATGTTGTTTCTGGGCCAAAGAGGAAACCAGAAATAGTCCACTTCTATAATAAAACAAAATCTGGTGTCGACATGATGGATCAAATTTTGAGATGATACAGTACGCAAAGACGTACTAACAGATGGCCATTAGCATTCTTTTTTTTTACATAATTGACATTGCTGCTCTTGCCTCATACATCATATATATTTCTAATAACGATACGTTGCCTAACAAATCCAATAATCGCCGAATATTTTTACGCCAAGTGGGAGAGGAACTTTGTCTTCCAATAATTAGAAGTCGATCAACCAATGTTCAAGTGATGAGACATTTCTCTTGTAAATTAGCAATAGAAAGCATGCTGCATAAGTCACCAACAATCGACGTTCCTACAACTTCAGGCACTGTACATCAACGAGATAAAACTGGACGAAAAAGAGTTGTAGGCTCATGTTATATATACCAAGCTAACCCTGATAGAAAACGTAGAAAGACACGAAAATATTGTCAAAACTGTATAAAACCAGTTTTCCGACGAACACGCAAATACTCTGACAGTTTGTAAAAATTGTCCTATTATTGGTTAATAATAGTAACTATACTAATAAATAAATAATACCAATTGAAAAAATTTGTGTGTTGTATGATTGTGTTGTAAAACTTCCCTTCATAAGCATTCAACTACGGTTACCCAACAACCGTATAAATAAGATTGAAGCCTTATTATTTAATATGTTTTGCATCAATTTTAATTCCGTAACCATAAATCGACAGAGGACCTTCTAAATAATGGGGATCCAGGGCGGTTTTGCGATATCTTTATAAAAACATAACAAATTATTAGAGAAAACATAGAAATGGGTACCCGGGTACCCGGTTGCCCACATAAGGGTTAAGTTCTGGATGCTGTAGGGTCCCAACAATTACCTCCGGTACCTGATCAATTGTTTCGACTTCGTCGCCGAGCAATTTCGTATCGAATCGGGTCGCTTATCCTCGCGTTTTATTCTGTTTCTTCCGTCTCTATTCTGTTTTGTCCTGCCAATTCGATGTCGCTGTGCACTTTAATGATAATTCCGCGATGTTTCGACGCTAAACAAGTTTATATCGTAATATTTTAATACTACTTATACTTCCTTCCACATTTAATCTTTTCTGTTAATAACAGCTGGACTGCGGATTTTATGCATTCATGACAGAAATGAGTAGGTCTAATCCAAAACGGTAAGAAGATTAAAAGAGTTTAACAATGTCGACATACCATTATTAACATATAAAAATTATTAATGAGCGAAATAAATTTTTACTTAATTCCTATAAATTGAAATTATATCGTACTCGAGATGAAGACTTCAAACGTGAATATTCCTTTTTCTTTTAAAGCCAAAATAAAATTCTGTTCTTTTGCAATTTAATTTAAGCATCAAAGGAGACAAAACAACAACTATAAATTTTCAGAATTGAGTTGAAACAACATTTTCAGAAATCAGAATTATTAATCTCTTGTCTTCATTTTCAAAATTCCATCGTGAACTAACACATGTAATAGCAACCTAATAATTTTACGTTAATTTCAAGAAACGTCGGACAAAATGAAAGTGTACGTTTCAATCTGTAACCGCATAATTAAATTGTAACGGGTTAACGATAAAGAAGTTGAAAGTGATACTCGAAGGGGTTAAAAGAGTCGAACTTCTTCTCGTTCAATTGTCTCGAAGTTCGAAACTGATTTTTAGTAGCGAAGTCTATTTTAGCCGTTCCTGCGAGTCCATTACAGTGTCGAAGAGCAGCCACGAAATTTCTCGGGACTGGACGAAGGTGACAGGGTTGCTCGCACTATTTCATCCAGAGGGAAAACCTAAGCGTTTTTAGACAACGTGTTCTTCGTGGCTAGGAGACATTAGCCCGCGGCCGCACGGTGAATTCAATTTTGACGGAAATTGGATTTCACCGGACACTTTTTCATCCTGCAAGTGGAAAGCCGCGGAGAGATAGGTTCGTCGGGGCCCGGCGAGAATTTGATCGTTAATGCAATTTAGTCTGCGATCGGTAGGCGGAAATTCGCGAAGCAACAAACTTTGGTAATTCGCGAAGAAACAACTTTTCGTAAGTTTTAACTGTGCTCCGTTTTATTTACTATTTTATGTCGTACGCGTTCGTGTCAAGAATGAGTAAAAAAGAGATTAACCCCTTGCCCTACAATAACGAGCCAGACTCGTGATGAAGATTCTGAATAGAGTCTAATAAATGTGAACGTTATTAATTTCCTTTAAATCGAAATAAAAATCTATTTTTTTTTTGTAGTTGATATACAGGGTCATCCGTTTTTAAACGGCTAAACGTCAACCAGCTATAGGGGACCTCAAATGAAACAACTTTCACCCCTAACACTTTTTTTGATTCGGTCTTGATTTTTAGATAATTGCAAAAACCCGTCATTTTTTGCGTTCACTTAAGATTAAATATATTAGGACTGCAATTATGTATCTTGATGATTTTTCCTTTGTTTGGTTTAAAATAAATAGGGGCATCTTTTTTATTAAGTCAACTTTTTTGTATGACAAACTCTCAACTCTTTTTTGAGTTTTAAGAATGATTTTAAATACATCTTTTGGGTACGTATTGTTTAAAATATTTTCAAGAAATCAAGGCCGAATCAAAAAAAGTGTTAGGGGTGAAAGTTGTTCCATTTGGGGCCCTCTATAGCTGGTTGACGTTTGGCCGTTTAAAAACGGATGACCCTGTATATCCTTTGAGGAAAACGTAGGCATACAATAAATATAAACTATCTTTCTTTTTCCCATGACATTCTGAACGATGAAGAATTTCTAATCATTATAATCACAAAATAAATAGTAGTGCAAGGGGTTAAACGAATTTAACACTAAACGTACCGAGGTAAAAAAGTAACAGGAACATGTTGCCTTATAAAAATAACAAGATTTAATTTACTTAGACTTTTCGCGATTCTTGCTGTAACGTGAAAGCATCTCTATACTTTCAATAATTGTCAAATAAAAAATCTAGAACCGGTCAGTACCGGTCGGTGGTACGTTTACTGTTAAGAACAGTGAGACATGTTATCTTCGACCTGCAAAAATTACTCAAGAAGGAAAGAAATTTACAAGCGGCCTCTGTTCCCTGTAGGAGATGCAGTTTTTATTTTGACAATTGTTTAGGAAGTGATTATGAAAATGAAGAATAGACTTTTTTGATGCTTCGTTTTCGAATAAATTGAGTACGAGAATTCAGGGAACACTTTTACAAGACAGTAACGCGTCGAAGAGAAACGAATTGCGACAAGAATTGCACCGCGGAGGCCCACAGTGGGCAAAAACGGCCTTTTTCGATTCAAAATCAAAGAACTTTCGATAGGAATGAGGTAGAGCGATGAAATTTTTTTTAAATGAAAGCTGAAACTTTGTAGAATATGGGAAAAATAGGGAGATTACGGTACGAACGTTTTTTAACCTTGAGAAAATTCGTTAAAGTTGCACAATTTCAAGAAAATTTTGTTTTTGCCGCTAATACGCGCGGAAAATTTTTTTTAACATGCTATATATCGTTTCCCATAGATTTTTTCACGCTGATTTCAAATCTGTTTTCAAAATTTGTCTACGACCTCTGGTTTTTGAAAAAAATAGATTTTTGTGACACAAATTAATGAAATTTTTTCGTTAAAATGACTTGATAACACACTAGTTTGAAAGTATATCGTATTCTCATATAAAAAAACACAATAAAAATAATAATAATGAAGTATTTTAACGTTTTGAGTTACTTACGAAACATGAAGCACTTCACATCTCGTCATCACTTGACGTATCGCTGTCATTACTACTGGCACTTTCTTGAAATTGTGCAACTTTAACGAATTTTCTCAAGGTTAAAAAACGTTCGTATCGTAATCTCCCTATTTTTCCCATATTCTACAAAGTTTCAGCTTTCAATTAAAAAAAATTTCATCGCTCTACCTCATTCCTATCGAAAGTTCTTTGATTTTGAATCGAAAAAGGCCGTTTTTGCCCACTGTGCGGCCCACGGCCGACAGAAAGATGCTTTCCCCGCGAAACAAAGAAACTCGACGCGTTTGTTTCGCCTCAGAACCCGGAGATATTGCGTTACCCGATTCGAGGGGGCATGAACGCTCGACCGAAGCGAGTCCCGCAGCTTCCGCGGAATTAAGCTCCGTAAATCGCGCGAACTGAACAAAAGTTTGCGCGACGTTCGCGAAAAGAAGTTGCAGAAGCGCGGCGGTTCTTATCGCGCGGAGTCGGCGAAGTTGCGACACACGAGCAAAAGAAAGGAAAAGAGGAGAAAGGGAGGGGGGAGGAGCGAGTGTCTTTATCCACTCGGGTCGACGAGTGCGCCGGTAAACAGAGTACTTAGAGGTAAAGTGACTCCCGAAGAACCTGCCACCGGGAAACTGTCGCCTGCCCGAATCCCATAGAGCGATTCCATCTCGAGCTCGATTCAATTATCGAGCCGGCGATGACGCATCGATTATAAACGATGGTCGAACAAGCGTGACTCTGGCCCACGGCTTTGCCCCCCCCCCCCTCTGCTCCTTTGTCTCAGTGCTCTCCTTGTCTCTATCCCTCTCTCTCTCCCCCTCTTTTGCCATTGCATTTCTCGTTTCCCTACCATTCGACTCCAGGGCTCCATTATTTCCGTTGCTGAATGTTAACTGTTACGCGAGGTCTTGTTTCGAGTTCCTCCGCTTTTCCGACCCCCGGTTCTTTTGTTATGTCTGGAATTTGATACACCTTCGCCCTTGTTTTTGTTCCATGCGAATTTTCTCGCGTTTCAATGGACTTAATTGACTCGACTTAGAGCACAATCGAGGAACGTCACCCGGTGGGACGGTCGCGGGTGGAATTATACCGAGGCGAGGATTTTATGATTCATTCTGATTGCCGTCAGAGCTCGCGGCTTCTTGCCGCTCGTGGGCGGGTAGAATTATTAACCCTTCGCACCACCATTTATTTCGGAGTTATACTGATTAAAATTTCTGTGTTCTTAACCCCTTGCCACTACTATTTATTTTGTGATTATAATGATTAGACATTCTTCACCGTTCAGAATTTCATAGAAAAAGAAAGATAGTTTATATTTATTGTATGCCTATCTTTTCTCCAAAAGGATATATATGAACTATAACAAAGTAGATTCTTATTTCGGTTTAAAGAAAATTAATAACATACATATTTATTAGACTCTGTTCAGAATCTTCATCACGAGTCTGACTCGATATTGTAGGGCAAGGGGCTAATCATTTCGCACCGAAAATAGAACGTTGTGTTTGTTGTTTGTCAAAATATTTATTATTTATTTCGGAAACGTCCGAGAACCGACTCGGAGCGGAAAAAAATATCCAAGATTTACAGTGGGCGATGAAATTGTTACATTTGTGAAATTACAATTGTTACGTTTGTACAAATTAACGAGATTACATTGAGACCATAGATTTTTAAATTGGACCCTAGCTATACTAAATTTTTATAATTTTCGTAGATAGTCTGAAAATTGAAAATATTTTGATGATACTACTGTAGGTAACGTTATTCATTTTTCATGCTCTGCCTTTAAGAATTTAATCTTCCACTGTATCCGTAGTAAATCCTGTTTAAAATTTCCACGACGACTATGATTCGATATTATAAGGCAAGGTGTTGATATTATTTTATAAAGTTTGGTACTAGTGGAATTTGGGGGAAACAACAGCTGTGTTCGAAGGTTTTTCTCGCGAAAATAAAATTCTGGGTCAAAGATTCTTTACGCGAGGTTTATTCTGTGGACCTTAAAGTGTACGAAAATATTTTTCTGCTTTAAAAAATGGCGACACTACAGGCGCGTGTCGCTCGAGTTCCTTTACGTTCTGTGCTCTCTACGGTGTTGTACACAATTTTCTCATTTTTTTGCCCTAGTCTCTTGACATTTGTTCCCAGTATTCTCTCGCACACAGGGTTACAAACAGATTCTGCGTGAAAAAACTTTTTTAAATGCAGTTGCATTTCGGAGAAAAATTCGGTAACGTGTCTGATCACGACTGACCGTATCTCCTTATAAATCTCAAACATGATGTATCACAACTGTGATGTTTTTCTCGAAAACATTAACATTTTGTTTGAAGAAAGTCTTACTCTCTTTATTAAAACAGTACCTCCTAATTCTTTGAATTTCAAAAATATTTACCAGTTACAAAGTTATGGCAGATATTATACAAGTCATCGAGAGAAGTCCTCTACATTAACCCTCGGACTCCTGGGAGTTCTAGGCCTACGCCGGAGTCATTTCTGACCCACGCCGGTATTTAACTACAGTTTTCATTCGATATAAGACCATGGCTCTGGACCAACGATTTTCTTAATTCGAAATAAAAGGTGTCGTGTTATATTGGAATAAAATTGTAGATATGACGGTCGCTCGAGTTTACCACCCCTACTACGGAAATGACGTCATAGTCACTTAACGCCAAAATCGCTCGTTTTTAATTCCAAGAAGGAAAGATATACAATGAAGAAAAATCTGATCAGATTTATCAGATGGACCGGTACCCAGTAGCAATGGTCGCCATGGTCTTTCCAGTGGGTATTCCAGGAAGTAATCCACAACTTCGTGACTAATAAACATTTCTAAAAAGATTAAAAAATACTCTCTTCAAGAAACCACTTGAAATGGTGAAACATTTTTTAAATCGAGTCCCACAGTTTCCGAGAAAAAATCCTCGAAAACCGGTACCCAGTATTCCAGGAAGTAATCCACAACTTCGTGACTAATAAACATTTCGAAAAAGATTAAGAAATACTCTCTTCAAGCAACCACTTTAAATGGTGAAACATTTTTGAAATCGAGTCTCGCAGTTTCCGAGAGAAAAAATCCTCGAAAACCGGTACCCAGTAGCAATGGTCGCCATGGTCTTTCAAGTGGGTATTCCAGGAAGTAATCTACAACTTCGTGACTAATAAACATTTCTAAAAAGATTAAGAAATACTCTCTTCAAGCAACCACTTGAAATGGTGAAACATTTTTTAACTCTTTTGCACTCCGAACCATTCTGGCAGAAATGTACAAATCCTCGTATTATTTAGTATAATTTTGGAACCAAGTAACGTATTATAATGATATTGGACTTATATGTATTGGTTGACATCGAGGAATATATATTTGCAAAAAAATCAATATTTTATTTAAAGTTGCGCTGGAATAAATTAATTCCCCGTAATCGGTAATAAACTTTAATGTCCCATGAGAGGGGACAGCGGAGTGCAAAGGGTTAAATCGAGTCTCGCAGTTTCCGAGAGAGAAAATCCTCGAAAAGCATTTCGACGATCTTGCTGACCGAGCGTTACCCCTTAAGCCGTTCGTTCCACCGGTGATCCATAGCGATCGGTGTGATCGCGGCGACAATAACAGTCGGTCAATCATCGTTACGGGCGCATCCTGCCACGGCCGAAACTGCGGATTCTCTCGGCTCGGTCGTCGCACAAAGGGAGGTCGAACACGCGTGTCCCGCGTTCGAGCTGATTGCGTCCTCGCTGACCATTACGCCGGATCTGCCAATCTTCAAAGCAATATAAAGCCACGGCTTTATTTATGTACAGCGGGGGCCGCAGAGACGCCGCGCCGTCGAGTCGGCCCTCGCTTCAAACCACGCCCTTACATAAACAGTATAATTGCGGGGGCGTTCGGTCGAATATATCGCTAGCAGCCCCCTTCCGCTTCGTTTTCACCCCCTCCGCGGCTTGCTTTTATCACCGTCGCGACAAAACGACCTAACTCTCTCCCTCTCCCTCGTCTCCGCGGGCAAGAACAACGAAAACCAACCCCCGCACACCAGCCCCGTATCGACGCCGGCCGCTTCTTCTGCGCCGCGCCCTTCGCGGATTCACAAGCATTACGTCACACTTTAACACCGAATTTTTATTCCGTATCGCAAAAGACAAGTGGATTTCCTGAGGTTTTTAAAATCTGTAGTTATTTATTACAAGTAAAACTGAAGTGTTCCTATTTAACACTAAATCTACCACCGTCGAAATGACCGGTTGTCCACTTCACAATTATTGAAATTATAAAAACATTTTCATAGGAAATTACTGGACTGACTTCTTTATTTAACACTAGGAACAACGATGCGCTAAATGCAACTGGCATATATTGCCTTATGATAACAACAAAATTGCATTTGTTTAGATTTCGTACCAGTTTAAATGTCTACTTCGATAGAGAAGTTTGTTGAAAAATTTTTTCATAGAAACACATTTATAAATTCAATATTTCTAAAAGAAAAAATTGGGAGCAGGTCATTTTGAGTCATGAGGTAGTTCTAGTGTTATTATAATGAAAAAATCGTACAAAGTGTAAGTAAAATCAATCTTTTCCCTTCTATAAGTTTCACTTTCATATGTTTGTGCTTCGTAGGTTTAGTGTTAACGCACAGGCGAAATTAGCTTGGAATCTTTTGTAGCGAGAGATAAAATTGTATCCGCTCCCTTTTGTCTTCACGGGAAGAACAGGGAGGAAAACCAGCCCTCCGTGTTACACCCCCGTATCGACAACGACCTGCTTCCTTCTCCGGTACGCGCCCTTCGCAAATTCATACGCGTTCCGTCACCGTGCGGAGGGCCGAACGCGACACGATCTATGGATCCCACCTTTTTCGCTTCCTCCCTTCGCACAGAGGGTGGAAACGAGCAAACGCGAACCCGTGAAATGAGATCTTCGTGGAACTACCCTGTTTCGGGAACACCCCCGGTGACTTTGCGCTTTTCTTTGTCTTGTACACACTCGAATTGTGGATTTTAGGCTGCCGCGGTCGGGGATTTTTAAGGGTTGCTTTTAGCGGTGGTGGGTTTGACATAATTTTGTTATCTGCGTGGCTGAAATTGTGGATACTATGCTGGTTACACGTGTTCTGTTGCTGTTTCTAATCTTCTAAATAGCAAATATTGGTCTATTGCAGTATTGTATTTTTAAGGGTAGTTTTTACTAAAAGTTTTCAACTCGTTCAACTTTATATTACTGACATTTTCTTTGTCCTGTCATGTACTGTTTCACTCTTCTGAATTTTCTAAGAGTAGTTTTTACTAGACTTTTTTAATCCATGTGATTATGAATCGATGCAGACATTTTCTTTTTCTTCAACGCAATTTGAGTTATGGTTTTGAGTATATTAAATTGTTGGATCTCCTGGGCGGTAGTTTTTTCCCGAGAAACGATTTGTCGAAAGAAGCATGTATAATCTGCACGACTTGACTTGTCAGTCGGTTAAAAACTTTGTTGCTGACGCATGTTCGGGTTTATTAGGTCAACAGGACCGATAAAAAGTATGAAAAGATTTTGAATAGTGTTGACCTCTTCGTCTCGGCGCGTTTGTCACAAAAAGCACTCGCTGCGGGCAAAAAGGAGACGCTTATGACTCAATGGTGACATAACGATTCGCATTTACGTTTCATCGTACTGTGGCTTTGAAACTAGCTTGTTTATCGGTTTACATCATCCAATGTCATTCTTCGACAATCGTTTTTTACCTATTTTTACATTTTTTAACACCTGTAACTAAAATCTACTATTTCCTCTTGGATACTATTTAAAATTACATGTATGAACAATTCCTTCTCGTCTAAAAGAGAATTATTTTTGTATGCACTGTGAAAATCAATTTGAATCCAATAGAAGTAAAAATTTCAGGAAGATTTATATTTTACACTACAATTTCAACCAACGAGAAGAAGAACACATTGACGAGACTTCTCATGTTATCGGAAAAAGTTTAATATGAATATTCATATTATTTTGTATGTTGTTTTTTTTTTATCGAAAAAATCTATAAACAATATAGCTCGACTAGTATTCGAAATGAAAAGCTTGAAAGACAATCGATCACCGAAAATTGTTCTTTGTCAACGCGTTTGTTTTCCCGAGCTCGAAATCGTATTACCAGTTTCCATTTTCTGCGGTATTTGCGCGCATTTTATTCGATAAATCCGCCAATATTGAAAAAGCCAGCCAATAAGGATGGTTTACGCTCCACTAATTATCCCGCTGTTAATTACGTGTCGATCGCGTGCGCCCGCACCGCAAACACACGGGAACGATCCGAACGGTGAAAAAGAGAGAAAGTGGCGGAGGTAGAAAAAGCAAAAAGGTTAACAATTTTCGCGTTTCACGAAAACAGCAACGGATCGGACCATAGTCGGGACACGCACGATACTAATTTGCGTTTCGTCGGAGTACGCTACTTTCCTGTTTCTCCCTTTCTTTTTTTTTTCTTTTTTTACTTTTATCGTGTCCCTTTTTCTCGAGAGTCTCCGCAGCTGCCTCCGCGGGATGTTTGCGCTCGTGTTTAACGTGTACACCGGTGAAACCCCCTTGCCAGAGCGAATTTTACATTAATTTGTCGTGCAGACTTTACGAGCATAATTAGGCTCCCGTTTGAGCGTGGCTAACGCCGAGAAACCCGTGAGCGCGTCGAGTGGGATTCCAGCGAGAGAGCTCTAATTAGAATGTTTTAATTAAAAATTCACGATTTGGGTCAATCCTCTCGCGATCTTTCGATTTTCCAAACTCGCAAACTCGAATCAACGAAATTCTAGGGATCCCTCGAACGAGAAAGAGTCGAGCGAAAATAACAACAACGCGTGCAATTTTCCCTCGCTACGTGTACGATTTTTTTTACAAA
This sequence comes from Seladonia tumulorum, assembly GCA_913789895.3. Taxonomy (NCBI): domain Eukaryota; kingdom Metazoa; phylum Arthropoda; class Insecta; order Hymenoptera; family Halictidae; genus Seladonia; species Seladonia tumulorum. Next base: position 6,726,295 of record OU565276.1, read on the forward strand.
TAAAATACTTTACGGTTCGCTCGAGGTAAAATTGGATGAACCCTGTTTGCCTTGCCTTTTGCTCACTTTTTCATGCACAAAATTCTCCATTTTAACCTCGACAGACTCCTAAGAAATCCTACGGAAGATCGTAAATTAATTCTGCACTCATTTTTTCCCTCACTTCCAAACTGCAAATTCTGATCCTCATTTCTATAGCTTAATCTTTCCCCTGTAAATTCTGTAAATTCTTTCTTTCTGTTCTTGGTAAATTTTGTACATTTTTTCTTTGACATTGAATAGAAAGAAATCAGCTACGTTCATAAAAAAAAAAAAATGGAAGATAGGCGAATCTTCGGCCCTGGGGTTTCAACCCTCGAAGATGAACATTTGCATTCGCTTCAAAAATAGACCATCGCAGTTTGTACCGGAATGTTGTGCTAAGCGTTGCAGACCGTATAATACATATTATGCAAACACCCAACCGCTACATTATTATTTGGCTAATAAATATTGCATACATCGAGGAGAGCTGGTTGTCTAGGATCTACGAGCTCCGTTAAGCCCAGCTCGCAGCAAGACCCATTTATCTAGGCTCTGCGAAGACCAGCGCGCCTAGATTACAGGGCTCAGCCATAACCACATTCTGCTAGCCCGAATGCAACCGGAATCAATACATTCAGAGAATCAGCATAGAAACGAACCCGAGACCGGGCTACTTCGCCCGAAAATTTCCCCCGACGAAAGAACAAAAAAAAAAAAAACAGCTTGAGATTCCTCAAGGCGCCTTCCCGCAAACGAAGTTACGGTTTTCCCACTTTGCATCGACGTCTCACACCATCCGGCCACCTTTCCACCCCCGGTTGCCTTTTTATTCCGCTCGTATCCACGTCGGAAGCGTTTAAAAAATCGTAATAGGACGACGTGGTCGGAATAAGCTGGTCTAAACAGCCAGTAGATCTCGCGAGCTTCTTGAATCAATAACTATCTGACGGTGTTCGTTACCAGTCCATTTATTCTAACGCAGAAGGTACATTGGCTTGAGGCATTTAAAAAAAAATATCAACATTTTGCCATGTAAAAAATTAAGATTAAGGTAAATGGAAATCCATCTCAGCCGTCAGGAATTTATTTGGATAATCTTGTACAACTCTCATTTTGCGATCCTTGTTACCTTTCCTGTTTATATTCTTCTGTGTGTAACTTTCTTGTTAACTAATACTACTTCACGAAAGTTATACCAATACATTCGTGACATTTTTCCCGTTAAAATGATACCAAACATGATGCAATTCGGATCGTATTTGCTCGTTTAATCCACGACAATGTAGAACCTCGATTATCCGAACTAACCAATACAAGGCGTGTGTTTGCTAATAGTTGCTTGGTCACAAGACTGAAATGGAACTTTACTGATTCGTGTGTTTCACATTATATGTTCGTATAATAGCGATTTAATATAATTTAGAGATCATCGGTTCGGATAATCGAGAGTCTACGGTATCGTGAACCAAACAAGTAAATATAACCTGAATTGAGTCGTGTTTGGTATCATTTTAACCAGAAAAATAAGAGAATTGTTAAGGGATTAGTACCGATAAATGTCTCTTTCGCATACAGTGACTCCCAGTATTGCAAGATAAAGACCAATTGTAATTTTTGTAAAAAATTATTTTTACTTTATATAGCAAACCAATTGTTCTATCTTCTCAAAAAAATTCAGGTATTATAGTCTAATATTGGCGAAGTAATGCGATTTTTAAAAGCGTCCGAATATTAGTAGGAGTCACTGTACATCGAGACGCCACTGTACTTTTAAAGCGAATAAACGGTGGTGAGATCGATTAGACATTAAGATGATACGACATATATAGAAACCATCCCCTTCAGGCGCCGGAGGGATTTTTATTCGGCACGTACAGGCGTCGAAAGCGTTTAAAAAATCGTAATGGGACGACGTGTCCGGAATAAACGGCTCGCATCTTCGCTTTAAAAGGTGTTTTATGAATCTACAGGTTGTAACCTTGTTCTTCCCGTTCGTTCGATTAAACCTACCCCCGCGTGTCCCACCCCCTCCCACGAGTCCAGGACTAAAATATCACCCTCGGGTTCCCAAGGCCGGCGCCGCAGCTTCACGCTTCGCGCGTATTTATTCCGCCGAACTTGCCCGGGGAATTTTATATTTTCCTTTTTTCCCCGCGACGCAACCCCCGCGTCCTTGAACGGGGGCGGGAGAAAGGCGCTTTTACCGCCGCCACGTCGCCGACGCCTTTTAAAAGTTGCCCGCTGGAAAAGCTCGTCGGAATTATTTATACCTTGGGCGTAAAAAAAAAGAAAAAAGAAAGAAAAATCAAGAAAAGTTCTGATTGCGGGAACACGCGGACGGGATCAACCTCGCTCTTCCTTCTTCCCACAGGCACCGATGGGAACAACGTTAACCCAGCCACTATCAGGCTTTTCATATTTTTCTCCACCTCCTTTCTCCGTCTGTTTCTTTGTTTTTCCCGCAACACTCGACCGGAGCTTAAGAGTTTTCATAAGAGGCTTTTCACCGATGCGTTGCTTTCAGGGGATGGGAACAAAGGAGCCCGGAAACCGCGGATTTTTTAATCACTGTTACCGGTAAAGCACTTTTAACTCCCCGCAGATTTTTTCCCCGGTGCCGAAAAAATTGTTATTTTTCGTGCGTTTCAGCGGCCATCGCATCGATCGCTTCCAACATCGATGGTTGCTTTGTTTTATTATCTCGGAGAAATGCAATGGATGTTAGAAATGATTTTTATTTCTCAACATTTACGATTTAATCTTCCGTTTGTATTATTTTATGGTTTAATTTCTATGCTTCATTTATGGAATATTATTTTATGGCTTAATGCAACAATCTAAAAGCCAGTAAATAATGACGAGATTGTCAAAGCAAATATGCTCGTGAAATGCATTAAATAAGAATTTCCTACAATTGCCAAATAAATTTAAGCAAATTCTCGTGAAATGTATTAAATAAGAATTTGATTTCCCACAATTGCCAAGTAAATTTAATAAAATCGAACACAGTCTTTTCATGTTTGTCAAGTACGTCAATCTGTACCGAAAATCGAGGATCCCGGGCTGCCGCAATTTTTCAAATTTAATTTTGTCAAATGGAACGGAGCTGAAGGGAAATTCACAGCTTTCCACCCCCGGGGGTTCCTTTTCAGCGGAATCGCAATAAGGCGGACGTTATCCGGAGGAGCTAAACCAGAACGGACTTGTTAATTTTGCGTACTTGGCCTGCCTAAGTAATCAACAACTTTAATCGCGAGTTACGGCGCAATATAATGCAGTTACTCGTTTTATCTCCGCGGAGGCGTGGTGTGGTGCACGTATATACATATAGATCGGGGCCCGGTGTAATAACGTTATCTACCCGCAGCCACCTCTGCGAGCAATCGTAACGCTTCCGTAATACTGCTACTTCCCCGTTACTTAATTTTATAACTTCGTTTTTGCCTGTGAAAGGGCTGCGCGGTCCGCGGGCTCATTAAATTCGAAGTAAAATAAAGACCGGAACCGACCCCTTATTTTATTACGCGCGCTTCTCTTCGGCTTTATTTTCCACCCTCGATGCTGAAACACTCGCTGTCTAGACTACAACAAAATATTTTGCCGTTCCTATTTGTTTCCACGTTTTAAACATTTCCTACCATTTACTGTGTTTATACGATGTTTATAGGAAATCTGGTGTAACAATTATATTTCATACGATTCCGGATACGTTTATTTTCTTTGCCGTCGATCATGGCTCCTGGAATCGAGTTTACTCTTTTCTGTAGTCCTTTACGTATTTGTTTTCATTTTTCAATCTTTTTTACACCGTGTTTCGTATTTATACGATTTTTATGGAAAACGTGATGTAACGATTACATTTTATATGGTTGCAGATCCATTTATTTTCTCTACTGTCGATCATGGTCACTACAATGAAGTTTACCTGTTTTCTGGTAGTCCTTTACGTATTTGTTTTCATTTTTCAATTTATTTATACCATGTTTTGTGTTTGTACAATTTTTGTAGAGAACGTGATGTAATAATTACATTTTATATGATTGCAGATCCATTTATTTTTTTTTTATTTTTTTGCTGTTGATCATGGTCCCCACAATGTAATTTTCTCATTTCCATGGTCGTTTGCGTGTTTGTTTTCATTTTTCAATCTTTCTATACCATGTATTGGATCCATACAATTTTTATAGAGAATGTGATGTGACGATTACATTTTATATGATTGCAGATCCATTTATTTTGAAATTTCGCTGAATTGACAAACTCGTATTTCTCTAGAACGAAACTTTGAACGAAAAAACATTATGCTATTCGACATTTTTTTATGCTATTTTAACTTTTCTTTACGTTTAATGTATTAACAATAACTTTTTTTAAGGATCAGTCATTTTGACCACGCACGGTAGGAACAGGTATACAAAAAGTGTCGGTAGGTTTAGCGTTAACTCCGGCGTCGCTGCATTCTAATTTCAAACCAAAAAAATTGTTTCTATGCGTTGTCTATCTCTGAACCGTTCAGGTTTCTGCAACAGCTGGGATAGATTGTTTAAAAAATAAAAAAAGGAATGCGGTAAGGTTATTTTGTCACCGCGACCACAGGCACGTGCAAAAGCCAAGGTGGGTCGTGCAAACGAGCCGCGCAAAGACAAGTTCCGAACTCGACACTCGTTTATACACTCGACTCGGCTCAAATTAACCGGTCAGACAGAGAGAGAAAGAGAAAGAGGGAGAGAGAGAGAGAGAGAGATAGTTTACCTTGCTCCGCAGAATCCGACGAAGCTTGCCGGCGTGACGACCCTCGTTAACCCTGACTCGCCTCTTCGAGGTAACCGTCCTTAATTACCGCTAACTCGCGCCTCGTTTCCGGCCAAGGAACCAATCCGAACGGTACACTCCTCGCGGAAGAGTGGGTGGCAAAGCGGGCGAGAGCGAGAGAAAGCGAAATAGAGAAAGATGGAGAGAGAAAGGGCTAAAAGACAGAGAAACTGACAGAGCGAACACCAGCTCGACTGAATTATCGGGGCCGGTCCGCGTTCGCGCGTACGCCATCCGCGTCGCAAATATGATCGGATTTGCCTTGAAAGCTGCACGCATGAATCACGATTACCGCGAAATGGAAACAATGCTCGGAGAAGTGCGCCGCCTAGCTGCCGAGTCGATTTATTAATCCGGACGCGAACGCGGCGCGAAAACAACGGCAATTTCAAGTAACATCGGATTCCGCGGTGTTCCCCGCTATCGCGTTTTATTGCCTCCTGGCTTTTGTGAAACGGGCGCGGCCAGTCCGCCATTTTTCTTTTTCTTTCTTTTTTTTTTGTTGTTACTACTCCCGCCGCCGCCTATTCCTCGTGTTCCCGCACGGGCACGAAGGCGGGAATAAAAATTTTTCGACGAGCGAAACGGGACAAGCGATACGGAGGGAACACAGTTCCCGTCGAAAACGGAGCGGAGACGACGATAAAGCGCAACGGCTCTACGGCTACCGTGATTTATTGGCGGTTGTCAAGTGATCGATGAAATGTCGCGAACACCGAAGGCGGAACGAGCTTTTCAGTGTCTCCGCTCGGCGAGAACCGTGGATCACCCTGTATGCTATTGATCGGCCAACGACGATTTTTATTTCGTTGGTTTCGCCGACGCGGAACGATCGTTTCCCGACCATTTTGCGTTCGGCGGATCTTGCGCGACACTTTCGGAACTTGACATCTTTTCAAAATTCCCGGTTAAAGTGCTGAACATTATTTAGTATTCGTTCGTACATTTTCTAAACAGCAAGCCACTCTCTCGAGCTTCTTAACACCATCGCCGGTCAAAATGATCGGTTCCAGATTTTTTATTTTACAATTATGAAATTATATAGATGGGAAATGATTAAATAAATACATTTAGTAGAGCATGCATTATAATACGAACCGCACAAAATTGAAATAAATTTAATCTCGTCATTTGTATAAGACAACGTATGTATCAGTTACTTTTAAACCTCGGTAGGTTTAGTTTAACCCTTTGCGGTCGGATTAAGTTTATGCATAGGTTTCGTGCTGGTCGGAATTAATTTTTGTTGAACGAACAAAATATATAGAATATATATAGAACTTTAGATATATGTAACACAAGAATATGTTAGAATAACAAAAATATGTGAAAATTATATTTTATAATTCTTCATCATTTAATCTTCTTTATATGGATTCTTTGTATATGTTTACGGGGGTAATGTAAGATCAGCATTATTCTTTACTGTTTTGGCTGAGAGCACACATACGACTGGCACGGTAAATAAGTTTTGGTGGCTGAGAGTAGACATACGACCGCAAAGGGTTAATCGATAATAATTTGACAGTCTTTACGAGAAATAAACTTTCAATGCTTCCATTTGCTCTGATATAAAAATCACAGTTCTCCCTTCTTCATACGTTCCGTATTATAAAATGCCAATGGTATAATAAGAATATGACATTAAGCAAATTAACCCCGAGTAATACTCTAAGAGTCTAACAAATCTGTACGTTATTAATTTCCTTTAAGCAGAAATAAAATTCTATTTCGGCATAGTTAATGCACAACTATTGAAGAACACATATTTTTTCAGTCAATTACGAATTACAAAAGAATTCTAATCGCTGAAACCGTAAAATAAATCGTAATGCAGGGGGTGAAATAATATAAAAAGTACGATATAAGTTCTACCACTCTTTCCCCTAATAGTGAACAGAGAATAAGAATTAAGAAAGGAAACCAATTTTTATTTAGCTCTCATTTCTTATAAGCGAGGCACGCGATTTCCTGCCGCGCAAAGATCCCACCCCGTCTACCGGTATAAAATAATTTTCTCCATGGAAAAATCCCGTGTTTTTCGACCGAAGCAGGTGTTTATCGCCGAGTGCGTATGAAAACATTGTTTGAGGGAAAAAAAAAAGGGGACGCGTCATCAACTCGAAGCGAGCGCGACGTGACTTTCCAGGAAGGAAACACGAGCACGTAGCTCGTAACCCCGCGACGACATAAAACGATACGTTGTTTGTAACGCACGAGCTCCATCGGTAAACAGCGATCGCAGAGCCACGACTTCCCGGAGCCAGAGGAGTCCATTAAACATCGCATCCAGACTGGTCGGAAAGACGCCAGAATCCTCTCCTCCCTTCCCCGCCCTTCTCTTTCAATTTCAATCCGGATTGTATTAAGGGGACCCATAAGTAATCGAATTGTTAATAATGTATTCGAAAATGTTCATTATATTGTCTCAATCCTAGTTTATAAGCTACCTAAGTAATGTAATGTTAGCATGCACAGCCATGTGCATGCTTCTAATAATCCCATGTGGGGTTTTATAGCTTGATAAAAAAAAAAAAAGTAATCGAATATTTTGAAATCTAACACAAACTTTGTGGTAAATTCAACTTTTTATTTCTTAATTTATTATATAATCTCCATCATTATCAAGGACTGAATTATCATGATTCCTGAGGCAATTTTAAGTAACTTTTTCTTTTGCGAAAATTTTCTACGCGGCTTCGATCAGGAGTTATTAACGAAAAACACGGACAATCAGAGCGCGGCTGCTGCGGACGGATTCCGCCTCGGCCAATGACGTCACGCGAGACCTGCCGGAGTCTGTCCGCTGTAACCGCGTTCCGATTGGTCCGTGTTTTTCGTTAATATCTCCTCAACAAAGCCACGGAGAACATTTTCGCGAAGAAAAACTTTCTTCAAATGACCTCAAGAATTACCCCTTTCAAGAAAATACATTTTTGGGACACCCTGCAGATTTCTAATATCCTGGATAATTTTTCACTGATCTAAATAATATATACAGCGAATTCTCGATATATTAGGGGAACCCATAATTTTGAAATCTAAAACAAACTTTGTAGAAAATACAACTTTTTATTTCTTAATTTATCATATAATCTCCATCATTATCAAGGACAGTTTGAAATCAAATTTTCAATCCCCCTCTTATAGAAATACAGGTTTGGTGAAACAAAATATGACTCAACAATGTGCCTCCTTACATCTTCTGCAGAAGTGAATGTTTTATTTCTTAAATAATTGTTCACCTTCGATACATCTCCATAAACATCACAAATTCTCTTTGTTGTTGCCGTTGCATTAAATCCCGCATGAAAATCTAAAAGTATGCAATGACGAATATGATCCTTGGAAGGTACGGACGCTGCCATTTTATTACAGGGATGTAAAAAGAATTATACTTTTCAGGATATACTGAACACAGGCTGTTTTACCGAAAACTGTAAAAGAATACGTGTTTCTTCCTCAACGATCGATGCAGAACTAAAGGCAAAACAAATTCTTTGCAAATAATTGATTACTTATGGGTACCCCTAATACGTACTCGCGTTTGTTAAGAAGAGAGAGGTCAAATTGAACTTTGGCCGACCACCGACCCTTAATTTCCTGTTCGACTTCTTAATTGCACGTTTGCCGGCGGAACGTGCACTTAGAGCTGCTCGGGGCCTGGTTACCGGGGACTGCTAATTTGAAAGGAGGACGTACGCGAATTCCGAGATCAAAGGACACGCATCTGTTCGCTGCGAAAAACCACCCCCTCGGATGTCGCGCGGACGTCGAACGTTCCCGGATCACGATGGATATTGCACGGTCTGCTGTGCCAAGGTTTTCTGTGATGTTTGAATCAACTGATGGGACCATAGCCTGCTCCTGACCCCCTAACTTTCTGAGAAATAGGTCCACCTAATTGAGTTGTTTGTTCGTAATTGCAGCACAGATTTGAATCAAGACACGAGTGAATTTTTATTCCTCGATTGTGATGGTTGGATCGTCGGGATCAGAATTGCCTAACACTGTGATAAATCGAAATATAATCTACGCGATCAACAGCTCGTAACAGCCGCACTTTAATTTTCACGACCTGTTCGCCAGATGATATAAATTATGCAAAATCGAAAGTGCTTTCCTTTTTTCCTGACTGCAACGTTCGGCCCGGCTGTTACGTTGAAACGGGTGAGCCAATTAATTGTTTTCTCTCCCCCCTTTCGAAGATTACCACCGCTATTACGCCATACTTCAACACGCAATAGTACTCGTTCGTGTATCCATTTCCATATATTAAAACCTGAATAACAGGATTTTCAGAGCACGACTCAATTTAAAGGGAATTCACTTCGCTCGCACGGTTTTTCAACAACCGGCCGATTCAATTGGAAGCATGAATCGTCCCGTCGATCAAGGAACGATAATGATCCGGTAATTGTACGTGGAAAGCGTGGCCGTGCGCGAGTGATAACGATCGGCAGGATAGATCGAAGCCTTTTATTTAATTAACAGTTCCGTGGAAGTTGCAGTTGTTGGACGGAGTTTAATTCGCTAACTGTGTTGCAGTTCATTCGCGGAGGAATTGAACAGTTAGCGAATATGGAATTACGTCTATAAATGAAAACGTCAGTACGACTTACTACGCTATTTCGCGCGGGACGCGTATCCATTTCCACAAACTTCAAACGAACAATTCGCTTGGGAATTTCGTTTTAAAAATTCAGCCACTGTCGATTGTTCCGGGTCCGAAGTTTCTAAAAATAAAATTAACCGGAATAGAGAACGTCCGTGAAATCGGAAGTTCATGCTCCGAAACGCGAGCACTGACTTCTCGTAATTCGAAGGGACGCGGGTCGGATCGGTTATTAATAGCGGATCTTTTCGTAACATAAAAATGTTCTGTAAATAAAAATGTATTTAAAGGAGAAATAAGAATTCATTTCTTTGTTTAGCAAGTTGAAAGAAATGTATCGACATTTTCAAATTCCCCCGAGCTTCCTACTCTGTTTTATATCTCATCGATTCGCTTTTGTTAGATCCTCGGTCTACCGATTGATGCTGGCTATCGGTCGAATGAAACGTCAACGAATTAGAGTGTCGTTTTCCTCTGAACCAGGCCGGTGCAGCGCCATTCTATCAGCAAACAGGACCGACCACAGAAACTTGGATTGGTCATCGAAGAAAGCCAAACACAAACGATGCTCCGTGGATTCCATTAGGAAGCCGAAGAATCGTGGAAATCGGAAGACGGGCTAGCAGAGAGGATCACTCCGCCGCCGCTGCCAGAGTGGATCGTCGTCTGTGTAGGATCCAAAGACGACGCGAGTCGATCCGGAAGATCAAAGTGTCCCGGGGGCGGGATGGTCGGTGGTGGCCGGCCGGCCGGGCACACCGGTGGGACTTTAATTAAATATTAGCTTCACCTTGGCTGGGCGGGAGAGAGAGAGAGAGAGAGAGAGGCGCGGCGTAGACGAACGAGCCGGAAAGATAGCCGGGAGATTGGTGTAAACGACGGCCAAGGGCACTTTCATTTAAAACGAACTGTATCCGAGAGCGCCGCACCCCCGCAGGGGCTCCCCGTATGGGACGCGAACGCTAATCCAATTTGCGACCAGCCGTTCCTTTTAATCCTTTGGCACACACAGCTTCTGGCGTAACCAAGTTTTTAAATTAAATTTTCAAGGCACCCGCAAAATCCCCGCTCGACACGCTGCTGGCCAACTCGTTCGACGTCGATTTTCCTCTCGTTTCCCGCTTCGCTTGCCGGATCCTCTTTCCCTCTACGCCCACGCGAGCACTGTGTTTCTCTTCTCTTCTCTCCTCTCCTCTCTCCTCTCTCGCTCTATCTCGCTGCTAATTCGACGTTTGCCGTGGCAGCGATCGATCCGCAGCCTCCGCCCCCGCATCGGTTCCCCGAGACAAGACACAATTAAGCCCCGGTTTACATGTAGACGACGCTCGGACTAGTGGAACCGTTCCGGGAACTGGCCCGTAATTACCGACTGCGAACGGTCTTTGCCAGCAACTCGGAACAAGACAGCATTATATGGGAACTGGCGCAGTATAGTAACTGGTGTTAGGGAACTAGTGCTCCCGGCGCAAACTGGCTTTTAGATAGGAACGAGCCATGCCTCTCTCTCTCTCTCTCTTACTCTCACACACTCTGTTTACCGTTCGCTCTCCCTCTCTATCTCTCTCTCGCGCTCTGTCTCTCTTCGTCGAGCCCGGTCGCGGAAACGTGTCCGAAACTGGCGGCCGTTTTCGGTAAACACGCTTCATGCACCGGACGATGCGTTTGCTTTACTCGGCGGACCTGTTACTTGCCTTGCTGTGGGAAAAGATTGCGAGGTACGCGACGCCATGCTTGTTTTGTTGCGAACGTTGTTTCATGACGCAGTTTTTGGTCCGGTTGAGCAATTTAATGTGGTGTTGTGGGTGTCGGGGATGCGCTTAGACCAGGTCTGGGCAACCGGTGGCCCGCGAGCCACACGCGAGTCTTCTTCCCACTCCTGAGATTCCCCACCATGCTTCTATGGAGAGTGAAAGGGGAGGGGCGTTGGGTCAGGAACCTATAGGAGATTGTCTCCAAGAGATGGTGGCCAGTGGTGGGGGAACCTACACACTGGTAGTGGGGGTCGTGAAGCGACGGAGGGGAAGAAGTTGCCCAGGCCTGACTGATTAGACTGATCCATACATTTTTCTTTTTTTATTATCTTTACGAGCTCGTTATTTAAGAAATGCAGTAGAACCTTGACTAGTCGAATTCATTAATTCTCGAATGAATGATTTAATTAGTTAATCAACAGTTATTTAGTGTCAATGATGCACTGAGTCCTCACAGAGTTCTGTTACAAATAATATTGTACCTACATGGATCGTTTTATGTACATTGAACTATATTTACATGGGCTACATACTTAGGTAATCAAGAGGTCGGGTCTAAGGTTTGGATAATCGAGGTTTATTGAAACTATGCTCCAATGACTGTCTAAAAAGTTAAAAATTTATTTACTTGCATCTTCCCGGCTGGTATTCAAGGTTTCTTTTTTTAATAAAGTCAGTAATTTCCTACCGCATTGGGGATGCACTTGACTCGATCAACGATTTTTCCTCGTTTATTGTTTTGTTTTAGAGGGTGGATTGTAACAAAATTAATGTACAATGCTGCATTCTAATATTTATTGATAACAGTGTTCGTTAGGGATGATGTAACCAGGTGTACGAAGAGGGAAGTATTTCCCTAAAATTACATCTGCAGAGCATAATGTTCTGCTTTGCACTCCATTCAAAAACCACTCATCCAATCCTCGATTGGACAGGATGATATTGCCCGGGTGGATCGCTCGTAAACAAATTGCAACGTACAGCGGTTAATATAACAGTTTCCCGGTAGGTACGCGAGATTTGGATTGGTCATTTCGATGCAGTTACATTTTCAAGCTGTTCAATCTCCCCATAGCAAACTCATATGTCGAATGAAATACATACATTCAATTTTGCCGATGAATGTTTATCGATTTGTAAGAAAGTCTTTAACGATTGAAATAAATGTACCGTGACATTTTGTGTCCGTTAAAAACGTTAAAAAATAATAGATATCGTCAAAGATTAATTCGAACCACCGATTTTCCATTTCTCTTCGCTTTCGGAGAGACATTTCGCTCGTTTCTCCAGCGAGATTAGCCAACTTTCTTCATTATCATCGCCCTGTTGAATCTTTCGGTCTGTCCATCTCGCATCGTTTAATCCAACTTTTAATACTTAATCCCCCTACGTTCCTATCTGGACTCCAGTATTGCCGGAAGCGACGCACGGGTAATTAAGAAGCGTCGAAAAGTCTGTTGCAAAGGGCCTGGGTCTGAAATCTGTCTGCCGAGTTGTAGTTAAACATTTTCTGATTTGGTCCTATTGGGTCTCCATTTTGTTGAAATACTATAAAAGAATCAGAATTTAGTTTCTTCAGATAAAAATAAATTCACAACTTTGGATAGCATTATTTGAACAACCTCGGTTTGTTCAGCTTTGATACTTAATGTTATCCTATTCATGTTTTGCTGATTTTACTTCAGCAGTGTACAGTTCAGCAATCTTTTTGTCATAGAACACACAGTACAGCGAATTCTCGATATATGTCAACAACACGGGCCTTGTCAGACATTTATCATCCAGGTCTTGGGGACATATATGGAGAAATCACTGTACTTCATTTGCAGGGTTTTTTTAACTTCCTGGCTCCTCAGGCGGTATACTCGCGATAGTGGGGATAATTCTGCGACATTTATCATCCAGGTCTTGGCGACATAGAAATCACTGTACTTCATTTGAAGGTAGAATTAAACCAATGATATCTAGCATTTCTTCTTAAACTGTCGTTCGTTTATGTTTAACGAAATCCTGCACCGTCGAAGAGAAAATGCTCGATATTCATTTGCCGTCCCTTCGAAATTACCATAAACTAATAAATTTCCATAGTCTACGACTGGCTATTTCCCAGGAAATGGTTGTGCGTCGTTAAAAGGATTTCGCAGGCGACTTTCAAATCCGGCCGCCGCGCCGGCAATCACCGTTTCCGCTGGAGCCGAACCAAGAATCCGGCCGGTCGATTAATTGCAAATCGATAACCGCGTGTCCGAGTTAATCGGCGTCTTGGTTCGAACCAGTTTCCAGGAAGGAGCGTATATAACCTCGGGGCGCAAGGATCGCCGGGAAGTGTTCGGTTGAATCGGCGGCGACAAGTGGTCCGGGAAACGTTTGCGTTCCCGGGGCCCTCGAAATCGCTCCGCGGCATTTCCAATTCATACTTGAAACGCGAATATCGCATAATACGTCTATTTCCGAGGCGCACAACAGCCGCTCTTACGCAAACGCTATTCTCGCGGGACCATTGTGCGGTTCCCGCGTGCAACCTCGATATTCACGCTGGTAAAAGCCGTACGTTGTCCCGCGACACGCTCTCTCTGATTTCCTCTCTCCCTCTCTCTCTCTCTCTCTCTCTCTTTCACTATGGCACCCTGTGACACTGAATTCCGTCGCGAGGTAATGACCTCCGACGGTGCTTAGGCTATTGATGCGCGAGATTCCGTGCGGCGCGGCACCTGCGGTCCCGAATCAGGATTTAGGATCGTTCCGAATCGATATATAGAGTACCTGTCCTTATTAAGTGAGCCCTGTTAATGTGCTTTCGTATTTAAACAAGCAGTAAATATTAAATTGAAGAGGTAACTAGAGAAACTAATTTTTGAAAAAATAAATTAGATATTTAACGTGTAGGTTGCAGAGGAAGAAGCATTTTGTAACACTTGAAGTATATATAAATACCTTGTCAAAACAGCTGAGGAACTTCTGATTAATAGTACTAACTAAATAGACAATTAACATAATTTACAGGGTGTTCTAAAAGTGTCTTCCTCGAAAGAGCTGATTACTGAAGTCATTTCAAGGAACTTTTTCCTTTGCGAAAATGATTTCCGGTGGCTTTGTTAAGGAATGACTAACGAAAAACACGGACCAATCAGAGCGCAGATCCCTCTGAGAATGGCGTTGGCATTGGCGAAACCGTATCTCGTCCGCTGTAGCCGCGCTCTGATTGGTCCGTGTTTCTCCTTAATAACTTTAGAGACACGTGCTGTTTTCCAACTACATAAAATTTGTTGTATTCACAGCAAAAATTCGAGCATCATTGGGAAGGAGTATGCCTTGCCTTGTTAATCCTGTTGCATGATCAAGTAAGTTATAGTTAGACGAAGCAGTTTACGATTCATTATAGATGGAGTAGGATATAAAACAGAAGAGCGTCGACTTAAACTGCTATGCAGTAAAATTTTGATATTCGAGCGTCGCGTTTAATTGATTTTATTCAACTAGTGCCCGACTAGTTTTAATTATGAAAGTTATAAAATTTTAATATTGAGACCAGCCTTGGTGAAAGGTAACGTTGCGAATTGCAGATTTGAGAAAATGGTCCAGTTAAAAGCGTTTACTGTTGTCAATGATACAAAGACATTATAAAAAGCCTAAAGGCCTAAAAAGCCTAAAACCTTTTTATTAGTAAAATGAAAACTTTCTGCGACAAATAGTATCATAATTGCAAACCCACAATCTACTAATAAATAATTATATTTTAGACAATAAAATCTAACTTTATATTACTTTATACAGCAGCTCCAAGTGGTGTTGAATTGAAACTGTAAGCTGTTATAATTTCGCAAAAGAAAACGGATCCATCGTTTATTTTCCTCCGAGATGTTTTTAACACTAAACGTACCGCCGGTCAAATGACCAGTTCTAGATTTTTTATTTGACAATTTTTGAAATTATAAGGATGCTTTCATGAGCAATGATTCAATAAATCGCGCGAAGTCTAAATAAATTAAATCTTGTCACTTTTATAAGGCAACATGTACCTGTTACATTTATAGCTCGGTACGTTTAGCGTTGAATGCGGTTGTGAAAACGAAGACACGTGTTTTGCAGATCACTTTGTAGATATTAGAAGCTATTAGCTTTCAAAATGACCCTGTTCGATTTGTTATCATGCACGAACGAAATTCTCGAAAATCTCGAACGATGTCGATAAGCAGGCACAGCACGAGACAGCTTTTACTGGTATAGTTAGTTGCAAAAATATAGCCGGTCTGGACAGAACGCTACTTGTCCGGTAATCGGCTCGTGAACCGATATACCCGCGTATCGTGTCACGGTCGATTTCGTGTCAAGATAAAACGGTCTCCTTCACCGGAAACTTCTTCCTGCCTCTTCAAGGAGTACTCCACGCCCGGAAGTGCCATCCGGGTTATTTTTGAAGGGCTATCTGTGACGGCGATTGTCCAATCCCGGACCGATAAGCCCCGTTTTTTATTCCATCGAGACGCTGTCTGGTCATCCCATCGGAAGATTGAACATTGTTTCTGCTGTGCAATTAGCGACAAGATGGCACGTTGGTGCCTTTTATTAACTCTAAACGTACCGAGCTATAAATGTAACAGGTACATGTTGCCTTATAAAAATGACAAGTTTTAATTTATTTAGACTTTGCGCGGTTCTTATTGCAATGCGTGCTCTACTAAAGATATTTATTGAATCATGAAAGCATCTTTACAATCTCAAAAATTGTCAAGTAAAAAATCTACATTTAGTGTTAATCCCGGCGTGATTGATTAAGCTCCAGATAAATTCATATATTTCAGGGTTGGAATTTGCATTTTTATTATGAGAAGGTTTCAGTCAGAGGCTGTAAATAAGTGCAGCGGAAATTTTTCAGATTTCTCGACAGCTTTGAACAACCAAAAGGCAGACCAGAGAATAGAAGACTCATTATGCACCTCGTTAGTGAAAAATCGTATTGTCGGTAGAGGAAGAATTTTTCTTCACCGCATCTCGGACGGAACTTCATCAGAACACTTTGATCTTCTCGTTACATCTAATTCTACCAATTTAATTTATTTCCCAGAGGTTGGAACGATCGGCGCTGTAATCGAGAAACGTATCTGTGCTTACTTTAGCAGAAAGAAATATCGAATACCATGTTCGAGGACTTGAGCAAATAATTTTTTAATTTCCCAGACGAACGGAGAAACGCGTCTCTCGTATTTTTTCAATATTAATGTCAATATTAATGTAATTGGCTGCGTATGCTATGAATGATTAATTAAAGATTTAATACTCGTGTACACTTTCATTAATGAATGCGACATTCTATGGTTGGCAGAATGTAAAATAAGAAAACGTTGCGAGTTCGTATAACTTATGCGCATAATAAGCGTCTCACCCTGCGTGAAATTTTTAAGAACAAACTCCCAGAGAATGTCACCTCGATCAGGACCTTACTATCTCCATGAATATTTCATGGACATAAAATTTACCTCTCTTAATGTCGAACGCGTGGTATAAATGCAGTTTAATTGCAATAAATTCCGTTATGGCTGTAGTAAAAGCATTCGTTCTACCATGAAAAGGGTAGTAGACATGAAATTTGCACGTTCCATTGTTTTTGTGTGTCAATCCCAAATTAATCCAGACCAATAGCGGTACAACATACCAAGACAATAAGAAAATATATAGAATCAAAGTAAGACCTCACAATTAAAAAATTCTAAGAAAGGTTCGGTCCCTCAAAATTTTCAAAACAAGCACAACTGATCGCGTCCCAAATTTTGCGCTTCCCCAATCAAAAAAGGATAAAACAGAAATGTACTTTTGTGTAACGAATACAGGTGAAAATGAAGCTAGGGATTGAACAAAGCCCAAAAACATATAAAAGTGAAACGTTTTACAGAAGGGAGAAACGTTGTACGATTTTCATCATAATATCCGTCTAAATAAAGAAGTAAATTCAGTAATTTCCTATGAAAACGTTTTTATAATTCCAATAATTCTCAAATAGAAAACCAATCGCTTTGACCGTGGTAGGTTTAGTGTTAATTTTGCAAAATCCAGGACGAAGACATCTTTGACTATCTTTCCTTCGTGCTCGCTTCGATAATTATGAAATAGAAAACCGGTCAACCGTGCTAGGTTTGGCGTTAATTCGGACTAATAAAAATCAAAATCGAATTAAAAAAATCCTATAAAATTGACGCGAGACTTTATTATAAGACCTCAAAGAATTCCTATTTCTAAAAAAATCTTCCCTTGGAACCCACCGAAACAGAGGCCAGCAGCTGGCATCCTCCCAACGCAGACGGACGTGACCCAAAAATTTCGCACTTCCTCGATCTAAAAGGAAAACGAAGAACCTGTCCTTCCCGACGAATTCCCGCAAAGATTCGTCTCGCCAGTGGCGCCGTGCGATCCAAAGGCGAATCCGGGTCGATCCTCTGAAAAATGTATCCCCGGGAGCGTTCATTCCCTGAAGAATTTATTCACCGGAGCCGGGGCAAACAGGAGTGTCGGAAAAAGGTAAAACTGAAAGGTAGGCAGAGAGAGAGAGAGAGGGAGAGAGAGGGAGAGAGAGAAAGAGAGCCTGTGGCTGCTCTCCGTGGCGAGGAGAGATGCGGTCGACACGGTTCCTCGGCGAAGCTGTTTACAGGAAAGCCGGGCAAGGACACGTCGTGTGAGCGATAGTTTGCCGATACAGGATCGTCCTGGGCGCTCGGCTAAATCGACTTCCGATCGTCCCGCAGCATCGAACAGTCTCCGGCGACATCTGCCCCGTGTCGCTGTACCGGAAGAAACGAGGAGGAAGAATGCCCCCGGTAAATCCGTTCTCGATGCAATTCCTCTCTCCCTCTCCCTCTCTCTCTCTCTTTTCTCCCTGGTCTTTCATTGGTCGAGGACCGATCCGACATCGACAGGCGGAACCGCACGCGGAATCCGGAGCCCGTCGACACGGGAATCGAGAAAAAAGGATTTTCGCCGTGCCCCGGCATCCGGTATCGATGTATCGCGACCTACATCGTGTCCTGCAGCGTCCCGGGCAGGGTTCGAGGACACGGAGAAAAAGCGGAAAGAAAGGGGAGGGGGTGGAGGGGTTGCGGAGGTCCCATCGAACATAGAAACCCGGTGACGTGACAGGAAAACGTGGCCGAATCGGAGAGAAAAGGCTAGGGTGACGGCGGCTGCGAGGAGAATGAAAAAAGGGCTGGCTAGGGCTAGGGGTTGAAAGAAAAAAAGTACCACGGGGGCGTTTCCGCACGTAGGAGAGCGTCGTTTCGAATTTCTCGATAAATTCGCTTCGCCCCGGTGGCGCGGCGAGCTCTTCCCACGTGAAACAATGGCGGAGTGGCGTGGAAAGACGTCTCGAATTTCGCTGAATCAAAGGTGATGCGTCGAGAGGGTGGGTGGGGTGGGGTGGGGGGTGCCGCTCTGTCTACGGGCATGGACAGGGGGTGAAATCGATTTTGTCTAGGGTCTTGGCGTGCCGACCGTATTATCCCTCGCGGTTTTCTATAGTGTCATTGTTGTTCGAATTGGAGAGGGAACTGCTAGACGAGAGGACAGCGACCAAAGGGAGAGAAAGAGAGAGAGAGAGAGGGTGGTGACCAAGAAGGACGATAGAGGTACAGACCAAGCCAGAGAGACCGTGGAAGCTGGTTTCTGACGGGAGTCTGAGTGCCGCAGACACAAAGCCGCTATATTACGTTTCCACTTGTACTTTTTTCTAGTGTCTCTCCTCTCCTCGGGGCCTAGCGCCACCGTGTTACACGCGTTCCCGTGGTTCCGCGGATCGTGTTCCGCGCCGGTGGAAAGGCTTTCCTCCCAGCATCCACCCCCGCAACCACCCTTCAACCGACAACCTTCTCCGGGGGCGGGACAACTGTTGCCAGATTCCGGTGACGCTGATTTTTACCGAGTTTACGCCGACGTTTCCCGCGAACCGGGAACATCGCGTGACCAATTATCCACGATACTCGGGATCATCGAGTGGTCCGTCGATAATGGGGTTGCGGTTTAATCGGGATGGCTCGTCGAGGTTTTATGGGGCTCGGGAGAAGTCTGAGGGACCTTGGATTGCGGTTTCTTCTTGGAGTGTAGTTATGGCGATCGTACGTTCTTTGTTTGACAGCGTAGTCCTTTATTTCACTGATCTGACCTTTATATTTTCTTTTTTCTAAAACTATTTATTTTATTTCGTGAATTGAAACGAACTTGAACGTCGGCACATAGCTGAATCTGTGTGCGGAGATAGAAGAAAGTATTTTGATCGCCGAGGGTGTGACCGAAGAGTCGCTAAAATTTCAGTATAAAAGCGTATCTTTTAACAACATTTTAACACGTTGACTGCTACGTCACCCATATGTGCGTGACGGAATTATTTATCCAGGTTTTAAAATGAATGTTTACGTTAATATATCCACTGTACCAAATTTTATTAGGAACTGTAAAATGGAAAAAAGTTGGAGGACTAGTCAATATTATTTCATTAAATAACTTGCTTTGATTTTATGGAATTATTTAGGTTTCTAGTTTGGGTAAAAATTGTTGAATTTTGCTTACGTCAACCTGGATCTAATGTCCCCACCGAACGAGCAACGTTTATTAGTGAATAATGTATGTAGATCAGTGGAGAAACCCAATTAAAAATCGGACCATTTAAAGCATACGTTTGTGTCAAACGCAACTTTGACAAGAATTGCATAGAGTTTTATGAATTTTTAACGAACACGTTCGTTACTCGGCAGCACCGAATTGAACATTGTACTAAAATTCTATGGAGTCCCCCGCCGAGTCGGTGACACGTATCAAAAAATGGCGAATCTGCGCATGAGAAACTACGGACAAATATCAAATAAAATAGTAGTTCGCTTTGTCCTCGTAAAAATTGAGTTCGAAGTTTGGACACGACAGAGTTCTGTTTATTATTCATCGCTTCTAGTTGCCTGCAAGCACGAGTACGCGCGTAAAACGAGATTCATTTCCAGCATCGATTTATTTCGAAGTTTTGTACGAAAAATATTTCAGTCTACATCCCCGATTTATTCATTCCAGTGGAATCGCACTTTTTCGATGTCATTCGCGAATCAACGCACGGGACGTTCTATGTACGATCTGTGTGTTGGATCGCACTGTATCGGATCTATACAGTCTTTAATTAAAATTTTACTTGTGCCATTCGAACGTGATCGAATCGGTCAGATTTACTTACTCGTTCGATTGTTGTCTCGTTGGATTGTTTAAAATGGTAATTTGGGAATGCTTACCTGCAACAGAAAAATAATATAACATTAAAATCTTTGAGTAATTCACGAAGATATTTCAAATCGATTTTTTTTACAACCCTGCAATAAAATGGTAGAGTCCGTGCCTTCCGAGTATGATACTCGTCGTTGCATACTTTTTCATTTTCATGCAGGATTTAATGCAACGAAAGATGGCAAACTGTCCTTGATACGGATGGAGATTGTATAATAAATTAAGAAATAAAAACTTGAATTTACTACAAAGTTTGTTCTAGATTCCAAACTAATTACTTATGGGTCTCTCTCTCTTTCTCTCTCTCTCCCTCTCTCTCTCTCTATCTATCTATCTACCGTCTTGAACGTTCTCTACTCCACCGTCACTTAAAAATGTACCGCCAAATGATAAATTAAAGAAATACATTTTCTTTACATGTATACTGTAACTTGTCTCAGTGCAGCAGAAATAGATCTCGACTGAGATCTGAAATGCTTAAAAAAAAAAAAAAAGAAGTGTGAGGAGCCCAAAAACTGAAATGCCGGCGCGTCAGTGTCTAGATAAAACTAAACTAGGAAGACGCCAACAAGTCCTAAACCAGTCCCGAAGCGGACACAAAGGCGAGTCACCTTGAGAACAGCTCCGCGAACGACGTTTCGATTTCAGCGAGTGCAGAACGCGATCTCCCATCCTGCGTCCCTTTACGACCCTGTCCCTGTCCCCAGCGTGGATACGACGATCCCCAGAGCTCGCCTAAGCAAGGAGAAGAGTCCTTTTTCGAAGAGGATCAGTACGACGAGGAAAGTAAGGAAAGGACGGGAAAGGCGAAACGAGACAGAGGCCAACCGAAGGACACACGCAGGAATATCGTTCGCCGGGTTCTTCCGCGCGAAGGGACGCGGTATTGATCCTGTTTGCCACGTGGCTT
This sequence comes from Seladonia tumulorum, assembly GCA_913789895.3. Classification (NCBI taxonomy): domain Eukaryota; kingdom Metazoa; phylum Arthropoda; class Insecta; order Hymenoptera; family Halictidae; genus Seladonia; species Seladonia tumulorum. The sequence continues at coordinate 6,747,653 of OU565276.1, forward strand.
TAGTATTCGCCGCGCAAACTTTCGCGAGGACGTGTCCCGCATGCCTGCGGCGGCCCATAATTGTAGATTCAAAGGATATTATTCGAAAGAGAGATAGAGAGGAGAACACGACACGACGGCGCGGCGCGGCGGCAGGAACGAGAGAGCAACGGGAGAACAGAAAATGCCGTTGGTTCCCGAGGGATTCGCAGCACCACCGGGCTGGGGGGGATCCTGAGGGAGAGAGAGAGAGAGAGCAAGCCCGATCTCTCCGCGATCCAGCGGCGCCCTTGGCCTTCTAACGAACTGAAAATTGCCGGTAATTTTTCCCCCGTCGGACGTCCGATTTGATTCCGCCACCTTCGGGACTAGCGATGGGTGCGAGCACGGTGCGTGATTGCTGATCCGAGTTAATCTTGATGCTAGAGTTTCGTTTCGCTGGCTTCAGAAAAGTCTTGACGTATGAGAAATATTTCTAATCAAAATATTACTTCAGTCTTCAGTCTGTTGATTGTAATAACAACAAGTCCGTCGATAAAGTAGACTTGAACTATTATCGATCGTGTTGACACCTGTTATGTTCAATTGCGTATATTCTGACCTAGTTAGTCTGTATCCTAGTCTCTGTGCGACTACACACAACTGGAAAGTTAAATTCTATATGAGTGTTATAATAAAGCGTTAAGTAGAACAAATCTCCATTTAATGCTGCTCATCACAACTAAAATAATAATGTAATTACAACACAGTCAGTGGAGACATCGGTTCGGATAGTTAAGGTTCTATCAAATCGTGGATTGGACAAGCAATTATGCTCCGAATTGTAACGCATCGGGACTCATTTTGATCAGAAAAATATTACGAACACGCTGGCAAACGTTTCGTAAAGAATGAATTAAATGCCAAATAGTTTAGTCACTGGTCTAGCATCGCGCCGATACATCTAATCCCGGTGTCATGTTGCGCGTCTCAGCGATCAAGTTTCCGAATCCCTGAAGTGACGGAACTCGCGGCAGTGGGGATAAATTATTCATTAGCGAACGCAAGTACAGCCAATGTCTCAAGATTAATGTCTCAAATGGGAAACGTCGGAACTTAGAAGCTGATCAAGTCTTCGAATCCAATTAACCAATGACTCGAATGCGCTCGCGAGCAATTTGTGGCCGTCTTTACTGAAACCGGGATGCGGCATTCCCGGAGGAGCCAGATGTCTTTTTCCACGGGTGGGATCCGAGATCAGGCTAATCGGCCACTTTTCCACGCGTAGCCGCCTCCGATTCTTAATTCGGGCGTCGTCGCCAAGGCTACACAGGGTTTGCAACCCTCCGGCTATCATGCTCGGAAAAGCGGGATTATTGGGCCGTAATTAACGTTCGAGTCCCCTTCCCTTCCCTCTCAGCCATGTTGCCAGTACGTCTCGTTAACAACAAGGGTCGCGCACGGCAGACTTATTGGCTTATGTTTCGATAATATACGCGATAAGCCGCGAGGGAGCCTGATCCCGGGATTGGTTGCGGGAGGAGCCGCCCACGCGGAAGAGGATTTTCGCCTCCTTGGTAAAAAGCTGACGCTCCCGGCGATCAACGCGGCGCGACAGAGGCTCCGGGAATCTGCGAGCAAATGTTTGCTCGACGAGACACACGCCTAGGATAATATTATCGCGTAGCGAGAGGAGAGCTTAGGCGACACGAGGACCGATCGTTTGGGAAACTGAGGAAGTCGCGTTCACACGGCGTTCGCGCGGTCTTTGTCAACCGACCTGTCGCAGGAACAGGTGCCCACCTGTGCTTTTCGTTTGCTCGAGCACCCGGACGCCTATCAGCCACCGAGAGACGATAAGCCGCCGCTTTTGTCGGAGAGACTACCTGGACAGATAGCTGAGCGAGCACCAGGTAAAAAGGAAACGCTGAGAACCTGTCGAGCATTGTTCCCCGAGCAATAGAGGATCGAGGAGGTCGCGGCCGGTTTCGTTTTCAGACCTGCCATTTCACCGCGGCTTTCCAGCCTGTGGGATTTATGACGGGATTTCTTCAAACGTTTTCGCGAGCCTCACGGCGAGTCGCACAGGTCGCTCTTTGTACCTGTTTCTGCTGATTCGAGTGGGTTTCCTAGCTGCTTCAACCATTTCAGGACGAACACCGACGTCTCAATCCTCCAGCACTGTGACATCGAGTCGAACTCGAGATTCTGAACAGAGTCTAATAAATATACACAGTGAATCGGACATTTTTAGTCAGAAAATAGATATAACATTCATGTATTTTTCTTTCGGAATGTTTACCGAGTCTAATTGTACCCGTAATAATAATTCATTTAGTAGCGATATAAGTATCGAAATCAATACGTGAAAACTCCGAACAGTACGGCGAAATCATACCGTTTATATTTGTTCTAAAGAAGATTATGTCGGAATATGAATCTCGAATAAATATGAATCTCGAATAAATATGAATCTCTAAGCTTCTACGCGCGATATTCCATATTAACGTAAGTAAATATTTACACTAATGTTCACAAAGTTCGTTAATAAAGTCGTTTACAATCATTTTTAGAGATTTTTTAAGTACCAGTTTTCTATGCCGGTTAGTTGACTTCAATAGAGCAGAACTAGAAAGTCTCAAAAGATCCCATCTTGAAATTTTTATTACATTAAGGTCAAACTATATAGAAGGGATGCGGACAAAAATCAGCTGCAAATATCTGCTCACCTAACCGTCACAATTTTTTAAAATCCTTGTAACACCGTACGGTGGACCGAATGGGCATTCTAGGGAAGCAAGCATGTATTAGTTATTTTTAAGACTCGGTAAGTTTAGTGTTAAAAGGACTTTTTTTTATTGGAAGTTGGAACAATTAGATTACTACACGATGTGAAGAAAATCTTGTAGAAAATTATAATTGGTCGGAATTACAGAGAAAGTAAAAAAATTTGTTCTTGACAACTTTTCTACTTGTACTGAAAATTTAAAAAATACATTGCGTTGACCTGTATAAATGATACATATATTCTTATGAACTTTTTCGTTCTGATCACTGCAACTGGAAAAGAAGCCGCAGTGCAAGAGTGAAAAGAGAGAACTTGCAAACGAGTATTTTAAATATTTGAATGGTACAAAATCGGTGCATACTTTTTTTCATCCAACATTTATCTCATCTTCGCAGGTTCTATTGAACGTGTCCTTTCACAGAGTTTAAAAAGAGATATTATCCGAGAAAGGTCACGAGTTCTGCGAGGATGAATGGTTCTCGTTGATAGAATCTTTCAAAAATTTGCATCTGCGTGCTTAGAGAGAAGAGCAACGCTGAAACGAAATTCTTTTTCTTTTTACGCAGCGCCATATTTTACGATTTACTTCTCCTCACTTCATCAACTCCAACGGAATCTTTTGTTTCAACATTCTGGGGGTGGTTTTTTCTACAGCAGTTTGGTAAGTTTGTTAAAAACCCGGATTTATTCGTAGTAGACACTGCATACGCGCTAACAATGATTCATTGCGACGCTAACGCGTTCGCAAACACTATACTCACGGTTTATCGCGGTTCTTGGCTTAGTTTTTCTATGGGAAAGAATGGCGATTAATGGTTCGGTGGCGAGTGCTAAACGGACTTATTGTAAAACGCTACGAAACTATTTAGGAAGTGTTTAGAACATAACGGGACGTTTAAGTGGCTCGTTATTTCTCGAGAAAAAGGTAAAACACCTCGTAAACCGTCGTGTTTCCAATGGCCTCGTTACTCTGAAGGGAACGGCTAGTGCCGTTTGATAAGAATGGTGCAATTGCAGTTCGTCACGGGATAATTGAGATCGTTGACATTTTTTTTTAGACCCGTTTGGAACGGAGCCAGGAATCTAGAATCGTCTGATATTTGCGGTGACTGGAAAAATTTCATTTCGCTCCCTCGGTTAACGAAGAAGATGTTTACGGCTTTTGTTTAACCCCCATAACATTTTCCACAGCGAAAATCTTCACCTGGATCCTGCAAAACGCTCGCCTTCTGTTTTTGTTGCAAGGTATATTCCCTAAACTAAGTTATTTTTTTACCTATAGCGATTAGGACTTCTTTGATATTTAAAATTTCCTATAAGAAAGAGGAAGTTGATATCTATTGTATCGCTATATTTTCTCTAATAGCTAAATATCCTTGCAAGAAAATTTTCCATGAGAAAACAGAAATTGATATCTATTGTCCCGCCTATATTTTCTCTAATGAAAATTTAAATTCGGATTAAAAGAATAAAATTTGAGGAAAACGGTTAAAGTAATAGTTTTCGATGTTTTTGCGAGGAGCGCGTAACAAAATGAAGGCTGCGAGATGTGGATGTCGACACCCATTTCCGGAAGTTCCGGAACGAGCTATTACCGAGGTTCTATGTATAGAGGCAGTGAAACCTTAAAATACCCCGGGTGTCCGTAAATTCTGCTTAAGCAAACCCCGGAAAATTCGATTCGCTGGAACCACTTTAAGAATAACTTACGTAACTTTCCGTAGGACGTAAGTCAGGGAAGCAAGGTTAGACTCCCGGCGCACCTTGGAATATACTTCGCTCCCACACGTCTCGCGGTCTTCCAAATAGTTCTGCCGTTTGTTAATTTACTCTAACCCGAGGAAACCGAATGAGAAATCTGCCTTCCGGTATATTTTTCTTCGGCGCATACGAGATTGAAAATTCTCGGTCTAAATCCGGACTTCTGCGTTCGCGCAAATTATAATGGAAACCTATTGGCATATTTTCTGCGAATTTTCCCAGCGTTCATTTCGTTTTCATTTCATGCGAGATTGAAACTCTTAGATAGGGCAGTTCATTCTTAAATTGGAGGAAAAATGTCCAACTCCAGACCTCTTCAGTCTATGCAAATTATAATAGAAACTTATTCGTGCGTTTTGTAAATCTTTTTAGCATTCATTTCTCTTTAATTCCATGTGAGAGTGAACTGAAATCTTCTACAAGAAGACTCCTGCGAGTTCTAGGCCTATGCCGGAGTCATTTCTGACCCACACAAATATTTTACTAACATAAGACTCGGGACCTTCTTTCGTCGTATTTCGGATAAGGGTACTCGAATGACTCCGGCACAGCATGCGGAGGGTGAAATTGAAACAGCTCTGTCTAATTATAAATCTAGACGACTTTGTTTTCAGTCCATACAATTCATAATGAAAACTCATTAGTACATTCCGGAAATCTTGCTACAGTTCATTCCAGTTTCACTTCATGCGATATTGAAATGAAAGTTTCCACAAGAAAAGGAACCTTGGACGTTATTTTCTCAAAACTGATACAACGGTGTCCAATTGTAAATCTGGACGTCTTCGTTTTGGACCTACACAATTTCTAACGGAAACGCATTGGTACATCTTTCTCGAGTTCATTTCACTTTGACCTCGTGCGAGTTTGAAACAAAATTGTCTAGAGCAACGAGAGATAGAGCATTCTTTCTCGAATTGCAACGACGCGACGGCGTTCCAATTTGTTTTCTAATGCCAGTCGCTCGGCTGACGGGCCTCGCAATTACACAAATTTTTTGTAATTACGCGCGCCACTTTCATCCGCGCGTCTAAAGCCGAAACGAAGTAAATACGGCAGAAAGAATGCAGAAAAGAGTTTTGAAGCAGAAACGAGCTTAATGAACGCCGTCTTGTTGCACAGCCTGTGTTGAACCCCCCTCCCAGAAGCATAAAAATGCAAATTCAAATGTAATAAGCGCGTCTCCCTCTCATTATTCCGTGTATAAAAGCATTACAATGGCTCTGTTCTCGCTCGGGCGCCACGAGCCCACGGCAAACACATTTCTAAAGTGGCCGGAAGGGAAAAAGTTTGGAATTCTTGTCGGTGCCTCGATAGAATCGCCGATTACCGCGCGTCCACCATCGAACAACCAATTAAGCCAGTTTCACGAATGCGAGGCCCCGGACATTGACAAACAGCCGCGCCCTTAATCGGACGGGAAAGTAATTAAAGATCGCGGAAAGATTTACGACGCGACGGTTTACCGACTATTACTCTCATATACCATCAATCGATTCGATCCGGTTCGACAAACTCGAAACAAACACGAACACGGTAAGTTGAACGTTTCTGATCCTTACCCCTAATATTCTCCGAAGCTGCACCGAAAAACACTGTTTCCTTATTGAACACGTTCGTCGCCAGTCTTTGTTGCCTTCCTTTGCTAAAATTTTTCATTAAATGCGCCTTTTCGTGGAATATTAACACGTTGAGCGCCACGTCAGTCATCGGTGACTGACACTTAACTTTCCGTTTAGGCCGCGTCAGTCACCGGTGACTGACAGTGTAAAATACGATATAAAACTAAAAAATTGACATTGTTTTAAGCAATTACTGAAACTTTATTTAAAATTGGCTTAATTTTTATTTATTACAGGATTGTATCAGTAATGCATTTTAATGGATTTTATTGAAACACGGAGAACATAAAAACGCTTGCACTACGATTTATTTTACGGTTTCAGTGATCAGAAGTATTTGTAATTTATAATTCCCTAAAAAAAAGAAGAAAATTTATATTTGTTGTATGCCTATGTTTTCTCCAAAGGATATATATCAGCTACAACAAAATAGAATTTTATTTCGGTTTAAAGGAAATTAGTAACGTTCACATTTATTAGATTCTGTTCAGAATCTTCATCACGAGTCTGGATCGTTATTATAGGGCAAGGGGTTAAGCACTGTACGCCACTATAGTGGATTTGGTGGAAAGCTTCAGTTTGAAAAATACGAACCAATATAGTGGCTTTTGTGCCTTTCCTGGCCAGGCGTGCCGCACAGTGGGCATTTTGAACAAAATCGGATTCAAAATCAAAGAACTTTGGATGCAAATGAGGTAAAGCGATGAAATTTTTTTTTAAATTAAAGCTGAAACTTTGTAGAATATCGGAAAAATAGGAAGATTATGGTACGAACTGTTTTTTAACCTTGAGACAAATTCGTTAAACTTGCTCAATTTCAAGAAAATTGTGGTTTTTCCAATACCATGCGCGGAAAAATTTGTTTTAACATAGGAGATTTACCTGGGAGATAGAGTTGCGGACAAGCTCGCCGAGGTTAAAACAATTTAGTTGAAGAAATAAAATAATCTCGCAACACTGGCGAACCTATACAAATTGTCTCTTCATTCTCGAAGGAGAAAGTGAACGATTGCCGTGACGAATGGAACACGTCCTCGCAAAAATGGAAAGAGCTCGCAGGGGATGGAAAAATACAATCGCGAGAAAATTGTCTCGTTAGAGGCGGCTCAAAGGGCTCCCTGCTGGATCCTCATAAAACTCGCCGGCTACAGGAGGCGGCAGCTGATCGGTGGCTTTCATCCTGGGCGCCCCTTGGCGCAGCGCTAGCCGAATCACCGGGAATCAGGTATCAGGCCAAGAGAAACGTTCCTTGATTCGACTTGCTAATTTCGGCAGGTGGACGTCCAAACGAAGACGAGCAAACATTGACACTGGCCGGGAGCAAACACTCCGCGAGAGCACACGGGGCTATCCCTCTTTATAAAGGCACCCGGAAAGACTGATAGAGCGAACCAAGCCGGGACGCTTTCATCATCCAGAGGGGTGTGGAGGGGAGGGGAGGAGGAGGGTGTGCGGCTGGTTTCACCGAGGAGAAAATTCCTATTTTACGTCGCATAAAGCGTGCCACCGGGTTTTCCGGTGCTGGTCCGAAGCCGTTCGTACCGCGAATGGACCCGAAGAAGAAGAAGAAGAAGGGACACGCCGAGAAACCGAGGGTCGGAGGATGAGTTCGCGAAAGAATCGCGCTATAATTAGATGAGGAGAAGAAGCAGCGCGTTGGAACAAGAGGAATGTCACTTGTAATTCTCCCAATTACCGGGAGAGACCCGGGGAGAACGTCTCTGTCCTTGCGAGGGAAACGTGAGGGCACATCGGCCGCGGCCGGCCGAGGACAAGGGCGGTTCGTACGTTCAGCGAGAAGAAAAGACGCGTCTCCCGGAGCGTGGTCAAAGAAAAATTTCATTTCTTCGCCCCTGGCTGCTAGCTCCTGCCAGAGAGACCTCCCCTACTCCCCTTTACCTGCTCTCTCATAAAGCGATAAACGCCCCAGAAGGGAACAAGAGAAAGCCCCTCCCCTCCGGTCAAGGGGAGGGAAACTTTTCCTCTGGAACGTTTCTCGCCGCGGAAATTCCTTTTCACATTTTAAGAACCAACCCCTGTTTTCCCCCGTTTCCTGCCATCTCATCGCCTTGTTACAGCCCGTGTCTTCCGAGCGATACATTAACTCTGTTTGTTTCCTTCGCGGATAAAGCACGCGGCTCGGATAGGAAGTCTCTTAACGAGACGCGGCGGCCGCTCAACAACGAGAAATCTCCGCCACCGGAAATGGCCTCGCGGAACGAACCTGCTACCTTCCAGCTACCTTCGCGAGAACTTCGGATGGGATTGGAAAATTGATACCTTCCTCCAGGCTGCGGCGAAAGGCTCCGGGAGTCCATTACCGGAGGACTAGATCGCTTATTTTCTGTAATTGTGGTTTTGCCTGGGAGACGATTCAATTGATAGCATCTTTCAATTTGCACTTCGAGCGCCTGAAACGGGATCAACATTTTTCTGCTCTCACAGCCTTTAATTTTATGCTGCGTTTTTTGTGATTAGAAAGTTCAACGAGTTCAGACAGAGAGAGAGAGGATCTTTGGGGAACTCTGTTGAAGCTTTTGTTTTATTTTGGTGGTGTTTTTCTGTAAATACACAATAGTTCTGTCAATTTTAGAAAAAAAGGAGACATATTTATTAAGAATGCCTAGATATTAACAGAAATTATTAAGAACGCCTAGATATCAACAGAAATTATTAAGAATGCCTAGATATTCACAGAAATTATTAAGAATGCCTAGATATCAACAGAAATTATTAAGAATGCCTAGATATCAACAGAAATTATTAAGAATGCCTAGATATTCATAGAAATTATTGAGAACGCCTAGATATTAACAGATATTATTAACCGTTTGAGTCCCAAGCGGCGCGATCGCGCTGTTGAAATTTTATGTCGAGAAAACCCAGCACATTTCGAGCATTGTGGACAACTGACGGTGCGTTACCGATTGTCGAAGTCGCTCGCTCAGATTTGCTGACGCAAGTACAACACACAGCTCCTTTTAATGTAAATAGTACATTTTACAATAACTAGAACAATACTATAAGAATAAGTTTGAGATTCTTCGACAGTGTTTTTTCAATACCCCCTGGGACTCAAACGGTTAAGAATGTCTAGATATTAATATCAATTAAGGAAAGCTTCACGAATTTCAGCTGTAGCTTTTATCGAAATATTTTTGGGGGTGTTCTCCTCTATAGAGACTTCTCTAGAGATACATTTAGCAGTTCGGATTACAATTGATCAGAGAGTGTAATAAAGAACAGAAAGACAAACAATTGCAATTCGATACGTGTTAAGAGATGGTTTTGAAGTTACTAAATCTTTGAACGCGGGGATCACATAGGATCGTTTCAGGAAAATTGCACATCGATTGCCGGCTCTGCTCCAGAAATAGGAGGAAATCTTTGGAAACATTGGGAACGTTTGCACGATTCGGACAGCTGAATAATAAATTCAGTAACACTTCGACGGCCGATTCTATCTTTGCTCGTGCGAAACAGATCGAAGCGCGTGCACGCGAAGCCGACAGGAATGCTCGAGTAACACGGTAGCAGGCGGAGGATTGAGTGGCCGCAAAAGAAATAAACAAGAACGGTGCACCATCGATGGTGTTTTCTCGGAGTGCACTCCGGACGCGAAGCTAAATCTGCAATTCCACCGGCGGAAATAATGCCACGGAAGCATCTATTTACTCCCCCGAGGTTCTTCGGAAACTTCGTCATCGCTCTCGAAATCGGGAATCGATGGGACGACGGGCTCCACTTTTGCCGTTTAAATGCCGTTGATCGAGAATCAATGTTCTGGAGACGCGTTCTAACGAACGAACTTCCCGGGTACTGGAAAATTCTTCGAAAAACGATCTTCGTCGCTCGTTCAGACTTGAAATGCTGGTTGACCGTCATAACTTGTTAGTTTGAAATACGCTCGAAAGACGAAGTTGGTCGGGGTTTTTATTCACCGACACGGATATGAAAATTTTCCGTTTTCTCTTTTATTAATTTTAATAAATTGATAATACGTAGATATTCTTCAATTCCATCGTATCTTCCACTGTCTCAAGCTCCACCATTTTTGTCATAAATTGAGCAATTCATCAATTGAGATTTTTCAATTTAGAATTTCAAGATACAGGAGCCAATTAATTTTTGAAGGTTCGAAGCGATATATGGACAAACTTCAGTTATTTTAAACTAGTCCTTATAGATTTTCCATTTCTCGATTGGCTTCGAAAAGGAGGAGGTTTCTCACAGATCAATTTGTCTCCTGGTTTCAAATGGATACGCTGAACAGAGAGCTAAATAGTGAAATTGCCAAGTAGCTTAATCGAAAATAAAGAAACGCGACCAGATAAAGCTAAAATAAAATTGGTAAATGATGAAGCAACGTGTAAAACACACTGCTACTCGGAATCGAACAAAAATGTGTAAAATGGACAGAGGACATTGGTAGAGGATTAATTTCCCTAATCCGAAATTGCACTGGACTCGAGAGGTGAAATCCGCAAGAGGATTTCTCAGGCTTTTGCCGCCACAAATGGTCGGAATCCCATTGAAGACACTCGACCATCACAGCGTGTATTTAATATCTCCTTATGGGGACTATGGAAATGGAGGATCTCTCATTATAGAAGCATCGCTATTCACTCGGTCCTTACGGGCGGAGCACAAAGAGCAATTTCCAGCCGAAGGGAGAAAGTCTCGTTACCTAAAACGTAACGCGAGCCGGCGAAACGCGGCGAGAGGGAAAACGGCGGAGAAAAGTGTCGATTTTTCCTGCACCGGTTGGAAGCCAGCTAAAGGCGTGTGCACGCGCGGAAAGCCTCTCTCTCTCTCTCTCTCTCTCTCTCTCTCTCTCTCTCTTCTCTCTCTCTCTCTCTCTCTTCTCTCTTTCGCTCTCTCTCTATCTCTCTGTCCCTTTCTGTTCTCTCTGCCGGGTATATCAAGCCGTGGAGGAGCCGATTGAAAGCGGAGAGACCAAGGGACAAGCGGCATGTCGCGGAGAATTGCGAGATTTCCTGGTGCTCGAGTTACGGACGCTTTGTCCCGCGTTAAATCCAAGGCAGTTAGTGTCGGATTATGGAAGTCGACGGCGGCGACCGCGGGCCAATTGTGATTTCAGCGTGCAGCTGCGATTTCTGCCTTTTACTTTTCGCTTCGCGAGGAAACCCTCCCCCGTATGGAATTCAGACCCCCTTCTCTCCCTCCCTCATTCGCTCTTTCGCCACCTGAGACATGCGGGGAACCACTTTCGCGAGCACACGTGGACCTAGAAACTGTATCCACTCCATTAACCAGCTGCACGAGCGTTTTCGTTGTTTCCCGGCGAATAGAAATTCGTCTGCGGTAATCCTCGTGCGGCCTTCCGACGATTTAACCCGAAACGACACCTGCTTTTCTTTTATTGCTACCAAAATGTGTTGGATCCCAAATTGCATTTATTCGAATTTAATTTGCTCATTACTAAATGATAATTTAAATAGCATTCTGTCATAGACTTTTATCTACCCCAGACACTAGCAGATAAAATAAAGAAAATACAGCATACTGGTAGTTGCGATTGAATTTTTAAGTAAACAATTTTGCCTAGACGAGTCTTACAATTTTCTGATTGAAGGAAAAGTTTTGGGTAGCATTCTAGCGTTGGAAATTCCTATCAATTTTCAACAGTATTTTTTCGCTATAATTTGGGGAACGAATTCCCGTCTTCCCTAATGCTCTAGCATCACTCGTGAAATTTTCACCGGGGCTCTTAGATGCGCGAATGCGACACGCCGGCAACTCTTTACGGCATGAAACACCCTGCGAGAGTAGTGTTGATTTGTACGAAGCACTCGCAGTATGCACACGTTCTAGAAAGCACGAACAAAAGGTTGTCAGGAGCTCCGGTAACTGCCTATATACATCTACGAGCACTTTACACTTTAAGCTGGATCGCAATGGTAGGACCAACCCCCTTTGTAACCGGAATACTTTCGCTGGAATTGTGTTCCGTACAATGCAGGTGAGAACGTGTAACCTCTCACCGCTACTCTACGCACGGTGAAAGGCATTTCTTTTACCTGTATTAATGGTACGGTTCGCTGCTTTGTATTTGCAATTCTGTATTCAAGTTTAACTTTGTTATTTTAGACGCTTATTCAACGATATCGTTTCTGTTTCCAATATCTCCTGCAATTAAGCGTCAAAGGAATGAAATTGTTTTACGTGTGCATTATTTTGTTTATATTTTAAGCCCCAATGTAAACATTTGTAATATATGCATATTAGTTTTCTGTTTTAACGTTGGTTCGTAAATGTGATTGTTATAGCATGCTTCTACATTGTTCCTTCAAATTTGAACAGTGTTCCTTCAAACTTGAACATTCTCTTTCAAACTTGAATATTCTCTTTCAAACCTGAACCTTCTCCTTCAAATCTGAACCTTTTCCTTCAAACTTGAATATTCTCTTCCAAACTTGAAGGTTGCCTTTCAAACTTGAATGTTGTCTTTCAAACTTGAACACTTTTGTCTCAAATCTGAACATTGTTCTTGAAACTTGAACATCCTTCTTCAAATCTGAACATTCTTCTACAAAACTGAACATTCTTCTACAAAACTGAACAATCTCTTTCAAACTTGAACATTCTCCTTCAAACCTGAACCTTCTCCTTCAAACCTGAACCTTTTCCTTCAAATTTGAATATTCTCTTCCAAACTTGAAGGTTGCCTTTCAAACTTGAATGTTGTCTTTCAAACTTGAACACTTTTCTCTCAAATCTGAACATTGTTCTTGAAACTTGAACATCCTTCTTCGAATCTGAACATTCTTCTACAAAACTGAACATTCTCCTTCAAAACTGAACATTCTTCTTCAAACTTGAACATTCTTCTTCAAAACTGAACATTCTTCTTCAAACCTGAACATTCTCCTTCAAACCTAAACACTGTTTTCTCAAACTTGAACACTGTTCTCTCAAATCTGAACACCGTTCTTCAAACTTTAAACATCGTTCTTGAAGTCTAAAAATCAATGATGATCGAACATAGATGATCTGAACACCGTTCTTAAACTTCGAACATTATTTTCCAAATAAGAATGTTGCCTTCATAATCCGAGCACTATCTCCATCAATCTGAGCGTAAAATTCTTCACCCGACCGCTACTTTCTCGCTCTGAAATTTTGCTCCCGGTTTCCGTGCAAGATACAACCCATCATACACGAGGAGACACGGTGTGAATGAAGTGAACAGTGGGGTTGATGATCGTATAGTGCGTCGAGTGGTAACTTCCGTGTCTCGTGCGCCTCGCACGGAATTCCGCTCGTTCCTTTTTTACGGCGAACGATGTATTAAATTACGGGCACTCCGGGGGTGGCACAGCTTCTCATCTCGCGGTGGATATGAATAACAAATTACCCGGACGGGGAATACGTTATCGAGAATCGATAGGTTCGTTCCTTTAATGGACGAAAGTGACGTTACCGACGGGTACCGGAGGGATGGGGGTGGTTTCGAGCACGAGCCGCACGAGACGTGACGGTTTTACATATTTCGAGTAATAAAAATGTCGTCGAACGGCGTTCCCGTGCTTAAGCATACCACGAGCAAAAAAGCTCGAATCATTTCCCGTTTACCGTCTCCCGTTATTATTTTCTTCGAAACTCTGCTCATTGCAAACTCTTGCGCAGCTTTAATTGAAAGCACCCTTTACAAATATTAAAAGATAGGTATTAAAAAATAACCTTTATAAAAGCTTAAATATTAATCTTTTTACATAATTTTACATGCAGAGATATTGCAATAAAAGTAGGAAACTTCAACCCTTATATTGGCAGCCAGCCAAGTAAGAAAATTTAGGGTATTTAATACGTTAACTGCCACGTCAGTCACATATGACTGACAGTGATTTTTTACTAGGTTTAGACATTCATTTTTATTGTGACATATCCAGACAAACCGAATTTTATTAGGATCTTCAGAATTCAGAAGAGTTAAGACAGCATCCTCTATAATACATTTTAAATTTCAAGTTTCGGTTTCGCTAATTAAATTACACTGATTTGGCGAGAATCTCTGGGATTGATTTTTGGCACTTAACGTGTTAAGGTTTGTTTTACTAGTGCCCGAAGAATGGATATTCCGAGCGATTTATAAAACAGCTGGTGGGAGGGGTAAATTTGTTTTCCAAATGTTCATTAGCAGAGTTCAGCGCACTAATTTCTCCCGGTCGGGAAGCGCAGTCTTTTCGAAAGCGGCGGGCTAAAAACTGGCGCTGTAAACTCGTCCAGAACCAGTTTCCGTGGCGGACACGGCGTCGCTTCTTACACGAGTTCCCATATTTAACCGTTGGGCTCCTTTGTGTTTCCCGTTTCCCGGCATCGATTCCTCAAAAATTCACTGTGCAGCCGCCGCGATAGAAAAAACGCTTTATACCCGGGGCTTCCTGCTCGACCGTATGCGCGCCGCTGTCCATTAATTATTCATTCCGCGTTTCGTAAATGCCGCGGTGGCGGCGCGGCGTTACCCGCGGCGCACGTAATTTAAAAGAAAAAAAAAGAAAAAAAGAAGAAGACAGAAAGAACGGGCAAAACGAGGAAAAAGGAAGGAAAAACGAGAAGAGGGAACCCGGTGGCCAGTGGCCGCTACGCGAGCGTGGTTTTCACGGTTTCCATCGCGTGACGTCCGGGAAATTGCGAAAACGGGGAAACCGCGAGGCGATGCGTTGCTCTCGTTGTTCACACACCAACTCCCTCTCTCTTTCACTCCCACCCCTCTCTCTCCGACGAGTCAGCCTCGTTCGGAATTACGCAACATGAATATTAAACGCGGCGAATCTATCGCATCTTGTCATCTCGGACAGTCTGCCGGGGTCCCCCGTCGTGTTCCGTCGCGACGGTTTTCCGTCGTTACTTCATTATGCGGCGACGAGAGACTTGCCGTACATATTGATGGCAATGCGTTGCGGAAAATCCTATTCGGAGATCAGAAAATTACTTTTTCCAGATTCGGCGAAATTGGTCAACCTCCTTGTGCGATGCAAATGCTCCAACGCACCTTAGATCTTTGATAAGTAATCTTTATGCGAAATAAAAATTTGTCGCGACGATTACAAGCTTCTGGGAACCAAGTAAAATTTTGTTTCTTCCATTAACAATTTTAATATCTAGTAATATAGTAATCTTTATGCAAAATAAAAATTTGTCGCGACGATTACAAGCTTCTAGGGACCAAATAAAATTTGTTTCATCCAACAATAATTTTAATATATTGGTGACAATATGTACCATCAAATTCCTTCTATCTATATATCATTCTATTCTATCTATATTTCAGGTTTCACCTTCTCCATTTTTGTTATAAATTTATAAAAAATCCACAGTCTACTGATAGTCGCTTAGTTCTGCATCCACTAATTTCGATGAAATTTAAAAAAATGTGAATAATTGATACAAGTCCGTATTATTTTTCAGACGTTAAAACGAAAGATGTATTAGTGATGAATCGATACACACCACAGTAAAGTGTAGAAAGAATACCCTGTTTTTACTAGAAGAAATAAATTAATTGTAGGGAGGCCAATTAATTTATACGCCTAATATACAATGAAGGAAAGACGAAAATTCAGAATGTATTATGAATTGAATCAACATGGGAAATTGAAATCGCAATCGTGGACGGGCGAGATTCTAAATTTCATTAAACCGTTCCCCACCGTTCGAATACCATAATTTTTTATTGCTGAAATGGCATTAATGCCTATTATGCGTCGTGTGCATCCTCGTTCCAGAGGAGCGAGCACAAATTAGTTGCGTATTGAACTGATAGACACGGAATCCTCTTAGAGCAATTATTTTAAGCTCTCGTAAGGGGATGGATCAGTGAGTATTTTAATTTGAAATACTGATGCGTAGCTGCTTCCGTTGAAAACTAAGCTCGTCTTTTCCCTCCTACAAATTTGTACACTGAAATTCCGTGCGTCCATAAACATTTATATAAATGTACACACGTATTTTCGGACGATTCATAAACTGTTCTTAAAAATTCATATTCCGATCACAAATTCTATTCGAATTGAATATACTCGATCCAATATCCTTTTATGAATTAGTTTACCCCGTGAATTTGTTGATTATACGCGAACAATGAAAATGCATTCTAATGACGATAATAATCTCCGTCACATTTTATGCATTCACTCTTAATTAATGACTTTCAATTTAGCGGGTGGAAGGTTTAGATTTAAAATAATTTTGCCTCTGATTAATTGCGATGGCCGCAATTAATTTGTATACGTGATAAAATACGTTTTTATTAGAAAGGGATCAATTATTCCACTGATGATTGTCAGATGGTATGTAGAAAATATAATAAATCTTTGCATGTGCAATTAATGGTTTGAACACGCGAAAGATGAAATTGCAGAGTGCAATAATAAAAGAATTAATATTTTCATAAATTCCCATTCCATTCTCGGAGCAATACGTTCTATATTTATTTTTAACTCGCTCTAAAATTTGTTGTATAGAAATTGCTGTATGTCTCTGCTCCGTGGATAACTATACGTCACAGAGTGCAGCAACAAGAGACAGCAATTTTCATAAACCCCTACCTCCCACTCTCGAAGCACTATACCTAATCAGTCCTCGCTTCAGAAGATCCAGAACCAGCAAAAGACGGTCCAAACAGAGCCGGTAAGGAGCGCCGAATGAAAATGAATAGTAAATAAAAGAGCACGTCCATCGGTTCCAATCAGGGTAGAAATCAAATAGAAGTAATTGAATCCCATTTGCGTCTCTAGCTTCTAAAAATAGAGCACTTCTCCGGTTGCGACGTCGGAGGGCGTCGCGTCGCGGAGAGCGAGACTGTCCCGGAGAGACCGGAGGAAGTCGTTAAGGGTTGAAAACCGGGGGTTGAAAAAGTCACGTCGAACTGCTCGAGAGCAATAATTGAAGGGAAACGCGACAAGCATGGCGTGGCCGGGGCTCGTCGAGCAACGGGCGGCGGGCGAAATATTTAATGCGCCGGAAAATGTTTCGCCGTGTTCCGATGATTTCATTTGTTCCGCTGCAATCACGACGCGCTGCATAATAATGCACGCGGCGCGGCGCGGCGTCCCGCCGTGCTTAATCGAGGGTGCAGCACGGGACAAAGGCACAAAGCGGCGAGCAAAACAACGCGGAATTTATCCGGACAGTGTTTTTCCAAGCGCCGAAGACTTACAAGGGATGAACTTGAGGGAGCTCGTGATGAGCGAAGCTGGATCGAGGGTCGTTCAACGGGGGGCGGCAGGGGGGTAGGGAACGCGCGAGCGCGAAAGAAGCCCCACAAATTAATTGAGAAAGCGAGACGACTCGAGAGACGCCGTCACGGAAACAACCCTTCAATCTAAATTCAATTATTTAACCACCACCCTCCACCCCCCTCCTCCTGCGAACATCCCCACTCGAAAATCCTACGCGAGGTACATTAAAGGAATATTTGCGGCCCGTTACATCGTTACAATGTAACGAACACGCGACCATCTCGTCGTTAACGATCCGGTAAAGAGTTCCGACGGCCCTTCGAACCACTCTGCGAACTCACCACACCTGTGGGGATGTTCACCCCCCTCTCTCTCTGTCTGATGCTCGTTTTTATAATTTTAATCCAAGGGTAGTGTAAATAGTACGCTGTTTATGAGCTTCAGGCAATTCTTCCGAGTTGTTCTTGGGTCTAGAGGTGATGTGGGGAATGATTGCCCTAAGGGGCTCTTTCTCCCGGTTACGTTAATCCTGGGTAACTATGCTACATGTGTGAAAAAGACGCCTAATAAAAACACGAATATATTTCAACTATTTTATCATGTAGACTGTGAATTTTATGCATTTACCACGAAGTGGTAAGACCATTTCAAATCCAAGTGATTAGAAAAGAAAAAATGTAAATTTTTTAAAAATGAAATGGCTATTTCTAATTTTAAAATGGTAGTGACTGTAGGTCCACCCTGCATCTTTACGCTTTAATTTTTGTTATAAATAAAAAAGTCGACGACGTAGTCATTCTGTTGAATTTTGACATTTCATTTTTGATTTTGTGGATTGAAGACTGGTGTTGTGGTATTTCTGGAATTAACAGTTCGACAGTTGTTAGTTGAAATATTTGGCAAATTATATAATATCACAAGATTCTGATTGTAATTTTTACGAGGGGTTAATTGTCTAGGTTAAAAATCGAGAGCAAGAATACCACGCCCTTAAATGTGCTCTTTCACAAAAACAGAGCAAGATAAATGCTTTCTCTGTCACCATCGATGTCGAACTCGTAAGATTGAGAGTCATTTTTTTTCTGTAGCACCATTTGACCTGAATCGTTGCCCTTGGGAACAGTCTGGGATACTTTCGGAACAAAGGGCTAAAGAAAAAGATGTAATAAATGACACTGATATAACACAAACTTTATCTGGCAGAACCAAGTATAATGAAACAATTTAAGGAAAAAGCGCCCAGTAAAAATTTGTTTGAAAATTTCTAACAAAAATGATGCACAGTGACGGAACGCCGCGAAGGGTTAATAATTAAAATAATAGTAAAATTCTTGAAATTTCTGTTCTCCAGGATTAATCGGCCATTTCATTTACATTTCGTTCTCGAACTAGTAAAATCGATTAATGAGAGTCACAGATTCGAGCGTCGGTGTTCATTTTAGTATTTTTAATTTCATACGGGCGAACATGTTTTTAGAGAGCTGTTTCGCCAGCGCCGGTATTAAATAAAAAAAAAAAAAACTATTGTTTCCATCACGGATCGGAGGCATCGATGGGAAAATGCTGTAGACACGGCAGCACGGGAACCGCAACAGGTTGTAACGGGAGTGGATTTATTCGATTTTTCAGACTTTTGAAAGGTCAGTTCGAAAAGAGAACCTCTGCACAGATTCCATTTGTATCGAGCAGTTCAATTTGCCGTTTCCCCGTTACCTTTTCCCCGATTTCGCGTACGCCGAAATGCACTACGACTCTACACGGCACTTCGTATCGCTGCAAATTTAATATCGTTTTTTTTTCTCAGCGTTCAGCCGGTCTTCCGACGAACAGTGTTTCCTCCATCGAGACGGATTCGGTTTTAATTAATTTCTCGATGCGCATTCCGGCGAATCGAACGGGCAAAAATCCGTACACAGTCAGTTTTCATCGGGAGTCTCCCGAATAGAACTACGGCGTCAACCCTTTTAATCGCAGCTGGATTAACCCGTCATACATTCGACCCCATTCGAGAGTTAACAGTCGGCGATCCGAACGAGCACGCGGTGGTTCTATCGTTACCCTGTTCCCATTTCATTTGCATAATATTCAATAACGATAATCACCGAATTTTCACGATAATGCTCACTTTAACCCTGACTCGCGTTTCGAATAAATCATCATCTTCCGTGCAGCACTATACGGCACACGTCATAAAACAATCCTTCCGCCCGAACGTGTAATATCGGCCCGATCTGAAATTCCATCCCTTCAATTAACCCCGAATCAAAGCGCCATTGTAATTTCTCTTTCATCCGAATAACCCGTAATACATTACAGATCACTGTTTACTGAACAGGGGGTCGGCGAGTACCGGGAAAAATATCGGGTCGGGTATCCGAAAGAATCGGGATTCCTGTAAGAGTTGGAATTTCCGAACATTCCGGAAACCCACTAATCGATTTGTACTCGTTTTAATGAATCTTTTTAACGATTCATGGTTTCACAGTGTCATATAACCAAATGTGTGTGTCCGTGTACATGTTTTACAAACGATTATAAGTCGAAAATCGTAAAAAACGGCCATTTCTCTCACTTTTAATCGTTTATAACTCGTAAACGAATTATCCAAAAGTGAAATTTTCAGCATGGAGACAATTTATTCGAGCGAATAAAACACGTTTTAAAGTTTCAATACAGGCTCGGATAAAAATATTGGATAAATCAATATTTACTATTTCTTTCGCGATTCCAACTAATTCAAACTTTTTATTGAATTTACGTCTAATAACCATTTAAGTCTAATAAACTAATCCTTCTAACTTCTCAATAACGTTCAAGTCATTTGATCTAATTTTAAAAAAGTTATGTTGTTTCAAGTAGTGTGGACTCAGTTTTGCTCTCCAGTGTATGCCAAGATATCAACAGAAATTATTAATAATGCCTAGATGTTAACAAAAATTATTAAAAATGCCTAGATATCAACAGAAATGATTAAGAATGCCTAGATATTCACAGAAATGATTAAGAATGTCTAGATGTTAACAGAAATTATTAAGAATGCCTAGATATTCACAGAAATTATTAAGAATGCCTAGATATTAACAGAAATTATTAAAAATGCCTAGATATCAACAGAAATGATTAAGAATGCCTAGATATTCACAGAAATTATTAAGAATGTCTAGATGTTAACAGAAATTATTAAGAATGCCTAGATATCAACAGAAATTATAATACCAACAGAAATGTCGTTGACAATAGTTGCGGCTAACAATATTTAACTCAACCGTGTACAGTGACATGACAGGGTCGTATCCGAGACGTCTTTTGCTCGGACCTCGTGCCCCGTCCAGGGGCGGAACGCAGGGGAATAAATGTTTGCGCAATTTCCCGAAACAGATTGGAGACTGGAATCAGTGGTTGGCAAAGTGCGCCGCCACAGGAACTGGCAACTTCCGAGCGTATCGCGGACAGGAAAAATTCGCGTGCATGCAAACGTCGCTCGTTAGCGTAGCCGACAGCCGTCGCCACTTCGAACACGTGTTCTGTTTGGTGGCATAGCCCGGCATAAATATACATGGGATATGGTAAACACCGAGAGCATGTGACGTTCTAATCTACGGGAAAGACGTCCGCGTGTCTCTCCATGGGCCCGGTGTGTGTTCGTGCGCCGCACGTGTTTAGAAGTTGCTCTCGCTCGGTTGGCATTCGCACGTGAGACACACCGGAGGTCTCGGCAACTTTTTTAATCAGCAAGGGAAACACCGACGCGGAACACACGCCGGAATTTACGATCGCCCTAATTCGTGCCATTACTCTCGCGAGACATAGCGTGCGCATGTGCAACTTTACTCGCACGACCTGCGAGAACCTACTCCGGATTGAAGTAACTTCGAGCTTGTTCGCGGGACCCGTCGATTACTGAAATTGTTCCTTAGCGCGGCCGGTTCTCTGGCTTCCGGGTCTCTGGTAGTTGCTAAAAGATTCAACGCCCTCTCTCTCTCTCTCTCTCTCTCTCTCTTTCTCACTCTCTCTCTCTCGAGGGACGATGGATCTTTAATCTCCGGTTGACCTATTCTGCTCTAGTTTCCCAACCTCTCAGAGACGACGGTTACACGACCGCGATCGTTCCATCTCAGACCCAAATACATGCTAGGCAGATTGAGGAGCTCCCGGTCTCCTAAGATAGCGCTGATGAAAATTTCGCGACGACATGACAGCTTGATGTGTCTTGAATAGGGGCGCTCTGGCTTCACGCGAATACCCTACATTTTTTCAAAATTGTAGCACCGGAGGACTGTGAATTTCTTAAATTTTTGTGCTTACTAGTCCTTTTCGTGTGTGTGGAGCACTGTTTAATGATAATATTATTCAGCCTTACAGCCAAGAATTGGACTCGGTTTACAATATCCCATATTTACAAAAAGCTATCTTATCCACGCATTCTCTCTCTCTTTCTTTCTTTCTTTCTTTCTTTCTTTCTCTCTCTCTCTCTCTCTCTCTCTCTCTCTCTCTCTATTGCTATTCTTCCCCTGATTATTGCGCCATTCCCTATTCTGTTACCTGTGGTTTAACTTTGATTTTTAGATTTATGCTCTCTCTGCTGTCTCTTTTCTCAACTTCTCAAGCCACGTTTCGACATTTTTATCTACCCTCCCACTCACTATATCCTCCAACCTGATTCTTCCCTGTGTGAAGCACTTTATATGGCAGAAATCATGAAAACATCGAAAAGATAATTTAATCTACCTTAAATAGAACTGTTATTGCAGTGGTTCCATTTTTAGATTTGAGAATTAAAATACCAGAGAGCTGTAAATTAATTTAAAAAATTTTGTAATGGTGGAAACGTCGAAAAACGAATTTGTGTACCTTGAATAGAAATGTCGTAACGATCGATATTTTAAATTTGAAAATTAAATTGAAACTGGAGAGTCGTAGATAAAGTGATACTCTGACACACACACACACACTTTACGTTTCCTTTTTATAGATCGTTCTTCGTGGCAGCAACGTCGGAAAAACAATTTAATGTGGCTTGAATAATACAAACGTTGTGACAGCAGATTGATTTTTTAAATTGGAAAATAGAATCACCGGAGAGTCGTAAAATTCTAGTGGATTCTGTATACGTCCGTTCTTGATGGACGTTTCACAAAGAACATTTAAGGAACTTTAAATGTAAATACCGTACCAGTAGATAAATTCTTCAATTATGAAAATGAAACTGCAGAACAGCTACGAATAAACGTTTTAAATTCCGATGTATTCTATGCGTTGTCTCGTTTTGTAAAAGCAGCAGCAGAGACTTCTGGTATCCCGTTTACCTTGAATTCAGAATGGAGGTAGAAAGTAGATAAGAAGATTTGTGGATCCATATTTTTGTTTGCGTTTTATATTGCCGGCTTGGTTGAAAAAAATTTCTGAAAAATTCAAGTTATGTACCTCATTCTTGTTTTTCTACGGACCTCGGCAATGTTAATAACTTTGTTACCGTTTCAAAATTAAATATACTTTTGAATACAAGGACATAATAAATACAATTTAAAGCAGGTAGATATGAATTATTTATCGTAGGACGTTCAGCTTATGCGAAATGCTTTTTTATCTCTGCGGTGGTCAAGAACGTTGTCAAACCGCATTTTTCGTATAATGTGTATGAATATTTTGCTTTTTAAAAATAACATGTATTAAAATGATGACTCACGTGCATCGTCGAACGGGAAGGGTAAATTGATTATTAAAAGTAGGCCTTACCTGTAACAGAAAATAATTAGGTATTAGAATACACTCCCGAAGATCATTAAAAGCGAAAATTATATAAGAAATCATTAGTACTTTAGA
This sequence comes from Seladonia tumulorum, assembly GCA_913789895.3. Lineage (NCBI taxonomy): Eukaryota > Metazoa > Arthropoda > Insecta > Hymenoptera > Halictidae > Seladonia > Seladonia tumulorum. Next base: position 6,770,809 of record OU565276.1, read on the forward strand.
TACTAAACGAAAGATTTAAATAAAAATCTATTCGTGCTCGATTTGAAAATCTCAAAACCTTCTTTCAACAAAAGATTACGCAGATTTTTTTAAATTGAAAAATTGGTATTTTTTAAAGTTGGTAAGTAAAAGTGATTAAGTCATTAACCTTTTAAACATAACGCGACCACATTTATCGTGACATCGCACTTTTCTTACAAAATATGTCTGAACAAATAAATTATAATCTCAAGAATTGCGAAAATAAGGAATCTGAAGTCATTTTAACGCATTCGGTAGTTCTAGTATTATAGTTATTAAGAAATGGATTAACACAGTCAGATTTCATCTCGCTAAGGTCCGCAATCATATTCTCAATAGCCCGCTGAATATTAATCTCGCTTAATTCAAGGAGAGGCTTTAATAAACCCGAAACTCGAAATTAGGTTGGGGAACCACCAAGATTCCCTTTTTTTCCCCCCAGACGTCAACGCGGGCGTCCGTTATTTATCTTCATTCCGCAAACACGTTGAAAACAGTTACAAAGCAGTTTCCCGGGGCTGCGTAATTCCAGTTTTCCTCTTTGTGGAATTAATTGCTGGAAACCGGCAAACACTGTAACCCGGCCCGGTCAAAAGCGAGAGAATGAAAATGATTCCGTCGTAATAATCCTCAAAGCTAGTTTCGACCAATTAACTATTTGATGAATCGCTCATATTCGCTCGAGCATTAACAAGCAAACGTTACAGGTGCTTTGTTGCAATAAAATAATATAAACGTCGCAGTCCACCCGACATTCGAACGCAAATCGATCGATCTCGTTACGCTAGTATCACTCTAATTAGTCACGTTAAAAAATTAGTAAACAGCTCGCAGCTTCAGCAAACGTTTCATGCAACCGAAGGTAAAATCCCATTTCAAATTTTCGGGGGGTTGAAAAATTTATCTAGCCGACAAAAACATTTCTAGATAATATAAATTTTGTTTTTCTGGGTCACTGTACTGAACAAAACTTGATAATGTAACTAAGGATCCCATGAATTAATTAATCGTTCAATGCTTCGATCGACCTCCTTTTTTGAAACAGAAATTTCCCGAATCTAAAAGCTTCTTTAAATAAATTAATCCCGGACGTTAAATTTCAATTCGGGGATTGAAATTCGTGTTCGTCCTTATTAAAATTTCACCGAGCACCGAGCAATTTTCCACGCAGCCAGAAATACCCTCAATCGACCGGCAAGTGGCGAATTAAGTCATCAAATGAGCCGAATTGATCTCATCGCGGGGGTTGTAGACCTCCCGCGGATTTTACGACGGCAAACGGAGCAGGCCACGCCGGAATTAAATGATCTTCGAGGAAGAAGGATTAGCAGCGTCGAAGGATTATTATGTAAAATGAGCTTCGTGCCGTTTCGACTACGGTGAGTACACACAGGGCAAATCCATGGTGATGGTTACACGAGTTCCTGTTGTGTAATTCCCGTGCCCCTTGGAATTCGGCTCTCCAGAAATTTCGGCCGCTTATTACGCGGGGATTAAACGGGCACAAGTGTGTTAATTACTGAGCGTAGAATGTAATACGGCTAATGCTAACCGTGGAACTGGCCGGGTATCGTAAAATGTCTGCCGAAGCTAGAGCGAGAATATCAAACCGGTTACACGATGCTGGAATTAATAACGAATGCAGGTAAGCACGGCTCCGTGCAATATTAACAGACTTCCATAAATCAGGATTGTTGCGAATTAATCCCACTACCCCGTGCCATATACATTAATGATGATCGCGTAATCGTAATTCGGAAATTTCGGGTAACAGGTGAATTTTCGATCGGTCATGAAATATTCCGTTCGATGAATAAATCAATCGGAATATAGCGCGATCTCTTGATCTCTGCTTTCGATCGCGAGTCGAAAGGCTTACGAGCAATTTATTCATAAAGCGATCAACACCTCCCGACGAAGTTCCCGGACCAGAATGAATAATGAAAAGTGATTAGTCGCGGAGCAGAATACAGTAATTCTGCTGTTAAATTTCACCGAAATTCACTCGGGTAGTGTTCACGAACCATCCTCACTCTAACCGCACGAGTCTGTGAAAATTTTAGCTGGAGTATAGATTAATTGAATTTTTTAAATATTGTGGCGCCACCTATAAGTTTACTCAAACTTCGCCTTCGTCATATTATTCCCCATAAAAATGTAAGTAATTTTTATGTGGATCATTTTGTTCTATCTCTGTCAGTTTACGAGTTGTCAAGCCAGACATATTTTCAAATTCCCACTTTCAAGGGTAGTTTCACCGCCTAAACCTGTTTCTCCGCCGATAAAATAAATACCCGGCATATATTTTTGTCTAAACAAGAAAATTCTCTATGGCAAGTCTCAAGTCAGTACCTCAAATTTTTATTTCGCTCCTGGGTCTTGCAATCAATGAAAATATTTTTTATTTTGCATGAAGATCCGCAGTCTAATTATTATGGTAGTTGCGTCTTAATATGACTATTAACGCATACTTTCTTTCGATTTTTTGGACTAGATAAACACATTTAAAAAATTGTAAATCTCCGAAAAAATGCTGTTTCTTATAGAAGTTCCACAGAGATACCAGTTTAAAAAAATTATTTTAAGTAGTCAGGTATAGTAGAAGGGGATGTTCTCAATTTTCTTCAGATATTTTAATAAACTGCATCGTCGGTAATTTTCTTCGGATATTTTACTAAACTGCATCGTCGGTAATGTTTGCGTAATTACCTGAGCAGATAAGCGCAGAGAATACGTGCAACGTTGCAATGCAAGAAAACGCTAACCTAATCGGCAGAATTTCATTACCGGCCGCGGAACGTGACGAAATTTAACCGTGTATTACCGTATCGCGTTCGTATGTTAAAGGCGTCGTGTAATTAGCCCGAACAATGATCGCGAGCCTGTAACGTTAGGGTAGGTCGAGAGCGAGGCAGTCGTGTTCTCTATTAATTATTAAATCGATACGGTCGAGTGCTCGCTCGCTCGCATCAGGAAAAAATCTGAACACGGTGCCTTGAGTGCGTTTCTCTGTCTGGAATGACAGCGTCCGCGGCGATCGAGTCTCGTGGGGAACGAAGAGATTCGATGGAATCCGGGGAGCGACGCGGATAATCCATCAAAATCAACCCTTAGCCGCGCCGTCATTCTTCACCCTTTACCTATACTTCTCTCTCTCTCTCTCTCTCTCTCTCTCTCTCTCTGACTGTCCTCTATTACTCTCTATCCCTCCCCCTCTCTCCCTCCGTCACTATCGTTTGTGACAAGATGACAGGGTGTCGCGAGACGAGAAATTAAGCTCTATTCAGAAGAAACGACCCTATTCGAATTACGGATCCATTCACGAGACATGACTGCCAGCTTTCCGATCGCGACGCTATTAATTGTAATAAGCTGTACTTTGCGTTCGACTTTACTTCCAAGCCCGGTGCCTCTCGGAAGCCCCTTAGTCAAGCCCGACAACCCCTTGCCCGTCCCGGTGGCACCACCCCTCCGGTAAATATTTGCCGTCGCGTACAAATAAATCATCCTTTTCACGGGACGCGAGTGTTTGGTTTCGAAACTGGGCTGGGCTGCACCGACCCCGCCTCGAGGGCGTCTTCGTTCCATCTTCGACGCTTTAATTCCTGGACCAGCCTTCCGGTGTCCTTGAAATTGGGGAGGAAAACGTTCACGGAGACCCTACCGCGCCGGGCTGGCTAATAACAGCGCTTTTGATAGAGGAAGTCTCGCACGCAACGTTGTTCTAATTACTACGAACCCCTCGCGTTCAACGATCGGGCCTTTTCGAATTGATGCTCTTCCCCGAAATTCTTCTTCACCGAATCTCTTCACCAAATGTAATGCGTTTACTTTGTTCTTCGTTATTGCTTCCAGAATGTTTATTTTTAATTTCCTTGGAGTCTACTCGTGTTCATAAATTACCAGCGTCTGGTATAAAGACAATCTTGATCGAAGACTATAAATAAAGATTATAAAGACAATTTTAATTTCAGGAGCTACGCAGGCATCTACTACTTCCTGGAACAATTTTAATAAGCTGTAAATATTTGAATTTGATCTGCTCCTTTTTGCCATAAAATCTACATCTGTCAATCATTTATGGGAGAAACGATTAACAAGCAAACGCATTTCGATCCCTAGCAGACACAAATTTATACTATATGATAAATGTTTTATTTATCTAGAGTAATTGAACTGGAACAATGAGCCGGTTACCTAACATATAAGCAATATATTTTTCAACTGAAAAATATCAGTAAAAATCATCGGACTAAAATTGATCTATACACGATATATTTTAGAACAATTCGGGAAACATTATTATGTCAGAATAATTAGAACTGTCCGAGGGGATGGTAATTCCGAATGACGATAGACAAAAACGCTCGGAGCGACGTCCGTGCGCATGAAAATAGTAAAAAGTCCGGTTTCCCTCGAGTAGGAAATCGAAGCATGTCGGACGAGCTGCATGTAGTTGCACAGTCGGGGTGCAACACAGCAGAGCGGAGAGAGAACCAACCCCCATCGCGTGTCCGGTCGCCGATTTTTCCCGATGCCGTCAAGAATAATCCGTTTCGTTTATTCGAGAGGGCTCGACGAGAGCCCCGGGGCCGGTGCACGCGGTACACGATATTGTTCATTAAGCGAAATTTAATCCCTCTCGCGGTGCAGCGATGCAATTAATGCGATAAGCCTGGAAAAATACCGCGGCGAAATTAACCGAGCTCGACATCGGGGGGTGGGTTGGTGGGTGGCAACGATGTACGCAGGAATGGGGTGGATGTAACCGCGAGCGGATCCGGGGGGATGAACGTTTAACGAACGTAAATTTTTCTTCTTTCGGCGGGAACGTCGAGGAGCAAACGCTACTCGAGGAGAAAACAGAAGCCCGTGCCGTTGGTGCAACAGAAACAAAATAAATGAAAGACTCCCGCCGAAAATGAAACTCGAAAAATAACGGCGAGATACGCCCCCGCTAGAAAGTGTATGTGGAACGCTTGTTTCTGTGAAATATCTGAAATATTTACTTTGCAAACGATGTTTATGTTGCGAGTATGCAACTTGTTCTGATATAGTACTAATTTTGTTGTTCGGGCCTCTTAAATAAATGAAGTTCGTCCGTCTGCATTCTTTCACTTCTCGAGGAGTTTATGACTGAAGGCGATTGCGAAAGTACAAGGTGGATAGACGAGAAGAAAATATAATTATTATTTACTTTTATTGGTGAGATGTCTAATGAATTATTATTAAAGTTTGTTTTCTAATACTGTGTAGATTAGAATGCATGTTTAACGCTAAACGTACCGAACTACAAATTTAACAGGTACATGTTGCCTTATAGAAATGACAAGATTTAGTTTATGTAGACTTTGCGCTGTTCTTATTGCAATGCGTGCTCTACTAAAGATGTTTATTGAATCATTGAAAGCATCTATATAATTTCAAAAATTGTCAAATAAAAAATCTAGAACCGGTCATTTGACCGGTGGTGGTGCGTTTAGTGTTAATTAAATCCATCAGAATTTAAGGAAGTATGTATGTGTACTCTTGAACGCGAGTGTATGTATGCACCGATGCAGGTTTGCTACGACCCTGCGGTTTTGCATCGTACGCACTCGAATTGGCCAGAGACTTCTTTCACGATATCTCCTCTGTTCGTCACTCGACAATCTATCGAACCGGCTAGCCTCGCAGAAAACTTAAGGAGACAGTCTATCGACGTTTCAAGGCAGTCTTTACTCACCGAAAGTGGATGATATAGTTAGAAGCTATTGGATTTAGGGGCGCAATCTGCTCTTTTGTGTACCTTTCTTGCTCGATCCTCGATGGAAACTGAATGAGTTGCCAATGGGGCGTTCGTCTGGTTATTGATACACTCCTGAACGTCAGAATTCTATTCACTACGATCGGCTTAACTCGACAGTCAATTAGAACACTCTTAACCCTTGTGTCAGCGACCGGATTCTCACTTTCAATTTCTCTTTGATGTTTAATATTTTTTTTTTCTTAAATAACAAAATTATTAATAGACTTCTATGTCCTAGGGTGATTATATTTGGGGAGTAAAAATGTTAAATACCGTAGAAAATTTTAATAATTAGGTCAACCCTTACGTCAACGACCGGGTACTCACTTTCAATTTCTCACGTCTCATTGTCACATAACAAAATTATTAATAGATTTCTATGTCCTCGGATGATTACATTTGGGGAGTAAAGATCTAGAAAAAGAATATCATAGAAAATTGTAACAATTAGCTTAGATTTTGTCCGAAATAAAGTGTTACTAAATTGTTTTTAATGGTTCACAGCAAAAGGGGTGTCAAGATTTTTCTACCCGAAAGTAGTGACAGAAAATATATTAAAACCACCCGGCAACCCTTAAACTGCGAGCCTCCGGTCTCTGAACTGGCGATCGGTAAAGAATTAAGTTTTCCTGCGGCAAATGATCAACAACGTAGCACCAGTTTTACGATCTGTCAAGGGAGCTCCGCCCATAACTGCAGCCCGATAAAACCGTAGACATAAAAGTGGAATTTCTTTTCCGTCCAGCGTGCCCGATTGCCGGTTTCCATTAAAAAGTATTCCTCCAGGAAATAGCAACAAAGGACGCTGCCAGACGTGATCGCGCATAACTCGGTGATGAAAAAAAAAAACGTTTCCAACAGCTGCCATTAAGAGGAAAAACAAAGGAGGCGTTTCTCTTCTCGGAGATGCTAACAACGTTCGATCTCCTGGCTCCGGTCGGTTGAGTTTCGTTCACGGAAAAAGGAACGATACTAATGGACCGGTACGCATCGATGTTTCGAAACCGGGACACATCGCTAACGACACGTGAAAAACCGACGGGAAACGATAGTTCGCGAGAGCGTAAATCGACCGGCTACTATGCAAGCACCAATCTCGGCAAGTTTGTTCGCGAGATGGAGTTCTTCGACCCTTTTATTACCCAAGTTTCCCGGGGAAACTGCTGCTACTTAGCGATTCGGTTAATAATAAGCGCGGCTTCCTGTCTCTGTTGATGAAGACTTCAAATGGCCCCGAACCTGTGCCTTCGCAATCCTGCAAAATGCTCGAGTTGTTCACAATGTCGTACAACAAACTTTGAAATCTGCTTCGCTGTAGCACAGTCAATTCTCGATATATCGTCCAGGAGACATGATCGTGTTATGTTTACACTGTAGGGGGGTAATTCCGCGACGTTTATCACCCGGGCCTTGGCGACATATATATCGAATCACAAACTCAAAAAATCTCAAAATTCTGAAACAATTTCATTGAACTTGCCACCTACTATATGTGATCACTAGATTGCATATTTTTATGCAAAATAAAAACTGTATTGATTCAGTGTGATACACAACAGGTATATAGACATTTATTTCCTGTTTCATTCGTTTTCATGAATTGCAACATTCCAAAGCTGGTCGAAGAACAGTATTAGTCTAATCGCTAACAAAATTGAATAAATTCGGAGATGAATGTTCGAACATTCCAAACCTGGTCGAAGAATAGCATTAGTCTGATCGCAAAAAAAATTGAATCAATTCGGGGATGAATGTTCGAACATTCGGGAAAAGTCGATAAAAACGAGCGATTTTTTCCGTTGAAAAGTGTCTTTTCCCAACGAAACGTTCCGGGAGCGATTTTTATTAAAATCCGTTCCAGGCCATTGTGCGCGGAAAAAATTTGATTACCGATCGGTGGAAACAAGCAAAATGGAATTCGAATCGCATTTAGGCCAACGCTCGGCCGAACAGCCTCTTCTCTTCTCTTCTCTTCTCTTCTCTTCCTTCAGCCCTTCGGTAATTTCGTTTAATATCAGCACAGATGAAACCGCAACTTGTATTCATACGTATCGCACGGAGTCTGCCGATTGGCCGCCGGAACCGCTGATGTGATTAATAAATTAACGCGGACGCGGCCGGTCGAACGAGTTTCGCAATTATCGAAAATCCACTCGCGAGAACAGCTTGCGCGCCGCGATGATTAAGCTCGCGCACGCATGAGTTTTCGGCTACGTAAGTGGACTCTTTCGGGTAAATAACGTCCAGCTGTGTTTGTTCTGTCACGAATTTCACAAATTAACTTCAAAGCTCGTCTACGCACGCCCCTGGTCCTTTGATCGTTTCTAAAACGTTCAATTTCCAAATTGATCGCAGCTTGACTGCAGCTTTCTTCCAATGGTTCACATTTTTTTTCGAGATGTATGATCTAGTGATTAGAACTATACTTTGTCATCCAATGTGAAAAAAGAAGAATGCACAGTCTAGTGCTTAGAATTACTTTGTCGTTCATGATTGTCAAGAAGAAAAAGAAAATGTCATTATTAAGCTGTTACCTTTTTCTGAAAGCCTAAGCGTTGATAACAGAAAAATGGAATTTTATTTCAAACTAAACTCAGAAATAAGTGAAAAAATGTTAAGAGAAACTACTTGGAGACCTTTTTGAATATTAAAATGAAAAAGTTACAAGTTTTACAGTATTTCGAAGTAAAAAAAAATTATGGAAATCTTTATGGAATTAAAATCGTCAAGAGACTCGACGCAACAAAGAGTTAATGGGACCGGTTAATTGGTTCGGCAGCGATCGGGAAACAAAATGGCAAAGAAAGAAGCGGCAGAGGCGTACAAATGGAGGATAGGGAAGGCAACAACGTACAGATTGGAGGGCCTGGTGGAAAACAGGGAACGCATTCGCGTATCCCCCGAAATCCAGCCGGTTTCATAAAGATATCCGCTCGTAAATGAAATTCAGTCGTAACAGGCTGTAGATGCGGCGTACAAGGGTGTGTGCGCGTGTGCGTGTACGAGGGATGACTGGCGAAGGGTGGCACGTGGCCAGAGAGAGCGAACGTCGCAATTTTCGATCGATTCGCGCGCGAAAACCCCTGTTTTATGCAAATCTCGCTGGTCGGGTACCAGTAATAAATTATTCGGCCGGCCGAGTCCGTTTATAGGTACATAGGTTCATATACACACCGAGGGAAACTTCTCCCCTCCCCTCACCCTGACCGGTTGGTATTATTTGTCGCTGTTGGCGCCGTAAATGCGACCAAATATTTGCCGGTAATAGCCCCGGGCGAAGGATAAATATTTATTGGACGTCACGGATCCTCCGTTGCAGCACGATGCGCTCGATACCGTTTCGTGGGGTCCTGGCGAAAAAAAGAAGGAAAATACATAGAGGTGCACGCGTGTGCAGCCACACACCGCATAAAAGAAACCCGCCCGCCCGTCGTTTGTCCACGTTTCCGCGTTTTTACAACCGGGAATAATCGTTTCCGCCTTTATTTTCGACCGAACCCGAAGCCTAATATACCACCGCTAAATTCTCCTACTTTTATGACGTCACAATTAAAACAAAGTTTAATGGAATCGGAAGGAGACCCACGCACAATTTCCGCGCGCAAATTGCGATTTTAATTGTAATCGCGTAGATATGCAAATTTCGGATAATTTACGGAGACCGAAGGCGATAAACAAGAATTTATAGGTGGGATTAAGAGCTGCGTGGGGGTAAGTGTTGCCACGGCGTCGGTATGAAAATTTGCGGGAAGTTCCACTGACGTTTTACATGCGAAAATTTGCTCTATTTTTTCGTTGTTCTTTTTATTTAGGTGACAATGGAACTGCCTATTCAACGACCTCAAAAAAACCTCGAAAACTGAATAGTTGAGACGTACAACTGTCTTGCGTTTTACAGATTCAAATCAAATTTATTTATCTACGATTCTACGAGAACCAAAAATGGAAGAAAAATAGAACATTAGTGACTGAGGTTATGTTCTTGTCTTCGTTCCTCGAAAAATGAGAAAAATCACAAAAATGGGTGGGTGTAATTTCAAGTGATAAGAATATGTATTACAGTGATTTCTCTATACATGTCGCCGAGGCCTCGATGATAAATGTCGGTATACACCGTGAGGGGTCGCGAAGCTCGAGAGGCCTCCAACACCGAGGAGTGTAAACACAAACAAGGCTAGAGTATGCCACCTGGACGATACTCGACACTGACAAGACCCGTGTTGTTGACATGTTACAAACAATACATCGAGAGTTCACTGTACAACAATAGAGAAGAAGGAAATAAATAGCTATTCGGTTCCTTCGTTTTGCAATTAATGCAAACGAGTTTCATTATAGCAACGATCAAGATGGACTACTGGAACAATTACGCTACACAAGATGGTTCCAGGTGCAAGATCTCTAGAGTCTGATGAAGTTTCTCAGCTTTGGAGTCAGAGTTACTTGGAGTGCAAACGGTTGGTCAAGCTAGCGATGCGGGCAAACAAACAGAGGCCCACGAAACAACGAGCGAAAAAAAGAATTAGCCAGCAACACCAAGCAGATATTTCCCAAGCAACTTTCGGTGGAACCCAATAATTTCGCACACCTTGCGAAAGACCGTGCAACTCGGTGCAAGCCCTGCGAGTTGGGTGCGCGCTATATCTACGAATTCGCAACAGGTTTCGACCGGAAAGCGTTCCAGAGACGTCGGGGGCGAGCGGCTTCCACGTAAAATTCCTTCGCAAATAAAGCGACGACAAACGATCGTGGAAAAAGTCTACGACGAGCAGCGGCCCGCGAAAAGAACGCACGAAAGAAAGCAAACTAGGAAAGCGAGCAAGAGAGAGAGAGGGGGAAAGGTGAGGCGTGGATCGACGGGAAAAACAGCTCCGTTATTCCACGGAATTTCTATGGCGGTGCGAGAGCGAGTAACCGGCAGAAATTCCCAGAGTCCCTTCGCGCGTGACTGATCCACGAGTCGGCGGCGGAGGAATCGATGGTTGAATTCTGCATGAATGAAGACACGTCACGGCGATTACGATCGCCGCTGGAGAGAGAGAGAGAGAGAGAGAGAGAGAGAGAGAGAGAGAGAGAGAGAGAGAGAGAGAGGGAGAGACCGGCCGGCCGTCCACTTGTCCCTGAACAACAATATGCAACCGGTGACATTTACCGGCTCGTGTCTCGAGTGCTGTACTCTAATTATCTTGGCTAAATGCACCGACGAGCACGGCCGCACGGCCGCACGGCCGAGATTCAATAAGCAGTCTGCGACAGAGCGACGTCGTAGGAGATTCGACGTTGAACATCAACGAAGATAAAAACACGGAAAGAGAGAGAGAGAGAGAGAGAGAGAGAGAGAGAGAAAGAAAAAAGTCTCGATTTTCCGCGGCGTTCATCAGATAAACGCCGGAACCGTTCGTTACCGGTCGCGCGGCCCGCTAATAAACGATCCCCGATTTAAAAGTCCTTGCGCCCTTATCTCTGTGGCCTGGGGGCTCGGGATCGGCGCGGGCTTCTACTTAAAATTTAAATAGACCTTAAGATCCAGACGACCAGCCTGTGAACAAGCACGAGCGACTGAGCGAGCAGACCTGCAACCGCTTCAATTTAAATATAAAACGCGATCTCACCGAATCGGTTCTCTGTCGAGAGGCGGGTCTCTGGGCCCGGGCCGAGCCGACCCGTGCCTCTCGAGTGTCCAGAACGATCCGCGGGATGATATCTAATCCGAGGAGAAGGCTCCAGACGCGACGTGTGCGATGCTGCCGGGGATTTCACGGCGCGACAAGCAGTTTTAACGAGCCCTGAGCCTGCACAACTGACCCTAGACTATACAAAGAGAGAAAGAGAGAGAGGGAAACAGGAGACTCGTTATCGCGATCGTAGAACGATCCGAGGCCCCTGCGATCTTTTCACTCCTCGTCCGTTATTCCCACGGATCGTTCGGCCTGTGGACAGACTAGGCCAGACCAGTCCGGAGCCCGTAGCCGGTGCCGTTCTAATCCAGTTCACGCGAAAACGAACCTAACGGAAGCACCGAGCAAGGGTGTCACGGCTGACCTGCCACTTTAACGACCCAGAGAGAGAGAGAGAGAGAGAGAGAGAGAGAGAGAGAGAGAGAGACAGAGACTCTGCGTGAATTAGGATCGCAAGGTGGATTCGTGGGACAGCCCCCGGTCGACTGGCCCAGGCAAATAGAGACGTCTTCTGAACTCTTCGACATTATCGGACACCGCCTGGCGACCCGCTTTGTTGCCAACTATCGGGAAACTGCGGGAGACAGGCCATCGCGAGACAGTCGGAATTGATGGAGGAGCTCGCGAGAAATAACGGAGAAATGGCCGGGTTTCCGTCGCCTTTGTTCGAGGACGTTCCACTGCGCCGGTTTTCGCCAACGACGATCCCGTGTCGAACTTGTCTGTCGGACGAGCTTTATGCAAAGCGTCGGGCCGAAGACGATGCCAAGGAAGTTTATTCTCGCGGCCGCACGCTTCGCTTTAATGCCCCGCCAGAACTTCAGTTGCCATTTATAGGCTAAGGTGTATCCAATAATTTCCCATGGAAGCTTTACACGTTCATTGTTAACCCCTTACACTACTATTCATTCTATGATTATAATGATTAGAAATTTTTCATCGTTCAGAATTTCATAGAAAAAAAAGATAGTTTATATTTATTGTATGCCTATGTTTTCTCCAAAGGATATATATCAACTACAACAAAATAGAATTTTATCTCGGTTTATGGGAAATTAATAACGTTCACATTTATTAGACTCTATTCAGAATCTTCATCACGAGTCTGGCTCGTTATTATAGGGCAAGGGGTTAAGAAAGAATATTTCTGCTCAGCGTCGCTTAAACGGTCTGGAAACATCTGCCGCAAACATAGCAGGTGAAAGATAAGAGTGACATGATTTAAGACGCTCGGGATTTAATGATATATACTCTGCGCAGGACGCTGACAATGTATTCATAAAAATTCTTCAGTCGTAGCCAACAAAAAAATATAAAAACGTTCGTCGGTTATCGGTAGACTGGATTTTACGCGTTTATGACAAAAATAAGCTGGTCGATAACAACGTGAATAAATACGACGAATTCTGTACCGACAGATAGAGTATTGCAATCGAAAGCAATCTGGCGGGCAATCAAAACTGTACTTACTGTTCTGAAAGCAGAAGAGGACCGTTCGAACGACCTTGTTCGGATTTGATAGGTTAAAAAGCGATTTCTTTCGAAACGCGCAGATAAAACAAGAAAGGGTAATGTATGCGCCGTTAGATTCATGATCAGCGCTGCATCAGCAAGTGGCTCGTCGGTGCGAGCCACCTGCCGCTAATAAAATCCTCTCCGATCCGAAGGGTAATAACTTTCCTGATTAGTGTTCCTAGCACTGCTCGAAATTCCGTGGTGCGAGGCGGCCGTGGTGTCTATTGGGAAATCGATCGGCGTGTTTCACCGACGTTACGGGTGTATTCATCATTGTAGGATTACAAGCGTGATAGCTGGACCCCGTTTACCCGCGCTCCATTTGCTCAAAAGAATCTTTGTACACGACTGATTAGCGATCACTAGACTGCGGGTCTTTGCGCATTTTTGGTTTCTGAAAATTTTCAAAAAATCCTACAATATAAAATTCCACAGAATTTAGTACGATTTTTAACACTTTGACTGCCAAACTAGAAACCTCAAAAATTTCATCAGTTATTTAATGAAATAAAAATTGAAAAAAATTATATGTATGATATTGAATAGTCCTCCAACTTTTTGGCATTTTACAGATCCTAATAAAATTTGGTACGATTAATATATTAGCGTAAAAATTCATTTTAAAACTTGGACAAATAATTCCGTCACCTACATATGGGTGACATGGCAGTCAACGTGTTAATTATTTCAGATCTACAAAGGTGACTACCACTGAAAAGTAGATTTATTTGTTTCCGTTTTCCTAAAAATTGCTTACAAAAATTGAAAATTGTATTCCCCTCGATTGCCCTAATCTGGCCACGCTGGCGAGAATACCGTGTGACTCAACTGCGTCAGAATGTGTGCCTTGCATTCCTTCAGAGTTTCTTCTCGCGGACAATACTTCGTTAAAAGACATCGAGGATAAAATGTATGTATCTATCACAATCCAATAAATCGATTTTCATCGAAGGAATAAAGCCGTGCACTGAAAGTTGTTGAAAGATGTAGAACGTTCCGGGTAAAAAATCGAGATAAAAGACAAAAGATACTAGATAAAAGATGAATTCGTTCCGATCGACCCGACGTGGCTCGCAAGCCAGCAACAGGGAAACGAAGACGAAGTTTCAGGCAAGTTTGCCGAGTAAATTTTAAGAGGCATAAGCCACGGGGAAACGGATTCGAGGATCAAGGATTCGCGCAGGATTCCGCAGTTCTGACGTCGCGGACTGTATTATAGGAGCAAGCCCGTGACATGAATAGAGCCACCCCTGAATACATTTTCGAGTCAAGAAGAAGAAGAGAGGCGCCTTTCTACGCCATTTCGCCGAATAAATCTTACCTGGCTCTATTATTTTCTGCGAGTGAACCGATCTAAATCTTCCCGGGGCCTCGGTGGCTCGATTCCACCCGCTGATGTTCCATTAAATGAAATTACGGTGGGCGAGGGACCTTTCTGCTCGGTTTAACAAACAGTGAATATTTTTATCGGCTCGATCGAGGACCAAACAGCAAAGGAGAAAGAGAGAGAACAAGGGAAAACAGGAGTGTCGTCTCGTAAAGTTCCGGTTTGCAGGTGAGCAGGAGTAATCAACGTCCGAGCGGACACTTTTACGCGGCGGCGGGTGAAATGATCCTCGCACCGGTAAATCCTGATTTCCGTACGGTAACTGTACAACGAAGCTTCCAGCGATGAACTTGGGACGCTATGGAAATATTCGGGGAGGAGAATAATTTATCGTCGTCGTAATCTCACAAAGCTTGGGGGAGGCTGACCTGTTTAGAACGACGGGGCAGCGGGGGTGGGGGGAGAGAGAGAGACTCGGATCGTCGTAATTTTAAGATTCGATTCCGTTCTAACGGGGCCAGGTGCTCTCGGCCTTGGATATTCAAGTTTCCAGGGCCGCTGACAGTGAGTTAGATCACTGGAGAGGAGGAAGGAATATTTGCCAAAAAGCTTTCGTTTTACGGGCATATTTTTCTTTGATTTTTTCCCCCGGCGCGCAGTCCGGAGATTGCGGATTTTATGCATTTATGATAAAAATTTCAACAGAATTTTTACACCAACATTTCTTTCACAACGTTGTCGGAAACTGCGGTTTTTCTATGCGTACATCATAAAAATGATGAGGTAAAACGCAAAAGAGTAAACGTGTCGTTCGTTCTTGCACAAATGTATTTTTTGAAAGAATTTCAGGATTCAATTGTATTATTTGTGACTCTTTAATATTTATTAAGACAAGTGAATTCCTATGCAATATGAATCATCAATATGCTTGATGTAATTATTTCGATCTGGGAATATTTTAGATTTTCATTCTAACTCTAGAGGCTTCGTTATGAAATCGTATCCTCTTTTTGGATGAACTTTTTAACGATCACGAGTTTCTCCAACTGTGGAGCAAATAATAGGATTTGCAGGGTGTTACGTCAATTTATACGAATTTCGAGTGCTCCCTAGGATTGATACGTTCATATATATTCACGTGACAGTAAATCTCGACTTTTATTATCGTGGCACGAAAAGTTACGGCCGGATTGTACATATTTGCACATTTATGTGAAATACGAACGTGCGAAATTTAATAAAATACGAATTGCAACTTAACCTCTTTCCATATAATATCGTGTCAGTCGTGGTGAACGTTCCAAATGGAATCTATTAAATATTAGGCATTATTCACATTCTCCGAGTCGAAATCAAAATCTATTTTTCTGTTATCAATATTTTAGCATTAACTCATTTACATCATTAGGGTATACATACGCTCAATTAATTTTTTCTTACAATGCTGAAATATGAAGTTCTTTTACTTGTAGTCATTTTTGTACTTAGATATAATAAAAAAAAGTTTGGTGATAATGGCCTTCTTTTCATATTTCATATTTTTTAAATTACCGCACTGTTCGTGTATACGACCCCCTTAAAACATCTAGACCTCGGAAAACAATGTTAGTCTGTTGCAGAGCCCAATATCGGTTCCAGAAGATCATTTTCGATATTCATTCGTAGGTCACCCGGTATATAACGGTAGACCCCGGCCTATCCAAAGGAAAAGGCCCGAGGTGGTCCTTGAAAAGCCGAACAAGGGTCCCTGAAAAAATCCCTTTGTCCGTACAGGTGCACGGCTGCAGGTTGCTGGCAGAAACCCAAAACAGGTTTTCACAAAACCCACGGCCGGACCTCCTTTTTCCTTTCTATCTATCCCCTATCTGTCCCTCCTTCGTTCTCTCCCTTTTGCCCGCTCGATTCTTCCCTCTTTCTCCAGTTTCTCCCTTCCTTTCTCTCCCTCCCTTTCCCTCTCTCACTCTTTTCCGCTCTCCTCTTTCTCCGGTTTGCGCTTTTTTCGCCAACCGGCCAAATGCGTCCGTCATCCGTTCCGCAGCCTCGTCTCTCTCGTCACTTTGACGAGTATTCAAATGAAGCGACCCCGAGAATCACACACGTGGTCTCCCGCACAATTAAGGGGATAATTAATTTTACATTCTGTGACAGAGACCGCGGATGTTGACGGTCACGTGGCCCGGTCTGCGGTCCCGTCGTAATTGGTCAATTCGAGTCGCACAAAGAGTCGCGGGAAGTAACGTGATGGAGTTTGCCGTGTTTGGCCAATTCGCGGATAACAATGGGTCCAATAGGATCACTCTGACAATAATTATTTTGATCTATTATATTGGAAATATTAATTTAAGGAATTTAGGATTCAATTACTTTCTCAGCGTTTCGAAGATGCTATATGAAATTTTGGTCTGTTAAATAGGGTATAATTTCTCCAATACTTTATCTTATTGATTTTATTTCGTGAAAATATTTCTAGCAGCGCATAATTTCCGCAATTTCGCTCGTTTTTCGCGCGCTTCGATAAAGTTTCTTTCGCAGAAGCACTTTTTTCCAAGCTCGAGTGTGTAAATGCCCGAGAACTCGGTTCAATTTTCTTTGATGTAAAACAAGGAAACCGCGGTTTCTACTTGGCGAACATTAAAAACCACTTAAAAAAGTGAGACTCTCCTCAATGGTTACTTCGCCTCGGTGCAAACTCAATGGACCTTAAAATTAAAGTAAAGCGCACCTAGCAACGGACGAAAAGAGTAATAGTTGCACACTTCATTGTCCGTTCGCTTAATAGTAATTCATTGGCGCAAGAACTCTCGACTTTTTACGCTGGCCCGAGGGAAAAAGCAAAAAGAAATAAATAAAAGAGTAGGGTAGAACTGGTAGCGGCCAACGAAACCTTATTTAGGCGCAATAATGAGCGCTTAGCTTCCAGAGGTACTTTGAAAGCGAAACACTCGAGTGAATTCGGTTTAATTAAATTTCTCGTGTTCGTGAAATAGCTGAATGTCTTTAGAGAATAATTCATTACAATTTCCTGTATGCGTTCTCAGGATCCCGTGACCGTCGAATTATACTTTAACTGCGAGACGTATACGCCCGGTCTAACAATTTTATCCAGATTATATTTAAACTAGCCGCGGCTTTCCAGCAGCAAAACAAATTTAATTAAATCCTACTTCGCTGTATCAACACTTGCACGCGAGTTAACGTGAGCAATCAAAACTACTTATAAATAAATCGCTGAAGTGATCCACTTAAAAGTTCTTAATTTGGCAAGTGAGCGGATGGAATTTTTAAGGGCTCAGTTGACAGACTGCGGATTTTTTCTTATTTATAACAGAAGTTAGTAGATCAATTAAGAGACGATAAAAATGTTCAAAGAACTTAAAAATACCTTGTTATTTTGAACTTATTAAAACGGAGGCAAGAAATAGATGTCTGTGTAGCTTCTGTATCTTGAAATTAATTGGTATAATTTTCATTTTGTGGGTTTTTTTTACATTGTAACAGCAATAATTCCTGTTTCTTAGAATTGATCTGAACATTAAGTTTGCGCAGAGATCCGCCGTCTGGTCATTATAATGATAATGGATGGAGGAAAAAATTCATTTTCGCTCCCAATCAAACGAGATTGATGGTGACGTCCCAGGACATTGTCTTCAACCCCCGGAACAATAGGTCGAGCATCCCTTTTCGACGGAGAACGTTGGAGGAGAACGCCGGAAGACGTCACCTGCCGGGAATATTTTAATTAAAGCCAATTTCTACGATAACGATTTTTCCGTCGCAACGAAGGGGTGGTTTACTTTCTCTCGTCGGTGGGCAGACGACTCGAAACGCTCTGGGGAGAAAAAAAAAGAAGAGACTGGAATCGCAGAACGCCTCGGAGGGTTTTAAGAACCGTAATTTGTCTGGTTCGCGAGAGCGCACGATCGTAAAGCAACCCGCGGGCCATAGCCAGAAATATTCCTGCCGGAACGACGTTTACGCGATACGTCCCTGTGCTTTATGACAATGTAAAATGCGACCGAGGCTCGTTCATACCCTAATCACGCCTGTCGATCGTAAAACTCGCGATACCGGTAATAAAACATCGATAGTAACAAATCGTAACTTCGCACGGCCCTACGCTCGCCCTAAAACAATGTCAAAACCCTTCAATCACAAAAATTCACTCTTCGGGGTTTTATGAACACTTTTGCAATCAGTTTTTATTTGTGCTATCGGTAATTCCAAATTTTACTCGTGGGGGCTAAATAAATTTCGTTAACTAGGAAAATTAGTTCGTGCAAACTGATTCGACTTATACTGAAACTCGTTACGCTGTACTCAACTTAGATTAGGTTAGGTTAGGCATACTTAACACTAAACCTACCACTCAAAATGACCGGTTCCAGATTTTTATTTTACAATTACTGAAGTTATAAAGATGCTTTCTTAGGAAATTATTAAATAAAATAATGAACCGCACAAATTCCAAATAAATTCAATCTCGTCATTTTTATAAGAAAACATGTATCAGTTAATTTTAAGGCTCGGTACGTTTAGTGTTAAACACCTTATACTTAACTACTTGAAGGAAAGATTTAAGATTGCACAAAGCTTTAATGTTCTCCAATTTGTAGGCTCTTTATAGGTCCGAAGATTTAAGAAATTTTAAAATTACAATTCAATCACAAACTAAATTCACAGATCCGAGATTTGTAATGTAAAGATTTACCGGTACAAAATTGCGGAAAATTTGGAAATACTTGGCTCTAAAACTTGATAATCGTTCCCCAAGCGTTCCCGCGGTAAAAGCGTGATTCTCGCATCCGGGGGGCGAAAATTGCGAAATGGAAAGTTATCAAAACGCAAGAACAATTTCCCGGCTCGCGAAGTTTCATCCTGTGAAAGACTGTTGAACGGCTAACAATTTGTCGGGCGGGCTGTTCAGATCCGCGACACGAATCCTCGGCGCGTTCCCATTGAGTCGTTTGCGTCTCGAACTATTAAGTTTCGAAACGAAAGTTGAATGCGTCTCCGTTTAAGGGGCTTATTCACCAGCGAACGAGAAAGTACGATGCTCCCCGGTGTTACAACGTTCCCTCCACCCGTCGCTTCCGGCGTCTGAATGGAGACACCGTCGAATGACGGCCCTGTTACAAGAACACGAATCGTCTTCTCGCCAACTCGTCTTCCCCCCTCCCGAAGACAATCCTGACGTCGCGAGACTTCTTAACGAACCTGAGGATTCGATGACGTCACTGGACTACGCTCGCACGGGATTAACTAGCTAAATACTCCACCGTGAATTAAGCCGACGCCCACCCACTGCCTCGACGTGAAACGCACGGAGATAGATAGATAGATAGAGAGAGAGAGAGAGAGAGAGAGAGAGAGAGACTCACTAACATAACGATCGCTGTTATTTAATCACGCGAGCACGAAGTATCGGGGATTAGGCTCGCCGCACCAAAAACGGATAATAAGCCTTTGTCTTGCTCTGTTTGACTTTCGGCTCCGGTGGAAGTCGTAAATGGACACGGTTCAAAAATCACTTTAACGATGTAATTCCCTCGCGACGCTGTTTTATGGCCGCTCGGAGAATAGTGCTCCATTTTGTGTTCCGATCGAGATACTCTCGTTTCGTTTGTTAACGTTGTGACCCACCGATTGTTTTGTCTCTACGCTCACGCGTTGCCTGGGAATTGTACGAATTTTTAGGAATTTCGGAAAAACGTGCTATACCCTTTTACGATTCTTTGTTGGAAGATTTCATACGTTTATATACGAATTTTTAAAAATGTATGTACCTGCTATATCCTCGCATGATTCTATGTTGGAAAATGGTTCATTTTATAATTTTGAAGAATTTTTACGAACATACTATTTCCTTTTACGATTTTTTGATGGAAGATGATCGGAAGTACTCTTGTTTCGTTTCAACTTCACGTTCCTCTAATTGTACAATTTTCACGTTCACGTGTTGATTGGAAAATTGTACGAATTTTGAAGAGTTTCTAAAAGTGTATCTCACTTCCTTTCATGATTCTATGCTTCAAGATGATTGAGGTACTCTTGTTTCATTCGTTTTAACGTCGTGTACCTCTTTGATCCTGTAATTTTGACGTTCGCATGTTGATTGGAAAATTGTACGAATTTCGAAGAATTTCTCAAACAGCGTCACTTCCTTTTACGATTATTTTTTAGAACATAATCGTGACTCTTTTATTTCATTTGATTCGGCGTCAAGTTCCAATGATTGTACAATTTTGACGTTCAAGAGAGTTAACTGCAAAACTGAGGCGCAATTTACAGCAGGAGATAAATTAAAACAATTTAACGAAATCATTAAAGGAAGGAGGAAATTTTGTGATCTCATCATAATCTGTTGACCAGTTCCAGAAAGTAGAGAACGTAATAAATCTGATTTTATTTACTAATAAATTTTTTAATATTTCTCAGAATCAGAATCAGTCTCTTGAGAGCTCAACCATAACACCCCATGATTACTAACAATGAAAAAAAAAATGGAGGCGTTCTTCCGTGTTCCGCGCGCAAAAAGTCTTGAAAAGAGAATGAGGAGAAGTCGCGAAGATATATTTTTTTTTAATCTGTCCCTGAAGTCGCACAGCCGCAGCATCGAACAATGAGGATCTACACAGATCAGGGGGCAGAAGATGAATTTCCCAGCTCGTGGTTCCCGCTCTAGGTCAATGATTCTCGCGCGATCCTCAGCGGCAACCGGTTGTGGCATCGACCTTGCGCTTTCGCTGGCAGCAAAAATTACATGACCCAGCGCGCACGGAGATTACGAAGGAACGTGATCCAAGAATCTTCAGCGTTAGGCGCACAGAGGGAGAGAAAGAGGAGGACAAGGTTTCGCGTGGCGAGATAAACTTCCACGATCGTGGGACTAATAGAACACGATTCGTCGACG
Organism: Seladonia tumulorum; assembly: GCA_913789895.3. NCBI lineage: Eukaryota > Metazoa > Arthropoda > Insecta > Hymenoptera > Halictidae > Seladonia > Seladonia tumulorum. The sequence continues at coordinate 6,792,048 of OU565276.1, forward strand.
GGAACGCGATACGACGCGAATCCATTAACTTGGCGAATCAGCTACTTCGGGTTTCGATTAGTGAAGTTCAACACATTTCCCGCGGCTTGACAATGACAATATCACTCTTGGCTCTTCTCTTGACGAATTCGCTTCAATAAAGAAATAATGTCATCTGAAACTATAGAAACTGTATAATTACTGTAAGCGTAGTGAACAATTCTCGATAATGAACACAAGGCTGATTAAATTGATTAGAACTCTGTTTTTCTTAGTATTATTTCTAACCTGTCAGAACACTGTTTGCACGGAAAATAAAACTCCCTTTCACGATTCACTTATAAAAATTCAGAAAGCGAATATTTGTTATTTGACATGTGACGTTATCGGTGCACAGGTGACACAGATATCAGACGGTAAAACCAAATATTGGTCTCATCAACAAACAGAAGACATTCCTCGACGAGGCACAACATTTCGTCCCATGTAATGTAATTGAAAATTAATTTAGTGACGTACGATAAAATTTAGAATGAATCCAATTAAACATCTAAACGGTTCGAATTGAATTAAATGTATCCATGGAACCGTCGAACGTGACTATAAATATCCGAATTCCATCGTAGCACGAAATATAATAAGTGAAACAAGAATGAGCCGATGGTCTAATAGTATCGATCGTCGATTAAGAATTATCGGAGAGCTAATCGTGTCAGCGATGCGCCAGCCTCGATAAGATTACGCGAACAGAGCATAGTCCCGGTCGAGTCGTCGATTCAGCGGCTGGATAGAACAACAACAGGTGAAAATAATTTCCCGTCCATCCCCGGTTTTCGTCCGACAATGTCAGGAGACACGGTTGATTAATGCTCTGGCCCCGTGAATTAAACATTCCTCGCGGACGAGCGCCCGGTTCGCCTTCGCCGCGAGCGGAATATCGATTATGGATCCTCGGAGATCGTAATTAAAAACGTGTCTCCGGGTGTCAGTCGGTCGGGGCCTCGACGACGCTTAGCGACGACGCCGGTTATTATCCTCCGGTGTCTTTATTAAAAGCCTCGAGGAATTCGGAAGGAAGCGTTGCTCCTCTCTCGGCCTTCTCCCGAAGCCTGTCTCTTCTCCTCCTGTCCTTTATACGTCCCGGTTCTGCTTCCCGGGTGTTTTCGAAAGATTCGAAACAGCTTGTCGGCTATTAAACCGGATTAATCATGGCAATTAGTCAGATTCTGGAAACATGGCAGATATTAAACTACCGGCGTTACCCCGGCGCCGAATGAAAGAACGGAGACGACGGTCCTCGAACGATTCTGAAGAATTAATCGAGCCGAGACCGGCCGACATTAAGGCGCTATTAAAAGGATATATTGTGCCCGTAATACCGAGTTTCATTGTAAATGTATTCTTGGACTCTGTATTTATTATAGTAGTGGGAACGAAACGGTGGAAGTAGCAGCGAAAGAGGACAATCAGAATTATTTCTAGAATCGCAGTCAAATGACATTTCACTCCGTAAAGTATGTAAAGCGAAACTGTATTCTTGTCAGACTATATATGGACATGATGTCCTTGTTCTACAAAAGTCCGATTTGATCGAGGGAGTCTACTTTTAGGTACAAATCGCCTCAGAGTTGCATAGAAAAATGGGATACCTTGACTTAGCGAGTTAGAAGCTGTCCGCCATGTTTTCTTTCTACCCGGTGACCTAAACACTCTGTCCTACCTCAACCTCCGATTGCTCACAACAAACAAGGTCAGTCTCGCGTCGAGCCATTTCGTTATTTAGCCCAAACTTGCGCAAAATGTATGCGTCTATGACATGATTATATGTTCCGGCGCAACGAAAGTAAGAAAATATCGAAAACAACTGAACCTCGGGTCTGACTCGTGTTGTTTACGTTATTTCCGAATGAACTATGCACCACTATCCAGGCTCGCGTTACTTACATTATTTGGTCCGAACGAGGTCCCACGGGTCAGTGCTTATTGTTTTTGACACAAATTTCTTGCCACGAGTCTCACTCTTTGTAGGACAACGGGTTAAGTGGGCGTGGTTTTGATACTCTTACTCTCAGCGGGGACCAGAGCAGTGCCCCAGGGAGCAGTCCGCGCCCAAGCATGGAACTAATGCCAGCCATATCGAAAAATCTAAGATCGTAGACTAGCTAACAAAGTTCACATAATATCTTCAAAACGACGAACTGAGTAGGTAAAAGAATAAAATAATTGCAATAATAACGCGTCCACAGTTCATTCAATAATTATAAGAAAATTAAATACAGAGCAATGTATGACGCATTCAGCTTTGCGTAACCCGGTTGTACCAACAAAGTGCGCATAAAAATTTCGAAAAAAAATTAATAGAGATAAAGGCTCTAGAGAGAAAAAGTTGAGTGACTCATCCAGCTTTGCGTAACCCAGTTAACGTTGTGCCAACAACGTTCGCTTATCTCCAAAATCCCGAGCAAAATACACAGAAGATTGAATAATAATAATAATAATAATAATAATACAGGCTTGGTTTACGATCAATAACCAAAGAACAAAAAGGCGTTGTGAATTAAAATGTTGTGTAACCGAGAGTTAACTTCTGCTCAAAATACACCGTGAAACCGCGGTAAACTATCGAAACACGTACCGCCGATAATTCGCCGTTGCTCAACGCGAAATTTCCTAATTACACGATGAGTTTTTTTTTTTAGCTCTCAGTCAGGTACTTACGTACACCGTCGAAAAACAGCGGCGGCGATCGTTGCAATCTCGTTGAGAGCGTGGGGCATGATCGAGCCAGGAATCGGCGGTTAACGATATCGTCGCGAACAGAACGAGGTTCGCCGGGCGAATTACAACAATTACGGGGGAAGAGAACGAGTAGAACAGGTTGGTCGAAAATTTTTTGCGATCGTTGTGACGCGGAAAGGGACATGGCCGGGGCAAACAACGCTATCTCGCGGGGCTGGGAAACGCGAGAAATACAAACTCGCGGAGCTCGCCATCTACGGGATCCACAATGGCCTGTATTATCGAGGCCGGCGAACGAAAACAGCGCGGCGAGAGTGCCCTCGGGCATTGTTAGTCGAACAAGCTGCACGATAATGGCCCGGCAACTTCCCAATACCTGAAACAGGCTGTATATCTCGTCTGTATGCACCTGCAAGACGACCGATTGCATCGGCCATCGCGAAAACGGGACGCCGAAAATTCGCTCGGACGGGAATCGTGAATTCCGTCAGAATTCACGACGCATCCGGGGGAAAAATTTCGTCCCGGTGCTGACGCATACGCCTGCGCAAACACGACCGTGCACACGAACGTTTCCGTTTCATCCGCGAGCATAATTTCTCGCACAATTTCCCCGGCTATTTTATCAGACGTCGCCGTTGAATCGAGCCCGGCACCGGTTGCTCTTCCGTGTTTGTTTTTCATTTCCTACCGAAAAGTCGCTAATTATCGGACGCGGATATGCAAAGCGGCTGCACATCGGTGCACTCTGACTTTTTTCCCCACATTTATTTCCCTCGCTCTTTTCTCCACCGTAAGGGCTTTTTTTACGACCGTGCGCGCGCGCTCGGAACGTTATTAGTTAAAAACAAGAAAAAGAAACACCGGGGAACAGAAGAGATCCACTGCGGCTCATTAAACGGCGCCGGAACAGTTCATCGGTTTCCTCCTAGTATTTTTTCGACCGGGATATAACCATAATCAAGGATTTCTCGCGGATAAAACCCGACCCTATGCCATAGACGCAGCAGCCATACTTCTTCTTCTGGCAGACTATCTCTCTCTCTCTCTCTCTCTCTCTCTCTCTCTCTCTCTCTCTCTCTCTCTCTCTCTCACTCGGACCGTTTCCTTCTTTGCTTTTCTTCCGTACTGTGGATACAAACTTGAAAAATTCACCGGTTTGTTTGTGATCGTTCGTTTACCCTCCCACAGCTGAATTAACATTAACAGTCCCGACCGCGGGCCGCTCGCTGATTAATTACATTTTTGAGCGAGCGGTTCAAAGATCCCGGCCGTCTTTTTGCCATCGTAATTTGTCTTCGTTTTAGTTTTTCTGAATTTATTCTTTTTTTTAGAGTCAACGTTCGTTTCCGGTGAAACACGATCACCGTAGTTCGCAAGTTTAGAGCCGAAATAGTGACATCTAGATAAATAAAGTAATTCTTAAACGAAGTGTCAAGAATTTATAAAAATTATTTTCATTTTGTGTCCAACTCACTCACTGTTATAACTTTCTATGCATCCCTGTCCAGTATATTATTCACAAGTGTGAAGAACAATTATGATTTGAAAATAAATATTCCCACATGAACAGTTGTCACGAATTTATAGCTACGTTCTAGAAGAACGTACTAAGAAAATTCCGGCTAGGTTGTACCTTGGGAGCGAGCGGATAAGTGTCCGACATGCCAAGCTGCTAGGTGAGAAATAAGATCAAGAAGCAGGGCCTATACACGGACCATTTGTTCTCCGAAAATGCTCCGTTGTATCGCACCAACCCGATTAGACCGCAGGCAGTAGCGAGTTAGAGAAAGTCTGAAAGGTTGAACGACTGTTTCGTTATATTTATGCGCGACGATAATGGTAAAGCACGAGAAAGGAACTTTAATGGACGGGGAATGCACGGTCCACGGGGATGGGTCACCACGCAACAATGCAACAGAAAGAAAAAGGGGCTCGATGACCCTCGCCGGCGTTCATTCGTGCGCCGTGTGACGAACCATCCGGAGGAAAAAAGACGAATCCGCCGGAGCCCGTCGATTTACAAGAGAAACGAGAAAAGGTCAGCCACTTGATATTTATCTTCGACGCATCACCCGATGGCTGCATATTTTCCTCAGAAATACTCGCCTGGAAATCGCGAAAGCCTCGCGATTACGATATTCAGAAAGTAACCTTAAACTCTGCGGTATTATGTGACTGAAAATTTATAAACCTCGCACATTACAGTATTCTATTTAACACTAAACGTTTAAAGTGTTCAGCTATGTTCTTAAATTCTTTTAATGTCCTCACAATTTTGTATTTATTCATTTGTGTAAAATTAATCAAACCTGCAGTCTATTTTCCAGTTAAAACGTTCAACTTAATCTTTGCACACTGTTCAGAAAATTTTGAGAATATTTTTTTGACATCTAAATTGGATCATTGACATTGAATTCTGGGGGTGATCCAGTTTTTAACTCGTGGGAACTGTATAGAACCTGTTCATGTTAATTTATATATTTCAGCAAGAAAGATTGAAACCGTGTGAGTAAATTGTTTTATTTTTCTGTTAAGCAGAGATTCAAAAATAGATTGATCTCCTTGCGAAACTATTGAAGAGGATTAACGCTAAACGTACCGCCATCGGTCTAATTACCGGTTCTGGATTTTTGATTTGACAATTTTTGAAATTATAAAGATGCTTTCAATGATTCGATAAATATCTTTAATAGAGCACGCATTGCACTAAGAACCGCGCAAGTTCTAAATAAATTAAATCTTGTTATTTTTATAAGACAACATGTACCTCTTACATTTATAGCTCGGTACGTTTAGTGTTAAGTGCCGTATTAAAAATAATTAATGCATTCTAAGAAGTCAGTGCTGTAGAATGATGTATGAAGTGAGGTCACCTTTTCTTTTTTCGAATAGGTTCCCAGTACTGAAGGGGTTAACGACCGAAAATGATTCTTATTGACCCTTCGGACACTCGGAGGCCCTAATACATATTTTCTGTTCCACTTTAGGAAAATACATGATCAGCAATCTTCTCATGTGCTTCGTTATTAATTCCTACAAGCTGGGAGAAAATGTTCCATGAAGGTTGCAGTTCAAAGTCCATTCCTATTTCTAATCTAATATTCAATTTTTATCGAACCGTAAACTTTACTGCAGTACTCGCCTTCGTATTTGAGGTTAGATTTTCTGACGATATTTCAGGATCACGGAAGCGTATCCAATAACTTTCCGAAATCTTTTTAATCTTACAAAGATGTAAGGATTTAAACAACCCAGGATAACATCGGTAGAAATAATGTTGCAGACGGAAGAGTAATATGATGCAAGAATGAAAGAAAAATCTGTAGTCTCTGGATCTTGATGAACATTTCTAGCACGTGAAGTGAATCTTGGCAGTAGTTTCATCCAAGTAAACGATAATACTATTGTCTGTTTACTAGAATGTAACAATAAGAAATTGTAAAAGTCTTCTAAGTATTCTCAACAAATAGCATCCATTTTAAAATGGAATGGTGCAACTTGAGGTTACAAACACTCTAACAAGGTCAACCTTCGTCTCAAAAAGGTTCGTTTAAAAAGGACTTGAGAACAGGACGATCATCATCCGGTTTGAAATTTATTTCCCAGTCAGTTAAGGCTGCAATGGCTCAAAGGATGGCAAGGACACGCGATTCGGGGGCTCGTGAAAGGCAGCTTGCACCATTTTGTCCGTTCCACTGTAATTTTTCCTGCTCTACAATCCGGGAAAGATTTACACGGTGCACTCTAAAGATCCGCGGTCGGGACGGCAGAGCATTGTCGCCGGCGACACTTTCTCCGCGACATTCGCCTTTGTGCCCTTTTGCGGGGCTGGCTCTCCGGACGCGTACTCCGGGGCCCCTGTAAGTCATAGTCGGCCCCCGAACAATGACAAATAAATTTCCGAAGGAAGTTACGACTAGCTCGAGCGAGCGTCGGTTGAGCTCGGCTTTGGTACATACTATCCGCGCCGCGAAAGTGAAACGGTCCAGCGAAACGGTACCCTGCGTTTCCCTCCCGCCTTCTCTCTCTCTCGAGGTCCGCGCGGCCATTTATAAATTACAACCGGTGAGCGAGCAGAGGCACGCTTGCAGCAGCCGAGGGGACAACAAAAAGAAGAGAACACCGAGCCTCGACAGAATCGAACCGAGCGAAAGGGGAGCTGGGACTGCGAGAGAGGAAAAAGAGACGATCCCGAAGAGACGAGGAGGACCGTCTTCGAGGACTCCCGGAGACGGATCATAAATGAGTGATCGGAATGGGAGAGAAGACGTCTCTTCCTTCCTTCCTTCCGACGGCAATTTGCGCGAGGCGTTCGAACAGGCATCCGAACGAGGTCGGTGCAATTTCACGGAAAGCGCACCGGGAATACAAAGCCGGCGCAACGGAGCCTGACTTTTTCAGGTAACGTTTCCCTGGGCCCCCTTTTCCCTTCCCCCTGTGGGGACTCTGTCGACAGGCTCCCCTGGAGGCCAGGTTATTGTTAGCCGCTCGAAAGCCGACTCTCCGGCGTAAGGTGCACCTAGGCGCCTCTCCGTACAGGTGCAAGACGATCGTTTGCTCAGGTGTCCCGGGACTTTGCTTAGGCACCGCCGCCCCTTCTCGAAGCCTTTCGTTTTTCGGCCGTTTCTACCCGGGTACACACCGGCCTAGACCGAGAGAGAGAGAGATTACGGGGAATGTATCACACGCTCCGACTTCCACAGACCGGCTAATTGGTATTTGCGCCGATTTCGGAACGTTGTGCAAACGTGTCAGCCAAGCAGTACTAGAGGAGTATATACTGCCAGGGAGATGAAGAGATAATTATGTTACTAAAGTCGCATGCATTTACCTAAATATATGAACAGACTTCTTGATAAACTTTTAGAAATGAAGAAATTACAAGAAAACGGGGTACCCTATTTCAGAAGTACGACCCAGCTTGATATTAAACCTATAGATTCTCAGAAGACTATTAACAAGTCCACTTTTGGCAAGTACATAAATTCTATGAACAGAAAAAGATGAAAAAGAAATTTTATTTCCTCGAATCCCTTTTACAGTTCACACCACAATTTCAGAAACCCACTCCCGTCCACAAGATTGTACGCTACAAAAGAATTTCCAAGTGTTCCCACCCACCTCTGTCCTCCAAGAAATAATTCTCCCCCATTCTGCTCTAGTAAGCACACGGCGGAAGTCCCTACACCCATAACACTCATACCCGACGCGATACAATATTTTTTTAAAACGTCCATTCTACCCGGGACCCATAAAAATTCTTCGCGAAAAAGAGTTTCCAATCCCACCGTCATAAAAAAAAGACAAACCGGAAATTACATGGACATCCGCATATACGGTGGACGCATCGATACCAGTTCGACTATCTGGCGTCCCAGCAATCAATTACCATCAGATTTCCTTGGTTCGAAAGCGCGTACCTGCGCCAGGCTAGCAGCAAGTGACTCATTGATAGATTACGCGTGCGATACGATCTCTTTCATTTACGTTATCGCGTTACGCGTTTTGACATCGCGTCTGACGCGGAGGATGATGAACTTCCTCTGGCTGGACACTGCAGGTGCAACCAATTGCAGGCATGTGTACAAAAGTGTAGAGAAGTCACGCGATCGACAGAAAGACGGTTGCACCGAAGATATTTCGTTTCAAAACGACGCTGATAATCTTGAAAACTCATGCGGAATAACTGCAAGAAAATTCCTTCGAACCGGTTTTCCTATACCATTGAAGATATAGAGGAGAGTTAGAGGATTCTGGTTATTTTTCTTACTCATCCCAGTGCGCGTCGCGGCAACGAAAATGGCACCGCGTCCCAACCGGCCGGGAGCGGGCCGTTTGAATTTCCGTTGCGGTCCCGCCCGGCGACGGTTAACGCGACGGAGGAAAAAGCGGCACGGCGGAGCGAACAGAGAAGAGGAGAGAAGAGCGAAGAGTTCGATTGCACCGTGTCCGCGTGGAATTCCAGCATCAGCGTGCACCGGGGTAGACATTTCGGTGGAATTCCACGGCAGTGCGCGCCGGTTAACCACCTGCTGAGCGATCGCGTGCCAACGCGAATACCGGCCGTCCCTGTTCCCGGGGAAAGCGCAAGAACGTTCGTGGGAACGTGCACGTGACCCCGCCGTTAACGTCGCTCCGCCCGCAGTATTCGAATAGATTCGAAAATACGTCACTCACCGATCAACGGGAACAATAGGAAGAAAGCGAACGTCGCAGCAGCCGGGTGCCCGTGGGCTGCCATCGTGACAGTGAACCTCTTCTTCTTCTTCTTCTCCTTCGTTCCTCTTCTTTGCACTGGTCGCGAACGGTTCTTGCGATCAAAACGGTCTCGCTCTTTGTTCTGGATTACTTTTCACAGGTAGGTATCGTTTAATCTAGTCACTGGCACACTACACTAGGCGTTTACTCGGTCTCGTAATCGACGCAAAACAGCGGAATTAAATGTTACAAGGCATCGGGTCCGTTACCATTAAATGACTCTCGCCGCACGTCGTAACGTCACGCTAGCCGATTTCAGACTGTGGCGGGGAGCAACTCGTACGAGCTCGGCTCGGCCTTCGGCCGCGCTCGGCCCCGCTCGGCCGACACCGGTGAGCCATTCGGCACGCAGGTACGACCGAGTGTACCGAGTGGGAAAGACACGATCTCGCGGGGAACCGCGAGATCAACCGATTCTTACTGCCGGTTCCTCTTCCTTTTTCTATTCTTCGTTTTTCAGCCGTGTTTTAAAAGCGTATCCGAGCATTTTTATGCGCCGCCACCGGAATACGACGAGCCTCTCTCTGTTTATTGCTGCCTGCATGCTACTCTGATACGTACTGCACGCTATTTCCGCGACATTGAACACTTTCGTTGTTCGTTGCAAAACGTGATTCGATGACGGCCTGGTCTTTTAAGACCGTTTTGCATCGCTTTAGCTGAAACTTTCGGCGATAACATCTTACACGTTTTCTACGCGCACGTATTTCGGGGGAAGTTTGTTGGACGGTCCTTCCGGGACGGTAAACACTTTCTGCGTCCTGAAGTATGATTTAATGATGGGGTTAGGTTCTCGAGAGAAACTATGTTGCTGTTAGATTGGAACTTTGTAGCGTTGATGTTTGTTGAATTTTCTTTTCTGTTTTGAGAAGCAACAAACGGGTTTTTGGGATGCTGAGTGAATAATGGGGTTTTTGAGATATTTAAATTCGGCAATTGGGATTTTCTGTTTTAGGAAACTGAAAATTCAGGATGATGTACTTCATACTTGTACAAGGAAAACTTTTGATACGCGTTGAATACTTTTAGGATCAGTATCTAAATTTTCGCTTTTAGGAACTTTTTGTTAGAAGCTTTATGTTGCTTGTGTTAATCATAATTTAGTAGAGACGTACTCAGTGAAAAGACACACACAATTTTACATGGCAATTGTTACAATTTTTCAGTAATGGCATTTTAAATGTTATAGTATTGACACATTACTATAATACAATTTTTAAGATTTTCTCTTTATATCACATTAATTTAGTGAGAGAGAATTTTAAGAATTTCTTTTAAAGTTTTATGTTTATGTTGCAAGTAAATGTTGAATGTTTCTTTCTGTTTTGTCTATGGAATTATTTTTAAATGTGTACATTCAGCTACATGGTCCTTCATTAGAGTCCCCCAATTGCCAACTATTAAAATAGTACCTGAATGGAATGTGTTATCTACACGATTCTCGCACAGAGTACATGTTAAACAGAAGAAATAAAAATTTGTGTCACCTTGATTACACTTTTATCTAGCATATAGTTGTACCTTATGTAATGTGCCTACAATAATGATTCAAACCACACTGACACAAATTTAAGACGCCATAAAGCATGATAACGTCTAAACGAGCCGGTGCCATGCAATAAAATTGCGCGCTTAGCAATATTGAAATAGGTGTTCGGGCGCCTTGTAGCAGGCAATCTGTCGCCACTTGCCGCATTTAACAATTTTTCTGTTCAACCGCAAAAACTACTTCAGGTTGGCTAGCCATTTTCGTTGCTATAAAACAAATGACCCCTATAAATCTTTGAGGTGCAGTAAAATGTATCTTTTTATTTGTTTTGCACGACGCGTTTCTGCATATTATAAATTTACAAATGAAACGTAACTTGTTGACTTAAAATGTAAAGCGGAAACGGTTGAAGTACTACCCCAGGATCTTTCATGCAACTTCTTCTGAGGAGCACGCCAGAAGAAGATTTTTAAAATATTTAAAATACTTTTCCCGGAGAACTGAATCGTGTAGCAACGTTTTATCTCATTTAGACTCGCCGTAACGGTACAGTTTACGAAATAAAAAACTAAACTGTACTTTAACTTTTGAATATGGATGAGCCTACTTTAGCATATGTATATGAAAAGGGTGGTGGTCAGCACAACCCTTACACGATTTATTCTTTCCAACGTCCTTAATTATATTTATTGGGCTGCAACATAAATTCGTTCGGTTACAAATACGTATATTCTACTTCTAAAAATTTAGTTGCGACTCGTTGCAAATGCCAGCAACTGTGATTAAACAAAAATTACGATTGTAATTTACTGCTTACAAGTTGTACAGAAGATATTCAACATTGTCGAACGACTTTTTCAGAGAATCCTGACTGAATTAATTCCAGGTTTGACTGGTTTAAATTCGAAAGAAGATAGCATCGTGTACTGCGTATGGCTCTTTTGTTAGAATGAACAGGGGTTAAGCAAAAACTAATCCTCGAGGACGTCGATCCGGTTTTCCGCGAGACTGGCAGAAAATCGGCGTGAAATCTCGTCGCTTGGACTCCGACCGCGCGATTTCGAGGTTGCAGCTTGCATCTCGTCGCGATTGTTGCACCGTCATGCGAATAGTTCTGTACACACGGCATTATCGCGCGTTTCATTACGTCCGTAGGCTATCGCGACAGCGATATTCGTCTTTCGAGCGGTACACACCTGCCCCATTAATCTCGGGCGTCCTCGAGGATGGTCCCCTGTTGAAAGTGCGAACCGCCCCGATCTCGAGTGCCATAAAACGCGGTCCCGGGGCCCTTAAAAGGGCGCAGCAGACCCGTGGCCCGTAGGTTCGCGCGTGATAAAGTGCTGAAAACCCGTCGGATCGTTTAAAATTACTAATTCCCGGTTACGACGCGATAAGAACGTTAATTGCCATCGAAGGGAGCGACGAAGTTGCCTTACGCCCTTCTTCCAGCCTCCGTGCCTCCCCCCCCCCCCCCACTCAACCCTTATCCTTAGAACTTCCGCACACGATTTTCCTGGCATTGTGAATTCCCTTATCTCCACGGTGTTCTGTTTGCCTGATAATAAGCGACACGAATTTGATTAAACGTTAACACGCTCTCGGCGAGTGCTAGCAGACCGTTGTTCTCAACGGTCCCGTCACACGCGAAGACATTGTCTGAAAAAGAGATGTTGACACAGTCGCTCGAGCCTCTCACGGCGTCAACGTTCATTGTTCGTTTAACCAAACCGACCTTTTTATTATCACGTCCCGACCGACGTCCCGTGATCGATTGATAGCGGCGCTGTGTGTATGCACTGTTGCCGCGGACATGTTCGCCATTCTAGGTCGCTGTGTACGGGAATTTGGAGCAAACACCGGAAGTCTGATAATGAGATTCTCAATAATTGTATTACAGAGATTATTGAATAATCGTGTTACTTGGAGCTAGATTAAAAATTATGAAATTATTGGAATATTTCATTAAGAGTGATATTTGGTGAGCTGTAGATTTTTAAAAATTGGAAAACGAGTGTACCGATAGATAATGTATTGATACCTCGCAAAGAAAATCCTCCAACAGTTCAAGGGATGGTAATTTTCCAAATTGGAAAATAATCACCGGTAGGCGAAGCGCTAATCGGTAATTTGCAAAGAAAATGTTCGCTGTAAGGGATGTAAAGGGAAACAGGTTTTTACCCCGTACGGCTACGTTTCACCCTGTGCATCATTAGGAGAGGTGTGTTGTACTCAAGTGACGTCATTTGTTAGCAGTCAAAGCAGGAGTTCATCAAGCAAACCCGATTCTTCTTCCCCTGCTGCCCTGTTGCTAGCGATATTCTTCAGCGTTTTCGGAAAGCTACTCCTAACTAGGGGAGAGTCCTAGACAAATTGATGGGGCTGGGACGTAAAGGTCATCGTGCAGCTTCATTTAATCCTGGGTACCAGCATGGAAGATTCAATTGACAATACCGTTGACGCTAATAATTTACTTACTGCGGCCTTACAGCTTAACAATGTAACGTATTCCCCTATTTATCACACTGTTTGCCTTCTGCTAGGTCTACAATAATTATGACTTTATTTACCGTGGGTAGAATACAATCTGATAAACTGAATTTCTAGAGCTTGGTCTCAAATAGAAACCTGTTCAAAACACACTGATACAAATATTGTCTAAAATTTTATTTCAGGTCTTTCTTCATCTATTGCACAGCATTTGCAATTTACTTATCAGTGTAATTCCTTAATCTTGTTAACAATCTAGAAATAATTTTCCAAAGCTTGACACCAAATGGAAACATATTTAAAAATTATATAGGATAGGATAGGTATTATATAGGATAGGTATTGACATAAAAATTGTATAAAGTGTTAATCCAGTTTCCACTTTACAACTTTCTGTACAGCCTAATAGTCATTATTGAGGTTAGTCTTAGTCGCTCAAGAGCTTGACGCTCTATAAAAACTACACAAAGTGACTAAAGAATTTCTCTAAAATTACATTCCATCTTTCCTCACTGAGATCGTGCACATCTGCAGTCCAACGTCACAGAAAGACCTCCCCCTAGTTTCCCCAAACAAAGTAGGATGCAAAGTACGGTGAAAATATACAAACAGTCGATAGTTATCGCGCAGCGTGGTCGCTCTAATTTCTAAATTTCGAAGTCCGATAAACAAACTCGTCGGAGTTCCGTGGCTGAAATTCTCGGCGGGGTCCTAGGGGAATCAAGCGGCGAGGAAGATTCGATGAAGGTCGAGACGTAAAGCTGATCCTCGAGGAACGTCAGTGGTCTCGAGTGCCTTTCTCTTATTTAGAAAAACACACCTCCGCGTCGGCGCACCCCATCTCTCTCCCTCTCTCTCTCTCTCGAGGGTTGCTCTTCAAATAAACCCGACGACCTGGTGGTTTACTACGGGCGTCTTTCGTCAGGCTGGAAAACGCGTTGACCTTTTTTCTCCTCCGTGAGAACGAAAAAAAGAAAAAGAAACAGTTCGTGTTGCAGCGGGTGTTCGTCGTTTGTCATTGGCCTGTTTACGCGCGAATGAATTACGCGTTTTCTTGCGTCTCGCCACGGCGGAAAGATACAAGTGAACGCTATTTGTTTTCGTTTGCCCCGGGGGTTGGCGTTCCCGCTCGTCACGGACGCCAAACAGATTCACTGCCGTACAAAACAAACTGTTCGTTCTCTTAATTAACGCCGGATAGGTTTTACCGGTGCGAACCGAATTCCAGCGGAGAACGATTTTCGGCATCCATCTTCCTATTTTTTTTTTTTTCCTCGGGCTGGTCCCGGGCCGAGCTCGGCACCGTATAGTTATCGGGGGCGAACTTCTCCCGGTGAAACGGGGTGAAGTTACTCCTTCTCCGTTTCTCTACCCCGGTTGCTTTCTCTTTGCGGCGATTGTTCGCGAAAGAAGCTGCGACGCGATTCAATGGTTTTCCCGCTTCGGGACTCCGCAAACACTGAAAGTGGATCTCGGTTTGCCAAAGTGTCTGGGCGTTCTTCATCGCGATACCGAAGGTATCTGGGGATACCGGGTGAGGAAGCTTTTAGGTCGACGGAGAAGGAACGTTGCACCCGTCAAGGAGGCTCCAGGAACCCCGAGGAATATTCCTCGGGATTTGATTCCTCTCTTCTTTTTTTATTATTTTTTTCCTCGTCGTTTGCATCTCCCAGGGATTTCTTTCCGTTTCATTTCGTCCCGCGTCGAAGTTCGTCGTCGCTCGTCGTCGCGTTTCGACGACAGCTCCGCGATTAATAAACGTTCGCCGTGGAGATTCGTCGATTTACAGCAAACGACGGGGTAGATAGATCCAAGAGTGGTTCGTCGATCGAGCGAGAGGGGGAGTGGGAAAGTCGGTATCGAAGAGAATAAAAAGGAAGCCCAAGACAAACGCTGAATGATGCTCGAGATGCTTGTATCTTCTCCCTCTCGACGAGGGAGGCCGTTATTAAACACTTAAATCTTCCTCGTCGGGATGGAGATGGAGAAAGAGAAAGAGAAAAAGAAAAAAAAAGAAGAACGACGCGAACCGCCCGCCCGGCCGAGGAGGATAAACAAAAATGAATGAAAGAGATGGAGAGGCGTAAGGTCGTGAAGGGATAAGTAAATTTATGAGGGACAACTGATGCGCTGTTCTCCGGCCTCGAGTGCTACCGAATTAAATGTTTAATCTAGCCTCGTTCCTGCCGCGCCCGAGCATGCGTAAAAAGTAAACACAATTTAGCCGGATACATTATTCATACGTAGAATCGGATAGATTGAAAAATAAATTAAAAAATAATACACCGAGGGTCGATAGAATCGAACGCTCCGGACGGTTCAATCCTTCCGCCATAATTCCTTTTTGTTGCCACAGTAACTCGTACCGTGTTTCTCTAAAATAACTGTAGACGAAGTACCTATCAAGTTCCTATTTTTCTTATTACCGTTATCTGCTTTATAAATTCATACATATACATATACCGCGCATTTAAATCGACTACTCACGTTTTTTCAAACAGTTAAAACATGTTCGTACTTTGAGAATTATTGGACACATTTTCTAACGTTTATAAATTCTGACGCTTTGATAGAAAACGTGTAACACATCTTTCAAGCGAAGGACAGATTAATGAGTGCATAGAAAATCAATCGCTAGACTGAGGACACCAAATTGATATTCTAGAAAGAGGTGATCAATGAATATTGTATATATCACGTCACTATGCATATCACGTTAATTTTACTAAAAGACAAACTAATAATTCATTCGGCCATTACCGATTAATGATTACAGATTACCAAATGCAATCATGATTACTGATTTACTCCATGAACGATTAATTGATTAACCATTACCATGGTTAATGTTCGTAATCAATTGCAAAATTAATCACAAAATAAAATCGATCGCCGTCCAAAACTCTGACAAGGACGTAAAAATGTATAATAGTAAACGAGAGAATAACGCGCGATACTGAAAAACAAGTGGAATGTGAATAATTCCGTTTGGCTGGAAAGTTTTGGAGGCTCGTGTCGCGGTAATGGCTGATTGTTAAAAATTTCGGTGACCTGGGGATCCGGGGATAGCGTGAAAAATCGTATTTCTCCGGGAATTCGTGAGGCCGCGCGAAACTTCGCTAATATTCGCGGGGGGACGCGGCTTCTCTGTTTCTCCTTTGGTGTTTCGCGCACGACCGAATGGAAACAACGAGGAGTAAAAAGCGTCGAGGGGAAAACAGATGGCGGAGAGAGTACAAGATAAATCATTTCCGAGATCAATCTCGAAGGAGCCGGCCGCGGCGAAGAAATTCGATGAAAAACGCGGGTGCGCAGCATCCAAGAAGCTTCGTGCTTTTTCGAGAGAGAGAGAGAGAGAGAGAGAGAGAGAGAGAGAAAGAGAGAGTGGGAGAGTATACCGCGAAACTCTCGAGTGAAATTCCACGAAACGGTTGCCGAACGGTTCGTGGGCTCGAGAGCGCCGCGAGTAAGTCAGTCGGCGGGAGCGATTTAATTAAAGCCCGATTGAGAAAACTCGGGCGTCGTTGCGAGAAGTCCATCCAGACGCGCTACAAGTTAATTCGTGGAAAATGAAAAAATTTCGTACGCCACCGGTGGCCGGGTAGAAACTTTTGCGCGAAAAACGAGAAGAAAATAAAGGGGGAGAGAAAAGCGAGGATTTTTTTTTTTTTTTTTTGAGAAATGTCGAGCCAACCCCGGTCGGGGCGAGGCGAATTAACGGAACGGTGATTTCAGATTTTCCCGAAGTGTAAACGAATCGCCCCGCCGTGATTCGAGGTATTTTTGTCAAACGCAGACACGGAGACTGTCTGTTAACTCGAAGGGAAAAATTGCTCGCCGCCCGGTCGGAAGAAAGTTCGCGTTAAATTCCGCGTTACTGCGAGATTCTCTCAAGTTTTCCCTCTTAAGCAAATATACTCGATATTGTATCGCAGGTGCATTTACCAACCGTCCGCCGGTGGAAAACAAACGCGCGCTTTTCCGACGGAGTAAAAACTGAAGAAAACGCGCGGAGAAGAGAAGGTTCGGAGGTTCTTGAATCAAGAGAACGCCGGTCTTGGCGAGATTTAATTAAAACTATAGAAAATTTCAGCTGGTGGGTAAACGGTTTTACAATTAACGGAGCAATTTACGAGATTAAAAATGCTTACGATGCAACAACAACGTTTCCCTTGGCTGATTGTTATTGTCGACTCATTTCCAGAGAGAAAAACAGACACTTTTTGTTTTCTCTTAGAGATGAAAATCTCGGCCGTTCAGTTGTAACGTTAGACTAATTTAACGAATCTAGCATAACTGGTAGGTAACGACTGCACGAATTGCATCTCCCCGGCTGCTGCAATATGTAACCGAGTTGATAACTGTGAAATGAAATTCCAGTCTCCCGGACCTTTATATTCGATTTCACTTCGCCACGATACTGCGCTCGCAAAGAAATAAGAACGAGGGAACACCGAGGTCTTCTTCGACTTCTTTCGTGGAACAAATGGGCTCTTCTACTGCTTCCTGCGTAGATAGAATTGTAGAAAAGTTGGCATGTTAGCGTGGACGAGACTGATAAAAATTTATGTACATCTGATCAACTTTAACGATCGGTACTGTTGCGTAAGAAGAGGTAGGCAGATTTTCCTTCAGAACCGAGACACCACCAGAAGGTAGAATTTGTTATAATTAGACTGCATGTGATATGCATTCATGAATAATATGAATAGGTAACACACGAAATTGCAAAGACATGAACGAATTTAACACGAAACCTAGCACGACCAGTCAAATTAACCTTTTCAAACTTCTGCGTGCAATATCGTACATGATCACATCGCTATTTATCTTTACACAATCTTATCTTATCTTTAAACAATCAGTATAAAAGAAAGGCTACTCTCAAGTAAACCTCGGATCTCTATGCAAAATAAAAATTTTTATCCAAGTTGCAACAAACTGGAACGAAGTAGAAATTTATTTTCATTTTTAATATGTTTAATAGGCTGAAAATAATAGAACAGCATTTTTAAATTCTTTTAATGGTTTTACTGTTTCAAATTACGCCTACACAATTTTGTCATAAATATTTTCGATCTAAAGAAACTGTCAAAAGAAGAAAAACATTTCTATTTAACTTCGGCAGTCTAGTTATAATATTGACGAACATTATAAGTATAAATGTGGTGCGATTGGAAGAATTTAATTGCGAATCGCTGCAAAAACAATGAACTCATTGGAAAACCGTCATAAACCGTAATGAAAATCGTATAGCATATTCCGTACTTCGTTAATAAATGAAAGGAAATATTGAACACGACCGGATTTTTGCTACTATTCAATAAATGAAAAGCCACAGAGAAAGAACACAGTGCAATATTTTCATTGCAATTTACAATTGCAGAACCGCATAAGGCGCGTTCGATGATGGGGAAAATAAGTTAAAAAATTCATTTTTAACTCTAGGACGGTGGTAGTTGGGTCCATTTTGATTCACAGTTATAAATGTTTCGTCTAAATACTGGCTTTGTTAACAGACAGTTTCAACTGTTAGGTATTTGTCATGGGACAATAAGAGGATTAATGTTGATCCCAAAGGAAAATAGAAAATTCAAAAAACACGTTAAAGAAAAATGCACAAGGATTTTAGCGAGTTTGGCTACTGCTGTTATAAAATCGTTAAAAGCGTCTGCTGTTCAAGAGTTAATCTCGATTGAACATTTGTATCCTTCAGCATGAGGAAAACATTTTAAGAAGCACCGACCCAAAACCGAGATAATTTTCTTACATGATTTTATACTTCTTTCTAAATCCTCACTAATTTCTTAATAAAATAAATCATCACACAGTGCGATCCTTATTAATTTCCCTTAAGACAAAGCGGAAAAGGAATTTGTTTTCTCCATTTCCCGTTAATGTCAAAATGTTGCGAAAAAAAATGTTGTAAGATTACAGTTAGGGGGTTATATTACCCCCACTTTTGCAAGAGGTCCAGGAATGATTAATTTTCGTACATTAAATTGAACGAAAGTACTGTTCTTTTACTTCCACCATTTATCGCATGCAACCTCGTTAGTTTATTTGCATATTAAAAGGAATATAATTTATGATTCAGAAAAAATGTAAAACTGTGAGCCGCGTTACCGCCCCTTTACGTACATGCAAGAAAGGCCGGTGCGAAAGGAGAAGAAAGGTCGCATCGAGTTAGGAAATGAATGATGAACCCGATGTTCGTCCTCGACTGTCCTCCCCGCTCCTGCTGGCCGCTCTCTATCACTATGTGTCCCATGCGCGCGTAGTGGAGCAGGTCTGCTGGCGCCTGGAAGCCAGGCAGCCAGGCGGGCGCCGCTGCTCAAAAGGGTTTCGCGTTGCCGGAACAAGGACGGCGTTCGTCGCCGCCAGTTGATCCGAGAGAAACGGGGTGAGAGGATCGAAACCCCCGGGGGTGGAAACAGTGGAGACGGTGCGTCGGGATATCGGGACGCAGACGCGACAACCGGGGCGCACCGCGGAAAGAAAAACCCGGCCGATCCGCTATGCGTCTTGGAAATCGTGTTCTCGAGGCCAATAGCCTGGAATACGGGGCCGTCTACGCTTGTCCATGCCTTGATCGAACGATACGCTTTAACCACCATGCGTTATGCAGCCATAGTTACATTGGGGTCTTAGAATAATATTGAATTAGGTCGAAAGGGTAAACGTCAGGATGCGTTCCCCCGTGAAAACTTGTTAACTTTTGACGCCTTAAATGAAAGCTGAAGCTGAATATTAATAAATCAGATCGCAAACTTCGGGGAAATTCGAAAATGTATTCTCATGAGAATTTTCAAACTTGTGAGAGCTTAAATTAAAGTTTAGTATCACGATAGGGGTACTCAGATCTAATAGGAGATACGAGATCTTACGAAAACATTGATAATGCACGCGACTGTGTGCGGTCAAAAATGTCTCTCGACACTTCGAACGTTCGAGGGTTTAAATTAAAGTTTAATTTACTCGTTGTGTGATAGGTCCATCGGGCTCGTAGGAGAATGGTGGATCACACCGGAAAAATGGCTAAACAGGAACTAAAAAAGAATCTCTTTGAATCCACAAGAGGTCGCGCTCGCTACAACGGACTTGGCACGATGAAATTCGGGGAAGAACTCGACATTCCTATGGAAATACGAGGGAACACGAGCCGCGCCTTACTCTGAAGAATTGCACTCCCAGGGAATTAGAATGATCTCGTCCCAGCATCCTCTGCCCTTTCGTTGATTAACCGCCAAGAGGCTGCGGGCTACTTTCGAAGCAATGAACCGGAATTGCATTAAGTGCTTTTGATTTGGACAGCCCTCGACGTGGCGTGTAAATCAATGATTATTCAAATTCGAGTGCGGCATTTGAATTTTATTAAAACGGTCAGAAACAAAAAATGAAAAAAAAAACGAGCGCATTGAAAAGATTCTGCAACGATATCGAAAAATTTCGACCAGAACGTCCGTACGGATTAAACGAAATTCGTTTCTACGGGAAAAGCTTTGGGATCGATCAGTGACCCAGATAGCTTCTGGCCCGGCATTCATAAAGTATTTTGCGATCGGAGTCGTTAGTATTCCGGCGAAGAAAAAGCTGTAAACATGGGGCAACGTACCCTGCGCTCCCATATTTTTTCGAATGAGTCAGACGTTCTGAATAATATAAAAGCCGGGAGAGGGGGCGGACGGCAATAACTGATAATGAAATGTGCATCATCGATTAAATGAAACTGCTCTTCGAAGACGCATTGCTCCGAGTACACCTCGGAGAGACCTCTCCATCAATCCAATACGAGAATGTGCGTAGAGGAGGGTGCGCCCAGGGGTCGATTGTTAGGCGAACGAAGGAAACGACAGAACGGAACGTTGCGTGAAGAGCGAAACAGCGATTGTTTATAGTATGAAAGGTAAACTGCTCGGCAATCGAGAAAAGGGGGAAACGCCGGGAACGCAAAGAGAGAAAGAGAGAAAGAGAGAAAGGGAAAGAAGAGCGCGAGGGCGGAAAGAAGCTAAGAGAGTAATTAGGGTGAAGTGCGATTGTGAACGAGCGGAGAACTTAAGAGAATGAAATGCCAATTCTTATTTACTCGAGGAGCGCGTGCTCGCGACATTCCGTAGAATTGTTTGTCGTTCACAGCCGGTGCTTAGATAAAGTAATGGACATGATGTAAAACGATAATGGGGGAACAATGTAGTCGCTCGTCCGACCGCAATTCGACGAACTATCAGCCCACCGGTTTACGCATTTCACGATTTAATGTGCTCCCTATGCATATTAAACGTGTCCGTGGAAAATTGCACGAGCGCCCGGCTGCGTTTAATGTCGGAATCGTGTTCGTACCGTTGCTAATTTATTGTTATCGAAGATACAACACGGCTAAACCGTGTAATCAACCGTGCGAATCTTCTCGTTCGGAGACGATCTAATCGTTCGCTAAAAGTATTTAAGGCGTTTCGTTTCGACTCGAACGGGCTGGATCATGGTCTATTATATTTTACTCGGTTCGCAGCATTTATGACGGGATCGATTCGATTTCGACGAGCCAGGAGGGTCGTTACTATTTTATAGAACGGTCACTATATTTTCAAGGACGTATCGCTTGGAATTCTGAATATAGAAGAACGGAACTATAACTTTTATGCTGGAGTTAATGCTAGAAGCACCAAACACATTATGATAATGATTAGATCGGATTTATTCAGATTTTGTACGGTTTTTATTGCAATGTATGCTTGAAAACAAATTTTTATACTTTCTGCAATTGTGAAAATACAAGTGGGGAACAAGTTATTTTATTTAGTCTGGTAATTCTAGTGTCAAGACTCTTGTTCCGGAATAATATAATTTTATGTCACCGTAGTGCCAATTTGCAAGGAAAAATGAGGGAAGAATACAGGATGAAAAATCTAAATAATGTAAGATTTTTTTACATAAATGCAATAGCATCAGCCTGCACAAGGCTAAATCAATCTCTATACTACAATTTTCACGAGACAAATTGCAATCCGGTTATTGTGAATATCTGACAGTCCCATACAGAGCGATCATTTCCAAGAAAAATTTGAAGAGCACGTCAGAAGAGCAACGTAGATTAAGCCTGAAATTTCGTAATCGTGTCAAGCTCAGGCCATCGAACGGACGCGAAAAACCGTCGGGGGGAAACGGTAATAAGAGAAAGCGGCTTGTAACCGGATATCGAATCCACCTACAAATAGGATAGCGCACCGGATCGAAGCGTCCGCCGGGTATCCAGGCAGTAAGAAGATATCCCGAATCTCCTCGAGACTGACAGAACTCCCCGAAAACCGGCCGGTTGATCAGGAGAGCCTGGAACATACCTCCGATCCGTCACTCTCGATTGCCTCTCCTCCACGAACTGGCAGAAACGCGTTCTCCTTACCGGGATCCTCCTTTCATCTCGAGAACGTCCTCAGTCATTTCCCCTCGTTCGCCAGCCAATATCCCAGCGCCGTTCTTCATCCGACGTTTGCGAGGAATCATCGGTTCCATATCGAGAGCTCGCGGATTCCGTGTTCCGGCCCGTGGTGAGATAGTGGGAGGAGAGAAAAAAGAACAATTTCATCGCGAGCAGAGCCGGCCGTAGTAATGCAGAGCGGAGCGGAGCAGAGCCGACCAGAGCAGAGCAGAGCAGAGCCAAACGGGTTCCGGGCGGCGAGGCGCGGCGCGGCGATCGATGAATGAACGTGCGCGGAATACGGCGATACTTGAAAAAGCAAACCGTCTTCATTGGTGCTTCGCCGGGCATACCGAAATAATACGCGGGAACAAATCGATAGGTCGGTCGGCTGCGAGGAAAATCAGCCGCAGGGGCGGTCCCGGCCGCATCGCGAAATATTTCCTCCTGGCGAGTTTCCGGACCGACTGGAGAGGAGCGTAGAAGAGGGAAGAAACGTGGGGGGGGGTGGGGAGGAGGAGGAGGAGGAGGACTTACGTTTATTTGGTCTCCTGGAGCAGGAAGGTGATATTTTTCTAAAGGGGAAAACTTTCAAACGCAGACAGTAACTGCTTTTTACCGTAAAAGGCCTGCATTGTCTGACTTACCACGCCTCTTCTCCCTCTCTCTCTCTCTCTCTCTCTCTCTCTCTCTCTCTCTCTCTCTCCCTCCTGTTTTCTACGGTATAAACACTCGACGACGGCCGGAAGTCCGAAGTTTGGCTTGAACCGGCCCGGCCCGGCCCGGAGAACGCCGAACGGGGTAGGCGGGATTTATTTCTCGTCGGTTTCGTACAGCGATAAGCCGGTCGCCGGGCCGCGACGGAACATCGTAAACTCGAGACGTCGCCCGTAACTTACTAATTGACGAATCGTTCGGCCGCTACCACGAAACCCCCGGTACAGCTGCGGAGCACGAGAACTTACGTGAGCACCGTCTATTCCGAGGGACAGGGGAACGTTTTAAAGAAACCAGCGCGCGCGCCCCTAGGTCCGGCCGGACAACGTGTGTTACTATATGTAGTTCCTACCGACGCCGGGGAGAAAGCGGGTTGACGATTTTGCGGCCGTGGAGCGCGGTAACACCTGTCGGATCCCGCCGCCTGCCGGAAACCCAGACCCAGCCAGTTGTAAGGCCGCCGCCCGCGTGAATTGTTCCATTCACGGAGAATTCCGACCGGCTCTGTTGCACGTCCCGCGAATCGATTCGCGATACTGTTGCCTTATTAGCCGACTGGCTGTTGTTCGATGCGTTTAGAAGAATGGCCCGATGAAGTAGGAAATGGTAGAAACGTCGGAAATATTAACCCTTTGCACTCGAAGCTGTTTTAAAACCATTTCATCTGAGCTAGAATATTTTCATTGTGCTTAATTTATATCCTTTTATGCAGACGACGTCTATTACTCGTACTTACAACACTGAAATTGTTATGAATTTCTTAGATACCAATATAGTATAAAAACTGTTCTAAATAATAGCGTAATCGGGCTACTATGTACTTTACTATGTATTTTTTACCAAACTTAAACATCAATTTTTATTGTGATCCATTGGCCGCAAGATCAGAATTAAAATTAGTAATACCTGCGATTATAATTCACCTATAATTATTGCAGATAAAATTTTGAAAATCAAATACAATCAAACCTCTTTTTTTTACGGTAGATAGGGACCGTATAAAAGAAACTACACAAAAAATATTCAGAAACTTCATAAATAACTGTAACAAATCATTTTTTACAACATATTAAAGAAAATTTTTTTATGCGGTGGGGAAGGAGCACATAAAATAAAGTCACACTTGGAAAATATTACAAAGATTCACGAAATAGCGAGAAAGTGCTTTCCCATGGAAATGAATAATTAAATTGCACATGGAAACATTTAAAAAAAATTTAATTTCTCATTTCATATGCCAGATAAAAAAAGCGCAGAAAACAAATCGCACAAAAAAAAAATCGCATGGAAAAGGACTTCACAAAAACAGGTTTGACTGTATGTTAACACTAAACCTACCACGGCCGGTAAAATTGACCTTTTCAAACTTCCGCGTGCAATTTCGTGCATACAACATTATCACATGGGGTACGATGAAATGCAAAAATACTCGACGAATATTTTTCGGTAAAGAAACTTCCGAAATACGGAGAGTAATCAAATTGAAACCTGAATGAACTGGCACAAAGTGCGTGATCATCCGCCGATAATTTAAGCCTCGGAATTTTGCAAATTCCTATGGGAATACATTCTAAAATTTCCTCGCAGAATCCTCTTAAAATCGAGTTGATTTTAGTCGAGCTCGCGCGGTTGCGTTTCATTTAAATTATAATCTCGTCGTCCGAGCCCGCGTGAATTGTTCCATTCACGGAGGATTCCGACCGGCTCTGTTGCACGTCTCGTGAATCGATTCGTGAAACTGTTGCCTTATTAGCTGGCTGCCGGTTTGATGTATTTAGAAGAATGGCGGGATGAAATAGGAAATGGTAGAAACGTCGGAAACATTTATAGCTTGACTGCTACGTCGAGCACAGATGGGTGACGCGATTTTTTTAACTTGCAAACCGATTTTTATTGCTATGTATTAACCCTCAGACGGCGGACCATATATAATTATACTCTCGATGGTGTTTAGGATAGTGTTTGCTTTATTTATCAATTTTTTAAAACATATTTTCGATTATTCTATTGTTCCTAATGCAACAGCTATATGTAATTGATTGACTCACCACAACCTGGATTTTGATATTCTGGGATAAAATAGACCTGGACTCCTGTAGACACCTATAGTTAAGACTTTCAAAAATTCCAACGTTAATATATTCTAAAATTGCCTCGAAGAATCTTCCCCTAAAACCGAAACAATTTTGGCCGAATTTTTGAAAACTAAACCCTCTCCAAAACTGCGATCCCTCACCTTTAATTTAAGCCCTCGGAGGGTCGAAAATTCCTACGAGAATATATTCTATAACCTACCCTAACCTACTCTTCTAAATGAAAGTTTCAAAATCCGTTGAAATTACGAATCGAGCAAGTGTTTACCCATTCAAACAGGTCTTCTAAACCAACACAGTCATTATTCAGTGCTCGGTACGTTTGAACGAGATGTAGACGTTCGAGGAGAATTTCGTTAAAAGCGAGAGATGGCTGTGTCTATCGATCGGTATTGAAAGATCGAGAGAGACAGGATCAGGATGCGCGTATGATTCGGTCGAGCTAGGCCAGGGGTCGAATCCGCGGGGATATCGTGGTGGAAATTCGAGGACTCCGGTAATTCCGCGATACGAGGGTAACGAGGTTCCTGGCAGATTATCTACTGCCTGGCCGACAGTGGCGGAGGGGTTGTTGGCAACGTGTATCGTCCTGTCCGGGCGGGCGCATCGCGGAAAATATCGATTTTCCTTCTCTCTCCTTCTATTTCTCTTCCCGCGTTCCCTCCGGTCTCTCTTTCTGGCTCTGTGTAGCTGTAGCCGGGCGGCGTTTAACAAGCGCGTTATGTTAGCCCCTTTTAAAAGATCGCACTTCTGACTTCAATGGGCCGTGTAATCGGATTAGGATCAGCACAATGCTCCTGCGAATGTGTAACGTTCCGCGCGGATTCCATCTGCTAGATTTATCCTGGTTGCGCCCTGTGCATATGTCCGGTGTCTGCGCCTCTATCCTCTTCCGTTCTCGTTGTCGTCGTCGCAAGGACCTTCGCGCGGTTTAGACGCGTCTACACGTGTTCACGCTTTGCCGAGGGATGCACCGCTAAACGCCGACGCGGACCGTTGCGCGTTACTTCGCTCGGAAGATCCGGTGCGGCTTGCGGATTAACGTTTTGCGTTTTCATCTTCCGGAACAAGGCCTCTCGATGGCCCAGCTGGCCAAAAGAACATTGCTCGGCCTTGGGAGACGTGATTGCCACTCTTGGACCGACTGGCGAACGCTGGGTCCACGATGACCCAAATTTAAGCTTCGTCAGGTCACTTTGCGATATCATTAGTCATTTATAAAAATTTGTTCGCATTTTACGTCTTCGTCTGCCAGAACAAGTGCTGTCGATGGCACAGTTGGCCAAAAGAATTGCTCAGCCTTGCCATTCTTGGACCGAGCGGCGAATGCTGGGTCCACGATGACCCAAATTCAAGCTTAGTCAGGTCACTTTGCGATATCATTAGTCATTTATAAAATTTGTTCGCATTTTACGTCTTCCTCTGCCAGAACAAGTGCTGTCGATGGCACAGTTGGCCAAAAGAATTGCTCAGCCTTGTCACTCTTGGACCGAGCGGCGAATGCTGGGTCCACGATGACCCCAATTCAAGTTTCGTCAGGTCTCGGTTGCGATATCATTAGTAATCTATCAAATTTGTTAACATTTTGCATCTTCTAGAATCGCTGTCGATGATTCAACCGACTAAAAGAATTTCTCGAGAAATTCTCAAAAATTTCTGAAAAGAATTTCTCAAAAGAATATCTCGAGACGGGATGTCCAGTCTTCCTTGATCCAAATGCAAGTTTTGTTGAGCTGCGTTGCGACATCACTGGTGGTTCATTGAATTATTAAACTATAACCCTTCCAAGGCGCTCGTCCTTCATTCTCGGTGGAAAGAAAATGTGTGTCGCGTTAAGATAAAGCGCAGATCGGAGCCCGATGTTTGGGAAACGGCGACGATTACGCTTAAACGTGAGGGAAAGCTTGCTGCGCCTCTCGATCGATTCTCGAGAGGTGAACGTGACTAGGGTTGCTCTTTGAGGTGTCGGAATCGGGAGTCGAAGGAGGAACATTGGGGATGAAGCTGCGGGCAGATGTTTTGCGAATGGATCGATGCTGCTATCGTGCTTCTACGATACTGTGGAACACATGTGCGAAAAGCTTTTTTTTTAGAAGCACACAGCTTTTGGATCACGCATAAAATCGTGGGGCAGGAAGTTGAGAACCTGGGGCGACTCGAGATGACGAAACTACGTTACAGAGTGTACTATACACTGCACGATATAGTGTCACATTATACTAGACACGTTCAATAAATTTCGGAATAAATGCAGCTACAATTTTCTAGCAATTGTAGTCGTAATTCTTGCGCTTCTTGTAATTTTGTAGATTGTTTTCAGGGCTTAAGCAGGGTACGGGATCCTATTACTGTGTAGGGAGTATCAATTACTGTGCCCAAAAAGAGACATACAATTTTTTTCATTAAAATCAGTCAATATATATACATATACATATATTATATATCACTTTTATAATATTGACCCATTATATTAATTTTCTTTTTTAGTATACTATAGTATATTCCGCCAATGTCCCAAACATGGGACGGGCTTTAATTTTTATATTTAAATAAAAACAGCGTTAATATGAATATCATTATACAGTTAAATTAATTTCTTTTTGTATTTTTGAATTGCGGCGAGTCAACCTAGCAGCTTACTCTATATTGATGACACACAGCTAAGAGATAAAAACTGTAATACAAATTGTATTTCAACGTTTTTAGACATTCGAGAATATTTTGTGTCAGAACCAAACAAAGAAGGAAATGGAAGTGGCTAATAAAATATATATTTTACGGTCCGCTTTAAGCCCCGAGCTAAGCAGCTGACAGGTTAAGAATAATACATACAGTAGTTTTATTTACTGCTTAAAATTATTATTTCGTGAGGCGAGTTGGCAGAAAAACTTCCCCCGTGGACACCGTTCGGCCCGATACTCGGTCGCGGATGGAAGAACACCATGGGTGCACTTAAATAGAGGGCCAGCCCGTCGCCCATGGACGTCTAAATAGATGGCCAATGGGTTCTTGAATTATGAGCCTAGGTACCGGGCTCTCGCTCGGTGTAATGTAATTATTGCCAACCCGGGCAGTGTATTCGCTCCATTTCTGTATTAAAATCGACGCCGTTTACCGTGACTACGCCTCTCCTGTTCTACACGAGTTCGATTAAATGGACTTTAATTCGCGTAAGAGGCAGAACGACGAAAAGATCTCTCTGCGACAGCACAGGGGCGTACCGAACGTTACCTCTCGCGTTCATTCTTCCCTCGGAAAAATTTCCTCGTAAATCATGCGCGCCGAGTTGCGCGGATTTCCAACCCTTGTCGCTGATTTCAATTATTTCGGGGCAATAACGTCCCGAGGAACGGCTCTGGGACGCGAAAGCTTCGTCGGGCTCCTCTTCAGCGTGATTGAAGACCGGTCAAATGCCCATACGAATTCATCCTTGAGTACCAGCCAACGGTGTTTGTGCTTCAAAATTTTATTTTCGGACGAGCGAATAATATAATGTAATAATAGTTGGACTGTGGAGGTTGTGCTTTTGTAATGAAAATGAGTAGATCGAGGGCAAAATAGAAAAATATTTAGAGAATTATTTACATTACTATTTACAATTATTAACACGTCAGTTACATATGACTGACAGTGGTTTTTGACTAGACATTCATTTTTATTGTGACATATCCAGATAAACCGATTTTTATTAGAAAATTTCTAGTTTCGGTTTCATTAATGAAATTACTCTGACTTCGTAAGAATCTCTGGTAATTATATTTGGCACTTAACGCGTTAAGGAAAGAAATGTATATAGCTTCCGTCAGTTGCAATCGAGTTCGTTAATTTTTATTTTGCCGAAAAATCCGCAGTCGATCGAATAATTTGTTCTGACACCAAGATAGATAACCGTGAGGGAACTTTGGCCAGGGCGAGATCCATCAAGTGACGTGCGAGATTGACAGATGCATGTAAGAGCGTTTTTCGATACTAATCCCGGATCGAGTGTCATAACTGTGATTACGAACCTGATCTGCCGAAGACTCGACAGACAGTTTAGGAGTGTTCCGAGAAGATTCGCCCTGAGCTCGGTCATGGAACCCGATAGGGACAGATGTCCGAAGTCCGAGGTATCCCTAGGTCTCGGTTAGGGTCTAAGGGTCGATGGATCCGAGGGTTAAAGCAAGTTATCCAATAGTAGCCTCGACCCTCGCGCTCCGTCGTGCAATCAAGGATTTCAGGAACTTCTTACCCTCCGCGCACGGAAGCCTCCTTTTTCCGTTAGAATCAACAAAATTTGTGCGCTTTTATTACGATCGGAACAGTAAAAAAATTCGTGGCATTCCTGAAATTGTAAATCCGGAATTCCTGGGGATACCGTAAAGTTCGAGTTCGCGCGAGCAATTTTTAACAACTTTCGAACGACGATCCATAAGAACGACATCTGACGTGGCTATCAGGGATCGTGGGAACGAGCTAGCTGCGAGATCCTGTCGCCATAACACGGAGACACAGGACGATAAAACGAAACTGCGCGTCGCGTCGGGCGGCTGCTTACATGCAAGACTCGAAACGCTTTCGAAAATAACTGTTTAAAACTGTTACGCAAAGGTCGCGACTAAAACAGTTGCGAACAACATTTATTCCGAGTACCTAGCCGTTACGGAGTATCGACATTTTCAACTGCTATCCGTTTCAGTTACCCGTTCGTATTTCCGTCTTTTTGTCGGTTCCGTTATCGTTACTCTTCGATTTCAAGTCGATTTCGATACGGTTTTAAAATCGAATATTGTTTAATCTCCGCGCGAGAGATTATTTTGAATTACCAGTAATCGTGATTGACACATGCAGAACAGCTCGACAGCTCCGTCTAAATTGGTCCAATTTTTTCTTTTTTTTTTTTTGCTTCCAGTCGATTTTGGAATGTATTTCCCGGAAGAATTTTTGAACGTTTTAAATCTTAAATTAAAGCTCGCGGAAATTTATGCTATATGTGTTCCGAAGAAAAATTCACAATCACATAAAGAATTCATAAATCCCGACCGATAGCTCCGAAAAATGTAGGTCAGGGGTTAATTGTCGCCGATTTTAAAATGTGTTGCCACAGTGATTTTCGAACGTTTTAAATCTTACATTAAAGTTCGAGGATAGTAATTTATGAGAGACCACATAAAGGATTTATAAATCTCTGGCGGCAGCCCCGAAAGAAATGGGTGGATTTTAAGGGGTTACTTCAAGTCAATTTTAGAATGTTTTCCTGTAGGAATTTTCAAACTTTTAAAATTTTCGAGAAACTTTAATCGAAGATGGAGGATTACATTTTGTAATAGGGCCA